>OX940921.1:27905899-28508314 GCA_954870645.1 Agrotis clavis
ATGATTTTGAGCAACTCTGGACCCCTTGATATGAATCTGAAAAAAAAAGTGTTAAAAGTCTGTTATCTTCCGAAATCCGTCTAAAGGGGGGAGAAGGGGGTCAAAGGGGCAACTTTGAAAAATGCTTTTTACTTTACCGAGCCTCCTCTATACGAATCCGTAATAAAACAAAACACGGGTCTCTTAGTTTCTGAGATACGATTGGGAGGGGGGGAGGGAGGCCAAAAACGGGAGTCTTGGTACTTTTGCCCTACTCATGAGAGTTACTTGTAAGTTTGCTTGTCGTCGCCCCCGAGTTAAGCTTTACCCACTCAACCTTCGTTACGCTACGGAGGTCGCCGGCTCGCTTCGCTCGCCACCGGACCCTTCGCTCCACTCGGTCTCGCAGGTTCGCTCCACTCAGCACCTACCTACCACCGGAAATCTATCGTGACCTTATCCCTACGCTACGCTACGCTTCGCTTTTCCGCTACCTAGTTTCTGAGATACTATGGGGGGAGGGGTGAAGGGGGGGGAGAGGTGTGAGTTTTGAAAAATGATTTTGAGCAACTCTGGGCCCCTTGATATGAATCATGGTCAAAGGGGCAACTTTGAAAAATGCTTTTTACTTTTCCGAGCCTCCTCTATATGAATCCTTAATAAAACAAAACACGGGTCTCTTAGTTTCTGAGATACGATTGGGAGGGGGGGGGAAGGCCAAAAAGGGGAGGCTTGGTTATTTTGCCTTACTCATAAGAGTTACTTGTAAGTTTGCATGTCGTCACCCCCGAGTTGCGCTTCACCCACTCAACCTTCGTTACGCTACGGGGGTCGCCGGCTCGCTTCGCTCGCCACCTCCCCCCTTCGCTCCACTCGGTCTCGCAGGTTCGCTCCACTCGGGACCTACCTACCACCGGAAAGCTATCATGACCTTATCCCTACGCTACGCTGCGCTTCGCTTTACCGCTATGGGGGGAGGGGTGAAGAGGGGGAGAGGGGAGAGTTTTGAAAAATGATTGTGACATACTCTGGGCCCCTTGATATGAATCTGAAAAAAAAAATGTTGCAAGTCTGTTAACTTCCGAGATCCGCCTAAAGGGGGGAGAAGGGGGGCAAGGGGGGAGGAACTTTGAAAATGGTTTTTACTTTTCCGAGCCTCCTCTATACGAATCCGTAAAAAAGCAAAACACGGGTCTCATAGTTTCCGAGATACGAAGGGGGGAGGGGTGAAGAGGGGGGAAGGGGGGAGGTTTGAAAAATGATTTTGACCAACTCTGGGCTCCTTGATATGAATCTGAAAAAAAAAATGTTGCAAGTCTGTTAACTTCCGAGATCCACCTAAAGGGGGGAGAAAGGGGAAAGGGGGGGGGGACTTTGAAAAATGGTTTTTACTTTTCCGAGCCTCCTCTATACGAATCCGTAAAAAAACAAAACACAGGTCTCTTAGTTTCCGAGTTACGATGGGGAGGGGGGAGAGGGGGGGTGAAAAGGGGAGGTTTGGGATTTTTCCCATACTCACCGGAGTTACTTGTTTACGAATCTGTCAAAATATACCCACCTCCCCCTTCACCATCTGGGAGAACAATGATGTCAATCAGTGAGTCAGTCAGTGAGTGAGTGGTAATCGAGCTTTATATAGTATAATAAAATCGAGCTTTATATAGTATAATAATGACGACAAGTACAAGTACTATGTATCTATAACTTCAAGCTACATCTAATTTCTCTTCTTTGCTTTGTACTCGTATCTTCTTTTAACTCAGTGGGAATAACACAATAAAACTTATTTTTTCGTTGCATAATCGAAATTTTGTCTACTCACCAAATTACATTACAATATGCTGTCGATCGCAATAATAATATGCAGTAGACACTCAATCGAGTCAATTTTTTAAACTTGTTTTGAACTAGCATACATTTAAATAATATTCCACATGCAAGTTACACGTCGGTGTGCTTGCAGCCGGCGCATCAAGTGTATTCAGTGAACTAATTACGTCGGCTGCTCGGTTTGTCAATCATGCAACTGCGCCTCTTGCGCCGACTAATTATTTAACTTGCTTCCGCCTCGCCACTTATTATCTCCTGGTATTAGGCTGATTGCGATGTTTCCAGGTTAAGCCGCTCAAAACTGATTTAGTTCACTGTTCTAGTTTCTCTTGAACTGAGTTATTTTAACTTTTCATATAAAGTTTGAACATGCTATGCTTGCATGCTATTGTGTAGTAACAGTTGCCTTTGTCAACTGTTAGAACTGTGGAAGTCGATCCTAACGTAATTGAGTAAAGACCAATGATGAAGAGGATTATGATGACGGTTGGTTTGTGGTTTTCAATAGGCAAGTCTGGGGTTGTTTGGATAGTAACTGTTGTGGTCTACCTCGTACACCAATTGAGTCGAGTGAAAGAGTTGGAACTGTCAAAACTGCCACATAACAGCAAGAATTATAAGTAATAACAACTGCAAAGTAAAACCAACGTTGTTTTATGAAAGAGAAAAAATAAAAACGATAAATATAAGTAGGCAATTAAAATTTTAAATTCATCTCAACAACTTTAAATAGCTGTTGAAATTACCTGGTAAACTAACTGAAAGCATTTAACCTACATCGAAGATGATACGTTTAGCAAAGACGCGTTTAAACTTTGTAATGATGTACAAAGTAGCGATAGGTTGCTAACTACAGCTCCGCGGCTCTCACGACTTCAACGAGAAAACACACACTAAATACACTTTACGTCTCCTACAACTTGGCTCTTGAAAATTACGTATTAACTTTATACACTATAGTTATAATGATACAACAAAGTGAAACTGAATAAATATAAGTTTCATTCCCATTTAACATTTATGCAATCGAGAATATGAACGCATTGATTAACAAACACATTAATATTTATAATTGAAAATCACCACACAGTGTGCATCTTTGCACTTCAAGCGAACAATGGGACCAAAACAGAAAAATCTAACTTGTGTAACAACGACATTTTTATCATTGTTTCTAAGCCAGTCTATCCTCTCATGGGATGAGGCGTGAAGATTTGTTTGCTTACGAATTTCAAAACTGAATTACAGATCATTTGGGGGAATAAAGGCGCAGCTGTCACTTTGTTTCGGTGTAGGCCGCGGTAATCCCGGCGGGCGGCGCCTCACACGCGCACACAATATAATTTGTCGCTCACATTGTCATGTTATAATAATTGTAATGCAATCTGGCAGCTTGTTGTGTGTCGGGCATCTAGGTATTGTTGCTGAGTAGCACAGAAACAGGGGAAAAGCAGACCGTTTCATAGAAGTTATTTCTATTAAAATAAACAATGGAATAGTTTGATTAAAGACGGTTAATGCTGCGTAAATAATAACATTATTTTTTTTACTAACCTAAGTGGTATATAATACAGTGCCGTATTATCCATAAGGCACTTTAGGCCAGTGCCTAGGGGCCTACTATGACCAGGGGCCTAGCACACCCGATTCAAAAATGAAAAAAGGGGTTTGTGTAGTTTTATGAAACCACTGTAAAAGTGAAACTTTTTTCACATTGTAAGTTAAAAAACCCCATTATTGACACTATAAGAGTGACGGTGAATGTATGAAATTTTTAATTGTATTGAAATTAATCTATTTTTTTTTTTTTGTTTGTAAAGACACTTTTATTAATTTATTAACTTGTATAATTTAATTATTATACTTAAATAATCGCTTATTAAATGACAAATAGAATACATTAATTTGAAATCAGCAACTCAAGTGGTATTATTGACAGGGCAAAATGGTATCAGGGTCTATTATTGACAAATTACGTTGTTATGGTATGAAAAAGGGAGGGCCCGAAACGAGCTGTGCCTAGGGGCCCCGAGATGGTTGATCCGGCCCTGGTGGTATACCTGCTTCAATTACTGGTTCAAAGTTTAAATAGGTATGTATAGGTTGTATACAGTGTGTTCATTGTACTCGGAAATAACTCGAAAACATTTTATATCGTTAACGGAATTTCGAATGCTTAATCCACTTTGTTATCACGCAAACATTGCCGCGTAACTCGAATTACAATTAAGTATTCATACCGCGTGTGCCAAATGTTACTTACACCTGCTTTTATAAGCTTTCCCTCCAATTTCACCGCTCCACTCACAAGGCAATCCTCCACGACATGTAAGTACACAACAAGGCTTAACAAAACGTTTCGCAGAATTTAAACTTTCTCGGCCAATTTTAAACTTATTTTTCAAGCTATATTTTTTAGTTGCAAAATTATTTCTCGAGGGAAATTAAAGTACTACTGAGGGTACTCAAATTAGAAATACATCTCGAAATTACTACAGAATAAATAAGTGGTTTCTTTCTTTATTATTAGTGACTATGACAGCTTTCTATAAAATTAGATGCTGAAAATATTTTCTTTCTCTGAATAATATAGTTTGTTTGTTTTGTGCATAAGTAATTTTAGATTTAAAGTTTGATATTTTCAATATGCCAACGTAACTATAGCCACAAAATATCATCATAATTTTCTCCAAAATACTATTTCCTAGGTACTCCGAGATTCGAATTTAAACCACCACTTATCTAATTACACAGTATCCATCGTCAAGGTGATACCTCGTCCCACAGACCGCGCTGGTCGCTCAGCTCCTAACACCTGATATTAATTTCCCTGCGGAGGTATAAATTTTGTCCTGAGATCGAGACGCCGACACACTGGGCGGTCGCCGGTCAACTTTCGTTCGCACCTCG
This sequence comes from Agrotis clavis, assembly GCA_954870645.1. NCBI lineage: Eukaryota > Metazoa > Arthropoda > Insecta > Lepidoptera > Noctuidae > Agrotis > Agrotis clavis. The sequence continues at coordinate 27,910,619 of OX940921.1, forward strand.
CTCGCTAGTTTGTTTAGTGGCTTTCTGCTGACTTTAATGGACAATATTTTTTACTGGTGGTCGAATTGAGAAGTTGTTTAGTGCTGAGTAAAATAAACGGGCAATTTAAGTCACAAAATGGGTATTGTACCTAATTGTATAGAACAGATGGAGATTCATAATAATAAAAAGGAACAGAATAGCATCACCAGAATTCAGGTTCGTGAATTAAGCCGTCATATTTCATGTATGAACACAATTTTTTATTTTTGGTGAATAATTTAAGGCTTATATTTGCAACTCCTGTTGTAAGATTGGCAACATTACCCCTTGACTGCATGTGATTAAATAACCGACAATAAAGACAAGTAACTCTAACACGTGTTATGTTGTAATCGGATCAATTGCTGTAACAAGCACCCTGTACGTACAGCGACAATACAATCAAATACGGATCTCAAACCCATTTCTCACCAGAATTCCATATCGACGTAGTGATCGGTAACAAAGCTGGCAGCGCGGAGCGGCCCGAGCATACAATATTCCTAGATCAATGTGTCACGCACGTGACCAGCCGAACAAATTCCTCTATTATTTCTTGCTATTTTTTCTCAGTTACGTGTGTAATCTTCAAGTGTTGATTGTCTGCAGTGTTCTCATTTCCTGACAACTCCACACCCCACAATTGAATTATAGCTACCTACACTTTGAATGTACAACTTTTTTATTCTTATAATTTTATTAGTCCCAAATGTCTCGTAACAACTTGCTTTCTTACTTTGAACACATTTCCCGTATATTGTGAGTCTTAAAAAGGGATCCGTCTCGGTTGTAAAATTATTTTTCTTAAAGTTTGCTAAATACCGACACAATATTTCGAAATTCTAGAAGCGTGAAAATTTTTTCGGAGCGATGAAAATTGTTACTTTATTTCTTTCATAACGCAGCGCTATTTGAAGAGAGAAATAAAAGGTTAATTATTAATTATTTCCAGGCGCTCGTTACTCTGCGCCGGCACAAATTCGTGGCCATAAGTTCACGCGCGGCTGATAGACCCTATTTTCTTGGAACATTTTGATACAAAGGCAAAATTTCATAAGGCGTCACCTATCCAAAACGTTGCGCTCGTCCAACCCTTTCGGGAGTCACTTCTCGTAAATATTCAAGGTTACATTCGTGCTCACAATTTTTTCTGAATTTACTTGTCCCTAAAACACTGGGGCCGCGTTACGGGCGAGACGCGCACAGTCGCGCACGTAAGCGATGCCTCCTAATATATATAGCGAGCTGTGTGGAGGGAATACGGCGGAAAACATGTTTGTTTTGAGTTTTCTTTGAAGCTCTTTTACGTTTATGTGTTTGTCAAATAAAAACAGTCGGTATGAAATGTTTCGCATCAATCGAACATTTGTATGAGTAAATTGGTGGATTATTTTTTTTTTTCTATAATTTCATACTAGGTGCCAGTTATTATTAGAAATGTGTGACCACCAGTTTGAATAAAACTCGAAACATTTAATCTCTTCATCTAATTTTATCCCGAAATATTTCGTATTTAAACTGTCACACAACTATCAAAGCTAAGTGTGCTTCTGTAATATAATAAGATGTTTGCGCAGCACTTGTTGATTCTTATTCACTTAATGCAATAGCAACACTATACCACGTTAAATTAAAGTTTAAAATATGTCCAGTACATATAAATTACTAGCTTCCGCCCGCGGCTTCGCTCGCGTGGTGTTTTGATAGCCTATGTTCTTTCTCAGGGTCTAAAGATTGTCTGTGCCAAATTTCATCAAAATCGGTTGAGAGGTTTAAGCGGGAAAGCGTAACAGACAGACAGACAGAGTTACTTTCGCATTTATAATATTAGTTTGGATTTAAACACATCAACGATATAAAATTAAGTGGAAAGTTCTGTGTAATTTAGTAGTTTTGGTCACAATAACGACTGATAAACGGGTTCCCGTGAAAATTATACTAGTACTAGTAGTAAGACAGTCCCTCCCGTCCTGCCCGGGGTTGGAGGACTCATTTGATGATTTTACCACGATAAAAAAAAAAGGAAACTGGAAAAATATTATTATTTTGTTAATTAAACTAATTAAAATGATGACCTGAAAACACTTCTTTGTTTAGTTGCGAGGACTAATCCAAGCAATGTGAAGCCTTCACTAAATATATCTAGTGTAAATTAACACTTAATAGTTTGTTTATTATAATAATTATTTTATACAATCATTTTCCCGGTTGTTGGTCCGGTTCACATGATTCAAGTAGCATTTCAGTCCAGCTCTGCCGGGTTCGCGGGACTTACGAGCTACCGCTGACCCTGGAACGTAAAGAGCTATTGAAGGACACCGTGGATTTTAGTAAATAAAAGTCTGACAGTTCCTCCTGCCCTGCCCTGGGTAGGAGGACTCATTTTGATGTACTTACCACGTGAAAAAAATACAGTCCAGTGATTGACAGGCCTGTTGGTCTAGTGGTTAGTGACCCTGACTGCTACGCCGGGGGTCGTAGGTTCGATTCCCACCCCGGACAAATGTTTGTGTGATGAGCACGATCATTTGTTCTGTGTCTGGGTGTAATTTATATTATGTATAATATTTATGTATTTAGAAATATATAAGTGTGTTTATCAGTTGTCTAGTACCCATAACACAAGCTCTGCTTAGCTTGGGACTAGATGGCGTTGTGTGATAGTTGTGGAATATTAGGTAATTATTTATTCAATATAGCGCAGGTGGCTACTGAAATTGCTCTAACCTTCACTGGACTGCACTGAAACTTCTAGTAGTTTAACTCTATGTATTAATATCATAATCAGATAGATAAATAATTTATTTATCATTAAAAAGTTTTCAGAGTTTTAGAGTAAGGTTTTGACCGAATGGTGGCCAAGGTTCGGCCAAAGAAACTATGGGCCGCCCAAAAGCTCGTTGGGTTGACGATATCGTCAGGATCGCGGGGAATAAATGGATGAGAGAGGCACAGAACCGAGAGATGTCGCAGAAAAAGGAGGAGGCCTATACCCAGCAGTGGGTGATTCCGGGCTGATATGATGATGATGATGATGACGATGAAAAAGTTTTCAGTACTAATATATTTGTCAGTTCTTTTTTGGGATAACCATAAAATGAGTCCACCCGCCTTGGGTGGAGCTGAAGGGACTTAGGTTTAGACTGTTTCTTTCAAAATTCTGTCTTACAATTTCACTTACAGACTAAATAAATAAATATAAGTCATCTTCATTATTATAAGCTGCAGTCTGAACTACAATTAAGACGATTAACAAGCTGCTCGACGTCACACCTCGTGGCCCCAATCTAAATAAGTTTGTGAATTATCATTGTTTTCTCGCACCCCCTCCCCGCGCGGCCGCCTCGTCTCGCGCCCCCTCCCGGCGACGTCCTCGGGGGAGCCTCATTTGAATACAGCCTGTTTATTGTACCACACTTTTTCTTCCATTCGCGCCGAATTATCGAATAATATTTTTCTCAAAGGTTGAGCGTATTATCGTGGGATTCCGTATGAGCACACCGAGCAAGTGAACACTCGCTGTCAGCTGAAGATTATTTGATTTAGTGTCGTCTGCGACATTGATGGCGCGAAAATTCGCTTTTATTCAGTGTGTTAAGCAATTACGTTATCTGGTCTGTGTGTGTTTCTTATAAATATTATATCATATTTTTTTTGCTTTTTTTGCATGTGTTGCCGCGTCGAAATATTAAATTTGTTTTTCCTAATAATTTCAGTTCACACCTATCTCTCACTGCCATGTTTTTCACTCGTTACTTACAAATCCACGTACAGTCCATTGAAAAGAGTTACTATTGGATATTTAATAAAAACGCAATTAGCATTGTAAATCTATATTTTTCATATGACAGAATCAATAGTTCATCACTGACACACAGAAAAAGTAAAAATACGAAAGGAGGTATATATCAGAGTCTCCGCCCTCAATTATCCCTCCTCACAGACGTGTTCAAGATCTGGTCGACGTGTCGCCTCCATGTCTGGCCATCATCTGTTAAAATCTCATAATGCAGATGACCCATGCGTTTAACCACGGTTCCAAATTCCCATTTTTTAGTTGGCCGGTAGTCACGTATTTGGACCCTTTGCCCCAATTGGAATGTCCTCAAATGTTCAGTATCAGTTGTTGTATTGACTTGTAAATGATTTTTCTGTAATATAGCATGTAACAATGTCCGGACCGTCCGGCCCCCAAAAACTAATTGATAGGGACTTTTCCCTGTCGTTGAATTTGGCGTTCTTCTCAGTTGTGACTTGATTTTTAGTATTTTCTCATGCAATGTGGCGGATTCATTGTCCATAGAATGTAAGGCCTTCTTCACTGTCTGGACAAAACGCTCGGCCTGACCGTTGGTTGCTGGATGATATGGTGCCGAAGTTTTATGTATCACGCCGTTTTGCTGTAAAAATGAAGTGAATTCTTTGGACACGAACTGTCTTCCATTATCAGATACCAATATGTTTGGTAATCCAAAATCCACGAACAGTTCTTTCAATTTATTGATACACCAAGAGCTTGTAATCGTCTTAGTCGGAAGTATTTCAACCCATTTCGACATCGCGTCAACTATGATGAAAAGATAGTGTCCCTGTAATGGTCCAGCGAAATCAATGTGTATTCTTTGCCATGGCTCGGTTGGCACTTCCCAATGATGTAGTGGTACTTTGATTGGTTCATTTTGCTTCAGACGACATTGATGGCATTCGCGTACAAGTTCCTCAATGTCCTTATCAATGTTTCTCCAGTAAACGTAACTGCGTGCCAGTAACTTCATTTTTAACATTCCCAGGTGTCCTAAATGTAGCTCTTCCAATATTTTAGGTCGTAAGTTCTGAGGAATCATGACTCTAATTCCTTTCATAAGACATCCGTCTTCGATTGTGATTTCGTTATCAGTATATCCAAGTGTTTTTAAAGTTTGACCCTTTTTTAATGTTTCTAATAATCTCCTATATTCGGGATCTTTCATACATTTTTCTGCTATTATATTACGGTTGATAGTAAGTGTATCTATTTGATGCTGTTGGAATAAGCTATGTTGATCCATTTTGTAATCAGGTGTTGGTTCTACTGGAAATCTTGAAAGGAAGTCTGCATTGCTATTATTTTCTGATTTTCTGTACTCTATGTTGTAGTCAAAACCGGAAAGGAAATGTGCATAGTGAAATAGACGCATCGTACTCATAGCTGGTAAAGTTTTTTGTGGATGAAAAATTGAAGTTAATGGTTTATGATCCGTGATAAGTGTAAACTTTCTTCCGTAACAATAATGAAAGAATTTTTTAACTCCCCAATAAATGGCTGTCGCCTCTTTATCTATCTGGCTATATTTTCTCTCACTCGATGTCAGCGATCGTGAAGCAAAGGCGATGGGTCGGTCGGTGCCATCTGGCAATCGGTGCGATAGAACTGCACCTAAACCATATGGCGAAGCGTCAGTTGCGAGAATCAGGGGCTTGTTTAGGTCAAAGTGTAGTAGGATTCTATTGCTAACGATTTCGCCTTTAATAGCATCAAAACTCTTCTGACATGCCTCTGACCATTCGAATTTTGTGTTTTTCTGTAGTAGTTTGTTAAGTGGATGTGTAATAGTAGCCAGATTAGGAATAAATTTGTTATAGTAGTTGCTCATGCCTAAGAAGATTCGCAAGTCATTCGTGTTCTTAGGGCTTTCTGCGTCTAGTATCGCCTTTATCTTTTGTTTATTTTTATGAAGACCTTGACTGTCAATGGTGTGACCCAAATAGTTAATACTCTTTTTGAAAAATTGGCATTTGTCTTTGTTCAACTTCAAGTTATTTTCTTGTAATTTCTGTAACACTTTCTCTAGTCTTTCCTGTAGTTGTTCTTCAGTAGCTCCTTGTATAATAACATCATCGAAAAAACATTTCACCCCCTGTATATTCTGTAGTATCTTGTCCATGAACTTTTGCCACAAATTTGGAGCTACTTTGACTCCAAACATCAATCGATTCACTTTGAATGTGCCTTTGTGAGTGCTAAGCGCTTGTAGCATAGCGCTTTCTTGGTCCATCTGCATATTGAGATATGCTTGACATATATCTAACGTACAATAATACTCGCCACCGTTCATCTCAGCAAATATGTCTTCTATTATAGGTATTGGGTACTGTTCATCTTTGATCATCTTATTAAGAGTTACCTTGTAATCGGCGCATAAACGGATGGTTCCATTAGGTTTCACGATCGGTACAACTGGTGTACCCCATTCAGCATTATCAATTTTGGTTATGATTCCTTCTTCACATAATCGGTTTATTTCATTGTCCACCAAGTCCTTCAGTGCGTATGGAATGCGCCTTGGTTTTATGTAAATGGGTATGGCGTCTTCTTTTAATGTTAAATGCCCCTTATAGTTCGGTATACATCCCAGTTTTCCATCGAATACAGGTGAATATTTTGCAATAATTTTGTCTAATTTTGGATGGTTTTTCTCTTCTTGTGGTACTGCGTACATGTCAGCTATATTGAGTTTAATTTCTCGTATCCATTCTCTGCCAAATATAGCATCGACATCCCGTCCAATGATGTAAATCTTTCCATGGAAAAGTTGATCCCGGTAGTTGCATTTTACGTAAGCGACTCCGACAGGGGTAATGAGTTCGCCTGTAAATTGGAATTGCATTTGTTGGAAAATTTATAAACGAAAATCGATGAAAATTCCCCGTCAAGATTTTTAGAAAGATTGAGGCTGTAGCAGCCTCTATAAAAAAAATATATACTATGGATGGATATCATATTTTTTTAAATTTACAGCTACAATTTTTAGCTTAGTTTCCAAAAGAAAATTAGTTCAATATTTCGATAACTTTTAAATTATTGGATCTACGACCATAATAAAATTGTAGATAAGTTTTGTTTATGTGTTTATTAGTAAAATATAACAAAAAGACTAGGTATTTGCATCCTTTTTTCCAGAAGGTGATCGCGGGACAAGGGGTGCGGCCCCACAAACTTGGAATTAACTATATTCTAATCCCCTTGACATCTTAAAATAAAATCCAATCTTCTGACAAATTCACGCTACACCGAAAAATACGCAACATTTTGATATGACCACAAAATTTCAGTTTCAAGGTTAACGCGATTAAATATACTGTTTAATCCAATAAACTCCGCCATGTTCTCCTTGATAGCGAGTTTAACAGTTAATCCATGACAATCCCTTGAACTAATTCGTGGGTTAATCCTCATAAAGGTAATGCTCCGATCACTGGTGGAGGTCACCGCATGCTGAAGTAGCCGGGAGGCACGGACACGTGATATGAGCGCGCGCTCTCGCCAGTATTAATTTTTCATGAGATACGCCGTGTTTAGATATAATTATCGTAACTTTTCAAGAGTAACACTATGTTCACAGTTAGAATTTATACTCTGTTGGGAAAAAGATCATGTTAAAGAAAGTGGCACAGTGTTTAATACGAGGTTTTTACCGATGGGTCAATGTCACCGTAAAAAAAAACCTCGTAAAGAAATTAACACGTTGGCTGACAAAGTTTAACAAGATGGCTTAATTCAGGCCAAAAATTTTTAATAACAATGTTTTAAAAATACATTATTCATACATTTTTTTTTTTTGTACGCTCAATAAAAGAGAAACTATCTAGTACCTTTTCACAGGAACTATAGCCAAGTATTTCTATAAATTCTTCATTCCAACATGATCACATGGTCATTTTGCTAAAGTTATTAATCTGGCAAAGTCGTTAGCCGATCAGTGGTCGGTCAATGCTCTCGTAATAGAATTGTGTTATAATGACATTTGAGCGTTTATTGGCAGATTCCATTTATAAATACTTTTAACCGACTTCAAAAAAAAAGTAGGTTCTCCGTTCGACCTGTATGTATGTTTGTATGTATGTATGTTTATCCGCGATTATCTCGCGTCTGGCTTAACCGATTCAGATGCGGTTTTCATAAAAGTGTTACATTCTGGGGAAGGTTTCAGTATATAAGAATAATGGATATCTCGTGAAATTGCCCGCATAGATCCGTTTTTGTTGCTCACTATGATTGTAGATTTTCAAAGACGCTGATGAAGATTTGTTGTTTCTAAACTAAAAAGGGTAAAAAAACTTTTGTTTCGGAAATCGGTGGACATAGTCAATGAATTAAAAATCAAAGCAAGTTTTTTAACCGACGAAAAAAAAAGAGGAGGTTCTCAATTCGACATGTATATATATTTTTGAAGTGAAAACTTCTTTAGCGGCGTTGTACACTTTTTCTGTAATGGGTAAAAAATTTAAAACTCGCGTCAGGGTCACGTGACCGTCAGGGTCACGTGACCGTCAGGGTCACGTGACCCTGATCGAAAATGAGTAAGACGTCATTCAAATTAAAAATAAAACATAGTAACAAAAAAGTTTTCACTTCTACCGGCACTCCTGGAGTGCAACCTTTTTTTTTTTTTTTTATGTATGACCACGCGTAACTTTTCCTAACGTGGTCCGATTTCAAAAATTCTTTTTTTGTTGGAAAGAGTATATCTCAAAGTTGGTCCCATTTAAATTTCAAAACTAAAATCGGCCTCTAAGGGTAGAAAAAATGGAATTAATTGTCAATCTTCCTACAGAATTTTCAATTATGAACCGATTCTGTTGAAATAGAGTTAACAATTGTAGTTCTGAGGACATCATTATATAGCAGAGATGTGGAGAACTTAGCATGATGGCGTCACCATCATCAGATCAACTCCAGATCCCTGTTATTTTGTGAAGTCAGTCCCAAGAGTTTCTTAACAGTTAACAACAGCTATATCGTGTTTGGGCTCATTTCACTCAGTTTGATGAGAACTTTAGACCTAGCTGAGGTATCACTGCCATCCAGGGTCTGAGGATGGTGACGGATAGCAGGGGCAAGAGGTCCTCAACAGTTAACAGCACCTTTATCGTGTTTGGGCTCATTTCACTAGTCTTGATGAAAACTTTATACCTAGCTGGGGTATAATTGTCATCGAGGGTCTGAGGATGGTGACACAGGGCAGTAGCAAGAGATCCTTAACAGTTAACAGCAACTATATCGTATTTGGGCTCATTTCACTCATATTGATGAGAACTTTAGACGTAGCTGGGGTATGACAGTCGTTGAGAGTTTTTAGTTACAGAAATTGACACGAGATAGGAAACTCAAAAGTAAAAAATAATACCTTTAAAAAAAAATCAAACCGACGAAACATCGAACTGAAAAGCAAAAAATAAATTTTGAGGCGGCGCCAAAGACACAATCAACGAATAGCTACGACGAGCTATTTCAACCACGACAAGCTATACAACGAGCTATTCTGCTCTTCAAATAGTTAATTTATATGTTTGTTTGTTTGGCGCCGCCTCAAAATTTATTTTTTGCTTTTCAGTTCGATGTTTCGTCGGTTTGATTTTTTTTTAAAAAGGTATTATTCACATAATATTATTTACAAGTGGTAGAAGCAATCTGAAGAAGTAAAAAAGTCCGTAAATAGCAACGAACCTTTGTACGAAATTTTCATTCTATACCATTTCTTTCATTGGAGTGACAGTGGTTGACCTTTGGAAAGCCATAATGACGCAATTATAATAATACCTGGTGGGAAAACCAACTATTGTGAAAGCAATGATGGCCCATTCGGACACTATTGTAAAAGCAGACTTGAAGCCCTAGTCTACTGGCTTTTTTCATGTTTTTTTTGGTCAAAACTCTGAGGACCACAACCGGACCGAGTTCACAGTTTAATTTACGGACAAATGAACGTAAACTATGTTTTTATATGAAGCGGTTTTGTAAACTTTGGCGCAGTTCAGAGTTGATAGCAGTTCCCTTGTTTTTGTTTCACCAATGTATGTGCACTCAAATATTCTGGGAATACTGCATAATGGATGTTATTGATACTCGTACACGAGCGGCTGGTAACAATGATGAATGTACGTAATAGCATAATGGTTAGTCACTCTTTGTTTATAAATCATGAAATACAAATTCTTACTTGAATTTGATGGCAGAAGTATCAACCCATAGAAATACAGACAGGTATTACCGGTAGACTTCGCTAAGGCACACCCAGCTGCCATGGATATGGTGCAGTTTTCGTAGTTTGACATGACTTCCATGACAATTTGCGGTCTTCTTTTGGCAAGATAGAGACTCCAGTCCTACACATACCGTCCGCATCCGTACCGTTATTGAGTGGACTATTCTCGGATACAGTTGTCGGCAGACTGCGTTCCGCCTGTTCGGTCCAGCTGATAGCGAATGCGAAGTAGCGATCAGCTTTAGCTCAGTGCAATCAATTTATTGGATTCGATGAGCCTAACAAACGAAATAAGTTGCGAGCGTACAAAGCACCACCTGTACAGTAGCTTCTTGAACATGGTTCTCAGTCGGTTCTTCAACATGGAACTGTGGACCCTGAGAACATACCAGTGCCTCACATTATTCGTTTCGTCAAAAACCATGAAGAGTGCGTCCCGTTGCCGTGCTAATCACGTGTGTGATCTGATTGATGCACTTTCTCCAGATACTCATGTTTCACTGCTGATTCTCATGAGAGCAGCTTTAAGACCGACTAGCTGTTGCCAGCGGCTTCACCCGCTACAACTCGAAAATTATACCACGGGAACATAAAATCGGGATAAAAACTATCCTATGTGTTAATCCAGGTTATAAACTATCTGTGTACCAAATTTTAGCCAAATCCGTTCAGTGGTTTTTGCGTGAAAGAGTAACAAACATACCTACATACACATACACAAACACGTACATACATCCTCACAAACTTTCGCATTTATAATATTAGTAGGACTTTTCATAACGCTTCGTGCCCTTTTTAATGACACAGTCGTTTGTGAATAGTAATCATTTGTTGTTAGATGATATTACACACTGAGGAAATTATTTGGAGCACTACAGTGTTTCTACGAAACAGAAGCATTGTAACTGTCAATCATCAAAGTTACGATTATCTCTCCATTTCACAAATGTACTGTCCATAACACAGTCTCCAATAGCATAATGGTAACCTCAGCAAGCCAGTAACCTGACTGACATGTGAACGTTTCATCCTGCGTTCATCTCGTTCTATTGGTGCACTATGAGCGGTCTGAGCGGTGTAAGCGTTGTGAGCAGAATTCTCGCTTTCAGACTAACAACAGTTAGTACTGCCCAATTTATTACCTGTGTTATCTACATAAGTCGGGCGCGCCAAAGTTCACCTAAAATTTAAACTCCGATCATTGGAAACCCGAAAATTGTATTCCTAACATTCATTCATAACTCCTAATTGCTCTGTCACTAATTTTCATAATTCCGAATCATTTGACTACATAATGTCAGTAGCAATAAAAATCTGTTCTACTATTATTTGTTTTCCTATATTTTCTCAACATAACCTTTTTTTACACTATTATTCAAAGTCATATCTTTTTTGTTTAGATTTACTTTTTTATTTTGTTTTATTTTGTTGGCATATTAGCACGTATACTTGAGGAAGCGCTTGCATCGCACTCACTAATTATATGAATAGGTTTTTTGTTTTTATTAGTTAAAGCGTCTTCCTTAATTTTATTGATAGTGGTGTGTACCTGAAAAGATATCCATAGGTTAGGTTAGAACTGTGACCTCGAAATATGTCGCGAAAATTTTCGAAGTATTTTTTTCATAGTGTAGTCATAGTGACCAAACGACTGGGGGCACCCCGACTCGGACAGGTTAGGTTAGAAGGGAATGGCGGGGTCTGAAAGACGGCGGGGTCTTTTTATTCTTGGTTATTTTCCCATTCTTGGTTATTTTTTTTTAAACCACCCAGAAGTAGGAGCACTGCGAAGCGGTGCTCCGTCGACTTTTTTGACATTTTATTTTTACTGGATTTAGTTTGACTACTAAATCCAGTAAAATGACTAACTAAAAATATTATCGTAATAATATTTAGGGATAAAAACGTTATGATAAAAAACAGTAGGAGTAAAAATATATTAACAATAACGATATTATTGATAACAATTTTCGGAAACATGAGTGTTATGAACATCGCCGGTAGCACTACAAAAAGTATGAATGAAAACTTTAGGATGAAAAATTTTAGGAAGCGTGATCATTCGGATTACAAATCGTTAGGAAGAACAATTTCGGGCCAACAACTTTAGGTGAGCCAATATGGACCCACATAAGTCGTTAGTTGTGGTTCGTATAGGAAGGAATTCTAGTAAAATAGGTGGCACTTGCTCTTTGTCTTATAATATATTATGTATATTTTTTTTTTAAGCGTGGTATATAATCATCAAATAGGTCCTCTCTAATGGGTAGAGCAGGGCAGAAGGGACTGTCAGACTTTTACGGACTAAAATTCACAGTGTCCTTCAATAGCCCTTTAAGTTTCGGGATCACGGTAGCTGTAACTATGTATAGCTGGGATGTTTTCCTAGAAAGTCAGAAAATGTTACTTAACTCATAGTAGGTATAGTATTAACCCGGTGTTGGAACCTTATTTCATGAAAAAAGACACATCGCCTTTAGTTATGTTCCCACCGCCGCTGCCGGGACACCGGCCTCCTCTCTGTGTGAAGGAGTGGGCCATAATCTACCACACGGGCCAAGCGTGGGTTGGTTTTAGGACATGCCAGTTTCCTTCACCGTTTTTTAGAGCAGTGGCGATGAAATAAGTTACACAAAGTAATGTGTTGGGTTTGATACTGCTCAAAAAAAAACACATTTGAACAGTATATTCATGTTGTGTTACAAAAGAAGTGTAAGTAAATAATAGTGCTTGATGAAAAGGAATCTATTTTTAGAAATCCTGATCTTTACAAGGAAGTTATGATGGACACGTGTAAGAAGTATTTGATTTGGGTGAAACTAGCGAAACATTCCCTACTGCTCTACGTCCGTGAGACATCCAAACATGATGTTATCCTTACAATGAGACTTATCCTACACGAGTTTGTACTTACCCATTTCATTCAGGAAAAACTTTTTAGAATTGTCCGCCGTATCTTTACAATATGTTTAAAGGTAAGCGAATGATTAAATATACATCAACTATATACAATAATAGCACCTATCACAAACTACTTACGAAAACTTATACTATAGGACCTAAAATTTGAATTACTTACCTTCTGTTGATTTTACCCAGAATCAGATACTTTAGGAATAGAAATACTTCGTTTGTTTTTTTAATTATTCAATTACAAAAATAAACGAGCAAAACATAGACAATATTATTCTTAGTGTGTCCATGATAAACGCGTGGGGGCCTAGCCCTGTGGCGGGCGCGGCGGTGGACTAAGATAATGATATTGATGACTGATGAACCAATTACATATTTTGTTCTAACTCTTGTTGTATTTTTTATAATAAAAATAAATAAATATCCCACAACTATCACACACGCCATCTAGTCCCAAGCTAGATAAATAAAAATGTAGACATTGCTTAAACTTATATAAAATTGAAACAGCTCCGGTAAGTTACAAGAGCACTTGTGTTGGAGTTACCTCGCAACTTCCCTTACAAATCTAAAATAACAATTTTCAGATCGTTTTACAATTAGAATGATTAAAAATACCTAAATAAAAAAAAGATGTGTGTGTGTGTGTGTGTATGTGGTGTGTGTGTGTAAATGTGGTGTGTGTGTGTGTAGATGTTTATGAAACTCTAACTAAACTATTTTCATCTCATTTTTGTTTATTTACTTTGAGGGTTCTGTATTATTCTTTGTGCTAAATTAATTAATACCTTTTTTTAGAAATACCACTTTTTGTGTTTTCTTAATAATTATTTGGATTCTAGACTTAAATCCAAACTGGTCCACCAAAATTGACACATCTGAAATTTTAAATTATTTATGTTTTTTTATTTGTATGAGTGGTTTTTTTTTTATAAAACTGTTGAAGTTAATTGTTCCGATCATATTCATGTATATTAAGCCAAATTGGTCCAACAAAATTGCCACATAAATAAAAAAAAATGTATCTACATTTTTTAAAAAAAAAAGCGCACCTGAGGCCGTTGTTCGCGTCCGTAGGATCTACCACCTTCTTAGGCCAACCCTACACGTGCTCCCCGGGTGGTGCTAAAGAACAACAACGCCGAGCCATAGGCGGCGGTCAAGTAACCTATATTAGGCTGCCACGAGCCTAGAGGAGTTAAATGCCCTCTAAAAGCGTGGCGATGGTACCTTGGAAAAGTGCCATATGTATCTTCCAACCCCAACTAATATGGAAATGTATAATAATGAGAGAGATTTGTCATGCGATCCGGCTAACCCCCGGCGCTCGTGGGTACCCGGGCCTGCGAGTGTGAAGTTAGTTACCGAAGACTCCCCAGGGGTAGGCGACCAGGCCCCTGTTGCAGTAAATGCACCTGGCAGCACCAAAAAACTTATTCAGCAAGTTCTTCATCCGAACTTGTTGAAATCAAAACCTAAATCCTCGTCAGAAGGAAATATCCCTGCGCGAATACCTCCAGACAAGGATCCTGAAAAAACAGAAGTCAACCAGCCTAGTCATACTGAACATGCTAAATGGCAGGAAGTAAACCACCGCAAAAGAACAAGAAATAGTCCTGAAAACACAAACAGAAACCAGAAGACTAAACCAAATTATTGGCTAGCTACTCCAGTACCTACTTATAATAGCTTCTCTGAACTGGAAAATACTGACCTAAGGAGACCGTCAGAATCAGAAACGGTAATAGTAACCAAGCCCCCTCCATTCTTCATTGATAAGGTTAGCAACATTCAACCCCTCACAGAAATGTTAGAGAAAGTGGCACATGGTAACTATGAGATCAAAATCCTCCAAAGTGAACGAGAAAAAATACAAGCCAAAGTCCATGAAGCATACTCCGCTATATACAAGGAATTAAAATCCAGAGACACTGAATTTTTCACCTACAAAACAAAGCAGGAGAGGAGTTTTAGAGTAGTATTAAAACACATCCACCCTTCAACTGATAATGACTTGCTGAAGAAAGCTCTGGAAGACTTGGGTCACAATCCCACCAACATCTGGAATATCAAAAATAATAAAACTAAACAACCTTTACCAATGTTTTTCATAGACCTACAGCCTAACCATAATAACAAGGACGTCTACAACTTAAAGACATTACTCAATTGTCGCGTAGAAATTGAACCACCAAGACCCAAACGCACAATCCCTCAATGTTCAAACTGTCAACAGTATGGACATACACAAAACTTTTGTCACAGACAGTCTAAATGTGTTAAATGCGCAGGATCTCACCATACATCTAAATATCCCAGGAAAGAACGTTCTGACAAAGTGAAATGCATACTCTGTGAAGGAAATCATCCGGCCAATTATAAGGGCTGTATTGTATACAAAGAGTTACAAAAGATTAAGTTCCCACCTCATCGCCCGAAAAGACAGCAGTCGGCCAAACATGAATTCCTGCAACGGAAAACCACACAAGAAAGTTCAAACATATCTAAATATGCAAGAGACTCGGACGTATCCTATGCAGCAGCAGCAAAACATGGACTAAATCCACAATTACATAATGAAAATTCCACAAGTAATGAACAGAATATATCTGAAGTCCTTCGAACTTTTGACACATCAATGCAGACCCTCATGAATCAAATGCTAAAGATGACTCAAATCTTAGTAGACCTCATGTCAAGAGTGCCAATAAATTCGCTGCCATAAAGCTATGCGTATGGAATGCAAATGGGCTAACCAAACACTCGAACGAGTTAAAAACTTTTCTTAAAATAAATAAAATTGACATAATGCTAATTTCGGAAACTCATTTCACGTCTAAGAGCTATTTCAAAATTCCCGAGTATAACTTATATCATACCATGCATCCTGATGGAAAAGCACATGGAGGGTCAGCAATCCTAATCAAAACTAATATCAGACATCACCAATGCCAGTCGTATTGTAAGGACTACATTCAAGCAACGAACATAGTAGTGTATGATTGGATTAGCAACATCACAGTGTCAGCTCTGTACTGCCCCCCAAGACATACAATCAAAGAAGATAAATTTTGCGACTAATTCAATACTCTTGGTCATCGCTTCATAGCTGCAAGCGATTACAACGCCAAACACACTTATTGGGGGTCTAGACTAATCGTGCCTAGGGGCCGGGAACTTTTAAAATGTATCCAAACAAATAATATGGATGTTTTCTCCACAGGTCAGCCAACATACTGGCCTACAGAAACAAGTAAAATACCAGATCTTATTGACTTTTGCGTCTCCAAAGGAATAACGAAAAATAATATATCGTGCAATAGCTGCTGGGATTTATCATCAGATCATTCACCCATTTTTATCACAATTGAATCCAAAGTAAAATATACCTTAAAAAAATGTACATTGCACAATAAGAAAACAAACTGGACTCTTTTTAGGTACTACATAGATGAAGCATTTAAAGTACCACTTCCACTTAAAACAGAAGATGACATTACAAATGCTATTGAATTCTTTAATACAAACGTACAATATGCTGCATGGAACTCAACTCCATTAGATCAATACAAATCTGATGTCCAATCTGCCGCCCCAAACATATTAGATTTAATTAAAGAAAAAAGAGAGACCAGAAAATTATGGCAACAAAATAGATGTCCTGATACGAAAAAGAGATTCAACTACGCAGTAAGAGAACTAAAAAAAGCTTTGGAACAAGATCGGAATGCTTCCTTCCAGGCATACCTAGAAGGCCTTGATGCAACAGCAGCTACAGACTATTCTCTCTGGAAAGCCACTAAAAAAATTAAAAGACCCATAGTGACCAGTTCACCACTCAGAAAACCAGACCTCAGCTGGGCACATAGCGACCAGGAAAAAGCAGCTATATTTGCGGAGCACTTAGAGAAAGTTTTTCAACCCCACCCATACGAGGGTTCACCCGAACATAAAAAAGAGATCCTCGAATTTATTGGCACCCACGATGATGATGATATCGAACCTGACAACTTTACTAAAAGTGAAGTAAAACAAATCATTAAAAAAGCAAACTCCAAGAAAGCCCCAGGATATGACCTAATCACCAACAAAGTCTTACAAGAACTGCCAGACTCAGGAATAACACTACTGACAGCAATCTATAATGCCATAACTAAACAAAGGCTTATCCCGCCGCAATGGAAAGTCGCACAAATAATTATGCTATTGAAACCAAACAAGCAACCTGAGGACCCAAAATCATACAGACAAATAAGTTTACTACCAATACCCGCGAAAATATACGAATCTCTAATACTGAGCCGACTGACACCATTGATAGAACAGCGCCAATTGATTCCCAAACACCAATTTGGATTTCGTCGTAAGCACGCTACCGTCGAACAGGTCCACAGGTTAATAAGCGAAATAGACAAGGCTTTTGAAACTAAAAAGTACTGTGCAAGTGCTTTTCTGGACATATCGCAAGCCTTCGATAGGGTATGGCACGAGGGCCTGTTATTTAAAATTAAATCTGTACTCCCTACCTACATGTACAAAATCCTAAAATCTTTTTTGGAAAACCGACACTTCCTGGTCCAAAACGGCGAAGCGCTCTCAAGACTCTGCCCTGTTAAAGCAGGAGTTCCACAGGGCAGCGTGCTGGGCCCAACGATGTACCTTATCTTCACATCTGACCTACCAACCTCAGAGTGTATCACTACCGGTACTTTTGCTGACGACACCGCAATTTTAGCAAGCCACACAGACCCAATAGAGGCATCAGAACTTTTACAGTGTGGGCTTAATGATATATCCACCTGGCTAAAAACATGGAGAATCAAGGCTAATGAGACAAAATCTGTAAATGTTACCTTTACTCTAAGAAGAGGCACTTGTCCACCCGTCAAACTAAATAACTCAGAAATCCCTCAATCAGATCACGTAAAGTATCTAGGACTGTATCTTGATAAGCGACTCACCTGGCAAAAACATATTTTCACAAAGAGGAAACAATTAGGATTACAACTACGTAAACTGTATTGGTTAATAGGTCGACGGTCACAACTGTCGTTAAGCAGCAAGTTCCTACTCTACAAAGCGATCCTCAAACCGATTTGGACGTATGGAATACAACTCTGGGGGACAGCCTCTCATTCTAATATCGAAATCATTCAAAGGTTCCAAAACAAAATCTTGAGGATGTTAACCGGTGCCCCCTGGTTTGTCACAAATGAACAACTTCATCACGACCTGCATATAACCACAGTGAAACAGGAAATACTCTACCATAAAAAAATACAAGGAAAGAATTAAAGACCATCCGAACAGCTTGGCCAATGTCTTGATGGAGGTCAACACCACAACTCGCAGACTAAAACGGAAGATGCCCCGAGACATACTTAAAATGCAACAGTGAAGTGAAGTAGGATGCGACACAGGTCGCATACCGAGCATGCCAGTGATCATCCCAACCAATCCACTGATAAATGTCCCATGTGGCGACAGATCGCAGTGTAAAAGAATATAATAAAAAAAAAAAAACCTGAGGCCGTAATACTGAGTATGTCAGAAAATCCAAAATAATTCAAGGATTAATTTCCTAGAAGGAAATTAGGGCCAATTGTGCGATAGCAGAGTTATCTTATTTTTTAATGTTGCCTCCATACAAATTTTTAAAGAAAAAATTCTCACTCTTCCATTTACGTACTCAATTCATGAAAAATATATTTTTAGGCATGTAATTAGTCTCCTCAACCAATCCTTGTGAAAAAAAAATGACACTTTCGAAAAAATTATTTGAATGTCTATGAAACGCTGATTTCAGCCCACAGTGCGCCGCCACAGCGGCAGCGCTAGGCTTGCAGTGTGTTTGAGCACTTAAGAAATCAACGCCAATTCTATACCTAAGTAATGATCTTGCCAATCTCAATGCAAGGCATGCTAAAAAATTCTATCCAAAGATTTCTCCTAAAACTTGAACAGTATAAGATTTAAGTTTCTAAGCTATCCGAGACATGTTGTAAGAAGTTGTATGCATTGCATGATGAAGCGTCTGCAAAAGGCAGGGTCCATTCGGAGCATTTTTATCAAAGATGCCGTATTAGGGGCACTCCGTAAATAGAGCCTTCTATTTACGGAGTGCCCCTAATACGGCATCCCCTATTTACTTGAGCTGTCTACACCGGTGGGGAGCCGGTACGGACGCGAATGCAATTTGCTTTGCTTTGACTGTGTGCAATAATGTTGGGCAACCTGACTAGAATGCTGCAGGTTCGATTTTCGTTTGAAAGCAACCAGAAGCGGCGTGTTTGTTGAGTGAAATCATGCGTGTTGTGAGGCAACGAGGAAGTTATGTGGTCAACAATCATCAGGAGTTAAACTCGATATAAAATAAAAATCTAAACAAACAAAAGCTTGATAACTCTGATACAGTTTTTTACATAAAAGTAGCAATTAATAACTTGATGAAAATGATTGGAAGTTACACTGGGATTATCACCAGAAAAGAACCAATATGTATATTTGTAAATTAAATAGTAAATTAGTTTAATACTCGATATCCTGAACAATAGGTATTAATTGTTCTGAGAGGGATGATGCCAGGCTAGTATTATACACTGTAAAAGCTTCTAAGACAAATAATAATGAATACTTAAGTGAGTTTTCATAACGAACCGCCAAATTATTATTAACCAGAATAAACGAAGCACTTGTCAGAACTTCAAGGGTACACTTAAAGCACTTTCAGAAACTCTTATTTGGCCCCGACCGTAATGAAAACGAGTGGAAGTTGAGAACTAAACTAAATAAAATTATAACAGTTTTAACTTCCTTAGTAGGTACTAGGTTCCTTTATAATAATACAGAGTGGTAAAGAAAACATTTAAAATTAAGAGTTACCGCTAGTAGAAATAAATTCAGGCATCATTACACTGTTAAGTTAATTTATTTTAAATAAACCACCGAGTAAGTACCCGCTGGTTGAATTAACCTATTTTCAAGAACCACTTCTGAGAATTCTTAGAAAACGAGACTAACTATTAATCTCGAAGTACGCGTACATGCTTGATATTTACACAGGCCTCGAATCAGACAAGACGTTAACCTTTTAGGGTCGCTTTCACCACAACTCACTGAATTAACATTAAACGTATATCAATGATTAAATGTAATAAAACATATTATCGTACTCGTAAGTGTGCAATTACAGTGGCAGCGCAGCGGGGCGGGCAGCGGAATCCGCTGGCGGGTAACGTAAACTAGTGACCGACCGAAATTTCGGTTTCGGTTTCGGTTTCGGCCGGTTTCGGCCATAAAATCTAGTTTCGGCCTTAGTTTCGGTTTCGGCCAAAATATAGCCGAAACTTTCGGCCTTGCCGAAACTCAAGCGTCCGTGCATTTTCGTGCGTCGTTCGGCAAAATTCGTAGCTAGCACGTGCTTGATTGCCGCGGCGGGGCACCGGCTCACTTCGCCACCGTCCATTTAATCGTGAGTTGAAGTTACTTTTTTGAGTTTACTGCCAAAAGTAAGTCTTGTATATTCATATCAAAATAAAATATAATTGTTACGTACTTTAATTAAAGAGCTTATCAATCGTTAAGGAAGTGACTGTATTCGAAATATAAGTTAGCGGTTTCTTCTTTGAAATAATGTAATTCTTTTTTTCAACTCAGTAACTTAACGTATTACTGAATATAGTGCGATTGTTAAGACGTCAAATCCAGTGAAACATTGAAAACAATGAATTTTTATAATTTAGAACAGATTATGGCTCAGTAGAAGTTAAATAACATAGAAAAATAGCAATCTTAAAAATCTGCTATTCCCATAAGTTTGCCGTATATCATCATTTCCCAGAATTTTATCATTATTAGCGATACTATCGAATGATGTAATAATACAAGGTGTGATATTTTTTCCAAATTCAGCGGTTTTGATTCTTGGCCAGGATTATTGATTTTTATAAAATCTAATGATGCAGCTTTAGTTATCGTCAAAATCGGTCTCGAGACTCCATTCAATGTTTTTCGATATTTGCAGTTGCATTCCCAGTTGAAAAATTCACCCTGTATTTCTTATGTGTTAATAAATTTAAATTTCAGAAAATAAATCGAAATTTTAATGCGTTAAAAAGTTTCGGTTTCGGTTTCGGTTTCGGCCGAAACTGAGAGCACGGCCGAAAGTTCGGTTTCGGTTTCGGTTTCGGCTGAAAAATCAGTTTCGGTCGGACACTAACGTAAACACAGCGTTTTTGACTAAGGTGCACCAAGTGTGGGCGGGGCGGGTTAGCGAAAATCTAGTCTGTTTCGCGAACCACCACCCGCTACCGCTGCCCGCCCCGCACCACTGTAATTGCACACTAACCGTCGCGGGCGGCGAGTAATGGCTGACTGCGGGCGGCGAGTAATGGATGACTCGCCGTCCAATCATGGACTTTGTCCGGGTCAATTGCCATTGTCAAACAGGCGAAGCGAATGCGATCCGAAGCTTTTTTAGGGTTCCGTAGTCAACAAGGAACCCTTATACTTTCGCCATGTCCGTCCGTCCGTCCGTCCGTCCGTCTGTCCGCAGCTTAGCTCAGAGACGCCCAGTACTAGAAAGCTGTAATTTGGTGTAAATATACGGATTTGTTGTGCCAAAAAAGTGGTAAAATAAAATATTTTTTTTAGGGTACCTTCTGTACACGTAAAGTGGGATGTTCTTTTTTTTTTGGTTGTTCGGTTTTTATTGTCAACTATTTTTAACTAACTTCAAAAAAAGGAGGAGGTTCTCAATTCGTCGTAATCTTTTTTTTAATGTATCTTCCCCGATTTCTCAAAGACGCCTGGACCGATTTTGAAAATTCTTCTTTTTAAATTTAAATTCCGCGAATCAGTTTAGTGAGTTCGCATAAGTATTTTGATGGGCAACTACGGAACCCTACACTGTGCGTGGCCCGACACGCACTTTGATCGCAATCATGTGATGGTTTTTATTTGTAATGAATGGAATTGTTAGAATCCAGTCACATAGAAAAGCGAAAGCGATCTGATAGTCTATGTGACTGGCTTCAAACAATTCTATACATTACAAACAAAAACGCCTCGCTTCGCGTTCGCCACGCCTGTCTGTTTGACAATAGTTTTAATCCGAGCGTAGCGTGACCACGTTTCAGTTTGGCAATTGACAATAGCTTTAAAGATGACATGGAATAACGACGTTTTAAATA
Organism: Agrotis clavis; assembly: GCA_954870645.1. NCBI lineage: Eukaryota > Metazoa > Arthropoda > Insecta > Lepidoptera > Noctuidae > Agrotis > Agrotis clavis. The sequence goes on from OX940921.1 coordinate 27,932,769, forward strand.
TGTTCAACGTTCAACGCGTTAGGTAATTCGTGGTGAAAGTGGTCCTTAATCGTACCAACAAAGTTATTTAAAAACCTCGTTAGTGCGCCTAGGCTCTGTTCCCCACTCCGCACCGCGGTCGCTCGCTCCACGAATTAGCATTTATATTGTGTCCTTAGTACGAGCGCGCGCGCAACCAGCCTTTTGCTTTCGCCATTTATGTTGGATGTATCTCACACCAGTTGATGAACTAATGCCATAATTTTTGCTTTATATTAAGGGCCCTTTTTAATGTGGAAAATGTAGCGAGATAAGTTTTCAATATGGAATTACCTTAAAACAGTTGATGCATAACGTCTTTTGATTAGAAAGAATGTGAATAGGACTTCAATTGGATTCGATATATGTATTCTGCGTACATACAAGCAGAAGATATACTGTGCAGACCTAAACTTTAACCCCCTTATTAATAAACGTGGATTACGCCAAGGTTAATCCTTAAAAAATGTATGGTTAATCCGAGGATTACTCTGGTTGTAACTTTAGTCCACGTAACTTTAGACACTTATATCAATGCCCCCTTATTAATAAATAAGGGGGCATTGATATAAGTGTCTTCTCCTCCACATCTTATCAACACCAGGCCACTTTTTCAATTTTCCTAGTATTCTTACTGAGAAGGAAACTCCCAGCAGTGCTACTGGTAAGACACTGGGAAGAGCTCATTATATCATACAACACCAGAGTGTGAGCCCCACTGGCCTGGTAGCTGTCAAAGTTTCTTGTTGGTAGCTCCCAATTTAAAGGTTGCAATTAATAACAGACCACTACACCCTAAACGTTAATTTAAACGAATAAATCACAACAGTGTGAAAGCAATAAGCAGTATAATTAATCCGAAGCCAACTGACAGTCTAGACTAAAATTCTTAGAACTCAAAGAGAAGATGTGGTATATATTTAGTTAACACTTAAAATTTAGATATTACTATTACCAAGTCAGTTAATTTATTTCATTATTGACTGAAATCTGAACTAAGTAACCGTGTATTAATTAAAAACCAAGATTTTACCTCTTATTGCGTTCATACAACATCTTAATGTGTTTCAACTGTTTTAATATCTAAGTGTTATAAATTGTTTCATGAATTTTAATATTCTAATTGTAAAGCTTCGCTCCGCAACCCTTTGTCTGAATTTAATTAACTCGATATTTTCTTAATCTAAAAACGTCTTAGAAATTAATAGTCTACTATTAGTTTCGTTCTCGTAATAACAGTTTTGAAAACGTTACCTTGTAGATAGAATAATACCGTATTGCCGTCAGAACTTTTCTTTGCATCTTATTAATTTTTTTACAAAAAAAAATATTACCGATGAGCTAATTAAACAGGCACAACCACAGAAAACAAAATTTCAGTTAGCTTTTGGGATATTTTTTTTTTATCGTGGTAAAATCATCAAATGAGTCCTCCCACCCCGGGCAGGGCGGGAGGGACTGGGACAAACCCACCACACTGTTCCCAACCACTGCAACTCCTGAAAGCCAGAATCAACAGTGGCAACCACCAGAAAAGCGCCGAGACAATGAAGTCTCGACGTGTCCCGGAGAATGAATTTACCTGTCTTGGATCCTGCAACGAAATTAATCAGAAAAGAATAGTGGAGGAGTAGGAAAAAATATATGTTCCCACTTCCCTCCATGCAAGCAGGAGACAGAACAAAACAAGGCCAATAGGCACAAAGGGACATTACAACTGGGAGAAGCCCAGTTGCCTAGCACCACGGGTAAAATGATTACTAATATTAATGGGTCCTAAATTGTGAGCTGTTAAATTTGATTCCAATAATAGGTATGGCAAAAACGCTTGAAGGCACGGAAGTTTGTTCGAGTTTCCACAAGGTCCGTGTAGTAAATGACTCCAGATGTAGTCTGAACAGTATCCAACATAATATTGCGTTCGTTCTGCCAAAGAATACACTCCCATAGAATATGATGTGCTGATTGTTCATATTCACAATCTGATGTTGAACATTCACAGAAAGGCGAGGGAACAAGCTTGAAGGAAAATAATTTACTTTTAAAGTTACCATGTCCCGTGAGAAATTGGGCAACACAGTGATCCACCTCCAGCCACGTCCTAGCCAACCGCTCACGAACGGATGGAAAGAATTGGTGGAGGTGCCGCCCTTTGATAGAATTATCCCACCTACATTGCCATTCGGATAAAAGTTCTTCCCAGACGTCACTTTGTGGTTTGAATAACCTAGATATTTTAGCACGTTCACGTTGTGGCAAAAAATCAGCGTCAGTGGTCTCCCGTGCGGAATAGTACATTGCAGCACGTCGCTGCACTTCAAGGTCGACTGGAAGAACACCAGCAAGTACCGGTAAAGCTTCAGTACTGACGGTCCTGTATGCTTTACTTAAGAATAACAAAGCCAAGCGGCGGCAGCAAGGGCGGGAGGGACTGTCAGACTTCTACTGACTAAAATCCGCGGTGTCCTTCAATAGTCCTTTATGTTCCGGGGTCACGGTAAGGAAATAATCCCTTGACCCCGGCAGGATTTGGCCCTCTGAGAGGGGGGCCCCGTCATGAAGGCGGGCTTACAGTAATTTTTAAGATTTTCAAACGTCTGAAAGTCTCATTAACAATGATATTTTTAATAAAAAAAAATCATAATATTAAAGTTGAACATATCCTCGAGTGAATGGTAAAGATAGAAACACGAATTGGAATAACTGGCTCGATAGAAAAAAATCTCAAACATGACACTAAATCACAATTTTCAAACATCCACTGCTTAGAGATTTCACAATGAATTTATATGAAACTTATAAAAATAAAAACAGCTCATTATTTAGAAGTGCATGGTAAAAGCAAATTTTAAAATTTCGTTATAATTTTTCTCCAAGAAATAAAATACCCAAAATATTGGCATTATTTCGCTCACCGGGCGCTCGCCAGTACCCGCCGAGGCGTGATAGAGGATGGACGTACGTCGTTGCTGCGCAAAAATTCCCCCCGCGCGGTTACGTAAGCAGGCAAAGAACTGAACTACATGGAAACAAAGTCACACACACAAGCGATTACGTGTTAGTTGCGGGAATAGAATAAAATAGTCAAGTGATCTAATTTTGAAACGATGTAATTTTTTTTTATGGACCACTTATTTTTTAGCTAGGATGCGAACTTGATGGAGTGACCTGAAGGTCTACATCGGTCACTGCCACTGGAACTCGGCGACGGATCGAACTAGATGTGCCGAGTTTGGGCTCGTTTTGTAAGTTATGATGAGATCTTACCACCGGACTTGATGGAGTGACCTGAAGGTCGGCACATCTAGTTCGATCCGTCGCCGAGTTCCAGTGGCAGTCACCGATGTAGACTTTCAGGTCACTCCATCAAGACCGGAGGTAAGATCTCATCATAACTAATAGAACGAGCCCAAACTCGGCACATCTAGTTCGATCCGTCGCCGAGTTCCAGTGGCAGTCACCGATGTAGACCTTCAGGTCACTCCGTCAAGACCGGAGGCAAGATCTCATCATAACTAACAGAACGAGCCCAAGCTCGGCACATCTAGTTCGATCCGTCGCCGAGTTCCAGTGGCAGTCACCGATGTAGACCTTCAGGTCACTCCATCAAGTCCGGTGGTAAGATCTCATCATAACTTACAAAACGAGCCCAAACTCGGCACATCTAGTTCGATCCGTCGCCGAGTTCCAGTGGCAGTCACCGATGTAGACCTTCAGGTCACTCCGTCAAGACCGGAGGCCAGATCTCATCATAACTAACAGAACGAAACCCAAGCTCGGCACATCTAGTTCGATCCGTCGCCGAGTTCCAGTGGCAGTCACCGGTGTAGACCTTCAGGTCACTCCGTCAAGACCGGAGGCAAGATCTCATCATAACTAACAGAACGAGCCCAAGCTCGGCACATCTAGTTCGATCCGTCGCCGAGTTCCAGTGGCAGTTACCGATGTAGACCTTCAGGTCACTCCATCAAGTCCGGTGGTAAGATCTCATCATAACTTACAAAACGAGCCCAAACTCGGCACATCTAGTTCGATCCGTCGCCGAGTTCCAGTGGCAGTCACCGATGTAGACCTTCAGGTCACTCCGTCAAGACCGGAGGCAAGATCTCATCATAACTAACAGAACGAGCCCAAGCTCGGCACATCTAGTTCGATCCGTCGCCGAGTTCCAGTGGCAGTCACCGATGTAGACCTTCAGGTCACTCCATCAAGTCCGGTGGTAAGATCTCATCATAACTTACAAAACGAGCCCAAACTCGGCACATCTAGTTCGATCAGTCGCCGAGTTCCAGTGACAGTCACCGATGTAGACCTTCAGGTCACTCCATCAAGTCCGGAGGTAAGATCTCATCATAACTAACAAAACGAGCCCAAACTCGGCACATCTAGTTCGATCCGTCGCCGAGTTCCAGTGGCAGTCACCGATGTAGACCTTCAGGTCACTCCGTCAAGACCGGAGGCCAGATCTCATCATAACTAACAGAACGAAACCCAAGCTCGGCACATCTAGTTCGATCCGTCGCCGAGTTCCAGTGGCAGTCACCGGTGTAGACCTTCAGGTCACTCCATCAAGTCCGGTGGTAAGATCTCATCATAACTTACAAAACAAGCCCAAACACGGCACATCTAGTTCGATCCGTCGCCGAGTTCCAGTGACAGTCACCGATGTAGACCTTCAGGTCACTCCGTCAAGTCCGGTGGTAAGATCTCATCATAACTTACAAAACAAGCCCAAACTCGGCACATCTAGTTCGATCCGTCGCCGAGTTCCAGTGGCAGTCACCGATGTAGACTTTCAGGTCACTCCATCAAGTCCGGTGGTAAGATCTCATCATAACTTACAAAACAAGCCCAAACACGGCACATCTAGTTCGATCCGTCGCCGAGTTCCAGTGACAGTCACCGATGTAGACCTTCAGGTCACTCCATTAAGTCCGGAGGTAAGATCTCATCATAACTAACAAAACGAGCCCAAACTCGGCACATCTAGTTCGATCCGTCGCCGAGTTCCAGTGACAGTCACCGATGTAGACCTTCAGGTCACTCCGTCAAGACCGGAGGTAAGATCTCATCATAACTAACAAAACGAGCCCAAACTCGGCACATCTAGTTCGATCCGTCGCCGAGTTCCAGTGACAGTCACCGATGTAGACCTTCAGGTCACTCCGTCAAGTCCGGAGGTAAGATGTCATCATAACAAAACGAGCCCAAACTCGGCACATATTAAATATACTGCTGCCTAATAAAGTACTCCTGTATGCACTTTGTAAAATCAAAACTATCTCGACTATCATTTTACGAAAATCTAATCCAGACACACTCGTACGTAATTGACTTACTGCATTACGCTACGCTGTGGCATATACACACACGGTCCCTCCCGCCCGCACCGCTGTCGACTTGCCCCGCCCCTTTGCGGGGGCTGAGGTAGTGCGCTCATAGCTGCGGACTGTACTGGAACCTGGCCTTAACGCGCCGTCGACTCGGGAGCTTTTGGGATATTTGCTAAAAATTAAACGCCCTTTTTCTTCTATTGTTTTTTGATGGCACGGTCAGCGTGCCTGGGCGTTCGACGTGCGGCGCAACGTGTTGCGGGTTGGAGCCCCGCGCGGAACAAATATTTATATTTGTAATAAACAGCTTTTATGTCTTGTGACTGGGACTGTAGCAACATAACTATTTGTCTATTTTTGACCTGTTTTTATATTTTTTTGTCTTTTGACAATTCAAAAGTGCCTGTAACTGGCCTACTTGAAATAAATGCTTTGATTTTGATTTTTATATGACCTAGAAGTATTTGTTCCGGATCTGGGTGTTTGGTTATGTAAGTTTCAATGTTGGTTAACGCAGCCACGGTAAAGAAGAAAATGAAGTAATGTTTAAAAATAAAGAAAACAAAGAATCTCTTTATATAAATAAATGAGTATGCAACACGATATTTGCTGATATTCACTAAAGAAGCGAAAGAATCTTAATTAAACTTACGACTTTTATCCTCACACCCACATTGAAAATAAAAACACGCCAGGCAACAGGTCTTATTTCACGCTATAAAAACCAGCCGTTCACAGCTGCATAGTACCTACTAATACCGTGCACAGTATTGTGGTCGACCACGCGTCGGTGTGAGAGAAGCCGGTTTAGCAATAGGGTAACGATTGCCGCCGGCGTACCGGGGCGAGCGGCGTACCGTCGACCGGCGGCCGGCGTACCGACGCGACGTAAACACCCAGCGTAGCGTTTGTTGGTCTTTTTGTACGCCAACGAACTAACACAACTTTGTTAATAGATCACACAGTCACGCTATAAATACGGATTTTCTGTTTATAGACGAAGGATTTGAAATCGTATCAGATTGTGAGTGAGAATCTGGTATGGACAGTTTTTTTTATATAGCTTTGGATTATACAGTAAAGTAATACGATTTAGAAGAGAAATGGATAAAGGCTCTATAATATCTATTGACGTAACCCTACCACTGTATAAAAAAAAATGTGTTATTCCAAAGTAAACTTTCAAAGCTATACATGAATAGTCCAGACAACCTGAAAATCATTCTCGCAGTAAAAACTTTTACCTAATGTGACTCACAAGTTACAATCCCTTCTTAATTAGCGCTCGTCTTACAAACTTGTACTTTGTAAATCTAAATTAACAATAAAATACCGAATATGAAATTTCAAGGCGGTAAGACTCAAAAGATACGTTCGCTCCTAATTAGTAGCTAATGGAGCAACACGGGGTACATTATTACGGCTGAAACCATAAAAAAGTCGGATAATTTTTCTCCAAAGTCAAAATCTATTGTCAAGGGAAAACCACCATTATTTATATTAAGCTTTGTATACGATTAGAGCGGTTTTTCCGTGCCAGCGCGCCCTCTCCTGGGGGGAACAATTTCTTTCAATAATTCCCCTGTAATGGCCTAAGTAAGCCAGTTAACAAGACACTCTTAGAGGCTCACTCCAACAGAAATGGATACAATTTTAACTTTTATTGAATTATTCACAAACGACGGGCGCTTGCTCGCGAGTTTGAAACTAAAGTGTGGAAGATGTCGCATTATAGTTACGACAAGTATCGTTTACGCTTTATTTCCCTTAAACCATTTCAAGATGAATACCTAATAATCTTTCAGAATAAAGACCGGAATACTGCTTCGTCCGTAATTTAAGCAGGCATGGTATGTAACACAGTAACAGAAAATATCCGGATTCAGAAATAATAACGTAAATCTCTCGATAAAATCGGCCGCTTCTCCATTACGAAAAGGTGCTACTTAAAGAATTATTTTATTCGGCTATCAATAAACATATAAAAAGATTAAAGCACCGAGCATGCCATTACCTGGCGAGGGTTAAAAGGTCAAAGGGTTAAATATTCATACGATGCCGTAATTGAGGCAATTTGTATAATCGCAACTGTTCCGCAAACTGAATTCTATAATAACATCAGGGTACGGCCGTTTGCACAATGTACACACAATCATAATGCCCGACGATATCATGACTTTCAAGAGATATTAAAAATCTTAACATTAATTTTATTTGTTTCACTAGACCACATCAGAGGGAAGAATATACAGATAAAAATTGAGTTTCAGTTGCAGTTAAATAACGAAAGTGTTTAAATGAATAAAAACTGATCCTTTTACTAATTTCCATATAAATTCAAAGATCTCTATACAATTTAATGGAAAACTAATTAGGTAGCTAGCCAACACGTCAGAACAAACAACAAATCATGAACATAAATAAATGTCCACATCAACTGGTCCTTTTCTTTCAGATCCGGGATATAGTCGTATTAGTCTCCTCACTCGTCCTACTCGAGGTCAGATTGTGCTAATAATTTGGAGATAAGCGCTCACAATACTATATTTGTTAGCAGTACCTCTCTCACAGAGACACAAATGTCTCGGGAGTAAATTAGACTCTTTTCATACGCGTGTGGAAGAATTTAGCTAATTTAATGTTGGAATGTCTGACTGTTAGACCTCGACATTTATTTTTTAGAGGAAAATATAACAAAAAAGCTGAGATAACAATATAAAGCAGACTTTTGTTGTGATGATCTAGGTCATGATTGTGAATCCCACGATCTCGCGCCGTCAGCAGAATACTAGAGTACTGTAGACTGTAGCTTTTATATTACGACAGATATAGCGATACTTGCGGTTTTATTGTTTCACGTGGTTTTCTTTGTGCTTCATCCAACATTATACGTTGTTTGCCTTTTAATTCCGTCTGTTAAATTAAATCTGCTGTATCCTTGTATTTTATTTTAATACTCTGCACTTAATTGCTACTGCAGCCGAAATTATAAACATCGCCAATTAAAGAACGTATGAACACTAATAAAGATGCCAAACTATTTACATGTTCTGATTCGATTCAATCCAAAGGTGCAAAGCATCGGCAAAATCTGAATTAATAATTTATCCCAATTATTCAGTCCAGGTCTCATTTACTCTCAATTTCAAATGAATTCCCATACTTAAAATCAACTTTATCTACGGCACTGGGCAAACCGATCATTTTCTTATTAGCTCTTAAACAGTTGATCTTGACCTTCACTGTATAACTACCTCCTTAAAAACTAAAATTACTAATATGCGAAAGTATTGCACATGACTTTGAGTGACGTTGATTTTGATGGACAAGTAAAACGATCATCCATTATACCGCGCCAATCCGTCGACCAGCAATTGCTCATATCAAATTCGCGACTGCAACCGTCAAGACATCGCGATATGATTTTGCCAACCATATTGTTCAGTCTATTTCTAAATGTACTGGGGTTTGACTTGGATGTAGCGAATTTTATTAATGACTATGTTTTGTTTAAAGATTTGAAATATCTTTGCTATTTTACGTGTGAAAGTCGTTATTGTAAGTTATTAGAAAAATGTAACTCTCTCTTTTTGAGGGTTCCGTACCTAAAGGGTAAAACGGGCCCCTATTTCTAAGACTCACTGTCTGTCTATCTGTCTGTTTGTCTAACCTGGATTTTTTTTTTAATCTGTATACTGACGTAATAAGTCTGGTTTGTATCAATTTGATCATTAGACTTATTTATTTAGTTGACTAATGGGTATGACATGCTATTTCAATAACATTTTTTACCTGGAATTGTACCTTATTAAAATTAGAACACAGAAACAAATAATAATTTATTTCATCTCTTACAAACATATTTATTTTGTAATAGTTCAAATATGTATTTGATTGTAGAAGTTTTGACTTTGTAGAAAATAACTTAATTAAAGGTCAAACCAACTAACTGTATAACTATATACACACATCAAAAGTGTCTAGGGATCAAGCATTTTTATGCGGATTTCTTGAGATTGAGATGTGGCTTTGTAATAAATTTATGATTTTATAAATTTATATGGATCCTTTTTGGTGCATTTCATAATTTGAATCAGGAACTGTTAATCAAATTCGAGTAAAAGATGAAAATCAGCTGTCAATATTTTCCCTATAAAAACATACAACGCATTGAAGACATTATTAGTGCTACTGTTTCCCTACTACTGATTAAAACCAACGTTATTATGGAGCGGCGACGTCATTTAAGCAGGGAAGAAATGCTCAGAGCCGTGGGAATGATAGAAGCTGGTTCTCGGCAACGTACTGTGGCTTTAGCTCTGAATACAAGTCAGAGTGTTATCAGTCGACTTTGGACACGTTACCGAAGCACTGGTACCGTGGCTGAGCGCCATGGAGGACGGTATCGCTGCACCACACGGAGACAAGACCGATACATTCAAATCTTAACTCGAAGAGCTCCAACAATAACCGCCATGATGTTAGCCGTGAGGCTTCATCACTCTTCAGGGAACTTAATTAGCGACCAAACAGTCAGAAACCGCTTGCATGAAGTGAACCTTCATTCCCGAAGACCGCTACGGGTACCACCTATAGCAATGCACAATCGTAGGATTCGATATCAATGGGCTCTTGAACACAGAAATTGGGCAGAAGAACAATGGCGTTTCGTGTGCTTTTCTGATGAGTCTCGTTTTGGTATGAGACCGGATACAAGACGTATACGACACTGGAGAACCCCTGGACGCCAACAGCGATTAAAATCCTGCCAGGAAGTCCATCCTTATAGTGGTGGAACCATCATGGTATGGGCGGGTATTTGGATCGGCGGAAGAACTGAGTTGATTTGGATCAGAGGCAACCTCAACGCTCAAATTTATGCTGAGACGATTGTATCAGACGTCATCGTTCCTCTACAAGTGCAAATCGGTCCCTTATTTCAGTTAATGCATGATAATGCACGACCGCACACCGCAAGAGTTGTAAGACAGACTCTCGCCGCAGCTAACATCAATGTCCTGCCCTGGCCTGCTCAGTCGCCAGACTTGAAGCAGATGAGCATGCATGGGATATGCTACAGAGAAGAGCTCTGCCGAATATGGAGGGTATCCAGTCGCAAGAAGACCTTTTTTTGTTGTTGCAACGAACATGGGCGGCCATTCCACAGCGTGATTTGGATGAACTCATTTTGAGTATGCCAAACCGATGTTCTTGTGTTGTTAGTGTTCGCGGTAGAAACACGGATTATTAATTGTTTAAGTTACCCAATAAAATTTTAAAGAAAACTGTTATTTCAGTCTTTTTTTCGAACTTTAATGTTAGTGGTTCAAATGTCAAAAATCCCTTTATTAGGAAAATGGCAAATTTCTTCATGAATGCAAAGGTGACTTGGTTTATCGTTACTGTGACAAACGATAACACTTTATTTGATGAATCCTTAAAGAACATTTTAATTAATATCAATCAGGAGAAAAGTTATTGCAAAAATATATGTTGATCCCTAGACACTTTTGATGTGTGTAGTATAATACAACCTAATTAACCGTTATATAATTATCTAAACCTATCTACGTATATATAATAATGTAATTAAACTAATTAACCATTCCCCCAGACAACGCTATGGTTGTCCACAAATTAACAAAGGAAAACATCCGCGTGGCAGTGCGGCGTATTGACACATTTGATAGAGTGGACATGGTGAAGGTTGCGTACCAGCACACCGCGGCAGTCGGGATGATAGTCGACGGGCACTGCGACGATACGCCAGCGCTGCTGCTACAGGTAATCATTGTTCTGAAGCCGGGTCCAGACTGGTGTAACGCGTGATGTAATCCACCGTGTGTAATGTAACGCGAATCCTAAGTGTGGACGGCACACGAGCGTTACATGTAATGCTCGTAGTGCCGTCCGCCGTTACGCTTCCTTGCCGTCTGGACTTGGCTTGAGATCCATAATCTCAGAGGAGATCCTCTCAGCAAACACAATCATTTACAGTAACACAAGTGTTAGGGATACTCGAGGTGCAGGAATTTGTAATACTTAATTAATCGCAGGTGAAGTAATGACACTTAAAAACGTGTCCTGTGTGCTTTCTTGCCAGGTTAGGTAAGAAAAAATATACCTGTATTTGAATCATTCTAGCCGTACGTATGTTAAATATGTGGTACTTAGTGGTTAAGCATCAAATAATTTTAATACTTAATACCCAACTACATCCTTTCATCCTTACGCGGTTTATTTTACAATCGTCCGTATTTTGTGTGTGACGATAAATGCGATTTTCAGGCTTCCAGTAACAAATTGTTCGACGCTATGCACCCCTGGCTTGTTCTGCCTGATACAGCTGATCCTGATAATTGCACCCATTATATTGATGATAAATTTAAACCACTAAACTTGAGTGTGGATGCTGACATCATCGTAGTCGCCAGAGTAGGTATGTTTAAAACTGGGAACAACCAAATTAAACATTTACCGTAGTACCACAAAAACTTTTAAACGTCGGTTGAACACTTGTCTAAAAAAATGTCAGATTGTGACGTTGAAATAAGGTCCGTTTTGCAGTCACACTTATTTAGACAAGTGTTCAACAGATGTTTAAGTTTTTGTAGTAAGGCTGTATGTATTTTTGTTTATAATGACACAAACCCAAAAGAAGAATATAGTGAAGCATATTCCCATCCCATATTTTGTATTTGTTTGCTTTATTTTATTTTTTAACGCGTCAAGCTAGGTGTACCAAATACAACAATTTTCGTACCTTGTTTTTCGTATATTACTAGTTTGTTTCATTTTCTTAAGATTAACTTTTTTCATTTAATTTATACTTTCCAAGACATAAAATCCAATTATTACAATAAATCAATGAAATAGCACTGTTCATTTCTGTAACCAACTAGAACGCCAAACTAAATTATAATGTGCTGGTAAAAGTTTCTACAAAGTTAATCAGTTTGAATGGATAAACTAATATTGAATGTTTTTAACCTGATTTACTTTTTTTTTCAAATGTTTTTCAGGTGATAACTACACAATGATGGACGTGTTCAATTTTGGTAAAATACAAGGTAACGAGTTGGAGATGGCTCTTCTTGGCTCTTGGCGACCTAACGAAGGTGGCACCGTTTCTTTTTCTTACTAATTCTTTTTTCCTGATAAGTGCGATGCTTTTGTTATTTTTAAAAATATGTTTATGGTTGTTTGATTTCACAGGCTTAGATATACTCCTCAAAGGTTACAAATATTACAATCGTTGGAACTTTCACAATTTAACATTACGAGCCATCACTGTGGTTTGTATAAATGATTGTTTATATTGTTCTAGTTAAATATTTCTTAACTATATTTCAAAATAATAATTATGTTGATTGTTATTTTTTTAATTAAATTAATTTTAACTGATTACGGTGACGTAAAAAGGACCGATATGCCTATTGTAGTATATACACCTATGTCTTGTCAAAACAAAACACACCTCTTTCCTCTGAACATCACTTTTGACACGAGTTTGTACTAAATACATACATAAATAAAGTTTATACATAAAATCATACATATTATAAAACTCCAAAAGCTCTCTGTCTGTGCGTAATTGATTTACTGAAAAATTACTGAACTGATTTTTACTAAAACAGTGCAATTCTTGAGGAAGGTTAAATATATTACATATTTTGTAGATGAAGTCGCGGGCAGAGTGCTAGTACTCGTACAATATTTATAAAATAGTAAATTTCTTTTATAAAATAGCTCGTTCATAAGAATTTAAAATGAGATTGTTACAAATTCTTGTTTCGTACTTTTTTAAAAACGATTTTTAGAGTGTTTTTTTAGTAGTTTTATTTTAGTTTTTGAACTTACTTTTGTTGACTTTTTACGGCTAGTTAAGCTTTATTGTATGTATATTATATACAAAATACATTCCTAGTAAAAAATCTTCACTGGAGTACCAAAATAGGCTAGACACAAGAGGCCAGTACTCAGCAGTTGTTGGAACAGGCGAATGATCACGATGATAATTAGGGCTTCTAACTGACTGTTCAGATCGTGGAACAACCAGAAGTGTTCTACCCAGAGATGTTGTCAGAGATGGGGTACACAGCGGGAGTGGCCGCCATGACCAAGATCACATCACAGATGCTCAACACGATCAAAGAACAACACAACTTCAGGTTAATAACTTCAGTAAATAAATATTTCTTTAAGGTAGTAAAATCATCAAATGACCACTCAGGGCTCATTTGGAGTGGAAGGGACTGTAAACTTGTACTGACTAAAATCCACCATGCTCCTTCAATTGCCTTTTACGTTCTAGAGTCGGGGCTACTTGTTTAGATTGTCTCACAACCCCGGCAGGCATTTAGCCGTCTAACTCCTTACAGTTCAAACAACTTTCAAGTTGGCCAGTCGATATTTTAATCGTCAATTGACGAATGAATCATCCATCTAAACGTTGGATGTCACTGATCAGTCTTAAGTTGTATAGTTGCACCTGTATATTTAAGGCGTTTCTGTTTTGTTGAAACCATTTTTAGGGTTCCGTAGTCAACAAGGAACCCTTATAGTTTCGCCATGTCCGTCCGTCCGTCCGTCCGTCCGTCCGTCCGTCCGTCTGTCCGCAGTTTAGCTCAGAGACGCACAGTACTAGAGAGCTGTAATTTGGTGCAAATATATGGATTTGTTGTGCCGAAAAAGTGGTAAAATAAAATCTCGTAAAATATTTTTTTTTAGGGTATCTCCTGTACACGTAAAGTGGGGATGTTATTTTTTTTTCTCGCGTACCCCATAGTGTGGGGTATCATTAAATAGGTCTTTAAAAAATATTGATAGTTTCCATTAACAATTTTTTGATAAAAAAATTGGTTTGTGAAATATTAAGCTTTAAAGTGCTAAATTTTGCTCGACTCGAGTGTCCCCCCCCTCTACCAGCTAAACGGTTATGTTTGGGGGTGTGAAAAAATTCACAATAGTAGTATATATAACGAAGTTTAAAAGAAAATTGTCATGACTTAGTAGGCTTTACAACTTTACGAGTAATAGTCGACCAACTTATAAAATGTACTTGGATAATATTTTTCTTAAACAAAATGTATCGGAGAACATGTTATTCAACTGCAAATGTAAGTTTGTCAACTTTATTTTTACAGCTTTAATAGGTATGTTTTACGGTATGTTTTTTGGGGATAGGTAGGTTTTTATCGTCAACTATTTTTAACTAACTTCAAAAAAAGGAGGAGGTTCTAAATTCGTCGCAATCTTTTTTTTAAATGTATTTTGCCCGATTTCTCAAAGACTCCTGGACCGATTTTGAAAATTCTTCTTTTTAAAATTAAATTCAGCGAATCAGTTTAGTTAGTTCGCATAAGTATTTTGATGGGCAACTACGGAACCCTACACTGTGCGTGGCCCGACACGCACTTGGCCGGTTTTTTTTAAATTTAACTACATTAAAAACTGTTTCACAGATTCAACTACAGCATTGCAGGTCGCTGGATTGGAGCTCCGGAGAGGAATACTACCCTGGTGATTTTCGTTTGTTCTATATTAAGTCATTGTTTTTTAACATTGTGCTGAATGGAATTGTCTATTTTAACTTTCGCAGGCTGTCACGAATTCTTTGCTTTGGGAAGAGACGGATCTATCCAGCACTTGCGCCAGGATCTTCCCCAACTGGCTCGATTGGGTCGACATATACCACCCACCAACTACTAACCTACAGTATGTCTTTTACTATACTATCTTACCCGCTTTTTTTTGTATACACATTTATGTAGGCATTGGTGGAAAAACATTTACTGCTGTTTAAAAGTTCTCTTTTTATAATCAAAATCAAAGTATTTAATTTCACATAGGCCTATGAGGGCACTTTTAAAACGTCAAGGAAAACAAGTGCTCTACAAAAATGTAATATGCATCTCATACGAAAATTGTTACCGGCACTGTATTCTTAATTATTCTATTTATATGATCTTATCACATTTGTAGGACCAAATTCTACTACCTGATCCCCCAAAAAGGCGTGGGTCAGTATGAGAACCAGTTCCTCACGCCCATGTCTGACGGGGTGTGGGGCTGCGCTTTCCTCGCCGGCATCGCCTGCACCCTGGTGCTCACAGTCGCAGCCCGCCTGGAGAACAGGCCCAAGTCCGGCTGGTATGCCTTCTTCAGCGTGTTTGCTGCTTTATGCCAACAAGGTATCACCTCTAAGCAGTGAAAATATTACACTAGCCTCCTTTTTTCCCCTCGCTGTGCGGGAAAACTAACCCGTAATTAACCACGGAGGCCTTACAAGGGTTGTTCTTCCACTATATTATGGTACAAATAAAAGTTTGAAGTGTATTCAAAAAGCCATAGGTAACAGCTTCAGAAAGTTATGTAATCAAACCCGTTTCGTCGGAAAGAAGACCGTGAATACTAACGATAATAATAATCACAATCTCTATGGATACGACCTTGAGTTCTCGTTGTACCTATGTTGTTCAGTTAGATTCTAAATTAAATGTGTTTGAAAACATTCTGTATTTTCGTTCAAATATACTTTGAAGTTTGAAACACCAATTTGTTTTAACGATGTGTCTTAATGATGATTATTATGTACTCAGATTTTGAAGACGGAGTTCAACTTTTGGAAGAGACGTTTTCGAGCCAAGGTTAGACAGACCAAGAGTTTTGTTTAACAAAAAATGAACCGTATGCAATCACTGAAAGGTTAATTTTCCAGGTCGTAAGGCGACTCTTCTGGTAATCGGCCTGACAAGTATGCTGCTATATAACTACTATACCAGTAGCGTGGTGTCCTGGCTCCTGAATGCTGCAGCTCCGTCTATTGCTACCCTCGATGGCCTCATCAACAGTGACTTTGAACTGATATTTGAAGATATTGGCTACACTAGGGGATGGCTTGACGTACGGATAAATAAAACCAGTTTTCTTATGTACCATGTAAGAATCATAAATAAGGCAACTACCTTAATTTTGGTTTTTCAGAATCCTGGATTCTTTTACTACAGTGGATTCAAGAACTTGAAAGAAGATGAATTGAGAGAGAAGAAAGTGACTAAGGCTAAGCGCTCCGCCGCAGTGTTGCAGACTGTGAAAACAGGCGTCGAACTCATGCGGACTGGGAGTGTGTAACATTGTATTACTGTAAATTCTGTAGCTATCAATAATTTTCAAAACTGTTTTGTTTGATGAATGATCCATTCAAACATGAAGTATCTTTATTTGAATGGACAAATTATAGGGTGGGATACCCCTAAACCCCTAGTGGTTATCTCAGGGCAACTGCACCACTAGCTATATAGCAGTGGCGGGCCTCATCTGGGGCACTCGGTTCACGACCACCATCCTGTCGGAGTCCGGATCCAGTACTTTCTGGATGTGCTCGATTCATCTTAATTGTCATATTTGCCTCTGGGCTATGATAGCGGACTAGGGTGCGCCAAAGTTCACCTAAAATTTAAACTCCGATCATTGGAAACCCGAAAATTGTATTCCTAACATTTTTAATCCTAATGATCACAACTCCTAATTGCTCTGTCACTAATTTTCATAAATCCGAATCATTCGACTTCATAATGTCAGTAGCAATAAACATCTATTATACTATTATTTGTTTTCCTATATTTTCTCAACATAACCTTCTTTTACACTATTATTCAAAGTCACATCTTTTTTGTTTAGATTTCTTTTTATTTTGTTTTGTTTTGTTGGCATATTAGCACGTATGGGTACTCGTACTTGAGGAAGTGCTTGCTTCGCACTCACTAATTATATGAATTGGTTTTTTGTTTTTATTAGTTAAAGCGTCTTCTTTAATTTTATTTATGAATGAATGCTTTTATTTTTCTTCAAAAAATACCTACCTGAAAAGATATCCATAGGTTAGGTTAGGTTAGAACTGCGACCAGCTACGCGCGAGCCGAGCGAGCGAATTTTCGAAGTATTTTTTTCATAGTGCCCCAAGACGACACTCTGACCAAACGACTGGGGGCACCCCGACTCGGACAGGTTAGGTTAGAAGGGGATGGCGGGGTCTGAAAGACCCCGCCATCCCCTTCGTGGTTATTTTTTTTTAAACCACCCAGAAGTAGGAGCACCGCGAAATGGTGCTCCGTCGACTTTTCTGACAGATTTAGTTTGACTAAATCCAGTAAAATGACTAACTAAAAATGTTATCGTATTAATGTTTAGGGTTAAAAACGTTATGATAAAAAACAGTAGGACTTTAAATAACGATATTATTGATAACAATTTTCGGAAACATGAGTGTTATGAACATCGCCGGTAGCACTACAAAAAGTATGAATGAAAACTTTAGGATAAAAAATTTTAGGAAGAGTGATCATTCGGATTACAAATCGTTAGGAAGAACAATTTCGGGTAAACAACTTTAGGTGAGCCAATATGGACCCCTAATAATCTTCCCTCGCCGATGGTATTCGGTCAGTCTGTTCTCCAGACTACTACTAGTCTATTATTACACTTTTTATTCCTTAGAATATGCTTTCCACACGGAGCCGTACACAGCCAGCCAGGTGATCTCCAAGACCTTCGAGGACGCTGAGCTGTGCAACCTGGGAGCTCTGCAGATGATGCTGCCAGCCCACGTCTACATCATGGCGCAGAAGAGGAGTCCTTATAAGGAGTTCTTTGATTGGAGGTCTGTAGTTAGGTAGAAAGTGATTTAGTAGCATAGGAATATGGTAGGAAGTGGTTTTGCATTATAGTAGAAAGTGAGTTGGTACTTTAGAAAGATAAGATGGTAGGAAGTGAGTTGGTAGTTTAGTAGGAAGTAGTTGGTAGTTAAGTAGGTTGGTAGGAAGTCGGTTAATCGTATAGGTGAAAGTGATTTTGTAGCTTAGGAATATGGTAGGAAGTGCTTTTGTATTATAGTAGAAAGTGATTTGGTACTTTAGAAAGATGGTAGGAAGTGAATTGGTAGTTTAGTAGAATGGTTGGAAGTGGGTTGGTAGTTTAGTAGGAAATGGTTGGTAGTTACGTAGGATGGTAAGAAGTGGGTTAATAGTATAGCTTAAAGTGATTTTGTAGTTTAGGATGATGGTAGGAAGTGAGTTTGTAATTAGTAGAAAGTGATTAAGTAGTTTTGGAAGGAAGTGGGTTGTTATATTAGTAGAAAGTGAATTGGTATTTTAGTCAAAAGTCATTTTGTAGTTTAGTAGAAAGTGATTTGGTAGTTTAGTAAGATGGTTGGAAGTGGATTGGTAGTTTAATAGAAAGTGGGCGGCAACGGATGCCCGTCGCGGGCGTTAATTTAACGCAGTTTCAGCCCTTAGGAATCTGATATATTTTTAAGCTGCGATAATATCTTTCAGTTATGGAAGAATTTGTGAAATAATCAAAATCATTTTCCTGCAGTCTCCTGCGCCTCACGGAGCGTGGCCATGTGAAAGCCATTAGAGCTCGCTTCGCTGGCACCATGCCAGCCTGCTCGGGCGCCCAGCCGCGGGCCCTGGCTCTGGGTCAGGCAGCTCCTGCCTTCCTCACACTGTTTCTCTTTGCCGTGCTAGCCTACATCATACTAGCTTTTGAAATCCTCTGGCAAAGGTGAGGTAAAATTTGAAATTTACAGATTATTTATTTTGTGTTTACGGTCATTCTATAACTTATCAGCTTCCTGTCCTTATCCTATTAATTATCCTAATAATTCTTTTACTTGGTGTCGGCGCTAAAAGGTCATCATTTGCTCCTTTTTCATTCATATCATCTCTTATACAGTCCATCTATATTTTCTTTGGCCTTTTGCTTCCTGTCCATCAATCAACATTTATTATTTTCTATAATTATGGTCATATAAAATAGTTTGACGGTACTCAGGGTCGAAATTACGTTCTACGCTACCCGCCACCAATGGTAGCAGAGTTACAGTTTCTATTTACGTACAACACGGCATTGTACAAATGTACAGCAAATATCGAATTTAGATTGCAGAAGCCGACTGACCGCATTTCAAACGGTCACTTTAAATTACAACTAGCAACTTCTATCTGACGTTAATTCGGAATTCCGGCTTCCTTGTGTAGTCTTGGAGATCAGCCAATTTTAGGCAAAGCAGAGAGATCTTAAAGTCTCCTTCAATGTCATGTTATTTATAAGAACATTTACCCCGAAACGGATTTCTAAGGACTGTCGCAGAATTTATCGTGGCGCCGCAGAGATGGCTTCAAATCACATCATTTATTTCAGAGTCCAGCTGAAAAAGCGGGCAGTGAGCGAGGCGCAAAAACTGCCGTCACCAGTGATCGGGCTATGATCGCAGCACATCAAGTACCTACACTATAGATGAATGAAAAAAAAAACAATTGAGGGAAGACGTTTGACGTGGCGTTAAGGAGATGATACTAGGAGAATTAACACAGTAGTCTAACTGCACAATGACTTTAACATTTTGTAGATATTTTTGCAACACTTATGATTGCACTGATTTGATATCGTTCTACAGCAACGAATAAACTATCTTAGAAACACACATATTTTGGTTTACTCTTGTCCACATACCCGACGAAAATCTGTCCCAAAAATTACTTAATAATTTTTTTAATTCATTGGACGCCCAATAAAACATCTGGCCATATTAGATTTGGAAAGTCTAAAATAATTTATAGTCTCAGTATTTTCCGCTCCTGTAAACCAATTTACAGAATGCGTACACAGCAGTAGTTTTCTTACATGGCATCAACCGGGTGTAATGACAGACTCTGATCTGGTACTGAAAATCCTAATACTACAAGGTATCAGCAACTTAAATCTCATAATCGTAGTGTGATCAGTCACGATCATGATAATGTTGATGTCCATAAATTCTATCAGTTGTCTTACTGAGTTCTTGTGTACAGCGTATTGAGTAATGGTGGCGCGTCGCTCGGCTATCTAAATCGCGCGTTATAAATGATGCGATCAATTCTTGTTTACTCCCGAGTCCCGGAGTCCCGGGGTCCCTGGTCCCGGGGCGCGGGATTCAATTCTCGCTGCACCCGTATCTGCTATCATATTTGTGTTGTATTATCTATAGTGGGAGATTATTTTTTGTTTATTAAGTAGGAGAGGGAAGGGTTTGGGAAAATTGGAGTAGTTGGTAATTTTTATTCCCTTAACCTTATTTCATTTACATTGTAATTTGTTTATGTTGATGTAAACATTAGTAGTAAACATTAATGTCATGACTAAGTTTTGATACATGAAGATTTAAGAGCTCTATATTTAACTTTTCAAGTTGCCAATTGATAATAAGGACTTACCAGGACGTCCAATAAATTTTTAACACACGCATAGTCTAGTCATTGAATTTCGACCATAATAATTAATTATTCATTTAAGAGGTTTGTAAAAATAATAGATTTATACTCCTTCTCCTTGATAACTTTGACTATACCTTGCAAACTTCTCTGTCTGCTTAACTTTTGTATGAAAGAGGACAAAGTTTTCACTTGACGTAATAGTACTTAAAAATAACCTATAATAATGAATAAAGCACGCAAAAAAAATGAATAGGTAATTTCGAAATCTAGAACTTGAGACCTCATCCAGTTCAAACAAATATGAATAAGAACAATTTTAATAAAGCCATTACTTAAGACGTATCCATTTCGCGGCGATGTCTCGTCGTCGTCGTCGTCGCGCGCTCGTCGCGTCGCCTGCTCGCGCTGCATTTGCATACAAATGGAAAACGTCACTCGGATATTATATTACTTAACTGGCGAGACTGTTACAATAAATAATCTAATACACCCCGTAACACCCTTATTACGAAGGCAAAGAGTTCAATTTAACGTGAGCTGTTTTGAAATGAAATTACTCTCATTCTCGTGCGGTGTACAAACAGAACGTTGTTTTTATTGTTCCTTCACGTGTTGTTAGTATTCAGACAGAGCAATTTAGCACTAAGTCAAAATTGTGTTACTTGTAATACAAGTGGTTTCTTTTTTCCGTGTTTAATTAAATAAACGTAGTCAGATAATAATTCATCGTATTTTGAAAAAACGGAAAAAAAACAATGTGTCCTAAAGTTGATAAACCAAATGTGTTGTCGTGTTGTTTTTATTCATAAAATACACGTTATTGTTACTACCTACGTAGCTACCTAATGAGAGCAAACTAAGGCCCTTCGTACACAAGGCGACTCAAGTTTTCGATACCTTACGACTTCGGTATCCAAGCGGCTATCGCAATACAAACCCATAGAGGTTCGAACACAAGCACGCGTCAATGAATACCAAAATCGTAAGGTATCGCAGACTTGCGTCGCCTAGTGTACGAAGGGGCTAACTGTCAGAAGCTTTACAACAATAATTCGGTCGTAATTGTGTCTCTTCAAACTTTATCCATGATAGTTAGCTAATTGTTAGTGCTGTGTGTCCAAAGTGCTCACTTTCCAGTCTCAAATGTCAGAGCGCGGTAATAGCAGTTGTAAAGGGACTTTATAATAACGCGCCGCTTTGAAGCTGACCGACTTAAACAGGACTTCTCTTTAACTGTCTCAATTTTATTGTGTTGCTTACTAAATTGTTAGGAAAGAGAAATTATAGACTTGAGTGTATTTTATTTCTTCCTTTTGAGATCTGTCACAACTTATTACCTCGTTATTAGGTACGTTTTCCCGAGTAAATCGTTGAATAGATTTTGATGGATTTCGAACCAGAAATAGATGGAACCCTGGAGCCGAAAGGCTACTTTTAGCTTAAAATTTGAGAAACGGAAATATTATACTGCTATTGTAACATGTACATAAATTAAAAAAAAATACTCTGCAGCAATTAGCAAAATTAACAAGAAGATTTAGCAATGCCTTGATTATTTCAGAAGCCCAACATGACAAAACAAAATTCATTGAACAAACTTTCCAATTTCTCGTTTCTTATAAAATTCCTCATTGTTATAATCAAACGTTGTTCGTAATTATAAAGATTCCGCGGCGGAGCCACCAGGCGCACAGTTTTGATAGGTAATTGAAACGCTTTCTCCGCCAGATATTTGTGCACATATTGAAATGTGCCCGCTGTGCTACTGTTGATCCACGGGTAATTGGAAATGGATCGGCACCTCATTATTCCAAGCGTGTTTTTGCTTCATTTGTAACAATTTTCATCATTGTTATATTTCGTTTAATTTGGTTTTGATTGTAATTAGCTGTGTGAAGGGTTTCATTGCCTACTTGATTTGAATTCGGTATTTTAAATAAACTTGTACATGTTGCTGTACAAATGTTAAATGTTCTTTCAAAAGCTAACCTTTATTTTTCTTTTTGTATCATATTATTCACACATGATCCACATTTCTTTGTTCCATAGACATATTGTCTAGATCGAGGGGCTACTCATCAACAAGTTGGACGTATGTTACCAGCAGACTCAGTTAACATAAGTCCATCCCAGGGTCTGACTGACGTGAAGTTAATTACAATGTGAGTCCTTAACAGACGGATTCGTAATGGCTGTCAGGAGTACCTAACTAAATTGTAGTCATATCAATCAACCACAATTGAGCAACGGCAGAGCGTCATGATCAGAATCTGTATTGTTTAATTTGCATCCTAACCAATCGATGTGCAGTATACACACAAGACTGTCACGTACTTATTTAAGACTGCTCTCGGAAATATGGTTGAGAAGGCGTGGAGATGAAGCAACTTTTCGTTGGCACTGACAAGTATGAATCTGAAAAAATGTTACTACAGGATTTAGTGTAGTTATGGATATATCTTTTGACACGTGATTCTAAATATATGAAACTGAACACTTCTGGCGCGTCTCGTCTCAATTTGAACGCGGCAACTTCATAATTGTACACATGAAATAATATTGATGTCTCTATAAACAATTTAATCGTTGTATTTTAATAGCTTCTCCACATCACGGCGGCGCGGCGGCGTCGCCTGCTAATATTGCAACCAGTGGTTTCACGACAGTGACAACAGTAGTGCATTAAATATAATGGAGATAGTCCTTCCTCTAGAGAGAGCGTGCTATTTCCTACAATGTCTGACTCGCTTGTTGCTACTACATCCGAACACGTGTCATATAGTAAGCGTTTAGCGGACCGAAGAGCTGATTACGTACAGCGCTGAATAATACTCTGGTTCTGAAGATAAAATATACCGTAAAAAGTGTATGACAATTAATGTGTTAGTTTCTTTTTTGTTCAAACAGGTGCAATGTTTATCAATAAGAGTCCTGTTTTTGTATACCTTTAAAAACTTACTACTTTGATTATAAACGTTGAGCGTGTTCCTACCCCGCCAGAAGCAGCTGAAAAAACATCGCTGTGATTTTAGTCAAAAGATTCAATGATGACCATATTGAGTTTATAAACCACCACATCTATTACCCAGCCGATGGAAAATGTGAATGACCGACACAGTGAACAGTTATATATTCAAATATTTCAATACACAAATCATCATCAATGATCGCCAAGCGTTCAGTGAGACGTTGCTGGAAATACAACCCGCGGCTATCCGCTCCCGCCCACGATTCGTTGTGAAGCCTTCAAGGCAGTATGCTGTAGTCTACTAGGTACTGTAGACTACTACATTATGCTAACTACGGCACACACTCGGCGCTTTATGCCGCCGACGAAATAAACTCAATTTGCGTTCAAATAACGCTATTTATAAAATAACTTGGGTTCTTGAATTTTGCTGGATTTTTAGCTTTACATTTTGCAGTACGGCACAAATATTAGTTAAATTGTTGATGTGAGTTTGCCGCTATAAAATAAAGTAAAAAATAAAAGCTACTCTACAAACTGAGCCCTGAAAACTGTGCCAGAATGTTTGTGTAAAAGGGAACAAATCGTATCGGACCATGTCAATATTACATGTCCTAACACTACGCTCTGCGCTCGCTACTCGCTGGCATCTAGTCTACTGAACAAACAGCAGCCCACTGCGAAGCCATAAAAAGAAAAATGTGATTTTATTCTGACTAAAGTTCAACACGGATTGACGAGAGGCGCCGATAAATCGTCACATTCCGGCCCGGACGGACATCGGACACCGGACTCAATATTGACTATCGCTTTATGATGTCAATAACATTTTTTATGCCGTGCCGTTATAAAATGCATGTCCGTGAGTAATGGATATTTAAAGCGATTTACCGGCCGCCGCGCAGCCCGGACCGGCTCGGGACGATGAGTTTCACGGATATTTACCCGCTAGAGGAATGTTATATAGAGGGAGAGCTTTGCCTGAGAGATGATCGCGATATGGAAAGTAGGATGGTGTCGTAAATTTTTGTTTGTTACTGAATTTTGGACGAAGGGTAAAGGTGAAAACACTACCTACTGAATTTTGTGCCAACTGACCCTATAAAACTAGTGACGTCTGTCTATTACATTGTAGGAAAGGTACACACGGCTACACATCAAGCTATACAAAACCAGTATATGCTGATCGTTGTATGATATAATATAATGATCATATTGATCATACAAAGCGAGACCACGATAAACTGGTTTTGTACAGCTTAATGTGTAGTCGTGTGTACCATGCTGTGGTTGTAGATTTGAAGTTATAATGTGGAAATCAACGATTTCTGCGTAATATTATTCATGTTTGAATTCAATGTAAAAATAGCACGTTAGTCACATGCAGTCAACCACAATGCTTTTAGCAACCATGTAACAGCTATCAAAACACAGGAACGGACAAAAACATTATTTGTGTGGAAATGAAATGAAACTCTCAAAATATATTCATTTGTAGAAACAGTTTGTTACAAAGTTAGAGCAAATTAGTTGCGCTTACAATTTGGAGCGTCACGTTTTTAGTTGCTCACTGTTCGTTCATTTATACATATTTGATGATTCACTTTGAGTGTGATCGACATTTTGCTAACTGGAAAAATCCCCCGTAAATGTACATTTATTGTAAACCTATAGATTAGGAAAACCCAGATTAGGGAAACCTAGACTTAGGAAAACCAACTCAATACCAAATCTGGGATTTGTTAACGTATTTTCAAAACTATACAATACTAAATGATACAGATAAAGCCGCTAAGATATTATTGTCATTATCAAAAAAACTAAAACTGGGAACAAATTAATTATTGAGCGATTTCCCACCGCGGCCGGTCTGAGATAACTTTTACCGTCACTAATTGTTTATATCTGTTACTGACACGGAATCTTTCCTACATTTTTGCGTGAGAAAATAGCCAGTAACTAGTCACTCCCTGTCCTTATCGATAATAGGACAGGTGCCTATCGCAACAAACAATTTAAATTATAACAAAACCGGCACAAAGAGGCAAATAATGACAAGCACAACTCCCCACAAAAAGTACATCACAAACACTCGACTCAAATGGCCGTAAAGTAAAGCAGATGGCTCACAAGTTCACCGCAACACCTCGCCGGACGCAAACAACGCGCTATCCGGCTGCTAGACTTATGGTAATGTAACAAAGTGAACCGCCCACTTATGGCGTTATAAATCAAAGGCGCCGCGGTTGGTGAGCGCAACATTAAAAGTTGCCGCGTGCCGCGGATTTTCACTTTGTCAGAGTTTTATTTGATACTGCCATATCTGATGCTTGTCACAAAGGTTGCGAGGGAAGAGAGGTAGCGGATATTGTAGAATCACCTCTGTTCGAGATTCTAGGAAACGCGTACCTAATCGATTTAAAACCCAAGAATTAGAAAATAACCCAAGAATCGCAGTCTTATACAAATGACTTAAGATGTAATTCACATGTGAACAGGGTGATAACTAATTTCTGTTTTACAAAAAAATGTGGTTTATGGATAGCGCAGTGACTGAGCGATTGACTGCTGTGCTACATGTCGTTGGTTCGATTACCTCACGGGAAAGTCCTATGTATTTGTTCCAGGTCGGGCTGATTCTGTATTTGTGTATTTTTATATGTTTGTAAATGGCACATCCATGATATAATAAAAAGAAGTGAGTGTAAAAAATCAATAGATGTTGGAATTTCTTATGAGACAGCTGTCTTTAGTCCGAACCTTATTTTTTCGTCACATGCCGCTCTGCTCATATGTCGCACTGGATGTACGCACGACAGCCAGCGATCTCCTACAACTTGAGTCGTCAACGTGTGATCTCTTTCCTGAAAGGGTTCTCTTCTAAGCCGTCCATCGCAGCCCAAAAGGGCTTTGTCAGATAAGACCTGTTTGGGCCAATCTCTTCACAAAAACACCACGTTATCAATTTAATCATCGGATACTTTTATAAAGATTTCTCTTCAATACTTTTCGGTCAAACATTAATCTCAAAGATACTATTCTGAAAGGCTGTTATGTTTGATAGGATAAAGAATTAATAATGTTAAGTACTACAAGCTTTAGAGAGTGACTCGACCAAATAAAGTGGTGGCTTCCCTGGGCTCCATTAAAGTATTATTACGATGACTAGCGTCCTTAGGGAAAATATATCTTTGAGTGCAGTTAATTATTTCTGAACTTGTACTAGAACCTATCTAGATTTGCTTAGAAATTCATTGTATGAATGAATAAACTTTAGAGTTTAGATTGACATTAAAAACTACGATTGTGAAAGAGCGGCTCGGAATAACAATGAATATTTTCTTATTATAATTATCATCGTTGCCAAAACATAGCTGAATTTAATCCAATAACTTGGCTGCTTTTGTGCTGTATACGCGACTAACATTCAGATAACCGTTCTTTGAAAATATCAACCAAAAGCTAAATTCCAATTTGAATGCCGTAAAACGGCTCATGTTCGGTGACCGTACCTCGGAATTTAATCAAACAATAATGTGCGAGTTTGTCGCGAACCGACGCCGACGCGGTGGTGTTTGTTGCACGGTGCACCGCCACCGCTGTGCTTGACAGTAACCCTGCTAATGTAGCCGCTGACCGCCACACGGTATCGGTATCGGTTTCGGCATCGCGGACATTTGACACACCACTGTTGTGTGTAAAAATATGTTTGGGGTTGCAGAAATGGTTATATAAACATACCCAACGCAGAGGTTTTAACGCGCTCAAGTTTACACATGAAATGACACTGATCAATAATGTTGTTTTTTTTTTCCTAATAATTATCAACGCTGATAAACAGCGTTAGAACATTATCTTCTCAAATCCTTGAGTGCACAATTATAATGTTTTCTCTTTCTATCTTTCTATCCCCCAAAAGCTCTATCCCCTATATAAAACAGTAAAGACACAGGTATAATGTTATCACTTATCACCGGCTTTGCATTTAATTGTGCGTTTGATTACAAAGAAAGCGTTTGTTTGGGACATAATAAAGTGCGGGTATAATTCCGCGATAACGTTTCTATATAAATTCGAGACGGAATGAAAAACGGCGCGCGAAGATTGAGCAGTTGCGTGCAGGGTTACCAGAACACTGTTTTTGTTTTAGTAATTAGGTTTATTGTGTTCTTGTGAGATCAGAGCAGTCATGAATAAACCTCATTTTATTCAAGACTTGAATTTTACTAAAAGCTTTCACAACATCTAATACATTATTAGATACGCTATCACGAGTGCGCGACACAAACTTAAAATGCGTATGTAAGTACCTACTTCGATTTCAAAATCGGAAATACTTACTCATGTACTTTTTGTACAATATTTTTTTCATATCTTTCAAGAATACTGAAAATTCAACCTAATTTCTTGTCAATAATCGGCGTATAATCTTCACGTTCGGAACCCTTCATGCGCGAGTACGGCTCGCACTTTACCGGTATTATTTTATATTTCACGTGTGTTCATCCTTTTGTTTTTTTTTTTTTAAGTTTTTTTTTATTTAACTACTGCTAAGATATTATGTAAACATGATAGCCCAAGCAAACTTGTCGCAAAAGATAATTTAAATATTTGATTTTTAGTGGCAGTAAAACGCGCCATTATACAAGCCTGCCCTCAGCCCTCAGCCCTCTGCTCACACCTCCACTGTTGACTGACACCGAGATGCCAGAATTTAATTTAGACACCTGAGCCTGTTGCATAAAACATGCCTCACTTTTTGTGTCATTCATTGAGGCTCAGACGGTACCTTTTGTATTTTAATGAACTGAGAAAACATATATTTTTGAGACATTTGCAAGTATTCCATATTTTTGTTTTTAATTTCAGTTGTGATTAAAGTATTGTACTTTTAATGCCTTTTATTGTTTACATAATTATCTTTGTGTAGGTTCTAGAGATGTTACGAATATTCGCATTCGCATTCGCATCATGCGGATATTCGCATATTTTTAGACATTCGCATTCGCATTCGCAAAATTCATGCGAATATTTTGCGAATACGAAAGACTGAAAAAATACCAATATCTGGTACTCCTTCTTCCCCACACTCCATTAATTCGTATCTTTTGTCGTCCTCTCCATTCATCTTTTGTTTAATCTGCCTTTATCTCGCCATTCATCAATATAATGTTCATTAAATCAATCACAATAAATAATCATAAATATGACCATGCTAAGATAAACGTGTTTCTGTCTGTTTTTCTTTCACTGACGCCATTCTTAGAGCCACTCTTATACAGGTGAATTGTTCAATGGAGTGTGGATGGCTAAATCCGAAACTATGAGGAATATCGAAAAACATTGAAAGGAGTCTCGAGGCCAATTTTGACGGAAACTAAAAATGCATCATGGGATTTTAGCAGAATCAGTAATCCTGGCCAGGAATCGAACCAGCTGGAGCAAGGATCAAATTCTGGTGAAGTAAAAATGCAGTTTTAGTTTTCATCAAAATCGGCCTCGAGACGATCCTTTCATAGTTTTTCGACATTCCTTTTAGTTTCATAAGGCCAACCAAAAATAAGGCCAATTAAAAAAATTACCCTGCATGCTTTTTCCATTCTTGTTACAGACAGGAAGTAAAAAATTTAATAAAAATAAGTTAAAAAGTTACAATAAAAAGTGTTTCTTTTTGTATTTTCTAAATTATCGAACGTAATTGATTTAAAACTGAATATTCGCATTCGCATTCGCATTCGCGAATATTGGAATTGAATATTCGCATCCGCATTCGCATTCGCGAATGTCAAAAATCAGATATTCGCAACATCACTCTATGTTCGTTCATGTATAGATCTCGTTGTTTAACGTGATTATAATTTTCTGATAATAATTGTTCCGGATCTATGGTTGTACATTACTAGCTAAATTTTGCATGTAAGGATGAAATATTTCAGTACGAATACATTACATTTATTTATTTTTCAGAAACATTACAGACTTAGACCACGCTATTACAAAAGTCTCAATACATCTATAAGAACTAATATGTTTTATTCCGCTCCTCCTTGAATTCTTACTAATTACGCTTTGATATATTTTTACACCCACTCATTGTAAACTTCATTTACCTGTACACTAATAACTGACTCTACACACTTCAAAAACAAGCACACACAAATCTTAATTCCAAGAGAGCTACAAAACCACAACAACATTCCAATCACAAAATAAAACAGTGTCGCACAACTTGCACACGATTATGATTTAGATAAAACACACATTGTAACAACGATTCACGCGTAAGCAGGACAATGTCGTATTTTCAATTTTGTGGGATTACACATTTCGGAGTTCACGCCAGCTTTGCCCCCGTCACGGCGTGACACGTCGGTAATCCACCGCGCGCTACGATATAATATTGTGAGGAACACGAGAAAATAAACAGACGGACGATATATATTTTTTAAGTATTAGGAACGTGTCTATAAACATGTTAGACGTTGGGCTTTGAAGGGTTTTCGATAAATGGGTTTTATCTTAACACAAATACATAGTTTCGCTAGGAATTTTATTAGAGGTCCGTATACGAAAATGTCCAGCAGACAAAAAGTAGGTACGAAAAATTGACGAATCATCTCAAGCTCTGAGGTGGATTGTGTTTCGATTTCGTGTGATCAAACCCAGACAATTGATCCTCACGTTGAGAATTGCTAAAGGATTACACTGAAAGTGTAATATTTGTGGGCGATATACGATATAGAAATAGATTGTGTGACGTCTTAAAATGTACTTGACATTCCAGCTAAACTTAACGTTCCAAAAGGTACAAGAGTGGTGTCAGGATCCAATTGTGTCGTGTCGCGTATTAGTGCGACTATAAATAAATGATGGCGCGTCTAGTCGCGTGACATGCTCGTGTCGCGACCTCCCCTAATCACGACCAGTTATTTATTAACCAAGCTATATATTCCCTAGTAAGTATGTAACATTTAAAGTCCAACAACACGGCTATTCAAATTAAGTTATTAAGTTATTGAAATTAGAAATAGAATTGTAATTACACCGCCTTGCGATCTGTAGTTCATAATGACCATTATGTGAAGCCCTAACACAGCCAAAAGGTGTTTGAATCAGTTCGATCAAAGAGTTGGAACGTGCTGGACAGACCATTGAAGTCAACATTAGCCCTAGATCGGAACACCTGGAAGTTATGTGGAGTGGCCTTTGACCAAAAGTGGAATGATGTGCTCACAAGAACAGATAACATAATTTTAGCATTTCACATTGCTGGAATAGGGAAACGGTTTGATATGCAGTCGTCCACTGCTTCTTCCAGAAGATGATGTTGAAATACCAACAGACTCTTTTCTGTGAGGATAAGAGTGACCCATTATCTACCACAAGAGACTAGTGGGTAAAGTGAAAAAGACATATTTTTTCAATTTTTAAAATCCTTATTGCGGGAGGACTCATTTGATGATTTTACAACCCAAAAAGAAATGGTAAGCGCAGCATCTCTACTACTCTATTACTTGTCAACTCATCAGTTACCTCCCTTCTAGCCTTATAATTCTACATAAATTCAAGTCATTGTCAATTCTGTCTTCTAGACATAAAGCCATTATGCTCAGAAATATCTTTCCCAAACACATTGTTCCCATTCTTCTAGTGTTAACATACAATCAATACAAATCACCAGTGGTGTTAATGTATTGTTGTTCAGTTGCAGCGGGCGTGTCCGTGGTGTCGGTCGATGTCAGCGGTGTCGGCAGCACGTGACACCGTGTGCTGACACCACGGCTGCGGTTGCGGTCAACACTCTGACACTTTTAACTTGTTAACAGTAAAAGTATTTAATTATCTTGGTAAAAATATACGTAAATGGTAAGATTTACGAACCAAGTTGTGGGCGCTAAAACACTGCGACACTTTGTTCTGACATTTCGGTAGAGACTGTGGCAGCGGGTAAGACTTTTTGTGAGACGTTTTGAAACTAATCCAGAGTTAGGCATTGTATTCATTATTTAGAGTACCTAGTTGTACATTATCCTGTTTGTGAATGAGTTATAATATTCTAAAACCAAGAAAATAAAACATGCAAATAGGTATTGTTATTGTTTCAATGAAAATGTGAAAATTGATACCAGTTATACTAATATTTTATTTTTCACAGACAATAAACTGATTTCAGGTCGGGTAAAGTGTTTATTTTCTGTAACAATGGTCTCTGTCAAATCTGAATAAGTATGTGTCTGGATCACGACAATTAGTCTAGAGTTTTTCTTGAAAAATGAAACAAAAACAAACCCTCTGAAAAGAATAGACATAATGGTAAGTGACGTGAAGTAATCAGCAGGAATATTAAACTTTTGAAATCAGAATGATCCTAAAAGAATCAAAACATTGAGACATAGACACACACACCGGAGCAGAACTGAATCAAAACAAATTAGGTATTCCATCGATTCATCGATTCATCATGGCGGCGCTTATATTTAATCTGAGCGTCGGTCGCGACAATGGGTTAGATAGTAAATAAACGTTCGGCCGGCTGTCACAATACGCCGCTTTATTACGCTGGTTGATACGCCGTAGTACGTCGGTCTATCACACACAAACATCCAGTGATACAGGGATGGTCAGATAGAGATCGTATTTGGAAACACATAATTACTTTTATGACTTAGTTAGTTTAATAATAATTGATCTGCACATTTCCACTGATCTGATTAAGCAGGAGACGTCCAGGACGTCGGACATCACGAGGCAATTTCCATACGGTTCCCGGACGGAAGGAGGTTTACGGACAGCGTATAATTGGTAGCTCGCCATCCGATCAGGAACCAGGCGGTCTGGTACCTTAGTCCTACAACGACATAAGGGCCCGTACCTACTCAAAATTTTAGGGTAAACCCTACTCCCTATTAGTTCTGAATTCATGAGTTTAGACAACACATCGGAAGTCAGGACTATAAGTTTATAAGTGGTCACCAATTTTTTGTTCACACCACTAACTATTCTAAAGATAAACAGGGTCAAACAAGGTCCTTTTTCGTAACTTACAAAAGTTACAAACAATAAACAATAGAAAAGAAAGGGAGTTTAGTATTTCTGCAAATATCTCGAATGCTAATTGAGATTTCTTATCTAAAATACATTCAAAAACAGGAGGTAATTTCCTAAAAGAAAGTTCTTACTCCCGAAGCTTAACGACCAATATTTATAATTTTCTCAGAGGGATTCAAACATTACGGCCGAAAAAGGTTACTTTGGCTTACCCAAGGAACGCTCAATCCGGATACTTTATCAATAAATATGTAATACATAAGAAAAATAATACATATGTTTGGAAAACCAGGCACTCTACTGGATAGCCTTTTCAATATCATTTTTCTTCAAGTTGCATTATCAAAAAAGGTGCCTGACACTATGATTTTTTCCTGTGTCGTGAGTGCGTTTGCAAACATAGAAATTCACTAACACAAACACCCAGACCCGGGTCATACAAATACCTACTTGAACCGTGCGGGGCACGAACCCGCGACAAGCTGCTTAGCAGTCTCTTAGCCACTGCGCCATTTATGCCGTTCTATCCGTCAATCATATTAGATATGCAACAGTTAATACGTTACTCTTGCTGTTTGGAATACGAACATTGCAAGTGTGATAATTGTTAAACATTTCAGATTTTTTTATCCCACCCTTCTCCTAATCCCAGACGTATTTTCATTTCTTTATTGACAATTAACGTAGTAACAAAATTAGAAACTAATTAATAGTTGTAAACAATTTATGAATTTGTTTTAACAATTTTAATTATCCATGTTTAGCTCATCTATTTCAACCCTACGCCACACCATGAATCACAAAAATTGACTTCGCAAAATAAATAAGTCTCCTAGCAATAAAACAACTGTTATGTACAAATCCATGTTTAGGGTCAGTTCAGACCGAGACGCGAAGCGACGCGACGATGCGCTGCGCCGCGATGCGCCGCGATGCGCCGCGCTGCGCATCCAGACGCCGCGCGGTGCAGCGTAGTGTCTACATTCGCCACGTGCTTCCCACCCCACCCCCCTTCCTCCCGCTGTCGTCCATTTGGTGTCAATTACATAGTCCAGGGGCTAGAGGTAGCTGAGTATACAAAATCCAAATGAAGGCAGCTATGACCGAATTCTTATACCTGAGACCCTAAATAGTGACAATTTATATCCTGCCTGCATTAAGTATGTGTATCTTATCGCTTGATGAAGTAGTCCACTCATTTAGTTCAGTACTTCATTTAATTCAGCAAATCAGAACAAGTTCCTAACTGATTGGAAAAAATATTTTTATGCCATTAAGTATTATGAGCTTTATCTGTCCCGCAAAAAGCTGTGATCTGATTTTTCTATAAATTATTACGGAAATATATCATTAAAATGATTTTAAATCATGTACTTGATACATTCCGTTTACGAATAAGAGAAGAGGGCGTAAAAAATGGATCAGACAATTGACCGGCAAGATAAATATTGTTTGATATTGAACCGACGTTTGACCGACGGCTCACCGACGATATGCTCCGCAGACGTGTCAGTATCACCGCGGATGCGGTGCACCGACAGCGCGATAAATATTGTTATTCTTTGACCTTTTCGTCACTTAAATCGGTTGGCGAAATTCGACACTCACATACGCATAATCAGACACCTCTAGCTCTCAGTCTAACATCATGCATCGTCGAGCGGCCTCGAGCGGCGTAAGCGGCGCTGCGCTGCGCCGCCCGGCCTCGAGGTGCGTAGCGACTCACCGCTGCGTTGAGATGCGCAGCGCGGCGCAGCGCGGCGCCGCTTACGCCGCTCAACGTATTCTAAATTCTCACAACGAAATGTGTATATTTTGGTGTAGAACACAAAGTCGTATTTTGAATGCCTCTTAAAAGAGTGCGCGCATCGTCGCGTCGCTTCGCGTCGCGGTCGGAACTGACCCTTAGGACACGCGGGGTGGGAGGGGGGCGGTGCGGTGCGGGGTCACAACTGCACATTAGGTAGTTCTCAAATCCCTGAACCAACATTTCTCAGCAGCGACCCCCGATAAGGGATATCTACCTGTTTCGACTGAAAGAATACCTTTTATCTACTGAAGTATTGAATAATGTAGGTCTAAGGTAAGCCCGAACTGAAATTAAGTTATAAAAATCTTTACTACAGATATTTCAAACACCCAACAACGCTGTTACGTGTCATATTCTTGGAAAAAAAAAGGTATTTTGTCTTTACTTTTGTTTTTAAGTAAAATGGAAAGTGTATCGCAAGATCAGGTATTATAAATCTATTTGCTGAGAACTATAATACTTCGTAGTTGTGGGAGTATCCTCCACGTAAGGAATGTATCACTTTGACCTAATGGAAGGACATTTAAATATTCCAGATATACATCACGCTCACAATTAAATCACGCCGTAGAAATTCTCATGGTCACTAGTCGGTTAACGCCCAAAATTAATAAACTATCTCAATTCAAAAATCATTCCTTTGTTTTTGGCGGCTGCTTCTGACTTATATTTAAGATTCAGATAGACAAATTCGGTCCTTGATTGGTTACAGACAAAGATCCAACCGAAGATGGCAACCGAGTTGGTAAAACAGAATAAGCTCACAACAGCTACGACGTAGCAACGATAGAGCTACGTCAACTACGTAGCTCATAACGCGATCCAGTTTAGGCTGTGGGAAAGAGACAGAGCTATACAAGCCTTCTAGTGCCATCTCTTTCCCACAGCCTAAAGACTCACGCTTTAAGAGTTCGTGGTTGGCCACCTGTACCCTTAGCACGAATTTTGTCTCTTTTACTTTATAGTATTTACAGCGTTTCTTGTATGACAAAATGGAACAGCGCCTCTGGTGTGCGAAGAAGGAACTAATTTTTTCCTTGAAAATTGTCAATTTGAAATTGTCAAAGTTCCAGTTTACTTTACGTCTCAAATACTGAAAACTCGTGCTAAGGGTACAGATCTTTATTTTAAATTGATACAAGATCAATCAGCTGATCTAAATGATCAGCTGATTGATCTTGATGATATGTCCATCATACCTGAACTGTTAGATAAAAATAGTATGCATCATTTATATTTCACCAGTTGTGTGTAAGTTCCCTAAAGATAGATAGATACATGGAGTATCAGCTTATTGCCCTCAAGCAACTGTATCATTTTAGGATAAATAACTGAAATTCCTAGGTTTGATCCTCAGGTCACGTAAAGGTTATTGGGTTTTCTACTAGGGATTCTTGAGTAAACGTTTGCCTACATTTCGCCGGTTATGTTATTGAGACAATAACATAACCGGCGAAATGTAGGCAAACTTTTACGCATATTTCTCTATGGATTACTGGCATAATTATATTATAGGAACTAAAAATATGGGGATTTGCACCCAATAAGTTCAGTTCTTCTGTGGAAAGTGCTGTAAATTCGAAATATGAAAAACTCAGAAATATCCAGTTTAAGTTCTAATTTTCAAAGAAAGAGTTCAAAACCTTACAATGACGTAATCATAATAAATGCAAAATGAATTCAAAAAATTCTGTTACGTTAAATATTTCACCTAATACAGTAAAATGCGTACTACAGACTGCTGAAGTCAGTTCTCGTGAGAACGGGTACAAGGTTCGCCGCATGTTCGAGCCGGCAAGTTGTAGGGCCCCGCGGCGAGCAGGCTACACGACCCAGCGTGGCAACACCCAACTTTTCTTGTTCCCATCAATGTACTGCACGAGGCATGTATCGACTAACCTAGAAGTAATTTTCTGTTGGCAACAACACAACTCAGCAGAAGTTCCAACGAAAAGTTTGAAAAATCAAGTTCAAGACGAAGAATTTATGACTCTACAAGTTACTTGGTAACACTGTACTCCTTAGCAAGACTAACTATCAGACATTTCGTCCCTCTCACTAACAGTACCAATTGACAAAGATCTAGATCATGATCGGGATCAATGGAACGTGTTTTACGAAGAACGGAGTAAACTCGCCTCAACAATCTAAGAACCAATCTCAGCAAACGCAGCTTAACCTTAAAGATGCCGCGGGCATGCGGGCGGCGAGTAAAGGGCAACTCGCTGTCCGACCATGGACCATGCCCAGGTCGACGGCGCGTTGTGTTCCACGTGCGCCTCAAAGAGCGTCAGCATAATGCGGGGCCCCCCTCTAGAGGGCCAAAGCCTGCCGGGGTCGCGGGACTTATCTCATTACCGTGACCCCGGAACATAAAGGGCTATTGAAGGACACCGTGGATTTTAGTCAGTACAAGTCTGACAGTCCCTCCCGCCCTGCCCGGGGTGGGAGGACTCATTTGATGATTTTACCACGCTAAAAAAAAAAAAAAAGACCTTAAAGATATGAGCCATAAACAGACTAAAATGTGGAAAAAGAAGAAATACTCGTACTATTGAACAGATATTATAATACATAATTCCACGAAACACAGGTCTACATAATAAACCTTCTTCTTCTTTGCGTGTAGATTTATATAATAAACCAATACCAAGGTTTATTAAAGCCTTCCCAGCTACAAACACATTAAGCTTACAACAAAGTTGCGCCGTCGAACTGCGCTGAGTCTAGAATTTAGACTGAAGTCTAGAATATAGACTGGGCGGACATCTGTGCTTGTCTGGCGTCGATCGAGACTTAGCCGCAACTAATTGCTGTGTATCTATTGAATCAACCTGAAAGCTGGCACGTAAGCCTTCTTTATTGATGATATATTGAGTGCTGTGCTGTCATAATAAGCTGTTACAGTGGAATACATTTTATAATTTATAGTTTTCAGGGCAAGTTTTAATGCAGTTAAAATGAAGTCATGTTTTGACCGGATTGTAGTCAAAGTTGGCCAAAGAAACCAGCGTCGTTTATAAGTGAGTCAGGTATGATAGTCGTGAAATTAATGAAAAGTATGGCCAAAAGGCAGGCCAATACCCATTACACCGACTAAATGGGTATTAGCCTTTCCCTTGGCTATACTTCCAGGCTTAGTTGAGATGATTCCCAAGATCTCCGTACACATTGACATAAGCGATGGTTAAGATTTGTAGTCCTGCAGTCAATTTCCACGTAAAATACATACATGAGCATATTGTGTTCAATTGAAAATACTAACAACAATATTCTCATGGTAATAATCCATGATATAACATAATTATATATTCTATACTAATAAGGTATTTTCGACGTGAAAACAGCCGTGAGCATTACTCCTGCTATCACGAGTAATTCTACCAACAAAGTAAACTCTGCAGCCACCACGGAGTCTACTCGACACACGTCACAATCGATCTTGTGGCCACGTACGTGGGAAATGATCAGCACATTTCTCTACTAGAACATTTCACTGCACTACCTGTTATGTTTGTAATAAGGAGGAGAATAGATTTTACAGAAACAATGGACATAATGCCGATACGTCTAAAGAGATATAAGGTGGAATCTTTTGAAAGGTGGCTGGTCAGTTGTGGTAGGTTTTTTGTATATGATTTATACGTGGCATGAGGTCTGAAGTGAAGTTCGTAAAAGATACCGCTGCCATTCGTCTATATATCACTCACCTCTTTCTTTAAAATCTCATTCACTTATCCACTTTTACAAATGCCTGTATGATACACCAGACTTATCCATATGATGGTATCTAGGCATTAAGACTTCACTATTATAAGTTTCCTTGAATCTTCCTTATATAAAAAAAAAAAAACTTTAAATTATTTTCCAGATATTTTTTCACTTCTTCTTACATTACAGATTAAAGTGATTGCTAAAGTGTAAGTGTCCGTTAAATTAAAGTAATTGTTTTAAAAGTTTAACCCTCTCAATATATTGAAAAAAGAATAAAGTACAAAATTTAATTATGCCTTTTATTTGGCACATTCTATACATTTTCCATACGTAGCGCGACGCATTCCCACCGCGCGTCGCCCCGTACCCCCAACTTCGGGTAAAAATAAAGAACAGCCGGGAAATCCGACGAGTGTTAAATTAACCTTGTGATAATGAAGTGATATTTAATCACGTGTCTTTCTTTTGTTGTTTCAAAGCTTTTCGCCAAACATACGAGGTATACTATATAAGTTGTATGTTCCTTTTGTGAAACGCTGTTCATACAGCGATTTAAAATACGTGGTGTTATATTTGAAATGGAAAGTTACGTGTTTTCAGTATTAGTGAATAAAGACCTGGATTATATCGATTTTTTCTTTGTTGCCCGGCTCTAAGAATTTCTCAGGTTTTGTGGGTGCATTTACAAACATAGAAACTGTGTTTGTGACACAAACACCCAGACTCGGAACAATTACTTGTAGGTCATACAAATATATTGTTCCGTGCAGGAATCAAACCCGCGACATGCCGAACAGCAGTCGATCGCTCAACGACTGCACCAACAGTGCCGTCAGAATTTTGAATTGAATTGGTCAAAACAGAGTTTTTTTTTAGTTAAAGAAGTAGGCTTGATGAAGTGCAGGGTTCAGTGCAACAATGTGCCACGCTGCAATCCAATGATAAAGCTGCTCTAGAATTCCGTACAAAAAACACATAAATCTTGGAACAATTCAATTCTATTAAATAGAGCTGAACACTTCGACACAATCTTTTCAATCAATTGGGAGTAGTTCTAAATCGGGCGGCTGAAGGAGCGTCGGCAAAAAACCGGCGCCGGCCGTCACTTGGAGACGAAGGCTTTTAACGACCAGATAAAAATAGTACCCTTTCAGCAGGCGGCCGATACGGGGTGACGATCACAGTAATCAGAACATTGAAAATAATGGATGGAATGTAGAGCTTGCATCAGTCACTATAATTCTTTTAATTCTCTCTAATAAATATTAATTGTACAATCATTTTTATATTTTGGTTCGTAGCAAGAGGTGTCTGTAATTGCCAAAAATCATCTAATTAATGCTTATTTAGTGTAACGTGTGTGAAATGTTGTTTTAAGTACTCTGAGGGCTACAACTTCAGGTGAAATAGTACACCGCCTCATCCTGCAATTTTAGCTTTTTTTTTAGCTGCTTTCAAATAAGACGAGAACAGTAACGACACGACACTGGCATATCGTCCGCCCTCGCTCATTTTCCCTAGAAATGAACAAAACTGCCCATCCCATCGATACCGTTATCATCTAATGTGAAAGCGCCCTAAACTGAGAAACAAATTATTGACTGTTTTGGCTCCTATAGAAGTTTCTAACAGCTATAGTTCCGTAACTTCAGTTACGGACAAAAGACAGCCAAAAGCTACCCAGAAGCAAGTAGAGGCACGCGGAGCCGCACTGTGTCGTACTGACAGAACAATTCAGATGTACTGCATGTGACACACGCCGCCTTAAGGAGCCCCGCGCGCCATCGTACCGCGCAGAGCACACGGACAGACCGACTTATTTATTGCAACTGTAGCAACACCCGCAGGGTTACACGCTACTGACATACTTCCAACTTTATACCCCCATGATAGAGTACTTTGTCCTTTATTGTCTAGATGCGGCTGACTTAGGTATATAGGTAAACAACAGGACGGTGAGTATAAAATAGCAAGTATTGTTTGAACAAGGATGAATGTTTGTTTGTTTGCAGTATTGGCATTTATGTCTGTTGGTGAACTTATAGGAGTAGCGCATTGTATAGGAAGTAGCCGAAGCCGAATATCGTGTAACATGCAATGATGGTTGAACAAGAGTTGTGTCGGACTGAATAGATACAATGGTTGAATGGTATTCAACGTCAATATGTATATTGCCTGTTTGCTAAAGACAGGTGTCATAAACTACATGTATGGTATGAGTTACACACCGTTATATCCGTTGCAGCTTACTCTGTAAGCTCTTAAGCATACTCCTACAAATATTTCTAGGTTTAAAGGCTAGGCTTCATCAGAACCCAATTTAACTAGATACGTGTACAAAACTGATATTGCATCAAATACCCGTGCTGCCCGGCCACTCACTCGTAAACAAAGGTGCACAATATATTTCGGGCATCTCCCACGTCAATGGCCGTCACCTCGCCTGATTTATCCCGCGCACGCTGTCGGACTCCCAACAGAGGACACCGAGGACGTTCCTCCGATGACCCGAATGGATTCACCATTAATATTTGTTATAGAACAGAAAGAGATCAGTGCCCGCTAATATCCATATCGTAACTCAATCCGGTTAGTATTTGCTTTGAGTCCGCTGATAATTGAAACTCAAATAACTCGATCCGCGGCTGTCTTCGTAGGCACGTTCCAATTCAAAAGTAATCCCACTCCAAACATTTGTACGTCTCAATCGGTACTCCTGCACTGTGACAGCGCTAATAGCGTTACGATCTCGACTACATTGTCTGTACCTCGTACATTGTGCGCTCTCTCTGTGTTTATATTATCTACTAACATTTACCCGCAGCAATGTATTTGAATCATATTTAAATGATCACATAATTATACTCCCCCAGGTCGGCATAGTATTTCAGCGGTTATGATAGGAAACAACGGGTCGTCTGTTCTATATAATTATAGGGCGGCGTCAATATTTGTTAGGCACTGCAATGTAAAATGCGAATGAAGTTCTATTGTAATAGTGGTTCAAGGGTTATTTTATATTCGATGTGAATATCGACTGTGTTTGATGAGAGGCCACGTTGTTTGTGTTACTAGTTCATTATGCGTACTATAAGTATACCTATTACAATAAATTGTATTCTTGGCAAAGTGGGCTGTGTCAGAACTTGATTATTATTTACATAATTATGGTACCACCTGTATTAAAATATGAAGTGTAAAATTAACATTTAAAACAACATATAAAACCATGTATGAAACAATATTTTCATTTCAATTACGATTGTTCTGCAGCTGAAATAAAACTTTGAGTACCTACACTTGCACGAGTAATGTAAAGGGACGTTTTCGAAATATGAAAAGCGAAGCATCGCGCCTAATAGAGAGATGGACGTCAATTTGAGACCCATCACTTCAGTCGCCCAGCGCGAGGTATACATCCGAGCCAGGGAGCCAGTCACGAGAGCAAGCGGAGCGAGCAACGTGCGGGTATTATGCTACACATTTTTTGTGAAGACCGTACAGAGGATAGTAAATGAATACAATAACGACAATTTAATAGCACAAAAAAAAACAAAGTTTGATTGACTTTGTTTTTATTAATACCTAGTATACCTACTAACACAAAGTTAGGGAGGTATTCCGCTACATCCCGTTTTATCACTTGCCCGTTTCGACAACTAAACAAAATAGTATCAGACTACCTTTCGCCACTAGTTTAATTTAAATGAAATCATTGAGTCT
The DNA here is from genome assembly GCA_954870645.1 of Agrotis clavis. Lineage (NCBI taxonomy): Eukaryota > Metazoa > Arthropoda > Insecta > Lepidoptera > Noctuidae > Agrotis > Agrotis clavis. The sequence continues at coordinate 27,974,640 of OX940921.1, forward strand.
CGTTTCATCTTTTGAGGTTGGGTACATTCATTCCCGTTCCGCTAAATTTTTATTAGACACAGTTAAGGGAAAAATAACTACTACCAGAGATAGTATTATGTGAGAGCTGGATTTTGTTATATTTTTAACGTCCATAATTACTCGTAATATGAAATTTTGCGTCAGTTTTACAGAAACATTGTTACACGATATTTCACATACATACTTAACCAACGCAACGCATAGACCACTACCTCGCGCCCGCTTGTTACTTACGCCCAATAAAAATAAAAACAATATAAAAGCTAATCGGCGCTGATCAGAAGTGACGCGGGTGAAGTGCACGCTGTTACCGACACACCTACATCCTTGACGTGTACATCACTGAACACTCGCATTTACGAACCATCACGTGTAAAATAAGGAAACTGTGGTTCCTGGGATTTTTTCAGCGGTATTTTTATGTGGTTTCCATTAGGTGCACTTCTGTTAGCATTCAAAGGTTACAGGCGTGATATAATCATAAATGAAAGATTAAAAAAACTTTTTCAAAAAAAATGTAACCGCCTTCAAAAACAACCACAAAAAAGTGTAAAATAATCTACAAAATAACTTTTCTTTCGGAAGTCGGTGCCTTTGTTTTTTTTTCTTTTCATTGTCTTTTTAGCCACCGACTTCCGAAAGAAAAGTTATTTTGTAGATTATTTTACACTTTTTTGTGGTTGTTTTTGAAGGCGGTTACATTTTTTTTGAAAAAGTTTTTATTTTACTCTTTTTAGTTTAAATATTCAATCCGAATTCTTGTCAAGAACATTATTCTCTTACATGTGCACTAGAATTTTGTAATACTTCGCACCGGTACTTACATCACTCATGTACACAATAAGCTAATAAAATTCCATATCTCAAAAATTACTGAACCGATTTTGATGAAACTTGCAGTATTCTTTAAGTTAAATAATACCTAGTACAACAAAAAAAAAGAATTACTTAAATCGGACTTGTAGTTCCGGAGATATGCGAACACAAAGTAAATCAATCGATGCCTACTCCTTACTGTTAAGGAGTTGTACCTTCCATCATCAGGTCGTCCACCTGAGATGATGATTATCAGATGCAAATACTTGAACAGCTTTAGAAAATATATGAAAATGGTCCTATGTGCCTATAAAATTTGAAGGTTGCCTTCGATTTCCCTAGGATCCCATCATCAGATCCTGACCTGGTCACCAATTGGAAAGTATACCCTTTCAAACAAAAGAAAAATTTTCCAAATCGGTCCAGGCGTCTTCGAGAAATCGGGGAACATACATAAAAAAAAAAAAAAAAAAAAAGATTCCGACGAATTGAGAACCTCCTCCTTTTTTTGAAGTCGGTTAAAATTTTTTATTGTCTATCAAATTAATCAAACTCCAAGCAACAATTGTGGCCCAGTCGTTTCAGCCCCAACTTACGAGTTGTAGATCTTGGGTTCGAAGCCAGGCTGGCGCATTACTTTGTGTAATTTACTTTATCACCACTGCTCTCAAAATGGTGAAGGAAAACATCGTGAGGAAACCGACATGTCCTAGAACCGGGAACACCCGAATACTCCGAAATATTTTATTCCGAATTTCGATATTCCGATTTTCAAAACTCCGAATATCATAATACCTAAAAATTACAATATCTATTATTAAGAATCTCGAAATTTATTTGACCGAAAGTCGTATGTCCGATTTCTTCTTTTTCCGATTTTTACATATTCGAAAAATGTAATGCTCGATGAGTTCTCATTCCGAAAAACGAAATTCCGAATTTCAATATTCCGAATAAACTGATTTTTTCGGAATATTGAAAATCAGAATTTCGTTTCTCATTCCACAAAATCAGTGACAGAAACGAATTGGTGCAAAACCGGCTCCACGTAATTTTGTCTACCGTACTCCCAGAGTGTTATTTAAACCCGTGTAGGCACGGAGTGGCGAGGCGTATCCTCTTAACTTTCCCTGTTTTCTTTCAGGATTTTTATTGTTATTAGGAGAACTTAGAATCCAAGAGCGAGCGAAGCGAGCTCTGGACTTGTGGCACCCCGAGTCGGACAGGTTAGGTTCGAAGGGGATGGCGGGGTCTGAAAGACCCCGCCATCCCCTTCGTGTTAGGTTACTTTAAACCTTGCACACAGAAATAGGAGCCCCGCGAAGCGGGGCTCCGTCGAACTACCTTGGTAGGTGGTAGTCAACAAATCGACCAAGGATGTAAGAGCGAGCGAAGCGAGCTCGGGACTGGGGACACCCCGAGTCGGACAGGTTAGGTTCGAAGGGGATGGCGGGGTCTGAAAGACCCCGCCATCCCCTTCGTGTTAGGTTACTTTAAACCTTGCTCACAGAAATAGGAGCCCCGCGAAGCGGGGCTCCGTCGAACTACCTTGGTAGGTGGTAGTCAACAAATCGACCAAGGATGTAAGAGCGAGCGAAGCGAGCTCGGGACTGGGGACACCCCGACACGGACAGGTTACTTTAAACCTTTCTCACAGATATAGGAGCCCCGCGAAGCGGGGCTCCGTCGAACTACCTTGGTAGGTGGTAGTCAAAAAATCGACCAAGGATGTAAGAGCGAGCGAAGCGAGCTCGGGACTGGGGACACCCCGACACGGACAGGTTAGGTTCGAAGGGGATGGCGGGGTCTGAAAGACCCCGCCATCCCCTTCGTGTTAGGTTACTTTAAACCTTGCTCACAGAAATAGGAGCCCCGCGAAGCGGGGCTCCGTTGAACCACCTTGGTGGTGCTATTACTCAGGATGCAATAGCGAGCAAAATGTGTCTTGAGGCACCCCGACTCAGACTTTTCGACCTGACGGACCCGAATCGGAATTCCAATAATCGGAATTTTAATATTCGGTATTCGTGTTTTTGATGTTTCGGAAAATATGTTAAGTCGGAATTTTTGATATTCGGTCTATTGAAATTCGGTACTTTGAAAATAGTAATTATAAACGTTAGGAATTTTGAAATTTCGGAATTATTAAAATAGGAATATTGATCCATCGGAGTTGTTATATTAGGAATTTTGAACCATTCGGAATTATGAAAATCGGTATTTTGAAATTCGTACTTATGAATTTCGGAATAAAGTTTTTCGTATTATCGTAGTGTACCCCCTAGAACCATCAAGTTCGACGACATGTGACATATACCAACCCGCACTGAGCGCGCGTGGTGTATAATGGCCCACTCCCTCTCTCAGAGAGGAGGCCTGTATCCCAGGAACATTATATATGCTGATTATGATGAATCAAACTTAATTAAACTTAATTTTCTAATCCCAATTAAACTTAATTTTCTAATCCCAATTAAACTTAATTTTCTAATCCCAATTAAACTTAATTTTCTAATCCCAATTAAACTTAATTTTCTAATCCCAATTAAACTTAATTTTCTAATCCCAATTAAACTTAATCTTCTCTTGAAGTATCAACGATTATGACATTTTGTAACAGGTTTAATTTACTGCTCACTAACAAGACTCCTGTCCCGGTGCTAAAGTACCGCTACGCTACTTTATCCTACCTAACCTAGGCACAGGTATTCCTAGGAGGATATAAAATAAAAAATGTAGGTAGGCAGCAAGTTGGACATTATTTTATTAAATAGCTCGGTAGACGGGGTCGATATTACATAAAATTGGGTTAGGGCCTATACAGCGATTAACCTCCTCACTGGTCTAGCACTCCCCTGACGTCACTGGCCGCTGCAGGAGAAGTGTGCTCGCGCGTCGATCGCCAGGTCCAAAGGCTGGTGTAGGGTTGGCAGGATACTCGGCTACTGTCCACCGCGGGGAAGCCAGTATTTTAGGATATACGTGGAACCTGAGCGTGGAACCCTGTAATGCGCAATAAGCGAAAGCATTACACACTGGCCGTAGACGGTGAGCACCCACAGCAACGTTTAATAGGGAAGCACTAATGTAGATGTGTTGCTGTGGATGTTCACTATCAGATACGGAGATGACAATAATTTCGGTTACTAAGCCGTTAATTTAAACATTTGAAATTTACAACGGAAACTAAGTTTATAATATGCAAGAATGATATAATTTTGAAAATGTGAGATAGAACTACAGAGAAAATGAGTAATGAGCGTCTAATAATAACAAAGTTATGCAAAAACACAAATGAAAGATCACTAGTTCAGCAAAGCGAAAGATACCGTTACGGCTTGCTAAGCTACTGGCTAATTTAAATTGTGCAACACTTACCCAATCGGGGTTTAATTCACACACACAGAATAAGTTTGAGAATAAATTAAATGTCGAGGGAACGGTAGGGACGCCTTAAAAAGAATCTCAGTCGCGATTAATTACGTTACGATGTACTCGTATTAGGGACCGTCAACCGTGAAAAAGACTGACGTGCGCTCGCCTCGACAACCAGAATCGTTCTGTCTGCGGCGACGTGGAGCGGTGGAGCCGTGGAGCTTGCGCCCGCGCCGAGAACAAAGGAATTCGTTTCTGGGTGCCTAATATGTCGCTTGTTTTAATACGTGCGTGGTGATAAAATGTAGCTGGCCAGAAATCTGATTTGATGCGTTCATTATTAGTTTATTTATCTTTATTTAGATATTGTAAATAGTTTTTCCTTTTTAGAAATAATATTATTTAAGTAATTTCCTTATGTTTAGTTTTTATTATTGTTATTTTATTGTTTAGAATTAAGACATGTAACAATTAATGTTACATTACCCCCCTCGTCTCAGAATGAGTTTTTCTCAAATAAAACTCGTCTATAGGTTACCACTAGCACTACACAATCATACTATCATCTTTCAAAATCCTTCCATAATATCAAACATACTACCTGACACAATAGCTTCAACAATATAAAATGATGTTGACGCGTCCTTACATAAACAAGTTATCGGTGATTTATCGCAACGAAAACTAATGCTAGTCGTAAGAAGTTAATATAAAGGTGAATTGTCTCAACTCCTTCAACAATAAAAAAAAACTTAACATTTAGCTACACTTAATGTTCTTTAAATCCTTGATATGCCAGACGCCTATATTTTTTCCTGACATATCTTCCAGAACATAGACAAGTGGAGACCGTTTTTCGATTATACGGCATTTGATAAATTTGGGTGCAAGCTTTTTACTAAAATACTTGTCTTTATTACTTAATACGAATGCGCGCTTATAGACTATGTCTCCTACATTAAATTCAGCCGGCTTTCTACGTAGGTTGTAGTGTGCAGTATTCTTTTCATGTGCGTGCCATAACGAAGCCTGCACCTCATTAAATACCGATCGAAGACAACCTAAGTTTTCAGCGTATAAGTCGCGAGGAAGGAACAACACTTCATCGCCCAAGTCATTATCAGTATAGTGCGATCCGCATAAAACTAATTCCCTACCGTAAACTAAAAATGACGGTGTATAGCCGGTGGCTTCATTCACGGAATTGTTTATCGCAAACTGGACCTTGGGAATGGAGGTGTCCCAGGATCTATGATCGTTTCCAACAAACGTAGACAAACTAGTGACGATAGTTTTGTTATATCGTTCTACCGTGTTGACTTGTGGTGTGTACTTCGGCGAGAAAAAAACGTTAGGGATTTTATATTTTTTAAATAGCGCGTCAGTAGACGAACTTATAAACTGCGTGCCATTGTCCAAAAAGATTGTTTGAGGGACTCCGTGAACCAAGAAAATGGAATCCTCTAAAATTTTAATAACTATATCCGCAGTAGCGCGACGTACTGGGAAAATATGACAAAATTTTGAAAAACAGCACGTTACTACTAATATATAGGAATTTTGTTTTCGACTAGTGGGAAGAGGACCCACAAAATCAATTGAGATCATCTGAAAAGGTCTCGAACATTGCTTAGGACGACCCATTTCTCCCAATGTAGTGTGATTTTGTGCCTTATAAGATAAGCAAACCGAGCAAGAACCTACATATTTAACGACATCTTGGTGCATATTTGGCCAGTAGTAATTTAATGACAAGCGCCGATAGGTTTTAAAAATACCGAGATGTCCACCTGTTGGCTCAGAGTGATTTTCGGCAATGATGCTTTCACGGAACTCGCTGGGTACTACTTCCTTCCAGTCAAATTCTGAAGTTAATTGGTTGTTAATGTTTTTTGTGAGTCGGAATAACGAATTATTTTTAATGGTGAAGTTAGGGAAATTTGAAGGAGTAGTCAGACAGCCGTTGTATATTTTTTTAAACCAGACATCATCTGTGTTGGCATTAGCTAAAGATATTGCGTTTACGGGAAAAGCTCTAGACAAGGCATCAGGTATAACATTGTCGACACCTCGACGGTGTTTGATAATAAAATTAAATGAGGACAATCTTACCCCCCATCGAGCTAGTCGTCCTGTGGGATTTTCTAGTGACAAAAACCATTTTAACGCGGAGTGGTCAGTATACACCGTAAATGTTTGGCCGTTTTCTAGATAACACCGCCAGTGCTCGAGAGCCGTTAACACAGCAAGGGTCTCCCTTTCAGTAATGCTGTAGTTTTTCTCTGGACTAGTGAACGATCTACTCATGTAGGCAATTGGGTGTTCTTTACCGTCGATAGTCTGCGTTAACATAGCACCAATACCATAACTACTCGCGTCGGTGTGCACATCAAATGGTTTGGAATAGTCCGGACAAGAAAGAACTGGAGCGGAAACCAAACATTCCTTCAACGCATTAAAGGCCGCGTCAGCTTCTGGTGACCACTTGAAAGAAGGAGCATTTTTCCCGTTAGCAGTGAGCTTATTGAGTGGTCCAGCCACTGTGCTAAAGTTAGGGACGAAACGTCGGTACCAAGTAGCAGTGCCGAGAAAGCGTTTCAACTCCTTCCTATTTGTAGGGGTTGGAAAGTTTATTATGGCTTCCACCTTGTCTGGGTCAGTGCGTAAACCACGGGAATTAACCACATATCCCAGATACTTGAGTTCGCTTCGAAAGAACTTACACTTTTCGAAGTTCACGGTTAAATTTGCCTGTCTCAATTTGTCCAAAACTCGCAATAATCGAGAAACATGTTCATCAAAGCTAGAACTAATAACAATGACGTCATCCAAATAAGCGAATGTCTTAGACTCCATGTCACTAAATAACAAGTCAACGAGACGTTGTTGCGTTGCGGGGGCATTCGTTAATCCAAACGGGGTAGTCTTAAAACGAAAAGTGCCACGGCCCGGAACGTAAAATGCGGTTTTATCGCGGTCTTCTGGCGTTATAGGCAGTTGCCAAAAAGCTTTGGACAAATCGATACTGCTCAGGTACTTAGCATCGCGTAGGTTATCTAATATCTCCGAGACATATGGCAAATTGTACGCATCGCGCTTAGTCACTGCGTTCAACTTCCTGCTGTCTAAACAGAACCTTGGTTGCCCGTTCTTTTTATTAACAATGAGCACGGGAGAAGACCAAGCGCTCTCGCAAGGTTCGACAACGTCAAGTGACAGCATTTCGTCCACCTGCTCAATTAAAATGCGCTGCTTTTCGGGGGACATCCTGTAATAACGCTGTCTAATCGGTTGTGCGTCGCCAGTGTCAATGCGATGGCATATTAAATCTGTTCTACCCAGGCCCTTTTCTTCAGTAGAAATAGATCGAAACTGCGCAATGACATTATCAGCTATCGCTTTCTGCGACGCCAACAAATTATCGTAGGAGTTAATAAATGGTTCACCGCTACTTACTTTTATTTCTGCCAAAGGGGCATTTGACATTGTTATACTACCTATATAATTAGGGCAAATTCGAAAAGCGCGCCAAAAATCTACGCCCAATATAATTGATGTTTCAATTTCGGGAACTACATATGCCTTAATAATGTGAAACTGGCCCTCAAATGTAACTGGCAAATAAATGAAACCTAAGGCTTTTAATGATTGACCGCCAGCAGCTATCATTTTAGTGCTGTCATCCTGGTTTAAAGTGCAATCTGTTAACTGTAAATGAGAATTGTTTCCCAGAATCGAAACTGCAGCTCCAGAATCAAGTAACCCAACAGCATCGATGTTATTGATTTTAATATTTACATAAGGCCTAGAATCGTTTAATGGTTTTGATAGCAGAATTGTAGCAACTCTGTATGAAGAGGAAAATGTTCTTATAAAGTCAAGCCAAGTTTCCCAGTCTTGCTTGCTAAAATTGTTACAACTCTGCTTAATTAGTTTTTTGAGTTTTTACCAGTTTTACGGCAGTTAGGACAGTCTGGTGTCTTCACATCCTTCATACCGCACTTGAAACAAACAATGTCCCGTGGAGCCTTGCATTGTCGAATGTGGTGGGTGTTATTACGACACCTAGGACAGTAAGGTTCCTTTTTAGCCTCGTTAATTGCATGTACATATTTATTGTTATTATTTGAATTATTATTATTATTATTTCTATATTGATTATTATTATTGTTATTACTATTTGAATTATTGTATTTATTGTAATTGTTATTATTATTTTCCTTATTTATAGGTTTATGGCAATCCTTAGTGTACGCAAATTCAGGAGCTAGCGTATTGGGAGTAACCTTAGGAGGCTCTTGAAATTGTGACAGTCGAGTCTGAAATGTCTCATAGTTACGACAAAACGAACGCAAAGTGTCTATAGTTGAGATTTGAGGAGCTGCTGCTAATGTACTTGCATAGCAAGGTCTAATATTATGCAAGAGAATTTCCAATTGATCTACTTCTGGAAGAGGAGTAGATAGACGCGAGAACATTCCATTCATAACCGCAAGATAAATAGTTATATTCTCACGTTCTCCTTGAGTACGAGACCGAATTTCAGAAATTAGTCTATAATCATAGTCAGTTTGACTAAAATCCTCTTTTAATAAACGCGCCAACTCAGGCCAAGAACTGACTTTGTCCTTTACCGCACGATACCAGTGAAGGGCATCGTCTTGAAAAATTTCAGATGCAAAGCTTAAAACTTTTTGCTGTGGAATATTTCTAGCCAGTATAAATTCATCAACACGCTGTATAAACGAGCGAACACAAGTTTTGCCAGTAAATTTTAATTTACTTAAATCGGATGACGTACGATCGCATGACACAGAAATCATATTCTGTAGTTCCGGCACAGCAGGTACTGATTCTTTGACAAAACCAGCACTAGCCACATTAGAAGATGTGCTAGCAGAAGGTTTTTTTGCTAGCAAGGCAGAAAGCTTTTGCGAGAAAATTTTATAACCGCTAACAATGTCATCATATTCATTTTTAATGTCGTCACTACGCGTTATCCTCTCGACACGATTGTGTAAATGATTCAACATATTCTGTGTCCGCAATAGTGAAGCAACACTAGGATCACTAGCGTCAAGGTTTAATTGAATTTTCGTTAAAACCTCTAAACAACCCTTAAGGTCCTGTCTTGCATCGAGTGGAGACTCAAGTATATATTCCGAGGGTAAATCAGGAGATAATTTTATAATTTGTTTCCGTAACTCCTCAACAGAAGGTGCAGGAGACGCGCCTCTAATACGAACTTCATACTCCAACTCAGATTTTTGAAGAGACAGGAACTTAATAGGAAGCATGTTGAAATTAATTAAAAGAAACAGAAGGATAAGTGACGCACTTAGTACACAACTACTCACTACAGCAAAAGCAAAAACAAAAAAAATAAAAAGAAAAAAAAAACAACACGTTCTCCGTTCTGTTACAAAATAAAATTTAAGAACGTCTGGTTTTTTTTAAGAAAAAACAAAAATAATTAAATGCGAAAAGAAAAAACAAGCAAAATCATAAAAGAAAAAAAAATACTGCTACTAATGTGTATCACCGTAAAAAAATACAATATCTCATATAATGTGAGGAAAATAAAATTATAACGAACAATTTTTAAAAGCGTCGTTTTAGGTGCCCAAGAAGAAAACAGTAGTAAAAAAATATTATAACAAACTATGCAACTAAACGACTTTAAATTAATAATTATTAATGTAGGGTAGGTTAATAACGACCAAGATTAACTTATAAAAAGAAGTTGAAGGTTCGTATACACATTAGTAACGGAAAAAAAACCAAAAAAAATAAAATATATAGACGTTTAACACAGACAACCACCAACATACACAACCCACTACCAATGGAGGAGGAATTAATCAGCTGTATTTCTACCACGATTAAGGGCGCCAGTGTCCCGGTGCTAAAGTACCGCTACGCTACTTTATCCTACCTAACCTAGGCACAGGTATTCCTAGGAGGATATAAAATAAAAAATGTAGGTAGGCAGCAAGTTGGACATTATTTTATTAAATAGCTCGGTAGACGGGGTCGATATTACATAAAATTGGGTTAGGGCCTATACAGCGATTAACCTCCTCACTGGTCTAGCACTCCCCTGACGTCACTGGCCGCTGCAGGAGAAGTGTGCTCGCGCGTCGATCGCCAGGTCCAAAGGCTGGTGTAGGGTTGGCAGGATACTCGGCTACTGTCCACCGCGGGGAAGCCAGTATTTTAGGATATACGTGGAACCTGAGCGTGGAACCCTGTAATGCGCAATAAGCGAAAGCATTACACACTGGCCGTAGACGGTGAGCACCCACAGCAACGTTTAATAGGGAAGCACTAATGTAGATGTGTTGCTGTGGATGTTCACTATCAGATACGGAGATGACAATAATTTCGGTTACTAAGCCGTTAATTTAAACATTTGAAATTTACAACGGAAACTAAGTTTATAATATGCAAGAATGATATAATTTTGAAAATGTGAGATAGAACTACAGAGAAAATGAGTAATGAGCGTCTAATAATAACAAAGTTATGCAAAAACACAAATGAAAGATCACTAGTTCAGCAAAGCGAAAGATACCGTTACGGCTTGCTAAGCTACTGGCTAATTTAAATTGTGCAACACTTACCCAATCGGGGTTTAATTCACACACACAGAATAAGTTTGAGAATAAATTAAATGTCGAGGGAACGGTAGGGACGCCTTAAAAAGAATCTCAGTCGCGATTAATTACGTTACGATGTACTCGTATTAGGGACCGTCAACCGTGAAAAAGACTGACGTGCGCTCGCCTCGACAACCAGAATCGTTCTGTCTGCGGCGACGTGGAGCGGTGGAGCCGTGGAGCTTGCGCCCGCGCCGAGAACAAAGGAATTCGTTTCTGGGTGCCTAATATGTCGCTTGTTTTAATACGTGCGTGGTGATAAAATGTAGCTGGCCAGAAATCTGATTTGATGCGTTCATTATTAGTTTATTTATCTTTATTTAGATATTGTAAATAGTTTTTCCTTTTTAGAAATAATATTATTTAAGTAATTTCCTTATGTTTAGTTTTTATTATTGTTATTTTATTGTTTAGAATTAAGACATGTAACAATTAATGTTACACTCCATTATTATTATTTTTTTTCAAATTGCTTACTTAGAGCTCGACAATGAGTGGTGGCGTGCGTCCGCGTGGCACCGAGCGAACCAACGGGACAGGAGCCCGCCGGGCGTAATACAACATTTCGGGACCACTTGTGAATGTACACGTTGGGACACAAAGCATGTGTTACAGCACCGCTATGTTGTTTTACAAAAAAAAAAAAAACATTCTTTTAACTTTGTGTAATGAAATGCAAAGTATTGTTATTTCTAAAACCATGTAATAATAGCCTACTTTTAGGAAGTATAATAATGCAAAAACTTTAGAAGTTTAGGTATTTACCTAAAACATCATTTAAGCTTTAGCCTTCGTTGGTAAGTCATCATCATCTATCTACATCTATCTGCCTAACCTACCCTTTTCCCATCTATGTTGAGGCCGGCTTCCAGCTAAACTGAATGTAGCTGCATATCAGCATTTTACATAGAACGACTGGACTGTATTAGTAAGTCTTAAATTTTACAAATACAATGCCATATCATGTCGTCCACAAAGAATTCTAGCATCCCCAAAACCAACCAGCCTTAATAAACCCACTTCTTCGCAGTACATTTATATACGAGTTAAAGACGATGTAACAGTGTCGTAATAAGCGAGTCTCCTCACTAATGTATGCTAAGCCGACGAGCCGACGAGCAAGGCGCAGCACTGTCCGTGCAATTACTATTAATGAGAAGTCCTCTGCCCTGCTGTAATTGTACTTAATACCTAAGCGTTAAGGCAGTGTTCCACAGCAGTCCACGGCTAAGCTATATATTTGTAGCTGAGAAACAAACTAATTGAATGCGATTGAACTTCAGTGGACTGTGGACTTTATTGCCAATATGAAGTGACGTTGGATCTCTACGAAGTGGTCTTTAGACTGTGATACTAAGTTATTTTCCTTCACTTTGTACGTCTATTTCTACTGCGGTAAACTGCTAGGCTACACGATCTCGTGGTTGACAAACACATGAACCGAGCAGCTGAGTTGCTCAATCTCGCCGCGCACATCCTACGTAGTAGTGAACGATAGACTTTACCGTATGAATTAAGTGAAGGTGGCCGTCCTTTGTCTAGACGCTATGGTGTTATTTATTAAGGTCCAAACTCTACCTTTCATCAATCTATTACTTTACAAAATAAATTATCACACACATTGCTTAAAAATGTAGTCAATGCCATGGTTTCACTTCAAACAACTTCATCTTATAAATTGTTGCAACTGTGAAAACAAATGCAAAATGTTGTGATAGAATTAGTTGTAAACTGTTATCTGTAGCTAATAGCGCACACGTTGATAGGAACTTGGAAGTAATAGTTTTACTTATTAAGTTTACTTAATAAATACAGTTGACACATTAGCTGAAGAATTGGCTAATGCGCAGTCAGTCACAGGTGCGATTCCAGCACGTAATATTTCTTTAGCTTACAAGTAATTTTTCCGGATCTGGCTATATGTGTATGTTTTAAATGTTTGTAAACGCACCCACGATCAAGGAGAAATTCCTAGGGTGAGGCAAAATTCTGTCAAAAAGAACTAAAATAAGTACTGTCTGCGTTGTAGCCCTGAATCCACTCAAAAGTCTCGCTCATGGTGGCGTGTATGTCGAATCATTTCGTTTCTATCAAAGTGGTTGAGCTGAATGGTGCTGATATAATATGTGTCATGTTCGTGAACGGGCGCTGTCAGTTGGGACTGGTCATCTCTTAGCTGCCACGGTCTATTCTAATTATTAATAACTTTATTTTGATTGTCTTTTTATTTTACTATGGACACTATTAACATGCCACATCGTTCTCACATAATGTACCATCTGATGATGAATGATGTAACAAAAGTTCTGTAATAATTTTGGCGATTGAAAAAGAGTGTCCTACTGCCCATGGAGTTTTTTGCTTATTCTTCTCAATAGAGATCTACGCTTTGGAATGAGCACCTACGGTACTTTCACAGTTTTTATGTCTTGTCACTGGGACTGTAGCACCATAACTATTTTTGAATTGTCAAAAGACATAAAATAAAGCAATTATTTTATGTCTTTTGACCATTCAAAAGTGCCTGTAATTGGCCTAGTTGAAATAAATGATTTGATTTGATTTGAATCAGCTTGCTTGAAGAATCAGTGCTACTTGATGAAAGCTTTGTAACAACTACCGAGAGTTCATGCTATCCTATATTGGGTCAGTGTACCCACGTGTTGGATAATGGGCCGCGTATGGGGCTTCCCTATCGAGCGCGCTAATAAACCGACGCGTTATGTTAGCGGGATATAGAATAACAACAATTAGGCTTCAGACAAGCGGCACGTGCCCAGCGGGGGCGAGCACCGCGATCACTGAGGACTTGGGCAAATTGTGTGATTACTTTTTTACACTAGGGCCACACTAACGGGAAATGCCGTTATTTGGTGCTTTATCGCGAAATCAACCGGAAATTCCTATAGTATGGCCCGGCTATTAGAGAGTATCAATGGTATGTAGGTATGCTTGGTTTAAACAGGGTTGAACATATGGACATGGGGTCGAGAGAAACTTGTAGCGCTTTAAAGATATTTTGGTTCTCATTAATGGCAATATTGTAATAGTGTAATTTATTTAAATGTACACGACACAAAAAGATAAAGAATGACAATGTTTTGTGAAATCTTCACCTCTGCCTGGTTGGAACTTAGAAGTTTCATCAAAGTATTATTTTACTTTGTAAAAACTAAAATATCTGTCATAAACTTGATCTAGAAAAATATTATAATTTTTAAATTTACGTAGTAACGCCACATCCCTACTACATGTAGTCACACATTATCTATGTGTAGTACACAAAGTTTACTGAGCGCAGGTATTAATTTCCCGCCGGGCGCGAACCCCCGGCCCGCCGAGAAGCAAACAGCCTGTTAACTTAGGCGCCTATGCCTCATTACACGTTAAATTGAATCTGTCAACTGATTAGCTTCGCGAGAAGAGGGCGAGGTCTGTTTGCAGAGGGTAGGACAGGTGAGGACTTGTTGACTTTAGTGTACTGAAGATAAGTGGCCCTATTTGTGAACCAGAATCTTTGAAACGTTTATAACAGCCAGAGAATATCGATTTTTGTGGCAAAAAAACGGACCAACATTTCGAAATAAACTCTCACCTTCTACAGCTTTGCACAGTGAAAAACTCCAGAAGTAATTAAGTAAGCAATTCAATGCATGTTTACAACGCTGCCTTAGTAATGTCGTTACCATGTTTATAACATTGTTACTGTTAGGTACCAGCTTAATGCGCAATCAAACATAAATTAAATCTAAAACAATATGTTACTATATTAATTCAATCAATTAACATAGAGCGACGAACTGTATTGTGTTTTCATTGATCAATCATCAAGGGGCTGCAGACATTTTAATGGCCCTTTATAAAACGCACACGGCGTCGCCTGGGACTGAGCCATTGATTGCTCTTAATTGCAGGTGCGTACACACTGGGATATGCCTGTAATTCCTGTAGTAATAACATCAGACTATAATGAGAATTATTGCCCGAAACAAACCAACACGTCAAGCAGTTGGCCCCAGTTGATAGGAACAGTCACTTTATGGCATTAGGTGTCCAAAATTCCGCTTATTTCAAGGAATAGGTGACCAAAATGCCGCTTATTTCAGGGTATATCGTGAGCCCAGTTACTGGGATTGCGGTCAGACCAGCAGTGGCACCATGTAAAATTATAAGGTATAGATTCAGCTGCATCCGGTTAAACTGGAAGATAACCCAGCGAAAGATAGGAACATATATTATTTTGACACATTTTTATACGCATTAACACCTGCATCGCGAATTGTATTTTTTTAAGCAACGAATAATACAACTGCCAAATGTTCGATTAAAGGAATTGAAGATTCGACAGAGTTGCCTAGTTGGTTTAACACCGGAGTACTACAACAAGACGCAGGTTCGAGTCCCGCTAGCAGTAGAATTTTTCTTTCCATAAAAATCTCAGAGACTAGATAGTTGATGGCGGTTACTCTCCCTTAAATAAAAAGAAGAATTATTACGTTTGTCACACAACAATATCGTAAGCCGATACATAACAGCTGGCCAATAAAAATGATGGTAAGAAACGTATTGCTCCTTATTGTGCCTATATTTATTAGGGTTGACAACCGTGTGAGAGCATGTCCCTATCTCCAATATACTGGGGCAGCCCTACCGGCTCTTTTTATATCGTTGGAGGGTAGTGAGTGAATCGTCATAAATCAACATTTTATTTCTGACCCTCACTGTACCTGAGTGCATGGTGTTTTAGTGAATTGCGGTAAACATGCTTCTTATACATCAATACTTTTTGTCCCAACATTATGGAGTCAATTTCATTCAGTAAAAGGGCTATTTTTTGAGTTC
This sequence comes from Agrotis clavis, assembly GCA_954870645.1. Lineage (NCBI taxonomy): Eukaryota > Metazoa > Arthropoda > Insecta > Lepidoptera > Noctuidae > Agrotis > Agrotis clavis. The sequence goes on from OX940921.1 coordinate 27,990,353, forward strand.
AATCGCACCGTCTGCTTGGAGATTTATTATTCAAGTTTTGTATTGCTCACTGTTTTTGGTGTTTGAATTTTGAAGTCCCTTGGCTAGAATAAAATATTTAAATAATGCAGCCAAGCTTAGAATTACTACAATTGTTAGAGATTTTGTAAACGCCTTCGATGTAATTATGTTCTTTTTTGCATTGTACAGAATAAATTAAGTACATTGACCGTGGACAGTGAAACCACTAGAATTTAATCTAAAAAACAGTATTATCACAAGTTAATCCTCAAAATAACTTCAATTTTAGCTTTTCTTATAAACAACTGGTTCATAATTGCTGGGATCATTTCTTATTTCTCCAGTTTGGAGAAAATCGGGAAGCCCGTTATTTTCTCTGGAATAAAACATTTCTAACCTAATTTTGTTATGTTTATTATGATACACCGTAACTCCTGCACACACTGCGATATGTGGTACATGGCTCACAGTCGTGGCGGTTGCTCCCGGCGGATCGAAATGATCACAACAAGTTGTTAAGCGCGTTAAGCACACAAACATAACTTCCTATGAGCTCACCGCAACGCTCACTGTTTGCTATAGTGATGTACCTTGCTCTCAAAGATCTGCGGCGGATACAATGAGTGGCTGTTTAATAGGTGTTCCTGAGTTCACACACACTGCTTATTGGGTTTGAGTCTCATTTAAAATCTTTCTCATCTCAACTTATGGTACAAAACAGCATACACCATAGTCTTACTTAATTATTCCATTCCCATTACAAAGAACAAACAAAAACCCGTATCCGAAATACGAGATAATATCCACCAAACACCCGCCCTCCCTACTCAAAGTATCAGCTGTACTTAACGTTATTATCTGAGTTCATACCACTTTAAATTAGGCATTGTCTGTCTTGAAAAGTTTCTCGTTCGGCGCACGGGTGGCGGGCGTACCGGTGGCGTGGCGGGCGTAGCGGGCGTGCTGCGCTCTTTAACTTGCGCGTTACAAGTCGGTGTTACAAGTTGCGCTAATTAGTTACGATATTATGCATTGTGAGGCGGCGTATTGTTGCCGACTGACTCAATGCTCAGTGCGCAATGTTCCTTACAGAGGTTTCATGAATGGTATTGTAGGTTTGAAGTTTTCAGGAATGAGGTTTACTCATGGAGTTTTCTTGTTAAGAAGTGCTGTAAATCAAATAACTTACAGGATTGTTGTCACTTTATTAGGTACTAAAGTCAAGTTTCACTTATTCTCTTGATCAAATAATACTTATTTAGCCCTAGATATTCTTCGTTACAGGTGCCAATTAACACTTAGTAAGTTGTTGTGTTCTGTGTGTAGTGTAGTGACACTACACACAGCTTACTAAGTGTTAATTACCAAACTGTAGTTAAATGTAAAACTTTAAAGAGCAATAATAACAATAGCTCGTCCCCTGAGTCTGGTGCATGTTAGTTTTGGGGAATGATGAGTAATATCTTCGTTATGTGTTATCCCCACTGGGCCGTTCTAAAATAAATTCATAGGCTATTTTAGCACAAAAAGTAATTCACACAAAGTTTGTAGTGGTAATAAAAGTGAATTAAGTACAGCAGCTTATTGAGCTCAATTATAAGAGCCGGTAGATTGTGTCGCGAAGTTTTTTAATATACGTCGAGCGAATCCTTACAGTATTCCCCGAAGAATGAATCGTCAAAATTACTCTAGACAACATTTATTTTTGGAATTTAATTACGTCAAAATGTCTGCGTAAAAACTTTCCACTAACGGCCTATTTTGAGTGGGGGCTTTCGGGAAATTATACATAACTATGTTACCTCGTTTTAATACCTATTGTAACAGTTTTCCAGAATGTTTATACCCGAAAATCTGATAACTGGAAAAACGGATTTATAAGAAAAACGTTTACACCGTTTGTGAAATATGAACTCATCAATACAGATTTCATCAGATATAAGTGTAGGCTACAAATGGACACACTAATATTATTTACAGGAAACTTCTGTTTTACAGTAAACATTATTATGTAGATTACTAAATAAATCAGTGACGAACATGTTCGTTTGTTTATTATTATCATATTTACACATTGCCAACCGATCTGTTTGCTCTGTGGTCAAAAATAATACATCAATCCAAATGATTTAATTACTCAAAAGCAATATTGGGATAATGATGTTATTTTTACATTTATAAAGAATATAAATTACTATTTTTGTTTGTTGGTTTCAAGCCAAAAAATAAAGCAATGATCACAGTAATGAAACTATCACCGGTTTTCTCTTTAAATTGTGCAATAAACAAAAGCATCCGACGCATAACTTTGACGAGTTTGGTCAATATAAACATTTGCCACCATTTAGGACCAATAAAAAACATAAATAATAATTTCCATTTACGAAAAACCTATTTATTAACAGATCATTTCCAATTTCGTCAATATTTGTACGGAATAAACGTGCACAGAGCACACACATAAATATAATATCGTTAATAAAGCCGTTAAAATTTGCAGACACATCAATAAAAGTGTGTTGTATAAATAAATCAGGGTTGCGACAAAGCCGGCTTCAATACGTCAAAGATAACCGGACGTGAATAATCGCGGTAGTTGGGAACAATGGGCATTTGCATTTATAAATGATTCATGTCCTGTTGTAAGAGAAAACGTTCCGGCTGATCGTTGTTGGCGGAATTTTGACGATTGCCAACCCTATGCTGGTGGGCAGCGGGCTTGTGGCTGAGCAGAGCGTGTTTCTTCATATTTTTATTTTACTACAATTATAGTTTTTTTTTTTTTGTTTTTGATAACTTTTGGATTTAAAATCTAATTAAGATATGTAAATTAATAAAGTTTAGCAAATGTTTTAGTATAAGTTAAATAACTTATTAGAAGATTTCATGCCATGCGCATGGTTCCGAGTTCAACCTGTAAGAAAGTATGGAGAAAAAAAAATAAAAATATGTACAAATCCATTATTTATTTCGGGTTTCAATAATAAAAAGATCTTCTTTAAACCATTTACATCGCCCATTTAAACTATGACAGTTTAAACTAGGTATATCTTTAATTAAAGCACCAATTCTTATAAAAAAATAAATATACATCCGCTTCCGCCAATACACTCAATGAGAACTCCATACTCTAACGCAAACACGAAATCCGACTCTATAAATAGATATTGTGTGTGGAAAACCAAATATTTTCACAGTGATATCGTTTTGATGAAGTTCGCTCCATGTTTTATCTGACACACGGTTGTTTTTGTCAAACACACACAGACACACAACTATTATATTATAACATTTCGAACATAATGCACACATCCACATAGTTTTTATGACATACATAAACACACGCACACGAGTGTAGTTTATTCGTCATAAAATAATCGCCGACTGAATAGCGGAGGCAAATTCGCGAAGAGCTAAGTTTCGTGACGTGTATTGTAGCCGCGACTTTGACACCATATAGGTATGCGACGCCGGCTCGGATTCTGCACATTTTTGTAACTTGTAAAACGGTGCTGAATTATTGGCAGTTAAAAAATTTAAAACCAAAATGTTCTAGTATAAAAGACTGCCATAATCTTTGAGAAATATCAGTAGCTCTCTTTGTATACTGTAATGAAGCTTCTCATTGTAAAACTATGGATGTATAGAAGAAATGTTCTCGCTTAAGTAGACATAATTGTAGCCCATTTTGTTCAGCTGGCTTGCATCTTAAATCGGCCACTACGGCTGGCATTACGGCTAGCTTACAACTTGCACTGAGAAACCGCGATTAAATGAATAGCAGCAGAAACTTTGAGCTTTGTTGGAAATGTTTCACTATAGCTTTTGTTCCTGTAACCTTTTACGTTGTATCTCAATTAAATAAATTGAAAAATCGTTACTCCAAAACCCGTTGGCAAACTTACTATGGTCGCCATTTCTACAATAATTTCAACTAATATAATTTTTTTTTTATTGCGAATGAAAATGTGGGAATTCATTGTCTTAAAAATCACATTACTACTTTTATAAAACCGAAAGTTTGTGAGGATGGATGTGTGTCTAATACTTTTTGACGTGAAAACTTATGAATGCTAGTTTTTAAATTCACAAATGTATATAAAAATGTTCTCTATCAATGTTTTTTCAAACCGGTACGGACCAATTAGGAACGCGGTATCGGAGTTCGTATAGATACCACAGGCGCTCCGCATTTTTAACCGACTTCAAAAAAAAAAGTAGGTTCTCAGTTCGACCTGTATGTATGTATGTATGTGTGGATGTTTGTCCGCGATTATCTCGCGTTTGGCTGAACGGATTTTGATGCAGTTTTCAGGAAAGTGTTCATTACATTCTGGAGAAGGTTTTAGTATATAACACTAATAGATATCCCGTGACGTTGCCCGCGTGGATCCGTTTTGCTTACTTGGATCGTAGATTTTCAGGGACGATTGCATGTTTGTCCGCAATTATCTCGCGTTTGGCTGAACCGATTTTGATGCAGTTTTCAGGAAAGTGTTCATTATATTCTGGAAAAGGTTTTAGTATATAACACTAATAGATATCCCGAGACGTTGCCCGCGTGGATCCGTTTTGCTTACTTGGATCGTAGATTTTCAGGGACGATTGCATGTTTGTCCGCAATTATCTCGCGTTTGGCTGAACCGATTTTGATGCAGTTTTCAGATAATTGTTTGTTACATTCTGAGGAAGGTTAGTATTGTTAGTATACAACAATAATTGATATCTCGTGAAGTTGCTTACATAGATCCGTTTTGCTTAGACGCCGATTTTATGAAGATTTTTGTTGTTGATTATCTCAACTGAAAAGGGAAAAATAAAAAAACTTTTTGAAAAAAAGGGAACCGACTTCAAAACCAAACACAAAAAATCTATAAAATAACTTTTCTTTCGGAAGTCGGTGGCCATTTATGTCAATGAAATAAAAAAAAAGCCACCGACTTCCGAAAGAAAAGTTATTTTATAGATTTTTTGTGTTTGGTTTTGAAGTCGGTTCCCTTTTTTTTCAAAAAGTTTTTTTTCTGTAACAACACTGGACTTTGACTTCAATAAACCTTCAATTGTGAACAGTCAATGGAACTCTTTCCTTCCAAATGAACGCAATTATAGTAAATATAACTACAAGAGCCCACAATATCATGGCTAATCTCCCAGCCTCGCAGCGCGGCAGGTAAGCGGCGCGGACTGTTGTTTGCATGCCAAATTTAATTTGAAATATTTTCGCCGCTGTTTAGATGCCGACTGTACTCGTAATGAATAAAACATTTCTTACTCATACGTCGCTCTAGCCTTTTTGATGGAGCCACTACAGCAGCGGGGAATAGGCGACAGCGGAGAATAGTGCAATCGTGAAAGTAAAATTGTATATCAAAGAAAAAAGTAAAGGACTAAATGTCACAATCTTTTAATGAGCATATTAAAAGGAACTACTGATTCGTTTGCTAAAAATGATAATTATAAGGTACGTACTATTAGTAGTATTTCTTAATCCGTTTTCCAATACACTAATGCAAACGATTATCAAACGAACTGTGGTCGTCGCGCTCATATTATGTCACAAAACACGACCTCTGTCCATAACGGCAGGTCGACAACGAGATCGGATACATTATCCACAATGAACATAATAATTGCTTGCATTTAATTACAAGCTTAAAATAAACACGGAGTGAAAGATTATGTTATAAAAAGCAATCACTTTGCCAACATATACGTCAGAAGTAGTTATCTACATATTAAAGAAAGTATCTTAAATAATCTGAACGCTGAATATTCTCAATAAAAACCAACACAATAAGAATATCTTACAATGGAGCTATTGCTCAGTTCTCCCTCTGCAGTCGTAGCCACAAATCGAGCGAGGCAATATAAAGCTTTGACGATTTTCTTTTCAGAATTTCAAGTGATTCTAAAGTCCTTCAGAGTTATACGACAGGTTTGCATACCGCAGCAGCACACACACATGTACACCGTATGTTCGTACACACACACATGCATGTTTATAATGGGCTGATCTACATGAGAAGCACTTGTCGAGAGGATATTAAGCTTGTTAACATTGACCTACACGGTAGATCAAGTACTTCAATGTTAATGTTATTATATGGCTTTTATACGAAGTATATAATCATTTTTTTTAGATTAAGTCAGCAATTAATTACTCAGAAATTCCTGCAAGTTTACGAGGATGGAGGACGAGATATGTAAGAGAGCAGGGGTGGCCCAGTGGTATCGGCCTCGACTTACGAGTTGTAGGTCGTGGGTTCGAACCCAGCCCTAACCTAACACGAAGAACCTAACCTGTCCGTGTCGGGGTGCCCACAAGTCCCGAGCTCGCTTCGCTCGCATATTACTCTGTGTAATTTATTTCATCACCACTGCTTTCAAAACGGAAGGAAAACAACGTGAGGAAACCGGCATGTCTAAGAACCAAAAATTCGAAGACTTGTGAGATCTACCAACCGGCACTGGGCCGGCGTGGTGGATTATGGCCCACTCCCTGTCTCAGAGAGGAGGCCTTTGACCCAACAGTGGGAACATTTATAGGCTGATGATGATGATGAGCCTGCAAGTGCATGTAAATGGTAAATTGTCTTCATTTTTAAAACGTATTTGATGAAAATCAAAACTGTTTTTGTTTTTTTTTTATTTATACGTATATTATATAGCTATCATCACAGGCTTTACCTAATACAATAGTGTCGTTTTAGTAGCTTAAAAACCTATTACATATTATAAACTGAATATAATTTAAGTTAATTATACAAAATGCGACCCGTGTGAATTCATTGACAGTACAATTGTATCATCTGAACACTATGTTAACAACTTCTCAGAACATTCTAATCAATCTCAGAATTAATTAACTCAGCACTCTAAAAGAACTAAATCCCATCGGGTATGTGATACAAATCATACATTTTCTACGCACAATGTTCCTTGGAAGTCTCAAAGAGCTGCACAGAGGCAGAGTGAGTCAAACGGAGGTAATTGAATCCCTCCCAGCGGAGCCGATCCTTCGAGATGAGACAAGCATTTGCATGCGAGATGCGAGCTGCAGCTAAACAGGCAAGCGCAAATACTTTGAACATGTGATATTGTACTCTGTACTGACATACTTCTTTGAGGGTTTTGTGAACACGTAATGGTTTCCAAGATATTTTATTATGCAAGTTGTGTGACTTTCTGAAACACAATGGTGTAACTGACTTTTACATACAGACGAAAGTCGATCGGATACTTCTAGCTATCGAGCCACCACACAATTACTAATAAGTTGTTTTTTTTTGTTTTTGTTGTTGTTTTATTTAATAATGTACGTCTCAGATTACAATTTTACTCACTTTCAATAAGACAAAGTCACTAAAAATCGTTTTAGGCGGTTATGACCGCTCTTTTTTGGGCGCGGAACTACCGTGTTATTTAACTTTTTCGTTGACATTCCTTTACCATGCTGCATAAAATCGTCAATTTTTGAGACAATAACTTTTAAAAATAACAGTATAATCCCACAGTCTGATTTACAAAAAGCACAATTTATGTGAACTTATACCTACCTTTTTCATATCATTTTCCTCAGGTGATCATTTCAAAACGAATATAGTGGGTAGAATTTCAGTACATTTAGCTCTTTCTTGACACATTACTTAGTTACTGGTTTTCTTCATGACTGTAATCATCACACTTTGTGGTAACCAAAAATATGTAAACAGCGGACATGTCAGCTAAAGTTAAAAGCTCACAATGACCATTAAAGTAAATTCTTAAGCCGGAGCGTGTAAGGGCCTGATTTACAGGCTCGCAAACTGTGTGGCATGCGACCGCGACCGGCCGGCACGGACCCGGCGCCGACCCGGCACCAACCCGAGCAGCACGGCAGATAGTTTATATAATTTATACAAATTTCACGGCAGTTATCCCGGCGTTATAGAGGATTGAGGCCGGACAAGCACCGTAATGGGGGACATGTTTTAGTTCTGTTTGCTGAATAGTCCGGTGACACAACGAGGGTGAAATGAAAAATAGAGAGAAACTACGACAGTTCGTCTACGAAGGTGTTACGGCGTGGGAGGTTAGGGCGTAGGCGCCTGTTACGTAGAATGATCTTTTTTTGGTGATACTTAGACTACCTCTCTACTTAGCTTTTATAATAATTCATTGCCTTTTTACGTCGCCTTGTATTTTTTTTTATTCCACAATATTTCAGTAATTTTGGGTGTTCTTCAATAGCTAATTACTTTAAATAGAATGCAATTCGTTATTTATCGATATTCGGTACCCTCTCTGTGTACTTCTTTCAGAATGCATGCTGTCCCTCGGTCCTAATTGAAGGTATCCATTGGCACCTCCTCTGTCAGCGCGTGCTCCACAATACTCTCTGCGGTGGTCATCGCAAGTTTCGTCACCCTGATCACCATTTATTAACGTTTTTAAATAATTTAAATTGTGTTTTTAGTTTTTAATATTAGTCCAACAAAAAAAAACAATGCATAACATCAATTATTTTGCCGAAATAAAAGTCCGATCCAACTTTCTCACCAACTGTTCTAACTCACTATGCATCGTTCTACTTAAGAACAAGTGAAAGTGGACTGCAGTTTAGGTCACACACTACAAGAAAAAGCCTCGAAGTATGTCGTCCTCATTGTTGCCCTCTGACACAAGTAAGCCACTCAGACTTGAAGCACTTTTCCACTTAGAAGCGAACTGGCGTCGATTGGAGGACAAATCGGCTACAAGTGGGCGGCACCGGCTAAAAGCATTGTCTTGTTCGAACGGAGCGAGCGGAGCAGAGATATAACTTACTGCCTGTTAATGTACGTGCGGTTGAATGTAACCAGATCATGGTAGCTTCACAGCTGGGGAAAGAATCGGGAAAATCTGAAACCCGACTTGTTACGTGCGAGCTACGACGTAGGCCAGCTACGGCGTAGACTCACTACGGCGTAGCGCATCTATGACATTAACATTATGATGGATTTATAAGCTTTATTTTGAGATTAGTGTTTTACTTTAATAACTTCGAAATTAAGAAACAAATACAATGCCGTGGTTTTCGATTAATCCAACTACCTTCAAGTCGAGATCACCATAACAAGGTGCACGATCACCACCTAATAACTTCCCTGGACATTAAATATTCGCATAAATCCGAGCTAGCACGGAGGTAAATTTGACCGGGGATCAGGCAGCTAGCAATTACATGTCGGACTTTGCTCGTCGGAAAAAACTTGGATGTCGAAACAAACAAGTTATTTTGGGCAACACAAAGAGTCCATGAATTTATAATGCGAAGGGAAATTAGCTTTTTCCTCTCACTTGCCGGCGCGAGAGAGGCGCGCGCCGCGGACCCGGCCGCGGGCTTGTGTTGCTTTGTACTGCCCAAATTGTTATTAAAAAGTGTTTTTTTTTTTTTTGTGATTTTGTGTGCTTTATGCATTCTTTTATACAGGGCACTAGTGCCGCGGGCTTGTTTATGAACAGGAAAATTCAGTACATTTTGTATTAATTTTTATTTATAACGATAGGCTTGTGTTCGACCACTCTCTCGTTTGATCTGCGGGTCAAATAAAATGTTGAACCTGATCTCACACCGAACGGAAAAGCAAATCGCTCTGTTATGGTAGCAAATATTTAAGAAGTACATTATTTTTCATGATTACCTATAACATGTTTGAAGCGCAAAATAAAAAGTTTTGTGTAAGACAACAAAGACAATTTAAAAAACTTCAATTCTGTTCTCAGCCGGGTGGAAAAGTCACTGAATGTTCTCTAAAGCAGCGAGCGTGCGAGAGCGTTCATATTTAACCGGTTTTTTAAGGTGAAGCCCCCTCCCCATCCCACCTCACCTCGCCGCTCACACCCCAAGAAAAGGAATTTTTAATGAGGCTACATTTTTAACACTCCTCCAGAGATTTTATTTCAGGGAAAGACAACAATCATATTTAGGCGCAATGAGCTCGTCGCCACCTCGCTCAAATATTCATCGCTCGCTGAACAAACATCTGCTAATAACTTTTTATTACCTTCTGAAAATATTCGATCCAGTTCATTACTAGCAGTTTTTAATGTCACTAGAGTATCAATAAATGCCGTCTCTGATATCTGACAAAATGAAATTTTAACTAGGAATAATACAATTTTGCGAACATTTGACGATCAGTCTGTGCTAATATGAATGTCCAAAACAAGAGAGAGAAGAATTTACGATCGTTAAAAGACAATCGATGAACATTTGATTGTTTGATGCTGAACTAATTTTAAAAGTCAATGAACTATTATTAGAAGTTAAGTTTTTTAAATCGTACGTCAACTAATGCCAAGTTTATTTGTTATAGAGAACCTCTCCGTTTGGTCTTAATATTAAATTCATTGATAAAATAATGTTCATACCAGTATTTCATGACGATTCTCGGTGGCAGGCCTGACTAGAGCCGTCTATCGGAGTCTTGCGCCAAACAGTACATACATTGTTTTGTCATCATCATGTCACATCTCATTTTCTGCTTCTAACCTAGAGTGACGCCAGGAGCAACCTTAAAGTAACTATGTTTTACTCGGAAGTTCAGTTTCAATTTCCTTCAACAAAAAAATCCACGAGAAGCAAAAAAACGCATCCAAATAATTTAGTTTCCTTACAACGGAACCCTAAAGTATCTCAGTATCATTTGCCTCCTCAAGTTTGGAGTATAAAAGAGCTATTTATAACGCAACAAATAAAATGAGTAAAATAAAAAGTTCCGTTTCATTGGGCCGTTTCGTTTCATTTCCGGTGTCTCAGTCTTATAGACACCTTATTTTCACCGAGAAATTATAAAACAAAGCAAAGACAGGGCATTTATTAAACCCTGGTAAGCTCCTGTGTACCGGTAGGCCACGAGACGAGCGGTATCTAGAGTGAAAGCGCTGATGATAGATAAAATCAACCCTTTCATAGCCTTTGACTCGCTCAGTAGAGATGTTAATAATCAATAACGAATAAGAAACCCATCTTTTTTAATATTTCTTTTAATTTCACACATTTGATTAGCAAACAATCACCGGCAAAACCTTTTGCTTGACCACATGACCGTTTCTAAAATGATTTATTAAAACAATTCAATATAGCGAAGGAGGAGGCGGGACGCATAAGGGAGAGGACAGCGACTACCTTACACCCCAGCCGCAGTGGTAGACGCCACGGCAATGGACGGACGTCGCGAGTAATGGGCGACTCGCTGTCCGACCATGGATCATGCCCGGATCAACGGCGCGTTGTGTTCCAAGAGTGTCAGCACAATGACGGGCCAAAGCCTGCTGAGGTCGCGGGACTACCGAATTACTTTGCCCCTGAACGTAAAGGGCTATTGAAGGACACCGTGTATTTTAGTCAGTACAAGACTGACAGTCCCTTCCGCTCTACACTGGGTGGGAGTCATTTGATGATTTTACCACTATAAAAAAACAATTCAATAGAAAAACCCAACATAATATTCCCACACCTGGTCCAGCCCACACCGCTCTCGCCTCCGCCTCCGCGCCCGCTGGTTGAGAGGCATCGGGAGTTCACCCGGGCGCTAGTGATAGATCACCCGCCTCCAGCAGCCGGTGTAAAATCTGCATCTACTTACACCAGAGCCTGGATTTGCACTACACTTTATTTACTCTCTCTTATAAATCGCCACCATCATACCCTCACGCCACCCAATTATGTGGAGCCGGGGATTATTACATACTTTTTGTTACGGTCTTAAGTATGCTTGAAGTTCACTCGACTGAAAGTGAATAGGTTTAACACCACAACGGTTGAATGAATTCTGTTTACGAATTTGTTTTTTGTTAGGGATTTGGTTCGTGATATATTTCCGCGAATTGAGAAAAACATATAATATTTCAGTAGCAAAATTAATAGGTTTTCCTGAATTATCTCTTGTTATCAGTTATTACAAACTAATATCACCTGATAGACTAAGCAACGCGTTAAATTACACTTATAGGAAAAGTGCTAAATCGCAGCAAGAAATACTTATCGAGGTCCTGTGCGTGATCCGGTGGTTTGATATCCTTGCCGATCTATAGCAACTCGAAATAGGTCAATGCTTCTTTCTGTAAGAGCACAGTTTTATTATATTTTTATAAATACAATTTAAGGACCTCATAGTGTCCTTTCTTCGGGCAATGGCTGTAAAAAAAAATACAATGCTAACTACATTATAGTGCAGCGGATTACCGACCAACCCATTAGTTATGTCAGAACTGTTCTCCTTTATACCTGACAGAGATAAGTGTACAATATTATACTACTATTTTACAGCATTTATATTTTCTTAAAATAATGTACTGGAGTATTTCAAAAGACTTTACAAGACACAGTATTTACGTCCGGGGTTGGGCGTTTGATGAACATTATAGCCCTATCACCACAGTGCCCGACTAATCTTTACTCTATGAATAAGTTTGCAAAATTATCTTGTAGGCTGTTAAAAGAGCAAGTGCCGTAATTAAAAGAGTTTCGAACTAATCTCAATGTCACAACTGGTATCCTAAACTAACAAACAACTTCAAACGTGAACAGTAACTTTTATTGTAATAAGACTCCGAGTTGATTAAACCTGAAAAAGTATTCTTTGTTGAGTAATGAATAGCTTTTAACTCGTAAATGAATGGTAGTTCACTTCTAAAGTGAGAATATAGCATCGTAAAAGACGTCTAAGAATGGTATGAATGGTGAGAGTCGTAGGCGCTTGCTGACGCATCTAGCCGACTTCGGCCACATTGGCAGCATTTGATGGCTTTCAAGCGTGATTAATGAAAGCATTAGTTTGCTGCTCTTGACACTTAGGTCAGGGGTTCCCAACAACTTTTTCAGCTCGCGGCGCACGTATAGGTTTAGAATTTTTTATCGGCACCCTAGCTAGTTGATACCAATACAATAGTACCTGATTTCAAACTCCATGAAATCAGAGCTCGTGAGTCTGGGTTTGTAGAGATAATAAGATTAACCTATTTTTCTGGTGTATATTTAATACATGTAGATAATCTTGGTTCCACGCAATATCAATCCGGAGAACGCTTGACCCTCACGTCTCACGACGCCCCTCTGTACTCTCTCTACGATGCACCAGGGCACAGTTTGGGAACCCCTGACTTAGGTAATACCATAATTCAAAACACACACAGCAGCTTCTAAATTACCACAAAATTCAATCATTTGCTGCCTACAGCAACATCAACAGAAATCACTCCAAATATTTCCACATCCGCTAACATTACAAGTAGCTCCACAGTGCAGCGCTCAACCGTAGCTCAACCGGACACCTAATTACCTCCACCTACAACAGTATAACTTGCTCAATACTCTAATCAATCATTCATAGCACCTCGTTACTTCACCGCACCTCATTAAATCCTATCAATCATTACGTCTCTTTCTATCACAGGATATTAGAGCAGGATGGGTGACTAAAGCTTGTATCGGGTTTAAACACGGTTAGCGGTCCGGTAGTGAATTAAACGGTGCATTTGGGAGATAAATGCTCGCCTGCATTTGTGCGGCAGTGCGGCGCGTGGAGTCGCGCGCCCCCACCCAGAGATGGCGCTGATTCCACTCATTAATCATTACTCGAACGTGTGACGTCACCGGGTAATCCAAAGATGGTATGAGAAGCTGCAGAAGACTCGTTTCTGACAAGACTGCAAGTTCCTCCCTCGTGAGTATCTAAGTGCTGTCAGAAAATTCGATTACCTATAGCACAGCCTATAGTTAATTTTAAAACAACAATGTCATGCCTGACACAAACTTTTCGTCATCTATTGTCAGCACTCAAGAATGTCAGTATTTCCATAATTTGAAATGCCGATGTTCCGTAATAATGCTTACAAATTCACATAGAAATTACTGTTTTTCAAACAATACGACGATACGCGGTAATAAGAACAGTAGATACAAATCACTTGAGCAGATCCGTCCAGCAGCAGTCACCTGGCTAACTGACTTACCTACATTAGTTTATGAAGAATAAACAAAGTAATATTTCCCTCTTTCAATATACCACTGAAAGTTGACTGTTGTGTCAACTTGTGTTGATTAACTAAGTCTAGAAAAGGCTTGATACAGATTTACATGACGTGGTTGCGGGTTCAATTCTCGCACTGAACTAATATTTTTCATCATGTTCCGAGTCTGAATGTTTGGCGAGTCTATATGTTTGTAAACGAATCCACGATGCAGAATAAATTCTCAGTGTGGGACAAAGTTTTTTAAAACAAAATATAAAAATAGTGAGCCTTCTCTGCAACGTTTTCTGTTCTATAAGAGTTCATATGGCACGTACAATAATCTCGTATAAAGCAATACACGTTCATATCGGCGACACAAAATGAGATTCGATTTCAGGTCAGTCGAAATTAACGAGAGTGAATTAATGACCGAAATAAATGAAGGACAAAGAATGAATGCAATGCGATGCCGATATTTTGTTTAACTTACTTAATTACATTTAACAATAATGGTCTCGTTGGGGAATAGTAATTTAATTTGATATTTTTCTGTTAATATTGTGTACGACTATATTCTCCGAAGAGAATATTTTACACTAGTTCTTTTTAAGGTTTCGCCTGTGTGAAAGTCGGAAATTATTCAACTGAATATCAGGATTAAATGTATACTACGTCCTAATTGCATAAGGTATAAGGTACACCTGTTTTACCAGGCCCGAGTCTCAAAAAGCTGTCCGCAATCTGACCAGGTCCCTATATGACCTGCTCATGGCCGTCGGCAACAGCTTATACCTTTGCTGAACTGTTCCCAATTATGAACTGCAATGTCTATTTAGTTAGTACCGAGAATCGAACTCATAATATCATTCTCTTGAACACAACATCACTCACATCGATACTCTGCATACGTTGTCTACTCTAGGTCTGCAAGAACAATGGTAATGCCGTCATCACATAATTATTTAGGAATGTATACGTTGTTTTTACAGTTGTCGATTTACTAACAGGTTCTAATTATTAGAAATTAGAGATGTTCTAATTATTCGCCGACTAGTCGGCAAATAGTCGGCAAAAACCACAGACTAGGCGACTTCAGTGATTAATATTAAATTATAACCTTCCTTGTAATATTAATATTCTTTACTCTCAGTGTATAAGATATGAATGGGAATATTTCTGATTGTCACCGAATTTTTTAACATAATCATCAGAAATATGATTTTGTTTTTTTGTAAGTTGTTTTTTATAATATACTCAATGTGTCCGACATTGAGTCACAGTACCAAACCTAAATGAATTGGAATTACATAGGTATATACATACATTTTATTAGTCAGTACAGAGCATTCATATATTAAGTATAGTCTAGCTAACTCGGACATTAAGAGTGAGTTGTTGCATCGAGGCGGCAAGTTATTCTCCCTGAGTGGTGCTCGCTTTAGGCATTTATCGACAGCTGAGTGGGCGGCCTGTATGTTGCACCAGGCATGCAGGCACTGAGCGTTCGTTATGACGAATATGCCGTGAAAATTTACAATCATCCCAGAATTCTAGTACACGCTGGAATTTCAAAGTAAAATTAATTTATTTATGTACACACAGTTAATAATAATAATAATAATAATAAGTATTTATTTCAGAACTAGTCCATAAATTTGTTAGTAACAATATGCTTAAAAACTAATGTTAGCATACAAAACAGAAACAGAACACAAATTAAACCACGACATGAAGACGCACCCATCTTCGCCATAAGGGGGACTCGCCCCGATCTGCAAAAACACCAAGTATAGAGTTGGAACTACCACGAACGCGAGTGAGCAGGGAGGCACATCTTTTCCTTATGATAGCTGGAAAACCATCAACTCGCGCCTCAGCAAACATCCCTGACGCACTGCAACGCCATGGCAGTCCCAACAGTACCCTAAGTGCATTGTTGTATTGGACACGCAGGTCGCTGTATGCCCGCTGCGAATAAGTGACCCACAGGTTGCAGGTGTAAAAAGATTGGCAATATGCTTTAAAAAGCGTGATCTTGACCTCGTTCGTACACCGTGCAAACCTGCGGGCCAGCATGTTACAACGGACAGCCAGCGACCTGCGTTCCCTTTCTATGTCCATATTATCACTTAAATCATCGGTGACCCAGTGACCCAAGTATTTAAATTTAGACACCCTGGACAGTGGAGCGCCATAAAGTGATACACTCGGAAATGTTGGGTAAGAAAAGCCATTTGCTTTGAAGAGCATTATTTCACTCTTCCCAACATTATACTTGAGCCCATGAGTCACCGCATATGATTCACAAATAGACACAAGCCGTCTCATGGCACCAATTGATGGACTCAGCAACACCATATCGTCCGCGTAACTAAGGTTATTGGTACACACTGCGTCAATATGACATCCGATCTTAGTGTTGCTGAGTTCAGCAATCAGCCGGTTCATGTACAGATTGAACAAGCGAGGTGAGCTCAATCCCCCCTGCCTCACTCCGCATTTCAACCGGTACGTACTCGACAGTGAACCGTTCCACCTCACACAATTGCATTGATTGCTATACCAAAACTTAAATATGGACACAACTTCAACAGGTAAAGAAGTTTCAGACAGCATCTTATTCCACAACATGTCATAACTTACAAGATCGAATGCCTTCGATAGGTCCAAAAAACAGGCAAAGACAGGCGTTTTTCTATCCTTGTAGTACTGCACAGTCTGCTTCAGACACAATATGGCGCTTTCAGTGGACAGCCCCGGCCTAAAGCCAAACTGAGCGTCGTGTAATTGAATGTGCTCAGCCAATTGTTTGTCAAGCAGACTGTCCAGTACCTTGGCGGAAACAGTAGCCAGGGATATAGGCCTGTAATTGGACACATCAGAGGCATTACCAGTTTTATTTTTAATAACAGGAACCACAACTGTAAACATGAAGCTATTTGGTAAATAACTGTGACTCATACTCAAATTAAAAAACATTGCAAGTACACGCGGCAAGTGCACCCCGGCGTATTTCAGATGTTCGATACTGAGGCCATCATGACCTGGGGACTTACCTCTCTTCATTGATTTTACCACCAATGCAACTTCCTTAGCTGTGAATCGAACAGCAATGTCCCCAGAAATGGCCTCATCATCGACAATCTGAGGCGCACCTACGAGTGGTGGCTCAACCTGAAAGTGCTGCTTAAATATATTCGCTATTTCAGTTGGCTCATGCACGCCCGCTACACTCACCGGGAGACTAGGCCGCGGGTTCAACTTATTAGTGGCCTTCCAAAATGCCCCAAATTGCTTGTCTGTCTGACTTTTAGCTATAATATCCATTTTAATTTGTTTTTCATTATCCTGGCAATACTTAAGTTTGTCTTTAAAAACCTTTCTGGAATGACACATGTTTGTGTAAATGGAACCCGATTTGGGTTTGTTATGTAACAACCAGGTCTTATAATGCATGCGGGCCTCCCTGTGAGCGCCACGGACGTGCAAATTCCAACCAACAACATATTTCTTTTTGCAGCGTACATTGTCAGGTCCTATGTAAGTTATTTCTGCGCCTTCTTTCAAAATACCTGTAAGCGTGTCATACATAACATCTAACAGTCTATGGTGGCCAGTATCAGTGCACATTCCATGCGAACAATAACGCAGCTCCGTAGGAAAATCTAATAATCTTAATTTTGAATGACAAAAGTTTCTATATTCATCAATTTGGTTTACATTTCTTTCCCCCCAAATGACCTTGTTACATGAGTGGGTCATGCTCACTGACTTAGGTATTATTAAATCTATATTACACTCAATAATCAAAGGAATGTGATCCGACAAGTAAACATCATACAAAACAGTCGCTTTAATTACTAATTGTCTCGCAGCACTACTCACCACACAGTGATCTAACCAGCGTAACGCACCGTTAGCTGTGCTTTCAAACGTGTAAGTGTCGTCCTGTAATAATTCCATGTCCACACACGACCACGATTGTTCCGAACACACTGTTATCAGTTCATTAGCGAAACGTTCACCTGGGTGAGCGTTAAAATCTCCTAATATACAGACCGTTTCCGTGTCACTGTTTTCAGTTATCGCGATAATCTCACTTAAACAAGTTGTAAATTCTATAATATTATCACTCGAGTCTGTCGGCATGTAAACCGAAAAAACTAACATTGACCGATCTGCATGATCTATTTTAATAGCTACTAAACGATCACTACTACACGACAACACTGACACTTTTGAGAAAGCCGACTTCCTCCACAAAAGGGCAACTCCCCCGTAGGGTCTGCCTATGAGTACTCCGGCAGACGTATCAACAGCAGACTTCCCTGCATACGCGAAGTCATCATGTATTGTGCCTAAGAAGGCTAAATCATGAGGTAACAGCCAGGTTTCCTGCAGCGCGATGACGTCAGCCACTCCACATAATCGTCTCACACAATCAGCTGATCGCTTGATATTTTTGCAATTAAACGTTGCTAGGTGAGTATTCTTTATTTTGTTATCCATTGTTTTGAGGTGCATTTTCATTCACGATCCTGTTGTCTATTCTTTTCTTAAAATGTATAAATCTCCTGAAAGAAATACCCTCTGGCCATAATTTGTCGTCTAAAAATGTATTTATTTTGTTCTTAGGCACAAACAACTTAAAAGCGTTATATTGCCTATCAGCCTTCATGTTAATTTTCTCCAAAGGGACTACTTCATTAACTTTACTTCGTATATAGTCACAGATGTCCTCCTCCGTAGTTTCTTTATTTACATAGGATATAAATAAAGGTATTTTCATATCCGCAGCACGAAACTTCAATGGTACGTTTGATATAGCTTTCCCTGTCAAACCGGTAAACCGATTTCTATATTTTGATTTCTGCACCAGCTTCCAATCGTCTTCCCTTTCATTTTCTTTCCACCTGCCATTGCTTACAATCTCTGCCATTGTCAGCTGTTTATTTGCGCCCGTAACATCGGTTGGACGTTTCGACGCAAGGCTGCGGGACAAGACAGGGACAGTAGACTTCTCACTCGCAGGACTTGTAAGCGACACAGCAACTGAACGTTGATGATTCATACTACTGGGGCTAAGTTGAGACGGCGACGGTTGAGAAATACTTAACAAATCATTGTTATTGTTTTCAACACACCCTCCATTTTTAGGATTCACATTCAAACTTCGTAACGGCGGCGGCGTCGATTTACTTTTATTCAAATTTATATTTTCCAGCTGCTCTTTAGTCACATAATCACTTTTGATTGCGTTCACGTCAGAACGTAAGACCAATAAATCCTTCAGCAGTTTCGTCACGTCTATGTGATCGAAACAAACTGGTGGCAATTTGTGAAGATCATATGCCACAAAAATAAAAATAGGTATTTGTTCAGGATCCATGGTTTTAAATACCGTAATCATGTCCTCCAGGTCTTTCTGCTTTTTGTTTTTACGCCTCGACACAAGTTTTTGAATACACAGGAAAATAATTTAAGAGGAAATTAAAAGTACAAAGGCACTGTTTATTTCTAAAAGAAATTTCTTCCAGAAGACCTGAAAGAGGAGGACCTGAGGTAGAAGATAAATATAAATATTAACATAAGAAATAGATTCCTGAAAGGTACCACGGTTGGTGTAGTGACTAAGCAATGGACGCCAATTAGATTCCCTCGCGGAACTCACATTTACTAGTTGTTCTAGGTCGTGCTGTTGTGTATATGAGATATGTAAACGCATCCACAACACACGAAAATATTCCTAATGTCTATCAACGGTTTTAAGACTTTATTATTATGTAAACAATTAAGCAAAACGAACTGATACACCTTTATGTGCTTGTTGTTTTTAACACTACTGACATAAAATTAAATGGCCTCTTCAAATGCTATTAAAGTTTCTTACAACGTAATATACACACGAAAGTACGTTATTTTATTAGTCCGACATCTTAGCGAGAGAAGTTAATCATGTCCGGAATGTGGAGTCAAATGTGCCGCCATTTGTCCGCGGATGAGGCGGCGGCTGTCCGGACTCCGGACACTTGGACATACGTTACACTGAATTGTGCCACTCTAAGTAGAGCCTGCATGTTTTCGTCGAAAACAAAAAATATAAACATAATTCTATTCTGATCGCCATTAAAATGATTCCCTATCCATTTGCACAAATGTTTGACACATACTCGTTACAAATAACATGGCACACTTTTATTTTTATCCTAAAAATTATTTTGCATAACATAGCATAATTTCTATAGTCAACTTCGACGGAGCTCCGTAGGGCGGGGCTTCTATTTCTGTCTTCAGATTTTAAAGGAACCCAACTGAACTGAACCTCGTCGTGCCCCTGACATTGAACTTCTTTTTCTCGTTCTATTTTCTGTCTAATGACATCGTGCGAATTTTAGATAAGTTATAACAAATTAACTTATGCTAACAGAAACTGTATGTAACATTTACCTAGTTACCTTTACTAACTTTTGTCTTATATGTCATAGAGATGGTAAAAAACTGGAAGTAATAAAGAATGTAAACATCGCTCCACATTCCTCTCGCTCGCTGGGGCACCGACAAATGTCATAATATTTAGTGACGCCGACGATTGTATACATACAGGTAAGCAATACATGTGTACACGCGACGTCCCCTGCGGGTCTAAAAGGCCATTTTAGCTATATTGCTAATGTTTTACTTCATGAATGACTAATACAAGAGTAGTCAACGTTACTGGAAATGCACAAAGTGAATCAATAGGGACATTGCATAAAGTGGCTGTTTTATACCCTCTTTGTAACTATAACTAATTTTAACTTTTTTTTGATTGATCAATTGATGTTTTGATTTTGATGATTTGACTTTTTTTTTAGCGTGGTAAAATCATCAAATGAGTCCTCCCACCCCCCACTGTCAGACTTGTACTGACTAAAATCCACGGTGTCCTTCAATAGCCCTTTATGTTCCGAGTTCACGGTAATGACATAAGTCCCGCGACCCCGGCAGGCTTTGGCCCTCTAGAGAGGGGCCCCGTCATAGATTAATTGTACCTTAGCAGCATAATCAATTTCAAATCAATTTCATGATTATTTTCATTTGTTTTGGAGCAAACTCGACTTTTAAGCTAAACACCATCTACCTTTCTAATAAATCAAGAAGTAAAGTTACGCTAAAGTTAATCCTTAAAAATGTATGGTTAGTCTGGAGATTATCCTGGTTGTAACTTTAGTTCATGTTTATTAATAAGGGTGCATGACTTTAAAGCTTTGAGAAGTGCCTAGCAGTTACTTTCCAATATAAGAACGAAACATTAGCTTTGTCTGAAGTTAGAGAGGAAAACCACATTGAAAACTTAAAATGGACTCCAACTTTAGGTGAACTATAGACTGCAGTGTTGGTGTCGGACACGCAGCATGTCTTGCCACAATATACCCCTGTATGTGTTCACATTCGCGGAGGGCGCCACGAGATATGTTAAGCAATCAAGCGACGCGAACCATCCGCGACGCGACACGACACGACAACGGAGCGACTGCGGCACGACTCCGCCCCATTTGTAACCACACACTGCTCTATTAACTTTCCGCTATTTCTTCGTATTTTTGTGTTCATTACTCTGTTTTATCTCCGGGTTCTCAAACGGGGACAGGAAACTGCTCTTAAAATGATTGGTCGACGCTTTCGCAGTTATTTATGGCAGGAGGCCGAAGTTTGCCGACTGAAAGTACTTAGTTTTGACGAAGAAATCTTTAATTAGATCACGTTGGTAGGATGTTTAAATTATTCAGGGGCTGTTAGAGGTTTTAAATTCAATTATCTTGAGGACATCAACCTAATCAGAAAATTATGCTGTGATCGCTTGCCAACTGTCTACTACATTTTCTGCTTTATAGAGGAATTATGTGCATTAGTGATTTCTATTGCTCATTAATACTACTTATTTAGGTGTGAACAAGATTCAAAATCTCTTGATTAATAACGTGTTGCATAAAACTCAAAAAAAGTTCTCATCATTTTCTTCACCCAGACTGTTTAGCTATTACAATTCTTTTCGGCTTCAAGATAAGTAAGTTCCTAGTTCGATCACACACAGCATTCCTATCAGATATTAAAGTCTCTGAAGTGTTCGTTCAGTAGTCAGAAACTCTCAACTATGTGCGCGGACCTCACATGGCAGGGCACAGAACAATATAAAAATACATCTAAATGCCTGAAACATTCACGTTCGTACGCTCAACGAGAAAAACTGGCGTTCACCTTACGAATACCACCTCCAAATATACAAAAACGTTTTATACAACTCTTAGCACGGTGCGATAAGGTTTATTATTGAATTGATCAGTGACATTTAAAGTTTGTCAAGTATTTAGAGTGCATTACACATTCGCGGAGTTAAGTTGAAGTTGTGTGACGGGATCGGAATGTTAAAACATCGAGTAAAGAGCGGTAAGGAGTCAAATGTATGTATGCACTTTTATACCTGACAGAGTTGCAATGCTCAGCGTATTGCGTCTGTGTGCTACGTCAACCTCCGGGGACTACGCAGGGGCGAGCTGAGGGGGGAGGGAAGTCTTGGATATATTGTACGCTCGTGTGTATTTACCCTAAACATGACATATGTTTCATACTAGTTTGAAACTGTTGCATTGTAACACTGGAGTTCGGAGCGCGAATACTAAATGTGAAGCATGAGTTCGACTCCCTGGTTGGGTGTTTATAAATGTGGTATTAATACGAGAGCGCTCGTTGATAACGGTTTATGGCCCGACACGATTATGACCTGAATGCCAAGTAAAGAATAGGATCATAAGCTCTGCATTTTACTATCTTAGAAAAAATTGTTATATCGCTCATTTAAAATTATATCAGTTAAAAACTGCACTTCACTGCTCGAACAACACCATCTCAGTATCCTCCTGATACAAATGACAAATTACAATATGTTTTTGTTAATAAAATAACCCGTTCAGTTTTCAGACCTGTATTATTTCCCATTTGCATATCGTTTGTAGGGTCGTACGATCGGTATCCATATCAAACGAGTGAATGCTCGCATAATATTTATTCAGTCTTGATTTAATTTTGGTCCGACATTCAAAAGGTCTGAAGTGGGACGCTTTAAAGTCTCTCTCATTCCTTTACAAACACGTATTCCAAAAGCTGTTATTTTACAAATAAGTCAATAAGTGAAGATATTCAGCTACTATAATAACACTTACTTGTTATAACGAATAAGTTATTCCGCGCAACTGATACAGAACCAATAAGTTATTCAGTCACAATAAAGTCGGTCAGAAGTTTACATAACAACAACACCTGCGCGTAAACAACGCTGGTTAGTGCTGCGACAGCGCGCGTCAGCAGCCCCGGACACTGGGACACAGCTCGGGATCCACTGCGTTATTAAATATTGAAAACTAATATATTTCCCGGCGACCCTGTCCAACCTGCTTGCCTTTAACAAACGCAACATAATATATCGCCGGCCGGCCACATACACATTACAAAAAATTGCCGATATCAACCGATCGAGGTTCGCATCCAATCACGTGGTTTCGATTGCTGAACAAATTGTTCGATTTATTTTTAGTGGCTTTTATTTTTTTGGTTTATTGCCGCATACAAGTTGATTCGAAGATATGAAATATAATGGGAGGCTTGTTTGTGATCTTTATTAACAAGTGCTCAATTTAATTCACAGTTCAATTTGTTCCTAAAAAGTTGCTACCTAACATAAATTTTATATTTATCGCAAAAAAAAAGTAAACAGATGATTAAACTCAACTACTAGAACTAAAAACAATAAAATGGCAGTAACTTGTAACCAACTACCGCCCACAACGTTTGATCCGAAGCGAGAGCTGTAGCTACTGCTTAATAAACCACTAAATACAGTAAGAGCACAATCAGCAATTCATTGGGTGTATTGCAGCGTTGGGTGAAGCGCGCCAGGAATCCCGGGCTGCCCGGGATTGCGACGGGATCCCGATGTATTTTCCCGGCGCGTTTGCTATTGTGGAATCCAAAGCGCGCGCCTGCGGATTTTGACTTGTACCGTGCACTACGATTGTTTCTGTGAAAGATGTTTGCTTTTTAAAATTTAGAAGCGCTTTGTACAAAGAGCTACTGACGGCTATCTCTCCAGCTAACCTTCTATTCTGTTATACTGCACAGTAATATTTCAATGCAATTCAATTTAAACTTGTACACTTTTTTTGGGTCGGAAAAATTATCAAAAGAGGTCCAGTTATACTCTTACTGACTAAAAATCCACCCTGTTCCTTCGATTGTCCTTTGCGTTCCAGGGTCGTAGTGCCGTTTTTAGTCAGATTTGTTTTGGAAACCTACTTAGGTCAAGTTAATAAAATAAGTAATCGTGTTAATGTTATAAAGACCTCTTTGCGCTGCTTGTATTACAAGTACTTACTGGCTCACTATTAATCATGTTTAACAAAACTAAAAGAAACCAAACGTCTAGATACGAGTCTAATTTATAACAACACTAGCTTCTGCTCGTGGAGTCGCCCGCGAGACAACAATAATGCGATAGAAAAAAATATAATGTCTTTGAAAAATATGATGTCGAAACCATAGCTGACAATGTATGAAAAGGGCGTATCACACAGAGTAACTGTCATATTTATAATATTAATGTGGACAGATTAATAATGAATTAGTGTTAAATTAATTTGATTCTGTGACGGTGTCGCGTGCTCCTGCCGGCCAGACGGCCTCACGCGAGCCATTCATTAGGTAATGAGAGTAATGATGAGTTCGTTATGGGCTAAATGTAATGTATTTAACCCATTTACAACACCTCACCTAGATCAGTGTCGTCGTTCTTATTAGACCAACGACGATATAATACTAGACTCCGCATGCACGATCTGAGGAACGAAAATTATTCTGTCAACTCGCTGAGGTACTACGTAAACGAGGGGGACGGGGTACTGCGTTGTGATTGGCTAACTCAAGGTCTGTTCTGTCTCAACGTATGTTTACGGCTCACAGGATTGGTCGAAATGAGACGAATATAAGACTTTTTTGCCTAATGTGTTGACAGACATCGGTCGCCTGTTATTACGAGTCTAGTATTATATCGTCGTTGTATTAGACATACTAGGGACGGCTGCCTTCTTCAATGTACCTTGGACCTGCGCGCAGGTCAGGACGGTACTGACGGTACAGGTCGGACTGTACAGGACGCTATTGCGGTATTCCTAATTAGGACTGAGGTGATGCTAGATTTATCGAAATCTTACGGACAGCTGCATTCTGACCTGTTTACCGTCAGAATGCAGCTGTCCGCAAGATTTCGATACATCCTGAACTACCTAGGATTCTAGATATCCGTATATTGACCCCATATGAAACAGCGGTAATGATCATCCCAAGAATTTTACATGCAAGAAAATAAACAAAAGTAGGACATAATAGGTACCAGCGACTTATCTAGACCATCCTCCACGGAAGAATTTAATAACCCTCAACGTCGATCGTCACTAATTGTGCCGGCACCCGCAGGCGGGTCGCGCGGGTCGTGCGGGTCGGCGCGGGTCCGTGCGACCGCGCCACCGCACAGGGCGCGCGCGCCGCTAATTTCCCGCGTGGCCCATAAATTACGTGCACTTTGTCCTCACTATTCCGCGCCTCTGCGACTACCAACAGAGGATTAATTTGGGCGCTGTAAAATACTATTGTTTGAAGAAAATAATAAAAAGTGTGGTAGTGAATTTTTTTCACAACTGTTATTCGAAGTTTTTCAAGTAGATTTATTTAGTAGTGCGTTATAACGCATTGGTATTGTTAGCAAAATGGATTTCGAAAAAAAAAATAGGGCCACTATAATATTGCATTTAGAAAAAGACCTCCCACATACAGCATCAAATTAAACTACAGTTTCAACAAACACAAAGCTAATTATTACAAAGCAGGCAAGCTGTATTTGCAGTGTCAGTGTAATTAGCGTATTCGTCTAGTTGTTGTGTCGTATTGCTCAACTTTGTGTGGAAACATTAGCCGGCTGTTTGTGCCGGTGCGGTGCCGGCGACGGATCGCGAGCGCCGCCCGGCCGGCCGACCGATGCGGCGTGCTCGCGGCCGGGCATAGCCCGCACCGCACGTGCCACCCCGCATACGAAGGGTTAACTGTTGTGATGTAGCTAGTGAAGGACAGAAGTTTCACTTCACATTATTTTATTTATACAAAAAGGAATATCAAATAGTTACATTATGAGAACTTTAAATTAATATAACAAGAACCTTAATTTAAATTTTGCTAAAAATGTAACCCAAAATTCTGTCATAATAATAAAAAAATATTACACTATTATGCTCAGCGAGTCTAAAACGGTTCATAACGATTCACTTCGTGAATTTCCAGCGACGTCATTGGCTATTCATTGACGAAGTGAATCATTAGGAAAATTGCTAAGTGTCCGTTTTAGACCTGCAGATCACTGATGAAGTGATGACTAATGTGCTGTTTGTAAAGTCACGTGTCCCATTCATCGGAGCGGACCGACACGGTCGGTTAGGTACAGGTCGAATGTAGAAATAAATAGTGGCGAGAATTCCGCCAAATACACAAGCGTTCTCAGACCGATATGCAGACATGTGCATAAAACGAGCTGCTTTTGCGATTTCGTCTCTAAAGTTTACATTTGTGAAGATCACCAAAAGTACAAAATATCTTAGATATCTTCACCCGGGGTCGTGAGATGGTCTGAAAAGGGCTCGTGGCCCAAAGATGGGTCCACACGTTATTCAAAGTGAATCTTCTGTTCACAATTTAACACAATACTCCATGAACAAATGTTTTTACAAAAACTCACTTAGTTTCAGCGAGTCTAGTTTATTTCGTTTAGCGTTTTAAAGCGCACCTCGCAAACATATGGAGCGCAATGAATGTACATTAACAGGTTGAATGTGAAGTAGCTCCGCGTTATTTATTGCTGAAGCTAATTAAACATTTTCGCGCGAAAGTGCTTGCAGGCGACAATGAACATTATTTAGTTTTTTTTACTGTTGTATTTAAAATGTCTTTGCAGTACCGGTGTGGTGAAGTTTTACTAGTCGTTTAGGGAAACCAAAAGTGTGCTGATAGTACTTTGGGGAACGGTTGCAGAAAAGAGAAAACCCCTTTGGGTTTCCTCTTTTCTGCAACTTACCCAAGAACATAATATAAATTATGATACAATAATAAGGAATCCCCTTTGGTAGTTATGTTTCTTTTCTCTGTATTAGTTCTTACGAATTGTATATATATTTTTTTTTTCATTGTGATGTCTGTAATAAACTTTACAAAGCCCGTAACAACAACACCGATGGTGGAATGAAACCTAGACCAACGTACGTAGTACCTGCGTATTTTGTACTTGAGAATAAAGCTATTGTCAAGCAGACAGGCGAAGCGAATGAGATCCGAAGCGTTTTTATTTGTAATGTATGGAATTGTTTGAATCCAGTCACATAGAAAAGCGAAAGCGATCCGATCGTCTATGTGACTACCAAAACAAATCCATACACTACAAACAAAAACGCCTCGCTTCGCGTTCGCCACGCCTGTCTGTTTGACAATAGCTTTACTGTGTAAGTGCATGAAGCTTACCTACCGAGCACAAAAGGCGAACACTTCACCGCTTCACTTAATGTACTGCTACAGCATCTAAGTCCAAGATTTAATAAAGTAGGGCTTCGTACGCTTGTTCCCACTTCTGCGATACGGTATCCGTCTCTGTCAGCCGCTGGCCGCAGCGTGCAGCGGCCGCGTGCAGCGCTGCAGCGGATTAGAGGTGTAATTGATGTCGGGAGATAGCGCGGCCGGCGGGATGCAGGCTCTGCATCACTGTGTACTAGGTGATAATAATATCTACTTGACGTGAGGTATATCTTAGTTGGTTTACCGAGATTAAAAACGTGGGATAGTGTCAACTTAAATTGGGTACTAAAAGCTGAATAAAAGCTTATAAATTAATGTCATTGTTCGTCGTGACAATCTTAACAATTGTTCTTTTGCAAAGAAACACCTGTTTTCAGTGTTTATTTATAATCAATTTACGTGATACTTAGTTGGTGTCGACTTATGTACTTCATAGCATTCATTACCTTATGTTAGGCGTCGTCTTACTTCATAGTCGGCGTCCTCTTACCCTACCGTAAGCGTCGTCTTACCTTCTGGAAGGCGTCGTCTTACTTCATAGCCGACGTCGTCTTACCTTATGGTAGGCGTCGTCTTACCTTGTGGTAGGCGGCGTTTTACTTCATAGTCGGCGTCGTCTTACCTTATGGCTGGCGTCGTCTTACGTAATGATAGGCGTCGTCTTACTTCATAGCCGGCGTCGTCTTACCTTATGGCTGGCGTCGTCTTACGTAATGATAGGCGTCGTCTTACTTCATAGCCGACGTCGTCTTACCTTATGGTAGGCGCCGTCTTACTTCATAGCCGAGGTCGTCTTACCTTATGGTAGGCGTCGTCTTACCTTGTGGTAGGCGGCGTCTTACTTCATAGTCGGCGTCGTCTTACCTTATGGCTGGCGTCGTCTTATGTAATGATAGGCGTCGTCTTACTTCATAGCCGATGTCGTCTCACCTTATGGTAGGCGCCGTCTTACTTCATAGCCGACGTCGTCGTACCTTATGGTAGGCGTCGTCTTAACTTGTGGTAGGCGGCGTCTTACTTCATAGTCGGCGTCGTCTTACCTTATGGCTAGCGTCGTCTTACGTAATGATAGGCATCGTCTTACTTCATAGCCGACGTCGTCTTACCTTATGGTAGGCGCCGTCTTACTTCATAGCCGACGTCGTCTTACCTTATGGTAGGCGTCGTCTTACCTTGTGGTAGGCGGCGTCTTACTTCATAGTCGGCGTCGTCTTACCTTATGGCTGGCGTCGTCTTACGTAATGATAGGCGTCGTCTTACTTCATAGTCGGCGTCGTCTTACCTTATGGCTGGCGTCGTCTTACGTAATGATAGGCGTCGTCTTACTTCATAGTCGGCGTCGTCTTACCTTATGGCTAGCGTCGTCTTACGTAATGATAGGCGTCGTCTTACTTCATAGCCGACGTCGTCTTACCTTATGGCTAGCGTCGTCTTACGTAATGATAGGCGTCGTCTTACTTCATAGCCGACGTCGTCTTACCTTATGGTAGGCGCCGTCTTACTTCATAGCCGACGTCGTCTTACCTTATGGTAGGCGTCGTCTTACCTTGTGGTAGGCGGCGTCTTACTTCATAGTCGGCGTCGTCTTACCTTATGGTAGGCGCCGTCTTACTTCATAGCCGACGTCGTCTTACCTTATGGTAGGCGTCGTCTTACCTTGTGGTAGGCGGCGTCTTACTTCATAGTCGGCGTCGTCTTACCTTATGGCTGGCGTCGTCTTACGTAATGATAGGCGTCGTCTTACAGAAAAGTTTAAGAAAAGTGTTGTAGGTTTTTTTTCCCTTTTTTGTGGTTTATTTTGAAGGCGGTTACATTTTTTTTTGGAAAGTTTTTATTTTACTCTTTTTAGTTTAAATATTCAACCACAATTCTTGTCAAATACATCATTTTCTTACATGTGCACTAGCATTTTGTAATCCATAACACCGGTAATAACATCGTTAAAATCTCTTTCATCTACTCCCTATCTCGAAAACTACTGAACCGATTTTGATGAAAATTGAACAAAAAAAGAATTACTTAAATCGGACTTGTAGTTCCGGAAATATGCGAACACAAACATAATTGACTAAATTAGTCGATACCAAGTCCTTACTAGAAGAGTTGTACCTTCCATCATCAGCTCAGCTGCATGAAATGATGATTACCATACGCAAATACTTAAATTACTTCATAAAATTTGCGAAAAATGATGTGTGGGCCTATAAAATTTGAGGGTTGCCCTCGATTTCTCCAGGATCCAATAATCAGATCCTGAAATGGTGACAATTGGACCACTCCTGAAGTATCTCCTCTCGAAAAAAAAAAGAATTTTGAAAATCGGTCCACAATTGGCGGAGTAATCGGGTAACAAACACACAAAAAAACAATCATACCGTCGAATTGATAACCTCCTTCTTTTTGAAGTCGGTTAAAAATGTGAAAATATCTCACTATCAGTAACTTCTATCACTCTCTCTGTTATACACTGTACACTGTATTTTCACACACATACGAATATAAGTGAAGCATATTTTAAAATATTCACATATGTGTACAATAGCAACAAATGGCTTGACTCCGGATCGCGACCTCTGCCTCGTAGCGCCTAGGTCGTAGCCTCGCCGTGCCGTAGCTCGTAGCACAGCTACGCCGTAGCGTCGTAGCAACAAAACGTCGCCTCTCGCGAGATTCACCTCTCATACTCCTGGCTTGCTGAACTGTTTAAAGCTGTGGCAAAGGCGTTTTAAATATTATGATTTTATTGTCACTGATGAACTTAGATTGTAATATATGAGACAGGCTTCAAAGACTGAACCGTAACAGATAAAGTACTGAATTATGTTTGAAAGACTGGTCCCCGCAACCAAAGCGTTTTTACCAATGTGTTTAGAATATAAAGTGAAACACAAACTTTATGAAACCGCCAACCAATTATTAGAGAAAATCCCTTTAAAAAAACACTGGCATGAAAAACCAATATCGGCTCTGTTATCGGTGTGTTTCACTATTTATAATACGATTATTGAGCTAACAATGTGGGTGTATAATGCAGGGAAATTGATTAATTAACTTTGAAAATCAAAGGATATATAATTAACTAAAACAGTTATTTTCCAATTAGCGTGTTGTTTTTATAATGAAAATGACTATCACGAAATAAATCGATTTAATTTGCCTCGCTAAACCAGTTTGCTGTAATTTATGAACTTCAAAATTAACAATCAACTATCGTATCACTATACAATATTAAAATTGGAACTTAAATTGGAATATTTAGCATCTGTATTATTTGTATTGCCTCCTCCACATTATCGTAACACAGCGGGCGCCTTGCATAACTGAGGCATATTCAAGCGGCTCATCTCGTGAGATGCACATTTGCACCCCCTCTCCCCCGCGCACAGCATAGCCCCGCATCACCTGTGTCCCCCGTGTCCCTCCCCCCCGGCCACGACCTCCTTGTGCAACCTTTTAGGATATCATCCCGTCGCAAGCTAATACGCGGCAGTCAGCATGAAATATTATTCAATTTTACAGGGAATCTGAAATATCGAATACCTGTTTTGTAGTCTGTAGTGGTGGATTAATAGACCGAGCGTGTTGTATCCTTTTGTTAACGTAATTTAAGTCGTAGCGAGGAACACGGCGCGAGTACGTGACGCGCTGAAGGCAGGTGTTGTATAAACTATATTAAGTACATGCTAAACAGGGAAAGTTAAGTTACGCGTGAGTACAACAGAGTGCTACAATGTACAGCAATTGCATTTGGCTCGTAGTCAGACAGTCGACAACAAAACATTTAAATAACACACTGTACCAAAACACTTTTTCCCAAAGTGTTAGGCAACTGAATCCTTGGATAAACATAAATTTTATCAGTTATCGGTATTGAATTTTACATAAAAGGTGAGATTCAGTTACATTAATTTGACACGAGCATATAGCCGTCTTACGTCTTTACCAGGAAGAAATACTGAGTGCCCGGACTGAGAGTGAAAAATTGTATGTAAATTTCAATCACACGTGGTTCTGCTTGGAAATCAAACCCACAACCCTACACTGATACTATGTACTTGTAGCAGCGTGCGCACAGCGGCGCACGCGCCGCTACACTAACTGGAATATTTCGGCGCCGATTCAATTTATAACTTCAGAGTGTTTTTGGTTACTCGGAACGTTGTCAGAGGGCGCGCGATGCGCATGGATTATAAACGTTGATTTTGAGTGTTTTAGCTGATCAGCTGCTGTGATTGGCTGTTATTAATTTATATGGTAAATGCGAAGTGCACACTACTTGTAAATAGAAAATATTGTATATAGTTAGGGTACCAATAAATCATAATTCATTCCTTCCTTTATAATCAATGTTTTATTTTACCTCACCAACAATAGTCGCTAAAGTGGTGACCCCGACGTCGAATAAAAGCTATCGGTAAAATAAGTGTTCAACAATGGAAGAATCAGCAAAGCTACAGCAAGAAATCGCTGGAATTGCACTTTCCATGCGTGTTCCACCGTTTTGGCGTGACAAACCGCGTCTATGGTTTATCACTTTCGAGGCAGCAGTCAGCGATCTCAAGAAGAGTGACGTTCAGAAAGCACAGATGGTCGTGGCGCAATTACCAAGGGAAGACATCGAGCAAATCGAAGATTTGCTAGAAAACATGCCAGCGGAACGTCCCTACAACGCAATCAAGGAGCGGCTAATCTCCGTGTATGAAGAATCAGACGGAAAGCAACTACAAAAGCTGTTATCGGATATGGAGCTGGGTGATCAGAAACCAAGCCAGCTGTTGCGTCGCATGCGTAACCTAGCGCATAACAAAGTACCAGACAATACTCTTAGATTGATGTGGATGAACCTACTACCTCAGCACGTGAGAGCAGTACTTGTTGTCAGCGACACCATCAGCAAAGACACTGCGTTGGACGAGTTGGCTAAGTTGGCAGACAAGATGACGGAGCAAACGACCGGAGTGTCCGCCGTAGCATCAGTCGATAACTCTCAAGCTCAAGGTAATATGCAGTGCATAGTGGAAGAGATACGCAAGTTACACCTAGAAATCGCCGAGCTCAAAAAAGATAACTGTAAGTGTACCCACACACCGCCATATCATCAATATCGACGCAATTATCGTCGCGACCGTTCAAGAACACCGTCTCGCTCGCACTCAAGAAACTTCAAATCTCGCTCATCTACTCCCTCGCCTCACTGTTATTATCACAGAAAATTCGGTGCAAAAGCAAGACATTGTACATCACCATGCAGTTTCAACAAGGATAATAATACGGAAAACTAAGAGAGACATTAGCAGTGGCGGAACCTAATGTCGACAGCAAATCATATCGCCTTTTCATCACCGATAAAGAAACCAACACGACATTCCTAGTGGATACCGGCGCAAACATATCTGTGATACCGAAGCGAAAAGGAACTCGATCTACCCCACTGCCTTACAAATTGTACGCCGCCAACAATTCAGAGATACCCACATATGGAGAAAAGACAATGGACATCAACTTGGGTCTACGACGTCCCTACAAATGGAGGTTTATCGTCGCTGCCGTAAGCAAGCCAATACTGGGAGCAGATTTCCTAGGCTACCATAATCTACTGGTCGACCTAAGGAATGAACGTCTCATCGACAACACTACGAAGCTCTCTTCAAAGGCGCCGGGACGATACACAAGCCTACCTACAATACGCAGCATCGACCTTCAACAAACGTTCCATGACATACTGGCTGATTTTCCAAACGTCACTCGTTTGTCATCGATGAAACTCAACTCGAAGCACAAAGTCGAACATTACATTGAAACGACTGGACCACCTATCTATGCCCGAGCCCGACCTATACCACCGCACCGCTACGAGAAGGTGAAGAAGGAGTTCGAAAACATGATGAGTCAGGGTCTCTGCCGACCCAGCAAGAGCTCTTGGGCCAGTCCACTCCATGTTGTACCCAAGAAGAATGGAGATATACGAGTATGTGGTGATTACAGGCGACTCAACGCAATCACCAAGCCCGACCGTTATCCCATTCCACGGATAAAGGACTTCACGTACCAACTCGCCGGGAAGAAAGTTTTCTCAACACTGGACCTGAACAGAGCTTACTCACAACTGCCAGTTCGTGAAGAGGACATTGAAAAAACAGCCATAATAACTCCTTTTGGTTTGTTTGAATTCCCACGCATGTGTCCTGGACTGAAGAACGCTGGTCAAACATTCCAGAGGTTCATTCATGAAGTTCTCCGTGGCCTCGATTTCGTCTATCCATTTGTCGACGATTTGCTTGTGACTGCAGAGGATGAATCATCAGCTCGAGCCAACCTCAGAACCGTGCTACAGCGTCTGGAAGAATACGGCATTACAATCAACCCTGCTAAATGTGTATTCGCCAAGAAAGAACTCACATTCTTGGGATACTTCGTCTCTGCTGAAGGCATAAAACCACCGCAAGAAAAGGTGAAGATAATTAGCGACTACCCTAAACCAAAAAATGTTGAAGAATTACGACGTTTTCTCGGTATGATAAATTATTACCGAGAAAATATACCGAACGCCGCAGCAACTCAAGCACCTCTTCACATGTATTTACATAATACGCACTCGAAGAAACGTGATAAAACGGAAATAATGTGGAACGAAGAAACTTCTCAAGCTTTTGAAGATTGCAAGAAATGCATTCAACAAGCAACCTACTTGGCCCATCCACACCACTCAGTCCCTCTCGGCTTAATGTGTGACGCATCAGACAAGTGTGCAGGCGCCGTACTACAACAACAAGTCGACGGCAAATGGCAACCGCTTGGATACTTTTCGAAGAAATTTACACCGGCGCAACAAAAGTATTCAACATTCGACCGAGAACTGCAGGCTATATACTTAGCTATGAAGCATTTCAGAAAATTATTTGAAGGACGCGAACTGATTGTGTACACAGATCACAAGCCAATTACCTACGCGCTTCACAAAATATCATCGGACTCAGAAACTCCCCGCCGCAGCAGACAGTTATTATTCATTAGTGAATTTACTAATGACATACGGCACATCAGCGGGCGAGATAATATTGTTGCCGACGCATTATCGCGCATAGAAACTATCAATTGCCCCACTCCAATCAACTATGAATTACTCGCAAGCGCACAAGAAAAGGACACAGCTATTCAAGATTTACTACGTCATTCAAACATCCAGCTGCGCAAGATAACATTACCTGGGATGACTCACGCTATCTACTGTGAGACGTCAACACAAAAAATACGTCCGTATTTACCTGAAGAATTTCGCATAACGGCATTTAATGCGATTCACAACCTAAGTCATCCTGGTGTGCGAACGAGCAGGAAACTCATGCAATCAAGATACTTTTGGCCTTCTATGAACACTGATGTGAAGAAATGGGTGACAACATGCATTCAATGTCAGCGTGCGAAAATACACCGGCACACTGCTACACCGGTGGCGAACTTTGAACCTTCGCATCGCTTCGAACATTTACATGTTGACATCGTTGGCCCGTTAAGTACATCGCCTCAAGGACATCGTTACGTCATCACAATGATCGACCGAGCAACGCGCTGGCCTGAGGCGCACGCCGCACAAGACATAACAGCTGACACTGTCGCTAAGATCGTATTTGAAGGATGGATTGCACGATTCGGATGTCCAGCTCGAATGACGACTGACCAAGGTCGGCAATTTGAAAGCAGCTTGTTCAACGCTTTAACAAGACTACTTGGGATCAAGCGCATTCACACCACACCGTACCACCCGCAGAGTAACGGGATGATTGA
The DNA here is from genome assembly GCA_954870645.1 of Agrotis clavis. NCBI lineage: Eukaryota > Metazoa > Arthropoda > Insecta > Lepidoptera > Noctuidae > Agrotis > Agrotis clavis. The sequence goes on from OX940921.1 coordinate 28,025,756, forward strand.
AAGGTGGCACCGCTGTATGAAATCCGCATTAATGGCACGCCTAAGCACGAACAGTTGGATTGAAGAACTGCCAACAGTGTTACTAGGACTGAGAGCTGCAACACGAAGTGACAGTGGAGTCAGTGCTGCACAGCTTACCTACGGCCACCCTCTGACACTGCCAGGAGATTTTTTCGTGCCGTCCAAACCAGACACTATGGACCACAGTTACGTCGAAAAGCTACGAACAGCAATCAGCACTTTTCGTCAAGCAGCAACACAGCCACGAACCCATAGCCAAAGCGGAGTATTCGTACCACCAAGCCTACAGACCTGCAAGGAAGTATTCGTGCGAATCGACGCAGTCAAAAAACCACTGCAACCGCCATACAGCGGACCCTATCCAGTGCTCAGTCGAAGCGAAAAAACGTTCACTGTCCAGTTACCGGGAAGGCAAGCAGTAATATCAGTGGACCGCCTGAAGCCAGCATTCTCCATTCCATGCACTGATGACGCATGTGATCTTAACCCTAGAGTACTAATAATCGCCTGAGAGGCCGCCCGCGGTCGGTTTTTTCTGGTTATTTTGAAATTGCGGGGACGTGTCGCGCCGTGCTTTCGCGCCAACTCAGTGTAGCCCACGACGCGCCGGGGAGAGCTTGCGCGCTCGGCGGGGATACAGCGTTCCCGAGATATTGCCTACGTGATCGCCTGGGAGGCGATCATTAGTATTAAAGGTAGGGTTTTTACTATTGACTTAATTTACATTTTTGAGTTTTTTCTTTGTTTACTCACTATTATAAGATATAAAATACACGTTTTATTTCATAGATGGATCTCAACGAGCAGCAGATAGCAAATTGCTTGGAAGATGACACCTCTGATAGTGAGACCGAGGATAATTTAGAAGTCGCGGATTACGATTCTTATGACAGTGTGGTTGATCCCAGTTTTGTTCCATACCGACTCGAAAATGAGTTACAAAATATTGTGCTAGATGACCCTGATCCTCAAGACCGAAGCTCCCCAATACCGTCATCATCCGGAAGCACTTTACCAAATCCACAAACATCACCTACTTGTCTGAGTATAAGTCTGAGTTCGACTTAGTCTGCAGTAAGCTATGTGATGATTAGACTAGTTTTTTGTTATGTTTTTCATACTTTATATATTATATTGTAGTTTTTATACCAAAACAGTGGTCCAATGTCAACATTTTTTTTTTTAATATAATATCCCTTAAGGCTGTGTTAGAAAGTTAAGTATTATGTGTAAGGCTGATTTTAAGACAAATAAGAGTTTCTCAGATATATATTTTTTTGCATTTCACAAAGGCAAAGGTATGCCTGTTATTTGTTATAAATTTTGTTACATTTTAATAAAAGTTTAGTACTAAAATTTTGCTTTATTTATAAAGTAGCCTCCCAGGCGATAATTAGTATTAAGCAGTAATAAATTTATATTAGTACTCTAGGGTTAAACACCGCGACGCCACTCCCGCTGCGAAGAACACTGTTCCTGTAAACATCACCACGGAGCAGACATCGCGCTATGGTCGTGTCATACGTCGACCGGTACGCTTCACTTGAAGGGGAGCCCTGTAGCAGCGTGCGCACAGCAGCGCACGCGCCGCTACACTAACTGGAATATTTTTTTTTTTTTTTTTTTTTTTTTTTTGGATACGGGCATCTCGCAGGTCAACCTATAAGAGGTTGTGTGCTGCTTAACCGGACTTTCCTGTGGTTGCCATAGATGACTCTAAGGCCTCCAGCCAGGGGCTTACAAACTAAATTAAAAACTAAGTGACCACACGCTAAGGGCACCCCCTGTGGGGTACGGACCTCGGCTTAGGGCGTCACTGACAGAGGACAGCAAGGGACAGGCTGGATAACTAAATATTTCATTATTTAGGGGCTAATTTAAAGCTACTGGCTCAGCATCGCGGGCTGGCTCTTGCAAGGGACGGGGGGGAGTGCATTGACTTGGGCGTCGCGGCGGGCGGCCTCGGCGGCGAGGGCGGAATGACGGAGTCGGTCTGTGTTTCTGTTTGCGAAGCGTACTGGTTTCCCTACGGCTCTCCTGGAGGAGGGTGATGGGGTCGTCGGGGGTGATGAGGGTATGCCTTGGTCGGCGAACGGAGCTAATACGCGATGGATCGTATCGAGCGGACGATGCGATTAACGGATTGGGGTGCCTAACTGCAGTTTCAAAGAAGCGCGTGGCAATGCGCTTCATGAACTGAGCGATGGTGGGGATCCTAAGGTCTAGGTGGAGGGTGTCGTTACGGACATAGTACGGGGCTCCCGTGATTTTCCTAAGAAAACGGTTTTGGAGGACCTGCATTTTGTAGAGGAAGCGGGGATTGGAATGCGCAAAGATGGCACACGCGTAAGTCATGATGGGGCGGATTACCGCCGTGAATAAGCGCATTTTGCACTTGCGGGACAGGGGACTTTTCGGGATGAGCATGAAGTGGAGCCTACCCATAGCAAAAGCAGCCCGATTACGAGCTGCTTTGATGTGGTCTCGGAAGGAGAGGTGACTGTCGAGGGTCACACCTAGGTACTTGGCTTGCTTCTTCCAAGGAATAGGCTTGCCGTACATAGTGATCGGGGTGGGGTCTACTGGTCGCTTACGCGGTTTGGTGAATAGGACCGCCTGGCTTTTATCGGGATTAACCTCAATTCTCCATTTCCTGAACCAGGCGCCTAGGGCGTTGGCTGAGGTTTGGAGGGTTTGGGCTATAGCGGTAGGACTTTGGCCTGTGTAATACAGGGCCGTGTCGTCCGCGAAGAGAGCTAACTGAGCCTTCTTGCTCTTGGGGATATCGCTAGTAAACAGCGAGAATAGGTGAGGCGAGAGGACTGCGCCTTGAGGGACACCGGCTAGGATGCGGTGTGGGGAGGAGAGGGCGTCGCCTATGCGATAGCGGAAGGTGCGATTCGACAAAAAGTCTCGTATGATGAGCACGAGTCGGTCTGGCACACCCAGTTGGTAGAGCTTATATAATAAGCCATTGTGCCAGACTTTGTCGAAGGCTTTCGCTATGTCGAAAAATAGAACACCAGTCATCGCACCGCGCTGAAAGCCCGCGCTAATGTGCTCGACTATGCGGTGGACTTGTTGGACGCACGAGTGTCCGGCCCTGAAGCCGTATTGCTCGTCGGGGATGAGGCTCTTAGTTTCGACGTAATCTTTGAGTCGCTTAAGGATAAGCCTCTCGTAGATTTTGCCGAGAACGTTCAGTAGACTGATGGGTCGATAACTCGTGGGCTCAGACTTGGGCTTGCCTGGCTTGGGGAAACCGACTACAGTGGCCTCTTTCCACGCCTGGGGAAAGATGTTGTTACTTAGAGCGCCATTGAAGATGGCGGTCAAAAGCATAATGAGCTGGGGAGGGAGGAGTTTAAAGACGTTATTGTTAATACCGTCCGAACCGGGGGCTTTCCGGGGTCGGAGCCCTTTTATGATGTCTTGCACTTCGTCGGGAGTGACTGGAGGCAGAGGATCATCAGGGTCTTCTACAGGAGGTAAGGCGGTCCTACGTTCTACTTCGGAGTCTACCTTGAGGAGGTGACTGTTGTCTACGGGCTGGGTGCTCGGAGTGCACTGAGCTTCCAGGCTGTCGGCTAGGCATTCGGCTTTCTCGGAGTCCTCGAAAGCGATGGTCTTGTCGGGGCGAGTGAGAGGAGGCGTAGAGGCATCCTCGGTGGCACGCAACTTTCGTTGCAGATGCCAGAAGGCTAGGTGGTTGGGCTCGAGGTCGCTGAGCATGTCGTTCCAGCGATTCGTACGAACCTCACTGATGCGTTTCTTTACAGCACGCTGCAAGTTGCGCATGTGAGCTTTGTTCGAATCGCATGGAAAGTTGCTGTAGGCACGAATGGCCGCATTCTTCTCGGTTATCAGTGCACGTACGTCAGCGGGGAGTTTCCATTTACGATCTCTCGTGTCTGGGACTTCCCGTGAGCAATCCGTCAGTACGGATCGCACGTGTTCTGTAAACGAGTCGATTGCGGCCGTCGTGTCTGCGACAGAGACAATGTGATCGGGGACTGGAATATTTCGGCGCCGATTCAATTTATAACTTCAGAGTGTTTTTGGTTACTCGGAACGTTGTCAGAGGGCGCGCGATGCGCATGGATTATAAACGTTGATTTTTAGTGTTTTAGCTGATCAGCTGCTGTGATTGGCTGTTATTAATTTATATGGTAAATGCACTTCCACTACTTGTAAATAGAAAATATTGTATATAGTTAGGGTACCAATAAATCATAATTCATTCCTTCCTTTATAATCAATGTTTTATTTTACCTCACCAACAATAGTCGCTAAATACTAATAAAAAGTACCGAAGAGAAAACCAATGATTTACAGAAAACAACAAAAACCAAACTTTCATCAAAGTAATGTGAACAGCAACCATTTAATATAGTGCGTATCATGTAGTTCCACGTGACGGCCAGTGTTGTGCCCGAACACGTAGGACACACTCGCGTCACTCGCACGTCGAGTTAGCGAGCGATACGTCACAGGACTATTACTTTGATCGATTACACTCTTTATTATAATGTAACCAGGAAAAGACAACTTACAGATTTGTTTCCCACAGATACCGCTTTACTTACTTTTAACAATTATTGCTAAAATTATTTTCTCACTTTGAAAATGGATCCACCACAGTGAAATTAAAAGTAGAAACATTTTGTAGTAGAATATTCTCTAGAGCGGATTCTTATCTCAACAGCTCAATCGAATCCTAACCTCAAGCGGGTGTGACCTCCGTCGCACAATTTGTGTAATAGCCGGCGAACAAATGAGCGTCGCGTCGCGTCGCCTCCCGCGCCGCCATTAGCCGAATTAAACGTCTCCATGTGGCCAATATACTCTCACTGTCATAACACAGGGCTGCCGACACGAAGGTATGAGACCTAGAGAGACACGACATACCGGAAATAAATAAAATATTTTCCTCGATTTAAGTTCAATCTAAATCATCTTAAGTTAATTCTATTAAATAAGGATCAACCAAGTATTGTTTGTGAATACAGTTAAAGTCAAGCTGTATTGTATACTTATCTTAATTAAGATAATAAAGTGTTTTAAAGACACGTTTGAACATCATATTTTACAAGGAAATGAAATTAATTATATTTGCTCATTTTCAAAGTCATTAAAATCCTAATTTAGTAACCATAAGGCGATCCAAGCCGGTACACCTCCCAATTGTTTGCCAGTGCTGTACATTGTTTGTGATAGAGAGAGATTTGTTTATATGATAAGTGGTAAGTATGAGAGTTAGAATAAAAATTGTTACGAAAAAAAAAGAAACATCGAGAAATGTATTTACTTGTAAGCAGGGATCTAGGCAGCCCTGCCTTAGAAGTGAGCAATATACCCGTGTCAAAGGTAATGTGGAGGTACATTATTGTGTCGCGAGGCGCGAGTGCGCCGGGGCCGCCATTTATTTGTTAATCCAGCGGGACCAGCGGGACGGCGGCAGGACGGCGGCGGCGGCGGGACGGAGGGGTCATCACTCATAACACTCAGACGGAGCAAGGAGAAGCGGCTTTAAATGTATTGCTGTTGATATCATGGAGGAGTAGATGGAGGATCTTACATGAGAGGTAACTTTGTTTTGTTTCTTGTTTTTTGTTTTCGTGACAAAAAAGAAATAAATCTACATAGATTTGTTTTTCCTATGATTCCTTGGGTGTTCTTACATTACACTAACCCATAACTCTAACAACATAATAAAATGAGTGCATGGGATATGTGCTATAAAAATTGATTTGGACAAAGTATTTTATTACTAAACGTTATTTTCAAGTGACAGTTGACAGTCATTAACGGGTTCCTTAGAAGTTGGATCGCATAGTATCTTTTCCAATCTGACGAAAATCTAGCTCATCTACGAACTATTAAAATTCGAGTAATTTTGACTAGTTCCTTGCAATTGTTGGAAATAGTAGGGAATTCCTCGTTATTCTAAAAGATGTCGTGCAATTAAACAATAAATTATCTCCCTCCCTCCTCGGCCCACCGCCACCCCGGGCCGTCGGACAGTATTTACGTCGCCGCGCAGGAGATACCGCTGCGAGGAAGCACCGCGCTGCCTACACCAAGATCATCTTGTTGCTAGCTTCAGTAAAACTTGAGGGAAAAAAATTTACATCGAAATAAATATATTATCATTATGTACATATATCTGTATGTGTTAGCGTTACTACTAAGTTAGTCTGCTAGGTTGGATTCCTAGTTCGTAGTTAGTCGATATGTTTTATTTTTCGTTCTGCCCAGATGATGGCAATAAACTCTTTAACATGGAACTTAAGACAGCAATACCAACAATAAAATTAGTATATTCAGATGTAAAAATGTATAATTTCATTATTAAGTAGTTGGTTATTTGTGCATCGTAATCGTTAATAAATAAAATCCACAACATTCATTAACTTAAGTAAAATTCCAAGCAATTAAAAAAAATACTTTTGTAGTTTAAAGTACAATGGAGGAACTAGTAAAAAGAAAATAACTTTCTTGTGTTTACCTAATCGCCTGCCGAGACAAACACCCGCTACGTAGGTACAAGTAGTGGTGACAGCGGCGCAGCGCGCGCCGGCGCCCCCTACCGTCCGTAATTGGTAACGGACACCGGAGCGCGGTGTCGCGTGACGCCGCCGAAGGCTTTGTGCTCAGACAAGCAGGCTTCCGAGACAATAAACTAGTAAGTTGGTTGTTCGGTGATGGAATGCAAAGTGAATTCTTTTAATAAGGTTGAGAAAAGAGTAACAGAGGTCGCCTTCGTAGGTCTGTTAAACTGTGAAGTTAATAATATTATTTTAAAAGATTTCAGACACTTATCATCCAACACAAAAACTGAACGGACGCAATAAGACTATTGCTATTAACTATGTTTGACTTTTATTCAACTCGTACCGATCCTCAAACAGCGTTCAGCATAATCACTACTCGTATTACGATCACTGAAACATATTATTTTGTATCGAATCGTGCATGATTGTAACAAATTAGCGTTGGTTATGTTGTAACACATGTAATTATGTTACTTTTAAAATAATTTTGAAAATTGATTCCCAACAGCACTGTTTCATTAGGTAATAAATCAATGCCAAACATACTGTGTTTAACACCCTTTACAAAATCATAAATAAATAGCAAAGCTACCGTGCAGAACATGCTCATTTTGTTAAAACTGGAAACTATTATTAGTTTGATATGTAGAGAGTGCTACATGACCTGTTAATACGCAAACTCATTCATAACAACTAAACAGTTAAACAGTAACTACAAACTAAAAGCAGCAGTGAAAATAAACGGTTGCATTATGAATTCAAACCGTACTCATTTCAACAAACAAATATTATAATAGTTTAGCATGTCATGTCATAATCATTACACCTACCTTAATAGAATTTGACTACAACTAAAAGTACTTATTTAACTATACATGAAGCCAAAACTTTGTTACTCTTTTTAACAAAATTCCACGGAAGGAGAAGTTTGAAGTTTGGCACAGTTCAAGTTACAGGGGAAGAGAGCTGAACATCATGAATTATGATTATAATTGCACCACTAGACGGTCACTTTCAGTACATAAATATACGAATTAATAATCACTTATTTCGTAGATTCTCGTTGAACTCTTTTCAACGGCCGATCAGAGACCGCTACGAGTGTGGCTATGAGCTACGAACGCCTACGACTGGGGGCGGCTTTGGTGTGAGAAATGGCTTAGGTGAATATTTATTTCATTTAATTTTATCGAGTTTTTGTACTAATGTAGTTTAACTTCTGTTTAGATTTAATAGGAAAGAAAGTGATTATTTTGTTCAAATAGTATAAAAAATCCAGGTGACTATTCGTAAACTGTTTTAATCATCACAACAATGCGGTTGTCACAATGAGCTAGTAGAGAATTTTATGTACCATTCAGCTAGCCAAAAAGTTTTGACTAGATTAGACTAGATTAAATTAATTTATTGTAAATTATAACAATACCATTATACTAAACTAGCTGTTGCCCGCGACTTCGTCCGCATTGTATTTGGTTTTAAGGCACTTAAACTAATACTCTTTTTTAATTTGTTGAGAAAGTGAGGGTACCTGATGTCCCACTTTAAAGCTTGTTATAGAATCTATAACAAACTTTAAAGCAAATGAAATGAAAACTTCCAGACACAACACTTTATATACGACATTGGTAGTTTTTCCCTTTGGTGCTAAAATAAAAAGGTGGTCAGCATTACTGACAGGCGAGCATGTGTTATATAGTTGGCCGTGGGAAAAACAGTTGGACCTTAGGTCGACATCAGCTTCCTTCAGGGTCTGTCCTTGGGACTTATTTATGGTCATCGCGAAGTAAGCGGCTACCGGGAATTGTGTGAGTTTGAACTGGAAAGGGAAATTGTTGGAGATGAGTGGTATTCACGGTATCAATGCAGTTTCCCCTGAGCCACATCCGGTGAGAATTTCAGCTTCGCTTAAATTTCTGTGTAAGGTGCGTACAGACCATGTAACATGTTATATAACATGTGTTATACAACACTACAACTCTATGTAGAATGTTACCATGAAAAATGAAATAACAATGTTATATAACATGTTATGTTATAAAGTCTGTACGCACCGTAATGCAGTAACTATTAGTCGCGTTCCATTGCACAATTTTGGTGAAGTTAGATTTCTTAGAAACATTATTATTACTTTTAGGTTATTTTATGAGCTCGAGGACCACAGGCAGTTGATGAATTTAAAATCTCGAGTGGGTAGTTGCTGGCATCACCCTAATTGACGACGTTATTGTATGATGTGTAAACCACATCATTCCCAACAATTTCGGCTAATATGTTTTCATTTATTGCAGCGGTTCGGTCATTTTTTTAGTATCGCACGATCACATAGCCAAGAGTTTTCCTGAAGTGTTATACTTGACGGGACTCCGAATACGTAACTTATCAATTCTTCTTACAACGGGCAGTGTCTGCCGGAATTTTACAGAGAACAGTACCTACCGTGATATTGTCCATGGGTCTATCATCATGGCGAATGTCTCAAAGTGTCATTCTGTCCACGGCCTCGACGGCTTTTTTGTTTGACATGGTACATTCAGACGATTTCATTTTTTTAGCGTGGTAATAAATCACGTGGAACACAACGTGCACTTTTACTCGCCGCCCGCATGGCCGCGCCTACAGTGGCTGGAGATCGTGTAGCGACGTTTGTCGCCATCGGCGTCTACCGCTGCGGCTGGGCTGGAGGTGGACATTGTCCTTTCCCTCATGCGTCCCGCCTCCTCCTTCGATAGCATGACTGCTTCGCAGAAGGAGGCGACTGCTTCCCATTCTGTCTCGCCCCGCAGCTTGGCCTCGACCAACACTAAGCACAAGAGGTCACCGATTATCGTCGTAGTGAGGACACGGCGGTGCTCTGCCCAAGCGGGTAGTCCTGCACCGTATGCTCCACCGTGTCCTCCAAGCGATCCAAGCAGTGGTGACACCCAGGCGATTCTTCTTTCCCTATCAGACACAGCTACCTCCCGAAACTTTCGTGTCCGGTGAGGACCTACGTCATGTGGTAGGTCAGGCGGGACGCCGTGACGCCTATCCAGCAACTCCTTAAAGAGGGGTCTTACCGCCGCGGTTGGGGCGTGCCCGGAACTCGGTTGCGACAGTCGCTCTCTCAATATTGCCCTGTGATCACGCCGGAGCTCTTTCCGGGAATTCATCCTGGCGATTGTATTGTAAAGCGGGCTGGTATCCGCAACTCCACGTCAATCATTCCGCAACTTCACGTCAGTCAATCATTCTCCTGGCGATGCGCCTCGATAGACGCGATGGAGGGCCGTCGCCTCCAGGGGAAGACGACTACATTATAATCCTGAAACACCTTTGCTTTGTCACAGTTTCATGACTACGAACACGTTGAGTGTTGCAGTGTTGTCTTAGTCAAATGGGTCTTTAAGCAACAAAAAACAAAAAAAAAAAAACGCATCTTACTTTGTTAGTGACGTACAACAGAGACTGCTCATCAGGCTGAACAACTTTGCTAAGACGTCATTCCTTTTTATGTTATAGTGTAGCTGGGCTCTTGGAGTTCCACAACAGGTGTTCCAGATCTTCAATTTTTATAGGTCAACAGAGAGTGCTCATCAGGCTGAGCAACTCTTGCTAAGACGTCATTCCTATATATGTTATAGTTTAGCTGGGCTTTTGGTGTTCCACATTAGGTGTTCCAGATCTTAAATTTTTATATGTCAACAGAGAGTGCTCATCAGGCTGAATAACTTTGCAAAGACGTCATTCCTACATAATGTTATTGTGTAGCTGGGCTCTTGGTGTTCCACATCAGGTGTTCCAGTTCTTCAATTTTTATACGTCAACAGAGAGTGCTCATCAGGCTGAGCAACTCTTGCTAAGACTTCATTCCTATACATATATGCTATAGTTTAGATGGGCTTTTGGTGTTCCACATCAGGTGTTCCAGAGATCTTCAATTTTTGTATGTCAACAGAGAGTGCTCGTCAGGCTGAACAACTTTGCAAAGACGTCATTCCTGTATTTGTTATAGTGTAGCTGGGCTCTTGGTGTTCCACATCAGGTATTCCAGATCTTCAATTTTTATACGTCAACAGAGTGTGCTCATCAGGCTGATCAACTCTTTATATATGTTATAGTGTAGCTGTGCTCTTGGTGTTCCACATCAGATGTTCAAGATTGTCAATTTTTATACGTCAACAGAGACAGCTCATCAGGCTGAACAACTTTGCTAGGACGTCATTCCTTTATATGTTATAGTGTAGCTGGACTTTTGGTGTTCCACATCAGGTGTTCCAGATCTTCAATTTTTAAACGTCAACAGAGACTGCTCATCAGGCTGAACAACTTTGCTAAGACGTCATTCCTTTACATGTTATAGTGTAGCTGGGCTCTTGGAGTTCCACAACAGGTGTTCCAGATCTTCAATTTTTATACGTCAACAGAGAGTGCTCATCAGGTGGAACAATTTTTGCTATCGCACCATTTTTGTATCTCTTATAGTTTAGCTGGTCCGTTGCGGTTCTGCACCAGGTGTTCAAGTTTCCAAGTTAAATTATAGCCTATGTGTTGGCCAGACTTAATACCTATACAACAAAAAAAAATCATTCAAATCCGTCCAGTACTTTTTGAGTTTATCCCGGACATACATACAGACAAACAGACAAACAGACAAACAGACAAAAATTCTAAAAACTATATTTTTGGCTTCGGTATCGATTGTAGATCACACCCCAAGTATTCTTTTCAAAAAATATTCAATGTACAGTTTTGACTTTCCTACTATTTTATTATAATGTATAGATAAGTCAAATTAATAATTAAATACGGCAGTTATTACGAATGTTTTGAAAACTAATCAGCCATTTCCCAATACTTATGTTAACAAACATCAATTCATCAATTCATCCCAGTTTTAACACTAAAGCTCGTATATTTTGCGTTGTGCGAAGTGTTCAATAATTTACGTGAAGTTTTACGCGGCCATTAACAGTTGTCGTAGTTCGTCTGCGGACGATTAACGACTCGTTCACGTCTCAAAGAGTCAATTAACGGCAAGTCAACGACGACTTAACACCTACTGCTGTAGGTTTTTATAAGCCTACTTACTGCGTCAGTACGCACATTAGAAGCTGTGATGGATTTAATTAGTGTAATATGCTGCTGGCGCAGTGGTTAAGCGATGTGTTGCTGCGTTACGGATAGCGGGTTTGATTCTCGCACGAAACAAATATTTTATAACCCACAGTTTGTCGTTACAAGGTCGCTTTGTTGTGTGAGTTTAAATGTCTGTTAACGCACCCACGATACCGGAATAAGAGGACAATGTTTTCTTCAGTAAAAAAAAAACAATTACCTTTTTTATTTTCACTATTTTATAGAATTGGTGAAGAAATCATTCAGACTGATACACCGAATAGAATGTTTTGCATGATTCGAACTCACGATCAAAAACTCGTAAGCCAGGGCTGCTGCTTGGCCACAATTACTTTAACCTATACATATATGTAGGTTCTATCCAATATTTTTTAAATAGCATTTAAGAGAGCATAGCAAATCTGTTTGTCGCGTAGCAATAGCTACGACTGTGTAGTTTCGTAGCACTGTCATAGCTCCGTAGACCTTGTAGACAGTGTAGTCTCGTAGCACTGCCGTAGATCCGTAAACTTCGTAGACAGTGTTGCTTTGTAGCGCTACCGTAGATCCATAATCAGTTAATCTTGAAAACACCCACCTATTCGTATATTACAGAATGGTTCACATCTACTTATCTACAGTTATGCTAAGCTTCCCAAGTAACACAGTCTGGAAGTTTTAAAACCAATCTGTCTATAGACTGTCTATTCAGGGTTAATCTTTAGATACGGGCTTTCTAAAGATGGGTTTGATAAAGAACATTTAATCTTATAGAGTTTTTTATCTAAAGCTTTATTATTTTAAGAGCATTTGTTCTATAGAACACTTATTTTAAGTACGTTTATAGTTATATCGAATGTTTCTAGATAAAATGCTCTACAAATAGTTAAAAAAGCCTAAAGGTACCTATTTTGAAGTGGTTTTATAGATAAAACGATATATTTAAAGACAAAACTTTCTACAGATATTCTATTTTAGCTAATGGTACTCTTATCTTTTTTTTCTATAGATACTTCAGTCTAAATAAAATACTTAACTAGATATTTTTAAGTTTGTCTAGAAAACTGATAGAGAAGTCGTGTTTTTAGAGTTTTTATCCTTAAAAGTGGCTTAGTTAAGTGCATTTGCACTAGAAATTTAAATTGGATGAGTTTATGCAATGGAGAAGATGAAACAAATTAAAAGATGTGGTGGTTTTCGTCGAAAAATCCGCAAGTATTTAAAAAGAAAGAAAAGTGAAGAAGAGTCGACCGAAGAAGAATCGAAACTTCCTAGTAACTTCCTCCAAAACGTAGACAATAGTTGATGATATATTGGTATCAAAAATGAAAAGGTTTGCTGTCAAGAGTACGAAAAAAAAATCACATGACTTAAATCCAATATGGCGGACAGGCTATTTAAAATACACCCCCATAATATGGGTATCAAATGAAAGGGTTTGCTGTCAGGGATACGAAAAAAATGGTCACGTGACTTAAATTCAAGATGGTGGACTGGCTATTTAAAATCCACCCCCATGATATGCGTATCAAATGAAAAGGTTTGCTGTCAGGAATACGAAAAAAATAGTCAGGTGACTTAAATTCAAGATGGCGGACTGACTGTTTGAAATCCACCCCAATGATGTGGGTATCAAATGAAAGGGTATTAATGTAATTACAATTATAATTATTATTTCTCACATTGTTTATACTTAATTAAATCAGAAATACTTTTTACTCGGGTACCCTCTTGTATTGATTAATAATTATATTGGTTTGTTACTGCATAAAATGGTCTTACGTTCACAACACATGAAATTACCTATTCACTGAAGAACGTCTAGAAATACTGTGACAAGTTAAAAAGGAATACAGAGTGACAGTTACTAGATAATTTTAAACCACTCTTAAATCTGTTTATTCTCTCACTAGATAGTTTAGTATGCAGTAAGTAAAATTATTCTAGAGCCATACTACAAAAAAATCTCTAGACTGTTTGTTCTATAGCAATCGGTTTTCTAGTAAATTTTATCTGGACGCCATTTTTATTGCCTATTTTTGCTTCAAATAATTTTTGTTACGTATTTTAATGTTTTTATCATTAATTCATGTCTAATTAGACATTTGATATGTTTTAAATTACTATATTTTAAATAAAATGAGTATTTTAAGCATTAAAATGTAAATTCGAAAATTTGCTTATACCAAATAATATTCATATTTTGAAAAAAAAATGTTAAATCTTACATTTACAGCGGGCGCTCTTATTTTACAAGAGTTTTACATAATATTCAACGATAGAATTTCAATCGCATATTGATTTGCTTATATACCCATTATTAAAACACAAATTAATAAAAAGTAATAAATTTGTTACGCCATGATGCAAATATTATTAAGTAAAATAACTCTTGTAAGTTCCACGCCATTATGCGTCACTAGTAAAATGTTACTTAAAGTTGTTAGTCTTAAGATCATTTGGTTTTAAAACTTGACGAGCAATGATTCCTTTAAAGGTCTTAACTCTATCTATAAACTATCTACTAGTACGCTTCTAGATAAACGTGCGGTCTATAAACGGTTTAGAGAGACACTAGAAACATCTCTTAAGTCAATTTGATCTGAACTCTATCTAGTCATGTTTTCTTAACTCATTCTTAAGAGAGGGTACAAGAATGTGCCCACTTTTACTAAACTCTGTCTATAAGCGTTCTAGAAGATTGCTTATAGATATTTTATTCTTATGGTAGACAATTCAATTTAATTCTATAAGCTATCTAGTAGTACGTTTCTAGACACGTTTGTGTTACTTGGGTTAGCTTAGCTAGGCAGTTTACTACGACCTATTAATCCTTAATAATTACCTATTACACAGCTACTAAGTATAAGTACAGTAACACATATAATACAATATGTAAGCCTGTTCTGCGCGGCGCTGACGTGCAATTGTGCGTGCAGTTAATCCCGCGCGAACAATGGGTAATGCGCCGCCACGTTATATACGTTGTTTAACCTCGCGGGAAAGGCACACACGAGCGGTGAGCTACATGCAGCTAGCTGGAAGATATACATCAACCGTGATTGATAGGAAGAGGGAAATGATGAAAGCAAATTACATTGGTATATTAGAATTTATTGAATTCAAAATATAACTACTCTAGTTTTACCTAAACAAAAATCAATGAGGTTTTAATATTTTAGTTTTAATTCAATGTCATAAGCTGCAGCAAACCATAGTCTGAGGTGAAGTTGTGAAGATCTGACGAACACAATATAAACGCCCGTCTGTCCTGGATATCTAAATTCTCATCCACACGCGTGATGGTCGTGTCAGACCGCGACCGCACATCCTCACGGCAGCTTGCACAAGTGTGAGTTAGTGCGCTTTATCCCGGATCAGCGCGCTATGACCCGCGCCGCGCGCGCTAAGCCGCTTACAGCGCTAATGTTTAGTCCAATGCAGCGCTGCTTAGGCCGCACTTAACCGGACCGAGCAATCATTTCATGCCCGCATTGTTGCAACTCTAACATAACAGCTACCGCGAAATGACGGCGTCCTAATTAATACACGAACACTAGCGAGAACAATGTGTTGATTAAATGAAACGTAAGCAAACTTATAACGTATCAGCTTTACATTCAGAGCGGGAGGGAGGCAAACAACAGAGCAGTAATAATAGCTTACTGAGCAATACGAACGTCGACTAGCATTGTGTAAGACGTTCAGGCGTTTGTACCACGGAATTTAACATGAAATCATTTCATTGTGAACTTTGTTGCAAACTGCAAATATCATTTACAAATCCATAAAAGCTTCCATTATCGTCTAAATGTCATGAAATATTATTTATTTTTTGGTTTTCAAACTACTTTCTTATATCCAACGGAAATCAGACTTTTATTTTATTCCATTTACTACATCCCATGTCCAGTTTTTATAAACCACTAACAAAACTCAGTTTCAACTTACACGCTCGTATCTCAAAGACTCATCTGTATTCCGCCGACCGACGTTCTCCTAAAAAGGGTGTTTAATATTTAGTTGTGGTTATTGTAAAAGATATTATAGAGCAACAATATAGCGAGTCCGGGGTGAAGGGGTGACGGGGCGGACAGCGGGGCGGGGTACAGGGGGGCGATCCAATGATAATAAAATGTGTCAGTGTCAATAAGACGCGCCTCCCAGGGCTACCCGCAACACGCGGACGAGGACCATCCGCCAACTATTTATGTATGAGGGTCACGTATTATTTTTTTCTTTAGATATTTACTACGATTTTACAACTAAAAGATGTGATTAATTTTTTTTATTTATTATTAGAAAACAAAAATTGATGGTTTGGTGTTCAGGTCCATAATCAAGTTTATCGAATATCCTCGGCTCCAAGTTATATGTATTTGAAAAATTAGTATTTCAGTGTACAACTTTTATCAATAAAGTATTGTGTAATAATACTTGTGATGATCCTTGCACAAACATCTGATCTCGAACAAAATAAAAACACGGATAATTAATTGATAAAGAAATTTATTGATAAAGGTTCTTAAAGAGTCGATTACATAAAGACAAAGTGACCGAAACGAACTAAAAACTAAATATCAAGTTTCCGAACAAAACTTAAACATTAATAAAAAAGCACATAACTCAAGCAACCAAAACCATTCTTCAAGTACACCATAAAAACGTCCAGCGACACAAACTTGCTCCGCAAAAAACTTGTTGTTGAAATGTTCAGCCCTAGAGCGTCCCGCGTCCCGTTGGGTAGCGGAACGGCGGGACGACGGGACCGCGGCACGGCCGACCGCGGCCACGGTCCACCGCCGCCATATTTCATCGGCGTGACGTAGCGCGTGACGTCACAGCGGCCGGCGCAGATATTTATGGCACCCACTTTATTTATATCGCTTATCGAGCCGCCTTAGATAAACATGTGTTTTGTCACGCACTCCGGAGCACGTGATTGAGAACAATACATACAAATAGCGAGGAAATGCGTGTGTGTGTGTGTTGTTACAGATACATGCTCACTGCAACTAGTACTATTCTATTGCGATGCAATTTACGTCGAGATCTTGTTTTTCTTAATCATCGCCTACCAAGTCTAAGCTCGGTAACTCGTGGCATGCTTCAAACCACTTCTTTCATTTATTTTCTACAAGCTATTCTTCTAACACGGTTTATTAACAAACCAATATGTCATTAGATCGATTGATCTCTTAAAACAAAACAAGTTACTGATTATAATTATCTTTGAAAATGTTACAGACGTATTACAAAGAAAACTTTTCGCTGTCGGACTACAAGTACCACACCTCCTCCTCCCTCACCCTGATCTTAAAGACCTGGAGCTACACAACGACATCTCAGGAACCCTCAGTTAGTCATCTACTTTAGATTGTCTGAACAAAAGTAGTCGATTGTTGTGATGTCAGCGCCAGGCCTGGGCCAGACGTTAACATTATAATTACTGTAATGTATTGTATTATTGATATGCCTGCTAATAATAGGAATCTACTGTGTCTACTCTCAACATCAATTAGTGCCCGATACAGAATTCAGCGGGAGGTTGATATATTATTATTATTAATCACAATCAACATTATTACAATGAAGACCTGTGTATAAATATAACACCAACTTAGCTATAGTTTACTTTTTTTTTCTCAACGTCTCGAACAGCATATTACCTTCATAGAACGAACAATTTTAATAATTTCAGTAATAGGTACATGAACACGAGTGCCATTCACTGTTACGACATTACCCAACTCTACAACAGTTTGATGTTATTACTCCGCACGTACAATGGAGCGAGTGATCGGCACTCGTTTGATTCCCGCGTGGCGCCTCACTAACTGTTACTACCATTGATACTCCGACACCGCACTGTGTCAGTGTCGACACCGCGCGACACTCGCTCTCCACAGTGTCGCGACACGTGTCACTCCCCCGCACCACAAATTTCTCGCAGCACAAACTTTGTAACAACATTTAATGTTATGATTGTATTAAATGTATTCAGCGAAAATGTACCACAAATATTAGCTGAGAAACTTTACTTAAGAAATTTCTTTGCTGCTTTGTTCTCCTTTCTGTAATGCACATCGCTCTTATTACTAGAAGGGTAAAGTTCAAAACGTGAATGTAATCATTAGAGCGCGCGCAAATCGCGTTGTAAAGTTTACAATGAGCCGCCGCCAGATGATTTCGTTCCCATACGTACAGTTATTTCGCGGATACTGTGTACATAAAATAATATTTTTCTTGTGGGCGCCAGTTGCTAAGAAATTCTTCTAAGGAAAGATGACACAAAATTTATAAGAGCTCGTATAACATTTGTTTGTTTTATTAAGAACATTAAACGGAGATCCTGTTGAATGGAGAATCTTATCAAGTGAAAATATAGAATAATCGCCATCTGTTCCTTAAGAAAGTGGCGAAAATAATTTATTCTAAAACATTTTTTTTTATAGATTTATCATTTAGACATCTGATCTTTTAGACTCCCTGGATTACTGATAAATTCTGAAGAAAGTTAAGACCGGGAAAACTTTACTTAGCATTAAGCACGGTGAGTGACTAAACTACCTAGAATAGAAAGTAATTCAGACAAAATAATGAAAGATAACAAGCGACTAGATTTTATGTGTAAGTTTTCTTTCCCTGTAGCCAGCTGAAGTGAGTAGTGTTCAAGTATACCCGTCTATGTAATCAATTAGGCGACGTCCCGCGAGGCGCGCTGAGCCGCAGTTAGCTGCCGTCGCGTGGACTTGCCGCAGACGCACGCTCTACTGTAGCTGAACATTCAGCTTTACTACAAAACTACTAACTTAACTACCTATTATTATCAATACATAAGTCTAGACATCCGTATAACAATCAAAAATAAATTAAATATTTATGTAGGGACACATTGTAAGCGTATTAGATCGTACCGGATTGTAAAGATTTTTTGGAATAAAAAAAAATATTACAAGTGGGACTCGCACCTGCGTCTTTCTGGTTCTCTAGGTTCAACCAATTAAGCTATATCAACCCCGCAAACGACTTCGAATATTTCAGACGCAGGTTCTAGTCCCGGTCGCAGTCAAATTCTTTCCAAAAAGTTTGCAGAAATAAGTTGTTTGTCATCAAATGAGTCCTGAAGCCTTTTAACCCGCGCAAGCATAAGGGACTGTCACACTTTTACTGACTAAAAATCTACCCTATTGCTTCAAATCTGCGTTGCGTTCCAGAGCAGCGGCAAGCGGCTTAGGTGTTTAGCCATAGACCTGACCTGGTAATTAGTATACTTCTTAAGCAAGTAGTATGTTCTAGCGGGCACAAGCTACTGTCAATTTAGATTTTAGATACTACGTAGATTCAACCAACTGGTAGTTACTCGTATGTATATTAATTTATTTCAATGAAACACTAGCAATGTTTGAGAGAAAAACGCAAAAATAACGTCAACAGGTTATTTTTGCAAAAAATCACCTTTGATTCGCCCTCGGTTTCTTGTAAATGTGACAAAAATTTCACCGTAAAGATTACCCCATCTTGATTTTTATTTAATTCTGTGTTCAAAGAGATATTGATGATTTGATACACACATCAAAAGTGTCTAGGGATCAACATATATTTTTGCAATAACTTTTCTCCTGATTGATATTAATTAAAATGTTCTTTAAGGATTCATCAAATAAAGTGTTATCGTTTGTCACAGTAACGATAAACCAAGTCACCTTTGCATTCATAAAGAAATTTGCCATTTTCCTAATAAAGGGATTTTTGACATTTGAACCACTAACATTAAAGTTCGAAAAAAAGACTGAAATAACAGTTATCTTTAAAATTTTATTGGGTAACTTAAACAATTAATAATCCGTGTTTCTACCGCGAACACTAACAACACAAGAACATCGGTTTGGCATACTCAAAATGAGTTCATCCAAATCACGCTGTGGAATGGCCGCCCATGTTCGTTGCAACAACAAAAAAAGGTCTTCTTGCGACTGGATACCCTCCATATTCGGCAGAGCTCTTCTCTGTAGCATATCCCATGCATGCTAAATCGGTTTCAAGTCTGGCGACTGAGCAGGCCAGGGCAGGACATTGATGTTAGCTGCGGCGAGAGTCTGTCTTACAACTCTTGCGGTGTGCGGTCGTGCATTATCATGCATTAACTGAAATAAGGGACCGATTTGCACTTGTAGAGGAACGATGACGTCTGATACAATCGTCTCAGCATAAATTTGAGCGTTGAGGTTGCCTCTGATCCAAATCAACTCAGTTCTTCCGCCGATCCAAATACCCGCCCATACCATGATGGTTCCACCACTATAAGGATGGACTTCCTGGCAGGATTTTAATCGCTGTTGGCGTCCAGGGGTTCTCCAGTGTCGTATACGTCTTGTATCCGGTCTCATACCAAAACGAGACTCATCAGAAAAGCACACGAAACGCCATTGTTCTTCTGCCCAATTTCTGTGTTCAAGAGCCCATTGATATCGAATCCTACGATTGTGCATTGCTATAGGTGGTACCCGTAGCGGTCTTCGGGAATGAAGGTTCACTTCATGCAAGCGGTTTCTGACTGTTTGGTCGCTAATTAAGTTCCCTGAAGAGTGATGAAGCCTCACGGCTAACATCATGGCGGTTATTGTTGGAGCTCTTCGAGTTAAGATTTTAATGTATCGGTCTTGTCTCCGTGTGGTGCAGCGATACCGTCCTCCATGGCGCTCAGCCACGGTACCAGTGCTTCGGTAACGTGTCCAAAGTCGACTGATAACACTCTGACTTGTATTCAGAGCTAAAGCCACAGTACGTTGCCGGGAACCAGCTTCTATCATTCCCACGGCTCTGAGCATTTCTTCCCTGCTTAAATGACGTCGCCGCTCCATAATAACGTTGGTTTTAATCAGTAGTAGGGAAACAGTAGCACTAATAATGTCTTCAATGCGTTGTATGTTTTTAGAGGGAAAATATTGACAGCTGATTTTCATCTTTTACTCGAATTTGATTTACAGTTCCTGATTCAAATTATGAAATGCACCAAAAAGGATCCATGCCACATCTCAATCTCAAGAAATCCGCATAAAAATGCTTGATCCCTAGACACTTTTGATGTGTGTATATTTCAGATAAAGTTCCAACCTTTTTGATTATATCTTTTACTTGGGATAATTTTCCAATGATATTTAAAAAATAATCATAATTGTGAAGCCAGACGAGCGTAAATTTTTTATTTGTGAATCGCGTAATATCGGTCTGATCCATAGAAAAGTCTTTCGTAAGGCAAAATGAGCGGTCTACCTTACCAGAACACGAAATTACGCTTGTCTGGCTTCAGACTAATAGTTTCACTCCATTCCATTAATAAATATTCTCAGCCTTACTACAAAAACTTAAACATCTGTTGAACACTTGTCTAAAAAAAGTGTGACTGCAAAACGGACCTTATTTCAACGTCATAATCTGACATTTTTTTAGACAAGTGTTCAACAGACGTTTAAAAGTTTTTGTGGTAACACGGTCTTAGTCAAGCCTGCGCAGAAGTAAAAACCAATTTTAGACCAAAGAGAGCAGAACATTAAGATTTATGTCAAAAAGAGATATCAGATGACATTAATATTGATAATAATATAATCATAGCAGGAAAATCATTTCAAATAAGCGAACCCGCGTAAAAAAAATTAAATTATGGGCAAGTTTGAAATGTTCTGCTAGAAAAGCAACCAATGCACAATGGCAAGTTTGGCTCTTGCAGGTTGGTGAAGCGTCAATGCCTTTTCAATATAAATAAAATAAATAATAATATTTTAGGATTTTTCCATATAATATAATATGTTAGTAGTTCAGATTACATATTTTAGTTTGTCTATTGATGAATCCTCGCACCAATATTTTGTTTCCGCAGCGCCCATTTGTATCGAAACTTTCTGGAGTGTTCTCGCAATTGACCAATAGATGGCATTAGCGAGGCGCACTCTCTTCCCGTTGCCATTAAAAAAGACACTGTGTTTTTTGCTCCGCCTTTCAAAAATTCCTTTTTGGTGAAACCTTGATGATATTCATAAAATAAATGGACCTGCATCTGTGCTTCATTGAGAACTTATAGTGCAGTGTTGATTTTTGGAGTTTTAACCATTCCACCGGTGGATTCAAGAAGATTTTGCTCGCCGGCCGGCAGCTCATACCAATCCATCATGCGCGCATGAACGAGGTATCTTCCCATCTCCCTGGGTCTGAGTGGGATCTCTGGATTGTCAAGGTACGTGGGCATGGTTTGCTGCTAATAATTTTTTTGGTATTGGTTTCTCGGGGATTCATCAATAGGGAGGTATATTTTTTAGGTCCGCCATTACTTCTTAAAATTACGTAGGTTCTTAATTCAAACTTTTTTCACAACCTTCACAAAGGTGCAGGCTATTTACACGCCTCACCATAATTAATGGTCCTTCGATACCGGATAAATAACCAGTAGGTACCTAGATTTTTGCGTATTTGTTTGGTGAAAATCATATAGGTTCAATAACGCACAATAGATATTTATTTACGTAAACTTTCGGTAAATTAATACCTAATTAACGCAGCTTATTAAATTGACAATAGATTTTACGTATTTGTTGGTAAATCTGTTCAATTAATATAATACCTAGTTTACATAGAACGACATTACGTATTTATTGGTAAAGTTCATTCTAAGTAGGTATCCGCATTTAAAAATTCGCTTTGTTCATAAGTAAATAAGTAGGTAGTTACCAACTCATCTCGGCTTTGTGCGTATTAATATTTAGATAGATACCTAGATACTCATAGTTTGGTAGGTGCGATAATATTGCAAACCGCCTGGTAGGTATTTATTGTTATTGTCTTCGTTTTATAATATTAGCAAAATGACGGATAAACAACTGAAGCCGGAAGATTTATTAACTATTCTTCACGAAAAGAAAGGATTGTTATTTAAACGCATTAATCGTTTGTATGATTTATCAAGAAATATATCGTCGTTCGATTCGAGGAAAAATGAAAGTTTTATGACTGAGTCAGAGACAATTGATGACATTCGAGATAAATTTGAATCCTTTGTCGATCAAATTAATCAAATAAACATTAGTTTAAAACCTGGTTCAAGTGCCGACCATGCTTGTTTAGAATCCTTTGAAGATTTGTATATTCATATTAAACGTGTTAGGAATAAAATAAACAGCAATCAATCGCCACCATTACCCAGTAGCAACTCAAAGACTTTTTTTGAACCGCCTAAAATAAAGTTGCCTCCTATCGCGCTGCCATCTTTCGATGGGAAAACTGAGAATTGGCCCGTTTTCTACGAGTCGTTTAAGTCAAATATCCATGATAATGATCAGCTGACTGACTCGCAGCGTGTGCAGTACTTGATAGGTAGGCTTACACACAACGCATTGAAGGTTACCGCTGGAATTGTGCCTACTGGTGATACTTACAAGTTGTTATGGGATAGTTTAGTTAAAAAATATCAAGAGAAGCGCTCACTAGGTATGCATTATTTAAATAACATATTGGATTTAAAAAGTTGTTCATTTAACGCTAATAGTCTCGATTCTTTCATAGAAACATTTAGTGCGTCTATTTCTGCCTTGAAACAACTTGGGATTACGGATCTTGCTGATTTTATTCTTTTGCACTGCGCAATGAGAAAAATCGATGCACAGACTACTCAATCGTTTGAACTTACCATTCGAGATGTTGAAATTCCCACAACGCAATTATTGATAAGCTTCGTTCAAGATCAGGCAAAGATATTGGCACGCTCGAATTTGTATCATTCGAACGCGAGAAACTTTAGTAGAAACCCCGCTTCCGCTCCTCGCGAGTCACGCACACAGACAAAAGCGTTTGTTGTGAGCGAGTCAGCTGACTCGTCCGCTTGTTTACCCGCGATCGCGGTTCCATGCTGCGCGTATTGTAATGATAACGCTCATGTTCATTTGTATAACTGCGCTAAGTTTAAATCCGTGTTGACTCCTAGAACAAGGTTCGAGTTTATTAAATCCAAACGTGGGTGCGCGAATTGTCTGAGCACATTGCACGGATTGAGTAACTGCAAGTCAACATCAGTCTGTGACTTATGTAAAAAACGCCATCATACACTATTACATTTTGATAAAGAAAATAAACCGCAAACAGCTGATGTTAAAGCGACGAATTGCAATGTAGTCGTGGCGTCGTCGTCTCCCGCGCCGCTGTCTCTCCCCCCTCCCGCGCTCCTTTCGACCCCCGGTACGCCTTTGGTGCCTCGCTCTTACGTTGATTGCGATAAGGTCGATATTTCCGCACGGGTGATTGCGTCTGATTCGTGTGATGTGACGCCAGCGTCTTCGGCTCACAGCTCGGCCGTGTTATTAGCAGCTGATGCAGCGAAGGCTAAGGCGATAGTGCTGTTATCGACAGCTCAGGTTTATGCGCGAGCTAAGAGTGACAGTGCGGGTCACAAAACAGTAGTGAGGTGTTTAATTGATAATGGCTCGCAGAATAATTTAATAACTACAGCATGTTGTAGAAAACTTAATTTACTGATAATTCCTTTGAGTAATTCATTTGTTAAAGGAGTTGGTTCTGTATCGCGACCGATAATAGGATACGTACATTTAGATATCGAGTCTCGCGTATATCCTGATCAAAAATATACTATTCACGCGTTCGTAGTTGAGTGCATTACGGACCAGCTACCATCGCACCATGTTAAGTGGGATAGCCATTATAGACTTCCACGCGCTTCCGCTCGCAGATTTAAGCTGGAATATTCCAGGGGATATTGACCTAGTGTTGGGCGCTCAACTGTTTCCGTACATTTACTTGGGGAATAGGGTCGATCTTGGTTCACGCGCCCCACCTGCATTATTGACCACATTCGGGTATATCTTTATGGGTGATTTTCCGCATAATAGTGATAATTTAAATTTACCTAACTCTTCTTTCACGGCATTGGCTCTCAATGATTTATTACAAAAGTTTTGGGAATTGGAAGAAGTTAATAATAAACGTTTTTTCTCTCCTGAGGAAACCGAATGTGAGAATATTTTTTCCTCGACCGTGTCACGAGACGATGTGGGACGTTATACCGTCGCGTTACCTTTTAGTAAGGATCCCGCCGAGTTGGGTAACTCGCGCACCGCCGCGTATCGTCGGTTTATTGCGCTTGAAAGGAAACTCCGCCAATCGCCGATGTTGCGGAAAAATTATAATGCAGTGATTAAAGAGTATATGGACAACGGTTATTTAATTCAGGTCGACGAATCTGCCGTTTCCGATGACGGGTACTATATCCCTCATCACGCTGTCGTTCGGCCAGACAAACCGATGCCGCGCATTGTATTGGATGCTGGTGCTAGAACTCATACAGGGTTATCTTTAAATGATGTACTCCATATTGGTCCAAATTTACAAACAGATTTGTTTATTCTTTTAATAAATTTCAGACTATTTCCCATCGCTATAAATGCTGATATTAAACAAATGTATTTACGCATTGGTGTACCCGTTGACCAGCGTAAATACCTACGCATTTTGTTTCGATTCAATGAGAACGAACCTGTGCTAACCTTCGCCTTTAATCGCTTACCTTTCGGGCTTAAGTCGAGTCCTTACATAGCTATGCGCACTGTGCGACAGCTGGCCTCTGACAGTCCGCATTATCCCGAAGCTGCTAAAGTAGCAGAGACCAGTCTCTACATGGACGATCTGGTGTATTCTGTGAATAATGAAGACACCGCCATGCAGCTATCGCATGATCTTATAAAGATGTTTAAATCGGGCGATTTTGACCTTGTTAAATGGTGTAGCAATTCACCCGTTCTTTTAAACAGTCTTCCCGACTCGCATCGTAAGTCCCTTGATTTTCACGCTGGGAGTGATGTGTCTAAGGTTTTAGGCCTTTCGTGGGAACCTTCTCAGGATAATTTTTTCTTCACTTCCGCTCAAGTAGCTGAGGAATGTACTAAGAGAAATATACTCTCGATAGTCGCACGCTTATTTGATGTTCTCGGTTTGGTCGCCCCCGTGATATTTTATGCCAAGTTGCTCATCAAAGAGTTATGGCTGAGTAATATTGGTTGGGATGATCCCGCTCCTGACGATATTTTTAAACGTTTTTCCATTCTCATGCAAGAGTTTCCGCTGCTGGATACATTACGCATACCACGCCATGTGGGCGTTACCGATGATTGTTCCGTTCGTATAGTCGCGTTTGCTGATGCTAGTATGGGTGGGTACGGGTGTGTGATTTATATACACTCTACTGGTCCATCTGGTGTCATAGTCCGCTTACTTTGTGCGAAATCAAAGGTTTCACCTACCAAGGTTACAACTCTTGCACGTCTGGAGCTTTGTGCCGCCGTGCTCATGTCAAAATTGGTAAAAACTGTTCGTGATTCTTACGCTTTACGTGTTCCTATTGCAGGAATTTACGCCTTTTCAGATTCCACGATAGCTTTATCTTGGATACACTCTTCTCCGCACCGCTGGTCAGTCTTTGTCAGCAATAGAGTTGCTCAATGTCAGGAGAACTTGGGTTCTCAACATTTTTACCATGTGGCAGGTGTTGAGAATCCAAGCGACTGTCTATCTCGTGGCATCCTCCCTTCTCAGTTAGTGTCACATGAACTTTGGTGGAACGGCCCCTCTTGGCTTCGTTGTGCTCCTGAGGATTGGCTCGTCAAACCGTTCTCTCCTATTAATTGTGGGGAACTTCCCGAGCACAAGGCAAATGTCTTAACAGTGACCACGCAAGTAGAACAACCCCTTCTATATCAACTTGCTCAACGTACCTCATCATGGGATAAATTGTTGCGCATTGTTTCCTATATATATTGAAATTCGTTGGGGCTAAGGCCCAACTAGATGAGCTTTATAGATTCTTATTAAATTCAAATTTCAATTCGTCTCTTTTACATGAGTTGTCAACACGCCGCATAATGTGGAAAATGATCCCACCTCGCTCCCCACATTTTGGCGCCATGTGGGAAGCAAATGTAAAAACGTTAAAAACGCACCTTTATCGCGTGATCGGAAGTCAGCTTCTAACTTATGAGGAGTTACAAACTGTACTCATTCAAATAGAGTGTATTATGAACTCGCGCCCTCTGAGCGTTTTGTCTTCCGATCCCCATCCCGAAGTTATTACTCCCGCTCACTTTTTGATGTCGACTCCGTTGCAGTATTTGCCGGCAGCCGATTTGTCTGGTCAGCGCATTAGTTTGTCGCAGCGCAAACAGTTGTTAGATGGTATGGTCCAATCCTTCTGGAAGAAATGGCACCTAGAGTATCTGCATACGCTGCAAGTCAGACAAAAATGGGCAACTCCTGACAAACCCGTAGAAGTTGGAACTGTCGTACTAGTGGGACAGGATAATTCAGCTCCTCTGAGTTGGCCATTAGGAGTTATAACTGAAGTTTATAAAGGCACGGATAATGTCACTCGTGTTGCAATGGTAAAGACAAAGTTCGGTAACTTTAAACGTGCCGTCGCTAAATTATATCCTATTCCAACGCAATAAACGTTAACTCTTATACGATACTAGTAGTCTTTAAGGTTTAGGAAATACATTAAATAACTTGTATCATTTGCTTCTCGCATTCAGTCATAGAGCTTGGATTTTTCTCTGATCTAAATATAGGTCAGTAAATACTTATAATTTTTCACTTTTCTTTTTGAAAGCACTTGCGTCCTTCCAAAGCCCCCGAGCATGGTGAAGCGTCAATGCCTTTTCAATATAAATAAAATAAATAATAATATTTTAGGATTTTTCCATATAATATAATATGTTAGTAGTTCAGATTACATATTTTAGTTTGTCTATTCGTTGTGTGCGCGATGACAGCGCCCCTAGTGGCCGCAACTATTCAGGACTTGTCATCTGTCAAATCATGTCAACTAGATGATAAGATATCTTTGTGATATTAAATTTCGACTAGTTTTTCAACGAAATTGAAAAAATAGTGTAAAAAGTGAGTGTGTATATTATACCTAGCGATTTTCTTCCTCGTGGAAAATATGGATATTATAATACGCACGGGATTTGAATCGGTTAAGCATAAAATACATTTCCAACCTCAAACTGAGCAAAAAGGGAAAAAATTAGTATTAGCACAGCATGTGAGAGAAGTGGAAGAGCTTAGAACGAACGGGAAAAGTTAAAGTTAAAGTTTTCGTATTAAATTATAAAGAAAGTTATGAAAATAAAGCAACTTGACACATGACAGCCCAGAATTAATTCACATTTCTGCCACGTCGTGCGCTACGATCGATTTGCCGTTCCCCACCACCCACTTCGCACATAGTCAATTGATGAATCCTCGCACCAATATTTTGTTTCCGCAGCGCCCATTTGTATCGAAACTTTCTGGAGTGTTCTCGCAATTGACCAATAGATGGCATTAGCGAGGCGCACTCTCTTCCCGTTGCCATTAAAAAAGACACTGTGTTTTTTGCTCCGCCTTTCAAAAATTCCTTTTTGGTGAAACCTTGATGATATTCATAAAATAAATGGACCTGCATCTGTGCTTCATTGAGAACTTATAGTGCAGTGTTGATTTTTGGAGTTTTAACCATTCCACCGGTGGATTCAAGAAGATTTTGCTCGCCGGCCGGCAGCTCATACCAATCCATCATGCGCGCATGAACGAGGTATCTTCCCATCTCCCTGGGTCTGAGTGGGATCTCTGGATTGTCAAGGTACGTGGGCATGGTTTGCTGCTAATAATTTTTTTGGTATTGGTTTCTCGGGGATTCATCAATAGGGAGGTATATTTTTTAGGTCCGCCATTACTTCTTAAAATTACGTAGGTTCTTAATTCAAACTTTTTTCACAACCTTCACAAAGGTGCAGGCTATTTACACGCCTCACCACAGGTCAAATTATTTGAAATCAATCTGCATACCTACGTTGATCAAAAACACAATTCACAATCTTCTTTTTTATTGTATAATGTGTTAGAATAGAATAGAATAGAATAGAAATAATTTATTTGCATTCAATGTAGGTAAATACATAAGTTGTTACAGTTCAAGTTGTTTGTTCCTGGTACATTGTGCCGTTCGGCATGCAAAAATTTAAACATAACATAAAATTAAAACACAAGTAATTTAAAAACAAATAATATAAAATAATTCAATCTTAGTTTAAATTAACAATATTAATACGAAATAATCATTTCTATTTTTAAATTCTATCAAGTGATTAACAATATGGCCGAAAACCAAACTAGATTAAGATTATTTACCTTCTAAGAATTCTGATACAGAATAATAACATTTTTGTATTAAAAAAGATGTAAGTTGTTTTTTAAAAATTCTTAAAGGTTGGTCCTTTATTTGGTACCTTATTATAGACTATTGGCGCCATACCAAAAACACTTTTATTCAATAAAGATGTTTTATGACCACCAGTACATAAGTCATATTTATACTGAGATCTGATTGTTGTACTTCGGTTTCTTGTGTCCTTTAAAACAGGGAATAAGTTACTATTGCTTTTGACAAAAATACAAAGCTCTAATATGTAAAGACAGGGAAAAGTTAGAAGATTATTATCTATAAAATGAGTTTTACAGCTGTCTGTTACTTTTAAATTAAACATTGCTCTCAGGCAACGTTTTTGGGCTTTAAAAATAGTTTCTCGTTCACAACAATTGCCCCAAAATATGAGACCAAATCTTAAAATTGACACCACTAGGCCATGGTAAGCAACCAATATAGTTTTGATGTTTACTTTTTTGGAAAGATTATAAAGATACTAACACAGTATGTACAACGTTTTACCTGGGCATCCCTATCTAATCAGCGTCTCCGTACAAACACATCGCGATTAGATTGCGCCGCGCTACGTACGAGCTGAACGGAAAAGGACTGGAGCAGTCGCACTCAACAAATAACACAGAAGGCGAACTGTCTTGTTTGTGTCTTCATTTTTCTAGTCTTTCCTAGAGTTCTTCAAAGTCTTGATTGACTCATGTTATACACGTCAATGTCTTTTCGTGAATTGTTACGATAAGTTAAAAGAGTTGAAGCAGCTTGAGGGTAAATCCTATTGCAGATAATTAGCTCAAAAAGAAATAATTTCGGATCTGATCGAATACTTTTTTTTAAATTATCAGAAACATGACATAAAAGTTAAATACTTTTATAAAATGTTTTAGTTTATTATAAGTGTTCATTAAAAATTGTTGGTTTGCTATGGTGGGCTTTGGTGCAAACTGTTAGTAGGTACAGCAAGCAGTAGTTATTAAATAAATAAGAGCCTAAACATCAATAATCCTCCCTCATTATACTTTAGTCATATTCTTACACAATATCTATTAAATTTCAATGTTAATTAGCACTGCAAGGTAAAAATACGCTTCAATGAAGTCGTTTGAGATTATTTTCCATAAAACTCTATTCTGCAACGCACACTCTAAAGTAAATTCGTAACCTCAAATGATTCAGCTAAAAAGAATTCGTTATGATCGTGTCATTCCTGAACCGTGGCATCAGTTTAAAAATGATGTCGCCTTCTTCAAGTCTCCTGTCGTTTGTGAGAAGACAAACAGCGCGCTTACTTTGTTTGCGCTAGATAATTAATACGTTGGCTGTCGGCGGCTCCGCTGATACCTACCTATTTCACCGGAGGGTAGGCATACGTGACGTCACGCTGCAAATATTAGCACCTGTTGTCTGTTTATGTAGATCACTATCATATATTCAATAACGTGACATGCGAAAACAAAGGATTTCTGGAGTTAAACATATTTGCTTCCTTCTTCAGAACATCAAGATCATTTCAAAGTTTTATGAAAATAGTTGCACAAGAGATTCAGTGGGGTATTTGTTTTTTTTTATTTCATACCGCAAGACAGTGGCCAGAGGGTGACGAAAACATTTACGTAAAGCAAAGTACTTGTTTGGATCGCATCCATGGCTGCACTTGTAAGTCGTAGTTGATACCACTGGGTTACCACTTTTCTCTGCGAAATACTGCACAGTACGTGGACAGACACACCAACAATTTCAACAATTCCTCTCAAACCAACTGAACTAGCGCTTTACTCTCAAAATGAGCGCGTAAATCCTGTCAATAACAAAATCAATATGCGTATACACAC
Organism: Agrotis clavis; assembly: GCA_954870645.1. Classification (NCBI taxonomy): domain Eukaryota; kingdom Metazoa; phylum Arthropoda; class Insecta; order Lepidoptera; family Noctuidae; genus Agrotis; species Agrotis clavis. The sequence goes on from OX940921.1 coordinate 28,056,514, forward strand.
GCGTGTAATCGCAGACATAACTCAGGCAAGCGCTGAAATCGCTGAGCGCGCCGCAAACAGCCGCGCGGGTTTAAGAGCGGGTATAATGCCAGGAAAAATTCAGATTTCACCCTCGCGTCTCACATGCCTCTGCTCTAGTACCAATAACAACCACGGGCGCTGTGACGACGCGCTCTGCAAAACTTCTTTGAAAAAACAAAACAACTGCAGTGCCACAGTGCACCTAATATGTATTATTACAGTATGTCAAGTATGTGACTCGGCCTCTGTTCTTGAAATAAGTGTGTACCGCCGCACGGTACCATCGCACGCAGTAGTTCTGCATTTTTCATTTCATTAATTTAATTGATTTTCATTGTAGTTTCGTGATTGTGATTGTTATGTTTTTTGTTTTAAAAATGTTTCATTTGTTGTGAATGATGGAGTAAGTATTCAATAAAAACACATATTGCATGTTTTTCTCTACCTTTGTACTCTGCAAACGGCATTAGAATCAAACAATATATTATCGCGTGTGCGCTATGTATAGGAACCAAAACCTCTACCTAATATCGAATCTTACTTACAAAGTAAAAGAGAATGGCAGGCGTCTGTGGAGTCTGGGTACCACGGTTAGAGCTCGCCTTCACATATGAAAATATCCTCAATAGATAGTTCTCGGCGAAATTAAGAAATAAGTTAATCATAGCATTTTTTTCTACCGAGTTTCACCAGGAAAGAGCTCTAACACATAAACACGTTACGACGACGCAACTTGGCGCTGCACGTTGCGTCGTTGTAACGAGCCGTGAGGTGGAAATCGACGTCGAGCAACGTAAATAATCACGTCACGACGATGCAACGTACCACGTTGAACGACGTCATATTGACGGTGTGGGATTTTTAGAATTGCCCCAGTTAGTTTCGAGAAATGGACCACACTAGATATGTTCTCCTACTGCTAATATTATGAAGACGGATAAAGCAGAAACAGATACAAAGAAAATCCGTGATCCAATGAATCCAAGATTTTACGTGCCGTGCAACGTGGCACGTTACGACAACGGCGACGCAACGTGCAGTGCCACGTTGCGTCGTCGTAACGTGTTTATGTGTAAGAGCCCAAACGCTGTTGAAAGAGCAGATTTAGGGTCGCAACACACTTATCAAAACGGAAAGGGATCGTCACCGTATCAACAAAAGCCGTTCAGTATTATTTGTATGAAACTCCTTACTGCAACGCACACTAATCGGAATCGTAACGTAATCGCATCGCCTCGGACAAGCTCACGAACCGCGGTGCAGTGCGTTGTCGACTAGTGGTCGGCTTTCCGTACCCTCGCTTACGGCTCTCCGTACGCTTACTTACGTATCTTCGTCCACTCTCCACCCACGGTCTGCGTTGCCGCACGTGCTGTACGATTCACGAGAGAGGCGATCGTGAAGTTAGCCTTTGCGACCGTTCGCGCATGTACACTCGTAAAAGAAAAGTATTATTCATTTTATTTTAAACCAAAATACGATTAAAAACTTGAAAAGTGTCAAGGGACAACGATAGCAAGTTAAAAAAGATTCAAGCGATTTTCGACCTTATTGACATTTGAGCAAACACCGGATTTTAATGAAGGAGCAATGTCAGCTAACGAGAATGTGAGAAAAACAACAAACAAATTTTAAATGTCAATAAGGTCGAAAATCGCTTGAACCGGTTTTTTTAACTTGCTTGACGATAGCTAGGTAAAAAAAGGTACAAGCTATTTTCGACCTTATTGAAATACCTAGGAGTGTATTTCGTACATACATTATTTGTGGTAATAATATCAAAATGTGATAAATTATTTTTTATTTTATTTTCCATTTTTTATCAAATAGTAATCTGTACCTCACTATGTTTTTTTTATAAGTATGTAAAATGAAGAGATCTATAAAAAAATAATAATCTAAAACAAGCGGACCTCGTGCTGAAAAATACTCGACCAGCAGTACAATTGACTAACTGTATATTTTGCGCGCATGTGGCAAAAGAAATTTCAAAAAAATGGTATTCGGCTATTTGAAATTTTTTCAGTCTTTAAATATTTTAGTTCTCGTGTTTTTGTTGTATTATGTATTGTTTCTCTGATTATATCAACAAAAATATTATTATTTTAATAGCCGCCGGGCGCGGAGCAAACTGTCATAGTCCTCCCGTCTCAATAGAGCGGCGCCGACTGGCAGGTGAAACAAAATGATGCCTGAAACTAGAACCCGAGCCGCGACTGAAGTCGTTTTGACGCGGCGCTAGTGTCTATGTCATTACATCAAATTGCATTAAAAAAATTTAGTACCAAGAGATTCCGCAGACCTTCACTCGTGACGCAGATTCTAGTGTGACACGAAATGGAAAATAGCATTCTACACCGTTTAAAAACGTCGTAAGCGCCGAGTGCTAAGAACAGTGATAACTTTTATTATAAACAATATTTCAAAAAAGTGCCATACACGTCCCTCGGCTACGTAATTGTGTTCATATTGATCTAATTTATATTTCTGTAGGACGAACCAAAATAGAATGAAATCAAAAAAACGTGAAAATTAGAGGTAACTTTGTGATCGTTTTCTATCGAGAAAATTTTGTCCTTTTATGTTTTCTGTTTGACTCTGCCCTCGCAAATATAATGAAGTTTCCCAACCTATACTTTTTTTCCGAATTAAACACGATTTAGTACTCTAAAAATCCAATCCAAAATTGAAGATTTCGCTTGTAGCGCATTCTTAATTGCCGTGACGTCCCGCGTCCGCTCGGTGCGATCCGAAGCCATCGCATAATAATATGTGTTATCAGATAATTGTAGTAAATCTATGTTTTGTTAGCGTTTTGTTTAATGGAAATATGAGTACCTAGTGCAGCAGTTACTATAACCGCACTACTTACCCTTTAGCGATACCTTTACCGTTTTTTTTTTCTACTGTTTTTCTTTCATCTACTTTCATTATTATGTTTTGCTTTTCTCAGCAATAAATCGTAATGTCGTCAGGTCATCACGTAAACATTTGAAAACTCTTTCAGATGCAGTAGAAACACCGTCACACGTGTATGTGTGTGTTTCACATTTTCTCTGTTGCAGGTATTCTAGGTAATCAAGTAGTCTGAGACAAAGTTCCCTTTCAATAAACATGACTGCGCCGTCTGAATATTTTAGATGCGAACACTTTGAACTGCAGCGCCGGGGCTGACAGGGGGGCGGGGGGGAGGTCAAGCGAATAAAACGTCGCCGTAAGTGCGGATAAATTCCAGGGAATTTATTCCACTGTGATGTATGGCGCACCGCGAGACAAAGAGCAATGCGATGGAATACGGGAAAAACTATACACATGAGTAATGTTCAGTGTGCTTAGGCTTCATTTGTGAGAGGAGTCAAGTCATGAGATGGAGATACTGGCCTCTTTAAAAAAGTAAAGTATTAGCTGACCGCAACCAATAAGCATGCATCACGCTTCACGCGTTTAACAGTAGGTAAATAATGCGCAATACTTAATCTCATCATCATTCGATCTTTATAAAAACTGATAACCAGATGAGAACTCCCCCTGCGAAGCCAACGACTATAAAATTAAAATAATTACGAAAAGGACAGAGACGGTAACATGAGTGTCAAAAGCGCGAGTTTATAACCGTAATCCTGCGGGTCCTTTGATGTCGACCGCTCGTGGCGGCTCGCGCTGCCCCGTGCCGCCATCACGTTTGTATTTAACGTGACACGGATGTGCCGCGACACCGTGACACAGGCACGTCAAGCACGTCAGGCAAACTAAATGAAGTGGAGAATAGGCCTGAGTCGTTAAGGATCCGGTAAAAACAATTTAAACTTATTAGCGAAACTGAAAATTATGAATTAAAAGGACTTAATAAATTTCTAATTATACTTGAAAAATGAGAATTTATAAACAAATAATAAACACCTCTTTCAAAATAATACATTACTCCACCTATCTCTGCTTCTTGTCACCGAAGCCAACGGTCAGAAGCATTCATTAAGGTATTAACATCGGCTGGCGTCGGAACCGTTCGGCTCCACTCGGTTCTTCTCGGCACCGCTCGTGCTAAACCGAGGTCCGATAATGATAGATGACTGTGTTTTAATTTAACTCGCCCACAAATTAGGGATTCCTCCGGAACTAGGTCCTTTGGTGATTTACCAAAATGTTTTTCCCACAATTAGTTATCATTAAAATTCTCTGTTCTTGTCATGATAAGAGTTTTTTACCACCAGACCCTGACTGACAGTACAATATAAAAGATTTATTTAAGACAAACTAATGCTGCATCTGCTAGCGACACTGCTACAAGATAATGGTACAGTTGAAGCACAACAAAGTGATGCATCATAGTAGCGATGGCGGCCCATCGGTCCGCTCCCACTAATTATGAGCTGCTCGGCAGTGTACGACTGCGAGTGTGAGGTCGCTGGGAGAACACAGCTTGTACTAAACAAACACTAATTTAGGTATATTTTGGAGCCTATTCTGTAGAGAAATCATAACTAGAGGTAGTCAGTCCAGTGGCGAAATATGATCATAACTCTTTAATCTTTAACCTAGCATGTTTTTAAGGCTCATCCCATTTTTTATCCCCTTCTAGTGATGAATGAATTTCAATCCGTTCTTAGTACACAATCGTTTTGAGTGATGAAATCATCAAATCAGTGTGCCTTGAGTAGAACGAAGGGATTATCAGATTGACTAATTATTTAGCCTGTTCCTTCAAATGTCCTTTGCGTTTCAGGGCCGCAGTTACCTGCTTACAGTACACGTCATTTTAAGACCGTCCTCGAAATATTTCAAATGCGAAAGTTAATAGTTTCTTCTTTTAAACATGCAGATAATAATATTCTCTAATCGATTACTCACTGGTATTATAAATATAGAAGGGATCAACTCGTCATAATTGCTATGAAATATACGCGCTCACTCAGAACAGATTTAAAAAAATGGCCATCGAAATTCTTAATAATCAACCTCAATGATGATGGTTATTTGATACAGCTGTGATTGCTGCATGCCATCCAGATCTGGCCGAGGACTTCCTACCAGATCTGTGTGGTATATTTTATTCGGCACTTATTTCATTTAAAATTTGTTACAAAGTACACCATGTTTTTATCGTCCGTTACCTTATCTCTTCAAGGATTAATATTATTCCGTGGACAATGGTGTGAGTTATACGTTTTTAAACCTTTTTTGTAATTTACTATAATATTGTAACGTATAACTGTTTTTTGTCCCTTCAAATAAAAAATAAAAATAAAATAAAATAAAATATACTCACTGAACGCAATTGACCGCCGTTCATTGTAGAATCAGCTTTTAGCTTCGGTCAGATCATAATATGGTTGAGAAGTTTTTATCAAGTTGTAGTACTGAAAAACTGAATCAAAGGTATACTTTATCAAGGCGGAGTAGAAAGAAATGTCTCAATTAATTTTCGTCTAATCTTATTGTTTTAATCAGTTCACAGTTCAGAAACACAAACTAGTTTTAATAGCAGTTAAAGTACTAAGAACCTATTAAAAACCTTTATTTCAGGTCTAGTTAATGCTAAGTAATTGAATAGCAGAAGTATTCAAAGGGTGCTTATCTTAATTCTAGCATTACAGGTGTAAAAATCTACGAATAATTATATTTTCAGTTTTTTTCAGTTCACCTTGTAACAGGTCGAATGTAACAAACTTATCTTTAATGTATGCAAGTCCTGAAGCCTGTCTGCAGTTAAATCTGAGTTATGTTTATCTTGAATCTCTTTATTCTCCAGTCAGACTTATAACTATTAGCTAAATGGATATTTAACTGATGAATTTATTTATGAGTCGTTTCACTTAATTTATGAACGTTTATTGCGTTTGAAAGATAACTATAAAAACCGGCCAAGTGCGTGTCGGGCCACGCACAGTGTAGGGTTCCGTAGTTGCCCATCAAAATACTTATGCGTACTAACTAAACTGATTCGCTGAATGTAATTTTAAAAAGAAGAATTTACAAAATCGGTCCAGGAGTCTTTGAGAAATCAGGGAAAATACGTAAGAAAAAAGATTACGACGAATTTAGAACCTCCTCCTTTTTTTGAAGTTAGTTAAATAGTTGACGATAAAAACCTACCTATCCCCAAAAAAACATTTTTATAAACATACCTATTAAAGCTGTAAAAATAAAGTTGACAAACTTACATTTGCAGTTGATTTATTGTTTCTCCGATACATTTTGTTTAAGAAAAAATTTAATCAAGTACATTTTATAAGTTGGTCGACTATTACTCGTAAAGTTGTAAAGCCTACTTAGTCATGATAATTTTCTTTTAAATTTCGTTATATATACTACTATTGTGAATTTTTTCACACCCCCAAATATAACCGTTTAGCTGGTAGAGGGGGGGGACACTCGAATCGAGCAAAATTTAGCACTTTAAAGCTTAATATTTCACAAACGAATTTTTTCATCAAAAAATTGTTAATGGAAACTATCATTATTTTTTAAAGGCCTATTTAATGATACCCCACACTAAGGGGTACGCGAGAAAAAAAAAATCCTCACTTCACGTGTAAGTACAGGAGGTACCCTAAAAAAAAATATTTTACAAGATTTTATTTTACCACTTTTTCGGCACAACAAATCCGTATATTCACACCAAATTACAGCTCTCTAGTACTGTGCGTCTCTGAGCTAAACTGCGGACAGACGGACGGACGGACGGACGGACGGACGGACGGACATGGCGAAACTATAAGGGTTCCTTGTTGACTACGGAACCCTAAAAAAGCGAGTTTGAACACCCACATTTTTAAAGAGAAAATAAAAAGCTATTCTTTAAAAATGACAGTGTTTAAACTCGTCTTACTATTTTCAGAGTTTTCCCTGTCCAGTGATTTCTATCATCCCTATAATCAAGACGATTATCAGTACCTACTGGTTGGCTAACTACATAATGAACGGTGTCTGACCCTCATCACACGATACTTTCCGCTCACATTAACGAGAGCGGAGGAATCACTCCGACTAACTCATGAAGAAGAGTTCTTTGTTATCTTATAGAACAGTATCATCGCGTACAACTAATGTGACAATTAAAAATGCAATTAATTAATTAATTGAACAATAAATAACGCAGATAATTCTTTCTGGTCACGCGGCGGTGCCGTTTATTTGTTTAATCTAAATGCTAATGGGCATTGTTCATTTTTTTCAATATGTTGTAATTGAAAAACCATTTCTAGGAATAGCGTTACTAATCATTAGTAACCAATCAAAAATGAAAAATGTTCATATTTGATTGATATTTTTGATAAAATACGCTTGACCTTCCTTGCCCTTCAAGTGACGTTATTATTGGCTGTACCGTTTTGTATCGTTGCCTCAGACAATAAAAAGTAAGTGGCAAGTATTTTCAACAATCTGTCAAGTGTCAAATTAAAAATGTCAAAAATGTAAACAAATAACAATGTTTAGTTTTTTATATATTTTATGATTATTTCTGCAACATGCCTCATAATCTCTTTATAAGATTTGCGAGAAAAGTGATGCCGTGATGTAGGCGTGTAATATTGCAAGGTTTATAAAATGTACCTACTGTTGCGAAGATCATTTTGATGTAAGTAAGATAACAAAGCTTTAGATACCTTTGTATATTCATTAAGTTAATGCTAAAGTATTGCTCAGGAAAACGAACAATAATTTGTCACCTCGTCGACGACTTTCTGTTTTAAAAAACAAAAATAAAAACCGATTTCAAAAATTTATTGTATTTTTATAGTAGGGGAGGCGAGGATTCTAATTTGCAGTTACTCGAGCATCATGGCGACCTATTGGATTTGAAAGAATATGTTCTAAAAAGAAAAAAGTTTCTGACAAGTTTTCTATTTTAGTGGGGGGAAGGGCGTGTAAACAGTTTTAAAACTGTAAAAAAAACAGTTGTACAGAAGTACTCGAGCGCGTCAGCTATTTACAGTGTAAACGCGCTTTTCTATTTCTGATAACCAATACATATTAATCGGACGATTAACTCGAGGGGGCTGTCCGTGGCAAGCGGTTGAAAATCCAAAAAAAAAGTCAATCAAGCGCGTCAGATATTCAAAGTGTATGTAAAGTAGACCTTAAAAAGTGTCGTATTAAAATGTCTGACGATTTGGATGTGGCACAAAGTAATAATTCATATTTCTATTGGTAAAAAAAACGTAATCTTGAAATACTCGAGCGAGTTTCATTTTTTTTTAATTGAAACTAACACTGTAAAAATCATACTCACTAATAATCTGACGTTTTCCATGGGGCGATGTCGGTAGACTCGCGGAGAAAAGGTGAACTACCTGTTAGTTCGCAAGTATCGGTCGTGATTTAATGTCCGCCATCTTCAATGTACATAATCATATACAATTTTTTGAAAGTAATTAATCTACCTTTTCGTAATCTGACTCGCTCAAGTATTTCTGTGGATCGATTTTTTTTTACTAATCTGGCGGGTTCTCCCACACAACCAATGGTGGGGACCATATGAAGGGTTGATACTTGGTACAGGTACATTAAAGGGTGTAAGATTTCTCCTTTATGATAATCTGATGCGCTGGAGTCACATTAAAATTCCCTCCCTGGGCTCCCCGACTAAGGATGTTAACTGACGTCTACTATCAGGAGAAAGTGACGTTGTGTTGTCAGGCAGTTTTTTAAATTATTCACTGGTGAGGCAACGGCACAACTTTTTGGTCAATGGTGACGTCAGCTACCTCAAAAATTAAAATATTAAAAATAAAAAAACTATTGAGCCAATCATAAAAATATTCAAATTAGTTTCTCAAAATGCTCTAAATTTGCAGAAAATAAAATAAAATCGAATGTTTGAAAAATTAAGACAATCCCCATTGTCCGCGCCGGGGTCGTGCGGGGCCCGCCTGGGGCCCGGGTGGGGCACGCGGGGGGCCCGGGGCGGGGGCGACCCATACTGAGACGATGAATGGGTGCATCAGACGGGCACCGGCAGGTACAGTAAACAATTTCACGTTGTTTAGATAGACGTAACTAGTACGTGTGTACTGGACGGTTTAGCATATTGGACCGTCATGTCGTTCAGTTGTTAGCATTGCAGTATAACCGACGGAGAGTATATAGGCAGTACATATATACAGTACGAGGAATTGCTACGGAGCAGTTTGTTGATCCAACCGAACGAGAGAGTGGCAATCATGTATGGTGTTAATACCTTACCTTCTGGCTGTATACAAACAGCCTCTCCTTGTGGTTTTATAATAAAGTCTGAGGGCTACATTATATCTGGCGTTATTGCGTATATAAATATAACTTTAGTTTAGAAGTCGCTCTCTAATACAGCATTGATTTGATTGCAATATCAGACGTGTTGGTTGGTAAGTAGTTTGATACACTACCAATAGATGGCGCAACGTGTAAACAGCGTTTGAAAAACAAGGGAACGAGAAATTCAGCTTTGTGAGTAGTGGTTGCGATGGCCTAGTGGTTAAGGCGTATGGAGTACCTATCCAGAAGACGCAGGATCGAACCCTGCTCGCAACTGAATTTTTCGTTTCTTTAAAAAAAAAAATATCTTTACATTATATCTGACTCAATAACAGTAATTAGCAATTACCTGATGTTCGTTACTACTGAAATAAGACTATTGTTCCAAATGTAAACATTGGTTGCGAACAATATTTATATCCGCTTGAGCCTATATATTTACAAATTAAGAAAAAAAACGTCTAGAGAATTAATGAATCAAGCTAAGATAAAATGTAGGTTAATTAAACTCAAGATATAATAATTTCTTTATTCACTTCATTAGGTTAAAACAGTAAAACTACGAACTTGATAACCTTTCTGACAAAATTTGAAAAAATGGAAGTGTTATTCTAAATCTGTTACGTCTGGATACTGGCGACCAAAAAATAAGTATCTTTCATTGAAAACATCCAATGGGGAAGGCAAGTGTCAAAGTGACAAGTGACAGTTTGGTCCCAAAAGAACTGTCAAATCAAAGGAAATTTCTGAAAAAGAACGATTTATTGATGTAAAATGACTAGATGTTGTGTAATAAGCTGTAAAAATGATGGGACATACAAATTTCTGACAATTCACACTATCAAGAAATAATGGGTAGCTGCTGTGACTGCTGTGAGAACAAAAATTGTGTTATCACTAAGGAAAAGCTATATAATAAACAAATATCCAGCCTTGCGAAGCCGAGACAGGCCGTTAGTTGAGTTTATTAATGAAATTCTATGATTATACCATAACTAAACAATCGAATACACTTTTCAAAATAATATCTACTTTTCTATTGGAGGTTAAGTACCAGTATTGCATCGCTCTATAAATCATGAAATGGTTCGTCTGGCGGAAGAATTATCACCTGGAACGAGTTTTGTGATAGTTGTGGTGTTAATAAATTAAATATATTGTGATATTTCTCGAATCTAAATAGAAAAAAGGGGTTAAATTACTGACTTGAAACATTATGATATTTTATCAAAATAGAAAGTCAGAAGCAGCATTACATTCTTGATATAGGAGAGGACAGGTAAAACATACCTAAACTCAAAAATTGAAACCTCAACTACAAGTAATTGTGGATTTATTACGTTAAAATCAAATGTATTACCGCTCAATTAAATCACTTTTTTCCTCTTGTAGATGCACCGCGGCGTCTTAATTCCTCTTTTAGTATATGCACTTGCATTGACGAATAATTTTCCATATTTGTTTTGTATTTATACTCAATTTTTATAACAATAAATCTTGTTTGTTTTTTGTACAAGGTAGACAGTAATCTGACGTAGGGACCAACTATCGCAGCGCCATCTACGATTAGCTTTGAGTTGCCATCCCCATTGCGCCTATCAAAAGTTACATAAGTATTTAAAATTCAAAGGAACCAGTTTCCAACAACACCTCAATATGCTCAGCTCGACCAGCATTCACTGATCTACACGACTCAATCGCACGCTATCAATTAACGCGATCCGACTATGCAGACCCCGTCCGAGCACGTTCATATTATGGACTAACTTTATTCAGGGTCAGCATTTGGTCAAGACCTACACGGATCAACAGTTTTTTTTTTTAATTACTTGACAGTGCCCTAATACGGACGCCATCACCACGTCCGGAGTGTTTAAGGTGACGAAAACGTAGTTCATTCATCTTCCGAGAAGATATCGTATGTGCGTGAGTATGTTACAATACGTTGTATACATTAATACTTCTGCATGTTCTGTGTAGTGTAGTGGCGTGTGCACTGTGCGTCATTGCATACAACTCACATTTAATGGTAACAAGAGTAGAAACCGTTCCCGTAGCGCTGTGTCCTCGTAGCGCTGTGTCCTCGTAGCGCTATGTCCTCGTAGCGCTGTGTCCTTGTAGCGCTATGTCCTCGTAGCGGTATGTCCTCGTAACAGTATGTCCCCGTAGCGCTGTGTGTCGCCGCCGCCGCCGCGGTATTATAAACGACTTATTTACGTATTGTTTAGAAATCAATTGATTTAGTCAGGCGCAGATTGAGTTCTGTAATAAATAGTTTATGCCCTTGGCTAGTGACTTGTAAATTAATAAATTTAATTTACTGAACAATTAAGTAAATTAAATTAATAAATTCAAACATGTGAATGTAAATCGTTTATCGTTTGTCTGTGACATAAACTCACTTATTCACCTGTCCTTCGCAGTTTGTTTTATTATAATAAACCCGTCAAGTGATTGCTTACAATCCAATGTCTCCTCGTAAAAGTTCCATTATTAAATTGTAGTACCTACATGAAACTTATGTTATTATGTTTATGTGCTTAAGAAAATGGTCGAGTCAATAACAAGAGGAAAGTAGTTTTTTTTCAAACATTTTAAAAATAACTTCAATGCAAAACAGTACAAACTTTCAGTTCCTCATTATAGTTGAAAAACAATATCGGATAGGGTTATAAGTTTACAGAATGTGAGGCGGCACAGCGCGGCGGCGGCAGTCGCGAGTCGTGAGCGAACAAACGTAATACGATAACGTGGGTCGCGTATGTAAACTAGTTCCCTCGACTAGTTGAATAACACAAAGCGCGTATATTTATGACGATATCGCAACGATATCGCATTACGTTCGCCCCCGAGCTGCGGCCGCGCCTCACACCGACGCGCGTTGTTCTGTAACGTTTTGACCGTAAATAAAACGAACGTTTAGTGAAGTTAACCTACTATTCCACAAGGAAGACAGTAGGTGTCAAAAACGACTCAGGGTTTTGGGATGTTCTGAAATTAAACTTTTAATACACGCAATTGGCTGGCATGAACTACATCACTATCAAATTCAAAATGCACCACGAAACCACTCAAAGTGCATCCTAAAAAATACCAAAGGAAGATCTTTAAAGCAGCCTCTCCAAAATCTAATATTGGAATGAAGCCGGGACTCGCACTTAGCTCGACGCTCGCGTACGTGCAAGAGGTGTCAGTGCGGGGCCCACGATCCTTCCCTTTATTCAATTCCTCGTTTTGCATAAACTGTTTACTCGGGACTCGAGGCCCGGGGCCCGCCGGGGCCCGCCGAGTGACAGCGCGCCTTTTGACGGGCACCGCGACCCGCCGCGCGCGCCCGACAACGGAATTTATAAATCGCAGGCTTTAGGTATGTTAGAGCTAGTGCAGCGCTTTGTACTACATGCGGCTAATGTACTAAAGCAGTGGCTCTCTATAGGGTGCACAGTCTTTGATTGCTGCAATATAATATGATTGTTTTTAGTAAATGACCTAAATCTTGATTTGGTCTTTGTTTTCTTTGTACTCCTTCCCATTAGAAGACCATAGCCATCTCTAGCTGCAGTAGATATGTATTCAAAATTTTGTTGATAATTTCCCTGAAATGTTGTTACGCCGTACATTATCGTGATCCGCTTACACGAGACCACATTATATTGGTTCTAGGTCTGTTTTTAGATACTAAACACAACATCAGCAGTCGCTCAGTGAGCCTAGTTAGGAACCATCAACAAATAATTTACATAATCGTGAATATCGGCCGCTCCGCTCGTTCGCACCCCTCCGTCACGTCACAAGTTACCATTACGGCTGTGAACCGTACTGCGCCCCAACAGGCTTCTACGTAATTACATTGAAATTAAACAAATCATGGATCATTTCTGATATCTGTAAACAAGCAATTGTCATTTTTACAACAGGTTTGCTAACTTAGTAACTCTACTTTTCTGATAATAAGCCATCCGGGCAGTGCGATCGAACACAGAAGTTAATTAAACTAACACAAATTTACAAAAATCGCTGTAAGCTGTAAATGAACAATTCCGACTTGTCAAGGGCAGCTAGTCAGCAACTCTTTAGACCCCGGAACAAACGCACAAAAACAGTGTAAACAAAATGCGATGTGGTTTGACCCCTCATCCCTTCAAAGTGATACAAAGTTAACTTACGTACGCGCGGCTGGGCGCACGCCGCGTGTCCAGGGCGCAGGCCGCGCGGCTAAACACATTAGTTGCTGTAAAGTTCGTCGCACAACCGCCCGCGCGCCCGCTAATGTGACGGACACTTTGTGCTCCATTGTATTGCAATTAGCATTTTTGTACACAAAGCATTTAGAATAAACACGCATAAATTTCTAGCAGGTGGTGTTCTAGACAGCATTGTGCTGTATTTTCTGCCTAACCTAGTGGGAAAAAGGGGTGTACTCGTAAATTCATGTCATAATTTCTTCCTTTGGCGCTATTATATTAAAAACGTTGAGCCAAAATTATAATGACGGCTATTTAAATTTAATAGTTGTGGAAATTGTAGTTTAAAACACATGAAATATAAATAAACAATGCGCAAACTGTAGATCAGGCACGCGGTGATAGATGTGATGTTCGTTTGTCAACGCGCCCAATGCTTGAATGTGCTGCAATTGTAACGTGCCGCACCGCTGATGCCACGCAATGCGTGGCGCTAATTTATGACGACGCGCCTCAGTGGTCTAATAGGTTTATCATGTTTGACAAAACTGTTCCTGCATTGTAGATGAGATCATCCAAATTGAGGAAAAAAAGAAAAATCATCTCTTGTCTTCTCTTTTATCTATTTTCTAGCAATTTGTAGCACAGCACATTTTACACGATAGTTTGTCATTACTATAAAATAACTTGACCCCCCTCAAGCTCCCGTCAAGTTATTATAGTAATGAAAAACTATCGTTTAAAATAAATTTGGCATTATTTTTAAGGATGTTTTAACGTTGGGACAAAGAATTCTAAGAATAAATACAAAATAACATGACTGTAGGAGAACAGTTATTAGAACTAGAACTTATGATCTGTTGTTATTCGTCGACACGCCTGTACGACCGCAGTCAACAAACGGCGCAAGTCGTGAGTTGATCCGCGGCGGACCGCGACTTCCCGAGTATTTCACGCGCGGTTACATACGTCGGGCGACGTTGCGTACCAACCACAGGGGAACTTACACGATGAGTGTGGAACGTGTGATTTGAATGGAAAGTTCAAAGTTCAAAATTAATGCAAATAAGATCTTTTATTTACTTAAATATTTCCGGTAAATGGGGTTAATTTGTAAACTGGTTGAGTGCGCCGGAGAGACTCGCCCGCCCTCCGGGAACGCGACGGTTATTGAGATCAGAAACCTTCCTGCTGTATTATCACTATAACTTACATTTTTAATGATTTATATTTTGTAACATGAACTTGGTTTGACCCTGTTGAGTTCGCATATTTTACTGAAACATCAGCATAAAGTAGAATAAAAGCATCGATTACTACATTTTAATATCTATAGTATAGAGTTTTGGTAACCAAAGCTCGAAAATGAATGGCGTAGCAGACATAAGCTACAGCGTAGCAGCCGGCAGCTACGGCGTAGCAGTCGTCAGCAACATCGTAGCGGCAATTCCGCTATTGCAAATCTGCTCAGCAACAGCATAGCAGTTGAATACAGATACGTACCCATAATTTAACAGAGCTATCATCAAGAACAAAGAAGAAGTATCACTACCGATACTTATTAAAATATTGTTGAATCAAAAGAAAATCAATTACTATGATAATAAATTTAATAATAATGTTGTGTCCAGTGATTGGAAGAGTTTAATCTGTGTGTTAAAGTGATAAACATTACTGATCAGCGCAGATCTGTGCAAACCTGGCATGTGAGCTGTCCCGGACTCTGTTTGTTAAGGATTATGTGCTGCGAGGATCAGCGGCTTCTTACACTGCGACAGACTTCTCGACCGAACATCTCAAAACCCTGAGTCTTTCCAACCGAGCACGTAGTGCCAATACTAGCATACTTTATTACTGAATCACACATGATACATGGTATATTTGTTAAACATTTTTTTGCCTTGAAAAAGTTGTTTCCTCACACTAGGAATTTCTCTTGTCATCGGCATCGGTGCGTTTACAAACATTGTTTATCTTACAAATATTTGTTCCGTGCGGGCATCAAACCCGTGACGCGTTGCGCAGCAGTCAAAACCTCAGGCACTCCGCCAATCATGTTGTCAACTTGGGTAGCTCAAGCCTCATGGTCAAAATTCTCAAGACATTAGCACTAACCACTCACTACTGTGAGGTCAAACACCACGCGAAGCTTGGATGTTAGCTTAAAAGATAAGTCACAGATAGACAAAGATGTTGATGATAAATTATGTTCACTTTGAAGAAAATGAAGTACTTATTCGATCTTCATTTGTCATTTTGCTTGTCAAAGGAGCACAGCACTTTCTCACAAAATTAGAACACACCGTGTGTATGTACAAATCTCGATCATCTCACCTCTATACAGTTCTGGAGCTAACAGAATTGACAGCACGTTTAGGAACGGTGAGCTCGCGGGATGCGGGATTAGACGCAAATGAGAAGTGCGACGTAATTTACTTAATCCTAATCAGAGCAGCCGCGAGCCCCGCCGCCGACAGCCTCCAATTACACGCCCTTTCATTATATCGTAGTAATTAACACACAATCATACATCTCACAACATTCATCTTCAAAAGAAACTTCTTTAAAATGTTTATCGTACTTTTGCTTCGGCTTCAAAACCAAGTGAAAAGTGTTGGCAAAGAGTAGCTGACAAAGTGGTCGTGGTCGTGCGGTGACGGGACCGAGCGCTAGAACTCGGCCGCGACAGGTGATCATACTGCTCATCAACTACCCGCCACATGGGGACCGAGGGGAAAGACGAGGAGGGGGGGAAACGCAAGAAATAGAAAAACTTGGCTCGTTTACAATGAGCGCGACTCGAAGGTCTGTATTATTTTTACGAGCTCATCCCAGTAACGACTGTATTTGTTGCAAACTTTATTGTATGGCCTCTCTGTGAAACGGGTCAAGCGGGAGTTACGCGGCGCGCCCTTTGTAATAATCAAAACAAGCGAAATGAATGTAACCATAAGTTTCAATGGTTTCAACAAAAGTTGCTCAACTACTGTTCACTAAATACAGTTCTTAGAACAAGTGCCATTGTTTTGGAACGACGCTTGAATTGATATTTTGTATTCTTTATGTGATAACTGTAACATTTATGAGGCTTGTTAACATTTTAAATATTGTTTTGGCTTTTAAGAGTATCTAAATGTAAATGTTAAAAATGTTAGATGTTAATTAACATACATAGCAGCATTTCCAAGCTTTAAATACATACAACACTACATAGGTACTGTATTTACCTACTGCATTTGTAGGTACATGATCAGCCGCCGGCTCCTGCTGACGGCAGCCGATACGAGTTGAGCAATAATGATCATCGTAACAACAAGTGATTGTATCTCATCTCATTAAGTGATACGCACGTGGTCACTGCGCGGTCATGTGCAGTCCTCATTACCGCTCACTGTTCACCAGAGCGACGCCAATGATCATAAATCACATTAAAACTAAATAGACTATTTATCGTAGGTACAGTATTCAGCGTGCCGAGCAGTAGTGACCCAGTGGTATCGGTCCCGACTTACGAGTTGTAGGTCGTGGGTTCGAACCACGCCAGGCGCATTACTTTGTGTAATTTACGAGTATTTCATCACCACTGCTCTCAAAACAGTGAAGGAAAACATCGTGTGGAAACCGGCATGTCCTAGAACCAAAAATTTGAAGACATGTGACATCTACCAACCCGCACTGGGCCCGGCCGCGTGGTGGATCACGGCCCACTCCCTCTCACAAAGAGGAGGCCTGTGTCCCAGCAGTGGGAACATTATAGGCTGATGAGGCCTATATTCAGCAGTCGACGTCTTCCGGCTGCTGATGATTATGACTCAGAAGGAGCAACGGTACTTGAATTATAATTATGTACGTTGTACAATTACTTGCAATATTTAAATCTTATCTTACTAATCTTATAAAACGAATGGATGTTTGTTACTCTTTTACGCAACAACTACTGAACGGGTTTGGATGAATACACAAATAGTTTATCCTGAATTAACACACAGGATAGCTTTATCCCGATTTTATCATCCCGTGGAAAAATGTTCGAGATGTAGCGGGCGAAGCCGCTGGTAACAGTTAGTATAGGTAATATAAGCTTTGAAACATACATAGGCAGGCGAATATTTAATATTAGTGTTAATTCTACATTACCAAAATTCCTTGAGATTGTTGCTTATGCCTCGATAGACAGCTAGATTTCTTAGAATGTATTTTAATTTAGTCCCGGAACAATTCAAGTGGGACTGTCCGGCAGCTAAAAGACAACTGTGCACACACAGTAGTGCTCGATGGAGAGTGGACAGTGGACAGTTCGCTCGAATGCACACACAGTCACACTGTGCTGTGAACACAACACAGACACTATACTCAGAGGGCAACAATCATTGATGGCTAAGCTGAGCATGTTTCGAGATGTACTGAAGGTACAAGTTTAGAAATAATATAATAGATAAAAAAACTGAATTTGTAATTATATTTTTTAATATTTGCGAATTTATGTAACATAGCAAAAAGTCCTGATTATACAACATTATTTTTAGTATATGCGAAACCTGAATATAGTTTGTTCAGAATCAGTAACTGATTCGATTCCAATAATTTTTACACCATGTTATATTCTTTTTCAAAAATATTTTAATTAAATTTTATTACCAGTTAGTTACAATACAATCACCGTACGGTTAGGTACCTATTGCCAGACTATTATCACGAGTGTATAACACAGGAAACGCGGTTTACGCGGGTGTACCGCGAAATGAGCATGTTTTTGAACGGAAAACCAGGTAATATACAAGCTTATAACTTTGTGATTTTTTATGATACTGTTTTAAAATTTTGTACATAGATTCTTTACACAAAAATATTGGACAGGTGTATCGGGTTTCGCAAACAAGTCATAACAAAAAGTGATACAAGAACATCACATGCCCCAAAAATGAAGTCTCTAGCTTGCCCCAACTGTAGTAGCATGTGGAGCACATGCAAATTCGAGAACGTGGACTTATCTATGCATTTTCTTACTGAATATTTTTGGAGGTCGTGAGTTTTTGGTGTAACTTTTTTCGTTACGTGAGCAAGAGTTAGCCGGTCCTAACTAGTAGTTACAAAACTTGGGAAATGTAATACACAACTGTCGTCATGAAAGTGCTACAAACTTGCGTCGTGTAGGCCTGTAGGAGTGCAAGATCTCAAGATATAGTACATACTGTACTGTGCACACGACACCGAGACACGCAGCAGTGCGCACTGAGCTTGTAGCGACGCGTGCCGTAGGTACGCTTGTGTGGTGCAGCTCTCCGCAAACACCGGCTTGTGACGCATCGACAGTTGGAGCTGAATCAACACGATACCGCCTCCTCGGGACTACCCCATAACAAACTACTCGTGCAGAAGGTTCGAGACCCTATTATTAGGACCGCTCTGACTTTACGTCAGCAGGATCCCTCACAAATGATCAAGGCTCCCAAAAAAAAAGAATATTCAATGAAAAAGCAAATATGTAGTTGCGGGACACACAATCCAATTAGTTGATCGATTACATTTATTATAATAGCTGGTTGGGTAATTACGGTTATGATTCGTAGAGTACACTACAACGTCATTTATTTTCCAGTTTAACAAAAATAATACTGCAGTTAGGACCTTCTGTAGACTCTTATGTCATGTTCTAGCGCACACACAGCTTACACAGCAAATATCTGGGAGAAACTGTCTCGCTTGACGGATGGCAACTGGATGGCGCTGGAGTTGCGCCCATAATAGCAAAATTATACTGATATTGACACACCGGCTGAATGGTTAGCGCGACGGAAATGCACAATTATAATGATTGAAATATTCATGACGTGTTAGCAGTAGGAGCTCAGCTTACGGAATATACCTACACTTATTATGAACTACCTCGAAAAATACGCAGTCCACGTAAACTTATTTTCAATACCTACCTATGTAGTATGTACCTATCTAATGTAGAATAATTAGTGAGATAAACTTATTTAATATTTAGCCAAAACTTTCGTTGTTGCCCACTTCACTTAGTCTTTGTCTCCGTGCCTTCAAGACATCAAAGTACTAATCTGCTGTTATAATTCAATAACGAACATGATGGTTTGTAGGTAACTCAATAACTTGAGCAATCTTCCTCTTGATCATGTAAAAGCCCACAGATAGCTGCTCGATTAGATCTGATTGTAGTCATAAGTCACGGCCTCCAATGATAAGTGCGTTTTTTATCCTCCGTAAGAAATCTGATATGAGAGGTAATCGGCGAGAGTGCTCCGAACTGACGGCTATTTAATATGTATTATGTTGAGCGGAGTCGGATGTATGGCCGTGTATTATTTAGTGGAATGGAGCGCGCGCGTGTGTACCTGTACTACAGGGTAGAGTAGGCTTTATGCGCTACGGTTGGATTGCTTCTCGTATCATTCACATAATGGGACGTCTATCCTTCAAATTTAATGGTGTGCTGATTTCTGAAAACCATGTTATTATGGATTTTAATTTTGATCTATTAATTTGGTTTGAGTATCTTATTTGAAGGTAAGTAGGTATGAGAATTCCTGCCGTTGCGTAGGTATCACACAAACCGCGGATTCAGCCATCTATAATTAATGACCTATAAGATTCTAATATTGTGTATTAAGTAGGTACTTAACTAGTAAAGTTTTTAAACTCAAGATGATTTGGTAATAGGGTACTCCGAAGAGGGCAGCAACAAATGCAATTATTAAATCTTCTTAAATATCATTAAAGTAACAGTTTACCGTTTGAGGTGAGGATCACATCGGATCATCACCTCATATATCGATGCTACACATAGTACGTCGTTTCTCTTGATTCAGCTACATCCAAATCGATGAAACGATTATCAAACAAATGTGCCTAGATAACACGAATCGTGGTAAGGTATAGAAAGCTAGCCCAGTCGCCGGCTGCGGCAGCGTGTGTGTGTGCCAGCAGCCGATACCGGAATTAGCATTAAACAACAGACAAACTCGTATTCAAATGAGTCCCGGCCGTTTTGTGTCGCCGCCCGCGCCGCGCCGCTCACCGCCGTCCGCCGGCGAATTAATGTGAACCAGAGGCTGCACAGCCTGCGAACACCATGCCCTACGGAAACAACCATGGATTTATTGATTAGGATTCAATTGAACTGAATTGTCAAAGTTTGTTGACATTTTTGACATCGAACCGACTGTCGGGTGACTGCAGTCATTACCTGGTTCCTGCTACGGTATCCGCAACCTAGGATTCAAATCTGACTCAATCCAAATTAGTAGAAATAAAAAATTAACAGTCGTGTAAGACTGCACAACCATTTTCAACTAAGCAAAAGTACCAATGGGATTAAACTTAAACTGCGAGTTGGCCATTATCTTTGATTTGTAGGAAATTCGCTTAAACGAATCCCACGGATTTATAGTAAGTTCAGCGACGTCCTGTGAGTCGAGGTCTTACGAAGTGCGGGCACCGCGGGCGGGCCGGCGGCGCGCTGCTAGTGCGATCCTACATAAATCGAGCGCCCACCGACGTACCAATATTTTAAGGTGAATGTCTTCACCGTAATTCAAGTCCCCGCGGAGCCGGAGCAATCGCTTCTCGATCCAATTTATACGTATGTATACATAATAATATATTATTTATTTGGATTGCGAGGGCGGGGCGGGGCGGGGCGCGGCGTGCGGGGGGGTTGTCCGTCACGTATCTCGTACAGAGCGGAGTACATGGTCGGGAACACGGCACCTCCCGCTACTGGGATCGCATTTGCATACTATATTATTAGATGCGATACTGTTGTGTTCGAAAATGTATGAATAAAATAAAATAAGAAAAATGTAGCTCTGATAGTAGGTATATTATCTATTCTACTGCTTGATACACAATACTTATTAAAATGTTCAGATTGCTCGCTGCACTAGTACCTAATAAGCTATAGAATTCTTGCTTTAACTATATTTTTGGGGGCACAGATTTTTAGATCGCTTTGAAACTATAAATGACAAAGGTGGATCTAATAAATCCAGTGACCGGCAGTATACGTATGGACAAATGCCGTGACTAATGACTGCCAAAATATACATATTTATTTATAGGTAACATAGAACATTAGTACGTTAGCGAAGGCCGAAATGTCTCGTTTGATAATATCGTGAGTTCCAAGACATCAGTAATTAAAGCCCCCACAGACATGAATGCATCAATGTACGATACAATAACCTCCCTTTGATATGAAAATGTATGTTCATTGTCTATGCTTGCTCTGTTCTAGTAGTAACTGAGCACAATAAACTGCTTGCTACGGCGCAGCGTTGTTACGTCTACGGCGTAGGCATGGTAGGTCTACGGCGTAGCCATGTTACGTCTACGGCGTAGCCATATTACATCTACGGCGTAGCCATGTTACGGCTACGGCGTAGTCATCTTACGTCTACGGCGTAGCCATCTAACGTCTACGGCGTAACCAAGAGGCGTCTACGGCGTAGCAAAGTTGCTTCTACGGCGTGGCAGAGTTGCGTGTGCGTAGTTACAAACTGGAAAACAATTTGAATTTATTCTACACGTCATGGTTTTCTTGAATTGTGAATATGTTTTGCGATGATAATGAATACATCCCACTGAACATTTTGTGCATACGGGAAAAATGCATTATCATAGAAAAAAAAGTCTCTAAATCATTGCCATATTCTTGAAAAAGTAAGCCTCTGTGTTATTCCAGGGATCTATTGACGTGCCCAACTTCAACGAGATCCGTTCAGTCTTTCTGGTGTGATTGAATAACAAATACCTATCCATCCATAGTTTCAAGGAATTAATGAAAGTATTATGTACATTATTCTTTGAAAACTAAATTGAAAATTATCTTGATCATAACTTTTGCATTACTTCGCGTCGTATTGTTTATTTGTACTTTCCGCTTTTTTGTCAATAATAGTAATATTCCACAACTATCACGCAACGCCATCTAGTCCCAAGCTAAGCAGAGCTTGTGTTATGGGTACTAGACAACTGATAAACATACTTATATATTTCTAAATACATATTATAGATATAAATTACACCCAGACACAGAACAAATGATCGTGCTCATCACACAAACATTTGTCCTGGGTGGGAATCGAACCTCCGGCATAGCAGTCAGGGTCACTAACCACTAAACCAACAGGCCTGTCAATTCTATACATTTTTTGTTAGTGGAAACTTGTGAACTTGAAAACTTTGGCTTTTTATTTTGTACATTTTAAATTTTTAGACAAATGTATTAATTACAGAAGAAGTAGAAGAAGAAGTAACAAAATAAACGTCATTCTATCCACTTTAGTTTATTAACTGGCTCTTCTATGAGTATCGATACACAGTGGGAAGTCTGCTCTGTTAGTTCGCGCCCAGTACTCACGAGCCGTCCATATGAATCCAACAGTAATACAACTCACATTAGCGTGTTGTATGTAACTACAATAGAACGAGTGCTGCAGTTAGTTGCGCTACGTGTCGTTAACAACCACTAATTGTTATTCAATGGCGACATTAGTTTAACACGAATATAAGTGCTTTAATACGTTAATTTTTAGCTACTTTTCAGCGTTTCACACATCAAAAGAAGAAATGGAGCCTTTATAGGAACACTTTGTTGTCCGTCTGTCAATACCCTTTTTTTCCAGAATGCGTCAAGCTAAAATTAATATCAAACAGTTCGATATCTCCAAAACCAGTCAGTTTAGACCCCATGTTGTTGGGGTTAAAATTGTTGTAATAAGGTACAACACAAGTAACACATTTCAATTAATGCACCCAATTACATATCACCCGCGGTATATAATTTTGTGAAAACATGGCTTCATATTACATTATGGTATAACTCCGCCGGCATAATGTTTATACATAGTTATGCCGATGGAAACGCGGCTGTGACGTGCATTGAATACGAATACGAATCTTAGTTCGTCTGAATTAATTTTATTGGTAAATGTACTAAGCTTAAGAAAAGCTTCACTGGACTACATTGTTATACACTCGGCGTCACAAAAATCGCACCACTTTAAGAATTCCCTTCAAAGTCATTTTAAACCTATTAATCAATGGTAGACATATGACTATAAGGTATCATTGGAAAGGCAATTTATTTAAATTTCAGTATAAATCAATGGATTTGGTTTTTTGTTTACCAGGGAATAAAAAAAAGCAAGCTAATGCAAATGATTAAAAAGTTAAATTTTATTTTATCAGCAAAAATTACAACAAAGTCCTTAAAAACAACTTAAAACCTAGTGTTACCCCCCCTAGCCCTGATGACTGCTTCCATGCGTTCTCTCATGGACCTAATTAATGTGACAACAGTCTCTTGAGGAATGTTGTCCCATTCTGCAACGACGGCATCTTGGAGGTCTTGGAGAGTGGTAGGGGCAGGATCACGTGCCCGTACTCGCCGTTTCAGTTCATCCCAAAGGTGCTCAATAGGGTTTAGGTCTGGACTTCGCGCCGGCCAGCGCATAACAGGGATTCCAACTTCTTGCAGGTAGTCTCTTACAATTAAAGCGCTGTGACAGCGGGCGTTATCGTGCATTAACGTGAACCCACTGCCAACAAAACCCGCATAAGGGACAACCTGCTCCTCTAAGATCTCTGTTATGTACCGAGCAGCAGTCAGCGACCCTTGCCCGCGAGCACTTCCAGTCCGAGAAACACACACAAGGTTCGTTTTACCGTCGATTGACATGCCGCCCCAGAACATGCACGAGCCACCCCCGTATTCCACTGTCTCTTGAATACAGGCTTGTGCGAATCGTTCACCTTGCCTCCTATACACTCTTCGACGCCTGTCGTTGCAGAAAAGACACACCCTCGTCTCATCCGAGAAGAGCACAGCCCTCCATTGGTCTATTGTCCAATCCACATGGTCACGGGCAAATTGCAACCGGTCTCTCCTATGCTGTGCAGTCAATTTTGGCCCTGTAGCAGCCCTATGAGCTGCAATTTTCTTCTCCCGCATTCTTCTTCTAATCGTGGAGACGCTTACAGAAGTTCTGCGAGCTGATAGCAGTTGTTGTTGCAGCTCAACAGCATTGGAGAACCGATTACGTAAAGACGTCGAAACAATGAAGCGATCGTCTCTTTCCGATGTGCACCGTTGTCTTCCAGATCCACGTCTTCGGATATAGCCACCAGTCTCTTGGAAGCGTTGGAACACTCGTCGAACGGCAAAACGACTCAAGTTCAGTTGCCGAGCAACATCACATTGCCGCATCCCTGATTGCAGTAGTGCAATGACTTGAGCGGCTTCATCTGCAGTGGTATCCATCTTCTGGGGTATTTTTCTTGCTGTAGCTGTTCACGTGTGTTCACTTCAAAGGTTGAATAGCGAATGACCCACATTTAACCCGGGTCGCCCGTTTTATACCCTTGTAGGGAGGTGCAATTAGTGGCCCTTGCAATGCGTATTTTGACAACATTTTTTTTAACGTTACGTGCTAATGAAACCTGTTGTGTTTAGGGATTCTAACTGTTGTTAATTTAAAGGTCGTTAAGCATACTTTCAATTGATACCAATATTAATTGGGTTTAATGTATTCGTTACTGGCGGGACATGTTTTAAACTTATTTTCGAAGAGGTGCGATTTTTGTGACGCCGAGTGTATGAATGTCTATTTGGCGAGAACATTACTTGTAAGAAAATTATTTTTTAAATTAATTAGACATCAGAAGTGGGCTCACTGAGCTTGTAGCTAATTCTGTTTTCCAAGAGTTCACAACAGAAGACTCTGTCCGGATATTACATCGCACTGCACTGTCATCATTAGTTATGTTAATTATAAGCGGAGGACAATGGCGGCCCGCGGCGGACCTTCTTTCTTATTACACTAAGCACTACGAACAATGAAACACTGGCTCAAATGAAATGCGGCATCATTTTGTATAAAATATATTTAATAGTCATTCATAACTTTGTACGTATTACGAATACACGCGTAATCGAACAAGTGTGGACATTCTCATTGTATATTGTAAAACAATAATTTATTCTTACGATGAAATCATTTCACTTATCACATCTAATAAAAATAAAATTCCTCGAAACAGTCGACGGCTTGTTAAAAGCGTTGATTTAAAATAGGATAGCAATTTATTTATCTAAGTTTTATAATTTTGTATACCTAAGTGATAAAAAGCAGTAACACCAGTTCACCACAAGGATCGGTAGCATTGAGTCCTGCGCGAACGTCGTCAGAGTGGTCTACTAGGAAGTGGCGCCACTGCTGCTATGATATCAAAAATTATAACTTTCTTCTCCGACGTGTTGAGTGACGTCGAGATCAACTTACACTGGAGTGTGCACAATAGCCTGCCTCGTGTAGCTGTATACATTAATATGCTATAAACATCCAGTCTTGTTCTAAAAATAATAATATTCAAATTGTAAAACATCTCGCAATAAAACAATGTAAGTTGGAAGCCATGATTAAATAATTTAGTCGCTATGGTGTATTACTTAAAGCACATTTTTTATAAAGTGTTTCTATCTAGTTTAACTACTAGCGCCCTCTGTGTGGCGCGCACCGCGTCGCGTGTCGGCTCGCGGCCGACTTCAGACTTGTCCAACTTTGTATACAAACTCCTCACCTACTTTTATAGTAAAAATTACTGTGCACGACAAGTCACCACTTAACCGTTTCACCATAAAATGAAAAGCAAATACCTATATAAAAAGTATACATGCGACATGTCGCATTGCGAGTATGTATAAGCGCTCTCATCGACAGCGTTAACATATTCACCAGTGCCTCAGGTAAACGTTTAATATCAGTGACTTGGAAATCATTGGCATTTTTATGATAAAACTAGCCTTTTTTAAACATCATGTAGGTAGTACATTTTTCTTAAAAGTACTGATATTGATTGATAGAGGCGCTAAGTGCTCGCCAAATTAACATCTTAGCACGGCAATCATTTAACAAAATAACATTTTATCTAGTTACCTACGTTGTTTAAAATTACATAAAATTTAATAGGTATCTGATATCATGATCATATAATTTTCTAAATATTCTGTAATTCACTTTCCAATGTAAACTTAATACACAGTATTATTTAGTAAAAGTTCGAATTTTTCAAATTAAAATAACAGCTCTTTATAATCACACACACATCATCATCATCATCATCATCATCATCATCACACACATTCTCAGTCACCTTCACCGTATACACAAGCTCACACTATACATAATTTTAAGTATAGGCATAGGTATTGATGTCACTCTCTGCTATGTTTTTTTTTATAATTCTTATCTGTGTACTTCGTAATTGGCGTATTTGTTGGAACTATTATGTTGTATATATTTCCTGTCAGCTGTGAAGCTACCTTTTATAAAATAAATAAATAAATAATTTTATATCATTCACCGTAGGTATACAGAGGAGTTTTCGAGACTTCTTTGAGCATTTTTCGATATTTCTCGTAGTTTCAGTAGGTCACAGATGCCCAGTTGGAAAATTCACTCTGTAGAATAACAGCAATCTTTTATGGAGAACGTTTGTGTAATATTACCTAGACTGAGCTCAGACCGAGCGGCGACCGCTAAAACAATTGCTGCAGGCTAACACCTAGTCAACATCATATAACTATACATAGTACAATGCATATCGGACGCTAATGTTTCAACCACTCACCCTTACATCCACTCTATGTACAATTTTACACAATACTCAACACCGCTATATTATAGCGTTAAGCGCCATTTTCACAGTAAGCTCAATGGGCCTACCACACGCACAGGCTTACCACAGTTTTACCTGCGCAAGGAAAAACAATACACGGTCGGCAACCACAGATATAGATATACCTAGATAACGCAAGAATCACGATCTGTATGAAAACCAAAGGGTAGTAAAATGGCTGACTGCCATTTTTTGACTACCTTTTATGACGTCACAAAAACTATTTAGTCATGGGAAAACTAAATCGATTGAAATACGCCCCCGCTTACGGTGCCCCCCTCGTCCCACAACACAATTAACCATTTTAGTATTAAAACTGACGTCCAACTAACGATGGACCGATTTAGACGAGCGCGAAAATGGCAACTTACGATTTTTGGTCGTCAACTAGCAGGGATTTTTGGCACGCGAAGTAGTTGCTCTTGCGTTATCTAGGTATATACATTGTATATCTGTGTCAGCAACACTGAACGCCCAATCGCGCAGGTAAAACTATGGTGAAGCTTGTGCGTGTGGTAGGCCCATAAGATGTCAAGTTTTTATGTGACGGGTTACATGTTGCTGGCAGTTTGAGTGTGATACATTCATGTTGCACGTGACAAACACTGGTTTGTCACGTGCAACATGAATCTTCAATGTAGGATAATTTACAACGAATGTCACATAACCAGCGCCATTATAGAATCAAATTAAAAAACGAAATTGAAAACTGTGTTTTTGGTAGGTACCTAATAACAAATTTTGGGTCCGATTTGAAAATCAATGTTTCAGAATTTGGAAATTTGAATCAGTAGATCTCCCAAAAATATCAATGTAGTGCGTTTCTTTTGTCTTTTATACAAAAGAAACACACTACATTGATATTTTTGGGAAAATTCTGAAACATTGATTTTTAAATGGGACCCAAAATATGTCAAATACTCTATTGCGCTGTACAGGAAAGACACGTGATTTCTAAATTGTGGAATAGTTTTGAGATAAAAAAACACCGATAACTATCGATGTTTTACAAATTTAGTTTACCGGTAGCGAAAAATGTAATACATAATATATCATCGGTAATATGAACGTGAGCTGTTTACTTCGATCTGAAGAGTGTAACTCTACAGGCAGCTGTTTGTAGATAACAGCTGAAGGAAGAATTAGTTAGCAGACTCTCACAATTGGACGAGTATTCGCTTAATACATTTTAATAACGTAAGGTCTAGAGGTAACAATAAAAATGAAAATTTGAGCATTTACGACACACGTCTTCTTTACAATTTGTTTTAATAACAATTATTTGCTCATATTAATAAAATTTATTTTACACAGAAGCAATTACGTAGTAATGTTACATAGACTAATTACCTATCATTCATTGTAAGTTATAATTTGTTTTAAAAAATACTCTATTTTCAATTGTAAATTTAATTGGAGATATGTTTTGAGAGACTCAATAAAAATTAAAAGGAAACCTTTTAATGTTTTCTCTTAATTGGTGATTTTGCTTATATCTAATTATTTACAATTTAAAATATAAAATAATTGAGCACAGCGTAATATTGTATGATTAATAAGTGTTTGAATTTATTGGAAG
Source organism: Agrotis clavis (assembly GCA_954870645.1). NCBI lineage: Eukaryota > Metazoa > Arthropoda > Insecta > Lepidoptera > Noctuidae > Agrotis > Agrotis clavis. The sequence continues at coordinate 28,085,233 of OX940921.1, forward strand.
AACAGTTTTTGGGAAGTGTATTGCTATTGGCCGCAGTAGGAATGACAAAGATGCGAAACAAATGTTCGTAACGGGATGAGTCGGTTACAATCGGTTATCAGGACTTTGCATTTATTTAAACATAGTACCTAAAGGGGACACGTGGTTGTGTGTAGTCACCGATTACAATAAGTACGGAGTCTTGGTGACATAAAACAAGCGAAAACAGTTGCACACTAACGTAAGACGCTATCGAGCGGTGATCTAGAACAAATAGACCAAGCGCAAGAACTCGTACACTCGCCGCACGTAGCCAGCTGTACTGGAGGGAGGTCCAGTGCACGTGCACCCGCTAGGCGTCCGCGTCGCGGTCCGAGCGCGGCGGCAGGCGCGACAGCGAGTAGGTCTCCGGCTGGAACGTGGGCGGGCACTGCAGGTGCGGGTAGTGAGCGCCGCGCCGCGCGCCCAGCCCGCCCGCTCCTGCTCCCGCGCCCACCCCCGCTCCCGCCCCCGCTCCCGCACCCGCTCCCGCTCCCGCTCCGCTCCAGCGCCCGCGCATCCCCGCTGCAGGTGGAGAGCCGCTCGCCGCGTTGTTGCGGCTGCAATAATTTAGCATTAGTCTACATCACTCTACTGCTGGACATAATATTATACCTACCACTTCAAATGCACACTCATTTCTACTAAATCAGCACACCAGCTGCTACTGGACATCCAACAATTAAATGCTATTTAAGTGATAAGTATTACAAATAACTGTCGGAACGAGTATGTCAGTACCTGTCGATAGGGAGGTGTAGGTGCAGGTGCTGGTGCTGCGTGTACTGCGTGGCAGACTTCAGCGCCGGCGTCACGTCCGCGCTTGTCGTGTGTACCTGCACATACATATTTATTTTATTTTCACCTCACACGCTCGGAAAGATTCTATTTCTCATTCAAAATCTGAGCGCAAAACTCTATTTTGCGCTCTAGAGCACAAAGTGTTGTTTAAAATTCGAACACGTCTTGTATTCAATTGTTTTCTACACTGCCAGGCGAGCCGCCCCCTGTATAGGTCAATGCCCCCACTACATTTCCTCGCTGTGTGAGGTGAAAAGTTGTGTGTTGCACTCGGCAGCAAAGTTTTTCTGCGTCTCGTACCTTTGAAAACTTCGCATCGCTCAGGATTCTATATTTGAACCGCTCGTTTCTCTCGCGGTTCAATCTTAGAATCCTTCGCTCGCTCAGTTTTCAATTCAAGTACTCGCGCCAAAAATCAACTTTGCAGCCTTGCATAACAAATAACTATTTCACCTCACACGCTCGGAAAGATTCTAGTTTTCATTGAAAATCTGAGCGCAGAACTCCATTTTGTGCTCTAGAGCACAAAGTGTTGTTCAAAATTCGAACACTTCAATTCTTGTATTCAATTGTTTTCTACACTGACAGGCGAGCCGCCCGCACTGCATTTCCTCGCTGTGTGAGGTGAAAAGTTGTGTTTGCATGAGGCAGCAAAGTTTTTCTGCGTCTCGTACAGTCACGAGCAATAACATGTAAACAGTTAACAAAATTCAAACCCAATTTACTCGTGAAATACTGGTTTCCACTTTGAAATAAGACTTATTTCGTAATACTATGGCTTCAAAAAAAAGAGAAGAAGAAAGAAGTCTAGTGAAAAGGCAAAACTGTTATCAATATGGCAGCAAAACATCGCTTTTGAATACTGCTTAGTGTATACATACTATTGCTCGTGACTGTACCTTTGAAAACTTCGCTACGCTCAGAATTCTATATTTGAACCACTCGCTTTGCTCGCGGTTCAATCTTAGAATCCTCCACTCGCTCAGTTTTCAATTCAAGTACTCGCGCGAGTACTAAATATAGAATCCTGAGCGATGCGAAGTTTTCAAAGGTACGAGACGCAGAATAACTTTACTGCCGAGTGCAACACACAACTTTTCACCTCACACAGCGAGGAAATGCAGTGCGGGCGGCTCGCCTGTCAGTGTAGAAAACAATTGAATACAAGAATTGAAGTGTTCGAATTTTGAACAACACTTTGTGCTCTAGAGCACAAAATGGAGTTCTGCGCTCAGATTTTCAATGAAAACTAGAATCTTTCCGAGCGTGTGAGGTGAAAATGACTATTGTACATTAGCAGCACATTCGACGCGCTGTAGATCGAGCCTAAGGCGATTCCCACACTGCCCCGCATGATGCAGCGTAGCGCGTGGATGCGTGTTCTTCCGTTGCTTGTAAGTATCTCCGTTTGTATGGAAAACACGCACAGTCCAACACACTGAAAATGCATCCACGCGCGTTCATGCGGATCACGCGCGTACACGCGGAGAAACATGCACCCCCGCGCGTAGGTGCGGGGCGAGACGCAAGGTATGGCACACCGAATCCCGCAGTGCCGCGCGTGATTTTGAATGCTCAGTAATGCACGACCACCACAGAGAACGGCGAATAAATAAATGAGAGCCGCCATGCGTGAATCTACAAAACGCACCTACGCGCGTGAGTGCGTGAAAAACCCGCACGATGATGCAGATCTGCACTCCCGCAGGAACGCGCGTAGGTGCGTCGACACGCAACATGCAGCATTATGCGGGGCAGTGTGAGAATCGCCTTAGGCGGTGTCCTGCGTGAGCTACAAATACGACGCGACGCGATTCAAACAATTTCAACCGCTATTACAATATTTTTTTTAAATTTAATTCGTACGCGTCGCGTCGTATTCGTCGCTCACGCAGGACAGCACGTAAGCAGGAAGTGAGTGACACATTACTAGGAATGCAAAAAAATATTTTTTAATTTATTTACTCGTGTTTATGAAGAATAATCGACGAATACAAGGTTATTTTTTAAATTGTTTTTTCAATGTTGTTGTTACAATTATTTAGTCAGTAATCATTCGATTTCAAAGTATAGCGATGAAGGGTGATAAAAATGTTACGTGTTTTAATAAAGTATAGAGGTTTAAAAGAGGGATTTTATATGGTAACATTCGTCCAAGTGTTTAAATGTTGACACGTCATAATAACCTAATGTTGTATTTCTATTTGGTTAGGATGAAATTTAGTAAAAATCAACATGTGTTAAAATGTACAGAAGTTATTTGTTTATGATTCAAAATTAATGCTGTTGTGATAAAATGAAGCCTGGATGTTTTTTAAGAATGTCTTAAAGGGTACCTTATCGTTCCGTCGCAGCGAGTCCCGCCACCGCTCGGGCGCGGGCGGGGGGGCGGGGCGCGCGCGGGGGCGGGCGGCGGCCGGCCCGGGTGTGCTTGCCGCTCCGTGTGTCCCGTGTGTCCCATGTGTCCCGTGTGTCCCGTGTGTCCCATGTGTCCCGTGTGTCCCGTGTGTCCCGTGTGTCCCGGGTGTCCCGAGTGTCCCGCCCGACACGTGTGTGTGAGGCAGCTCGTCACGGTACACTATCTTTTCGTATCTAAAATCATATTATTATATCGATAGTAAAAATACAAATTCTTCAACAGTGGAATATATTTTTTTTGACCCATTCACAATTAATGTAAATTCGGCCATAAAGTCTCGAATTTTCAAATACCTCCAAATTGTGTTACATTCCTTATTGTTTTCTGCATTACCTACCTAAATATTGCTTCTTCATTATTATTTATTTTAGAAAATCTTTTCTTTTGTGTCTTTCTACTCACCTCCCTTTATAAAATAAGTATATATGTGTACATCAAAACTTGTGATTGGATCCTGTTAACTATGTTGATCACTTTTAGTCTATTCTTATTAATTGTAAGTCATTCCTATAATAAAAAAAAAAAAAACAAATAAACTTAAACTTCACATGACATAATTAACACAGTGATGATATGAACAACCAACTGCTGTACTACATGTCACGAATTCCATTCCCTCACGAAACAAACATTTACATAACTTACAAGTAGATCATCCCATTAGAAAAGGCGTTGATCGAGCGATGATGAACGTTTCAAATATCACCCACACTGATGATAAAAGCACACTAGCAAGTAAAGGCCGACATTCTCACAAAAAAGATAAGCATGCACATTCTACTGACCCATCCTTCCCCCTGACAGAGACCGGTTTCCCGCTACCCGCTCCGCTGCCCGCTCCGCTGCCCGCGCCGTCCTCGCCCGCGGACACCTCTCCGTAGATCACGTCTGGAACTGAACACAACCACAATGTTACACACAGACTTGAAATTCTGACCACTTCACTTTGAGTATTATCAGACGTTACCCGGTTGGCTGAAAACAAATTCAAAAAAATCAAAATCAAAGCAATTTCAAGTAGGCCAGTTACAGGCACTTATGAATTGTCATAGACAAATAAAAATGTAATTAGATTAAAAAGTTATGGCTCTACAGTCCCAGTCACAAGACATAAAAACTGTGAAAGTACCGTAGGTGCTCATTCCAAAGCGTAGATCTCTATGGAGAAGAATGAGCAAGAAACTCCATGGACACTCTTTTTCAATCGCCAAAATTATTACAGATCTTTTGTTACATCATTCATCATCAGATGGTACATTATGTGAGAACGATGTGGCAAGTTATTAGTGTCCATAGAAAATATAAAAAAGACAATTCAAAAATAAAGTTATCAATAATTAAAATAGACCGTGGCAGCTAAGGGATGACCAGTCCCAACTGACAGCGCCCGTTCACGAACATGACGCATATATCAGCACCATTCAGCTCAACCATTTTGAAGGGAACTGAATGATCCGACACAAAACATATAATATATTATAGTCTAAATCAATCTGGAACACAGTTTTATAAATCTATGCAACATTCATAATATTATAGACAATAAAGTATACAAATGAGCCGGCACAACTTTGAGAAGTAAGCAACGATGGATATCTTGGGCTGGGCTGCATTCGGGAAACTGCGTCATATCTCCGAATCATCGATCCGACAATCACTCAAAACCAGGGTTTATCAGTGTGTCCGACGGGGTGAGTGATGCAAAAGGTATTGCTGACATATTTGGATACCATTTTCGTATACGGTCGCCTTTGGGGGGTGAGGTGCCCACTGCTGAGATACCGAGTGGTCCTGTGGGGACAAGATTCAGTGCTAAAGATGTAGCTGCCGTCATAAAAGCTATGACTTAAGGTAAATCACCCGGCCACGACGGGCTTAGCATTGAGCACCTTCAACACGCAGGCCCGCATATGGCGAGAGTACTGGCATTGTTTTATTCTCTATGTGTGGGCCATTCCTACCTGCCTGCGGATCTAATGAAAACTGTTGTAGTGCCGGTGGTTAAGAACAAGACCGGGGATGTTGCCGACGTGAATAACTATAGGCCTATCTCGCTTGCAACAATTATAGCAAAAGTGTTTGACGGCTTGCTTAATACTCAGTTAGATAAATATCTCTCTCTGCATGACAATCAGTTTGGATTTCGGTCCAAACTATCCACTGAAGCTGCGATTCTGAGTCTTAAGCACGTCGTCAGATATTATACGGATCGCAAAACTCCTGTGTACGCGTGTTTCCTGGATCTTTCCAAGGCCTTTGATCTGGTGTCATATAAAATCCTTTGGGAGAATTGGGTTACCCCCAGAACTCTCGAACATTTTCAAATATTGGCACAGACACCAGATCAACAGCGTCAGATGGGCGGGGGTAATGTCGGAACCTTATAGGTTAGAATGCGGGGTGAGGCAGGGGGGGTTGACCTCCCCTGCACTCTTCAACCTCTATGTGATCGCCCTGATCGTTGCGCTCAGCAGCCAGCATGTTGGATGTCATGTGGATGGTGTATGCGTCAATAATTTGAGCTACGCTGACGACATGGTGCTGCTGAGCGCATCGGTTTGCGGTCTTAGGAAATTGATGGCGACCTGTGAAGAGTATGCCTCCAGCCATGGGTTGAAATACAATGCAGGGAAGAGTAAATTCATGGTATTTGGGGCTGGTCTAAAGAGTGTCTCTAGTGTGCCCCCTGTTTATATAAATAATGCCCCGCTTGAGAAAGTGGATCAATTTAAGTACCTAGGTCACATTGTCACAGCTGACCTAAAAGACGACGCTGATCTTGAACGGGAGCGGAGGGCGTTGTCAGTCAGAGGTAACATGATAGCGCGCAGGTTTGTGCGTTGTTCGAGGGAGGTAAAAATAACGCTTTTTAGAGCTTATTGTACATCCCTCTATACATGCAGCCTGTGGGCAAAGTACACTCGTGCCTCATACAACGCCCTCCGCGTCCAATTCAATAACGCGTTCAGGGCGGTTTTGAGGTTGCCCCGCCACTGCAGTGCCTCGGGCATGTTCGCGGAGGCGCGCACCGACTGCTTTCACGCGACAATGCGCAGGCGGTGCGCGTCTCTGGTGCGCAGAGTGCGGGGTAGCGCTAATACCGTCCTAGCGATGATAGCCAACAGGCTGGATTGCCCTTACATCCAGCAATGTTGTAGCAGACATATTATTGCGTGACTGTTCATTGTCTGTCTTTGCTTCTTGTCCTGTCTGTATGTGTCACATTTTGTACTTATCTGTTTTTATGTTTTTGTATATGAGTCTTGTTACTTGAAATAAACGAATTATTATTATTATTAATGACTTACGGAACAGCCCTCAGCCCCAACTTAACTTATCAGCTTCTCCAGCAAAGACATATAATCACAATCAAACAAGTAAAACTATACTTTTTAGTGATGAGTTAAGGTCTGGCTTTGGAAAAATATTATATAACTACCTAAGCCATAGTTTTACTAACCACTGTAATCATAACATAAGTTTTAAACAAATGATAAATAGAATAACTGAAACAAATCTGGAGGACTGTTCTTCTTTAGTTCTACTTTTAGGAAATAGCTTTAATGTAACTAAAAAGGACATAGTCAACGACGATATAATACTAGACTCCTAATAACAGGCGACCGATGTCTGCCAACACATTAGGCAAAAAAGTCTTATATCCGTCTCATTTCGACCAATCCTGTGAGCCGTAAACATACGTTGAGACAGAACAGACCTTGAGTTAGCCAATCACAACGCAGTACCCCGCCCCCCTCGCTTACGTAGTACCTCAGCGAGTTGGCAGAATAGTTTTGTTCGTTAGATCGTGCAATGCGTAGTCTAGTATTATATCGTCGTTGGACATAGTGGATGGTGTGGACTCCTTATTGAAATTAAACGTAGGAAAGCTGATGTTGTGCGCTTTTCCTTACTCGGATAGTTTAAGTGATTGTGAAAATAACCATATTTATAAGTTAAACTGTTGCATTCACATGTTGACATGTTGTCATAGTGACAAATTGTTGTTTTTTGATTCTAACAATTTTGTTAGTAGTTTTGTTTTGCATCGGAGACATTTATCTGTCTTGGAAATGTCGACATTTGATTGCTATGTTGATAGCATTATAGCATCTCTAGCAGGGCGACTAAGCTCGGCCGCTTATGCTGTTAGAAAGATAAGGCAGTTGACCGACGTCGAAACTGCGCGTTTGGTTTACTTCAGCTACTTTCACAGCATTATGTCATATGGCATCATATTGTGGGGCCGGGCAGCTGACATTGAATCTATTTTTATTTTGCAAAAAAGAGCTGTCAGAGCAATTTAAAATCTACGTCGTCGCGAATCTCTTAGGGAATTATTCAAAAAAATTAAAATAATGACAGTGCCTTGTCAATTTATTTATGAAAATATAACACAAGGGAACAGCATTTTTGTTGCATGAAATATTATGACTAATATTATACTTTCTCGGGGTGCTGATTACAGATCTGGAAGTCAGATTGTTTGTATCAGCTTTAGTTTTTGAGATATCATTAAAACGCGTTTTTAAGAAAAATCGATTTTTTCTGAAGAAAACCCTTAGAAAATCAACCACAACTTATAAAAAAAAATCTTTTAAAAGATTTTCTTGCTTGACTTGGTTCACGAGGGCTGTTTTTGAAGCTCCAGCAATAATCCGCCATCTTGGAGCATTCCAGTGACCCTGGTAACGTGCCTCCATAGCCCGAATGTCTTCGATGGAACCGTTCCTCTTGTTCTTCACTCAATTCACCATGATTTTCAGGGAAACGGTCTAAATGGCTTTGGAGGAAGTGTACCTTGATGCTCATATCACAACCAAGCTGCTAGAAGTGTGACAACATCAGTTAATTATGCTCCACATAGCTTCAACCTAATTGTTTCCCAACATTTTTTTTGTTATTTTTCCCAAAGGCTCTTCGATGCTTTTATAGAAAGACCAAGGGTTCTGACTTATGCACTGGGGTCTTCCTGATTAAGGGGCTGGGGGTCAGCAGAAATATCTGGGTTAAAATCGTTTAACACTATCATAACTTGAAGAAGCTTTTTTTTTTCTTCTAAAACGGGATTATTTTGTATAGATGAAGAAGCTTGGGAAACTGGAGCATTGACGGAGTACAAGGCTGGTCGATTAACAGATAACAAATTAGGATAAAACCGTTTCGGACGGTTTCTTTTGTAAATCCTGTTTATATCAACCACACCAGAATAGCAATCATCTTGATGATTGGAAAGTTAATGCCACATCATTGGTGTTTGATACACACAATGAGGTCTTTTCTTAATCCCCCATAATCTGAAAGACTCCACACATCTTTTACTTGCCCAAGGAGATACCCAGTACTTGTCACGGATGCCCAAAGGGAATCCAAAGTAATCACAATACATCTGTTTAATGAAATCCGACACACTTAGTCCACGATTTTTTAATGTATATTCACCACAGATGTTACAAAAGTAGTTGGGATCGTTCTACCAGATCTTTGTCGACTTTGACATTGTTAAACAAAAAATTGTTTTAAAGAACAGCTCGGTAGAATTGAAATTTAAATGTGATTAGTACTAAAATATGACTGATAGCTGTATCTCAAAAACTAGAGCTGCTAGAAAAAAACTGAAAGTAGATTTGAAATCAGCGACCTCAAATTAGTAAAAAAACAGGCATACAATTCCATGCAACAAAAAAAAAGTTTATTTTGTTCCCTTGTGTAATGCATGTTAGGAAAAATCTTCATCCAAACTAATATTATAAATGCGAAAGTAACTCTGTCTGTCTGTCTGTTACGCTTTCCCGCTTAAACCTCTCAACCGATTTTGATGAAATTTGACACAGACAATCTTTAGACCCTGAGAAAGAACATAGGCTATCAAAACACCAAGCGGGCGAAGCCGCGGGCGGAAGCTAGTCTTTTTAATAAAATAAGCGACATACATACTTTTAATACGAGAAATAAAGATAAAATTGATCAACCATATTTTAGATTGTCTAAAGTACAAAAATCTTTTATGGGGTTCTGTGTTAAATGTTACAATAAAATACCGAGTGAAATCTTAAATCTAAATGAAAAAAAAATTAAAAGTTACATAAAAAATACCCTTATTATACAAACATATTATAAATTAGAAGATTATATTCAAGATAAAAATGTTTGGAAACATGCCGGTCCTGCTCCATAGTACAATGTAGGGCTTAAACAAAGTCAAGCTGGTTGAAATTTGAATGCTCACACACTTAAATTATATTTGTAAATTGTGTAATTTCAGTATTTTGTTAAAATGTGAACGCCATGTACCTTTTTGCTTTTTTTATTTCTTATTATTTTTTTAATTTTTAGTCTAGATTTTCAAGGTACATTGCTTTGACATTAATTATTTCAAACGCTGTTAAAAAACATTGTAAAACTTTTTTTTTAAAAGAGTAAGTATGGAGTTTCTTGCCCATTCTTCTCCATACAACCTACCTTAGCGAATGGGTGTAGAATCAATCCCTTCCCTTCCTATTCCTTTATCGACGTTCAAAAGTGCCTCTTTGATGGCCTAATTGGAATAAATGATTTGACTTTGACTTTGACTTTGAACCCGTGCATGAAGTCGTGTGCGTGTACCCACCGATGTTGTCCAGCCTGTGCATGAGGTCGTGTGCGTGTACCCACCGATGTTGTCCAGCCTGTGCATGAGGTCGTGTGCGTGTACCCACCGATGTTGTCCAGCCTGTGTATGAGGTCGTGTGCGTGTACCCACCGATGTTGTCCAGCCTGTGCATGAGGTCGTGTGCGTGTACCCACCGATGTTGTCCAGCCTGTGCATGAGGTCGTGTGCGTGTACCCACCGATGTTGTCCAGCCTGTGCATGAGGTCGTGTGCGTGTACCCACCGATGTTGTCCAGCCTGTGCATGAGGTCGTGTGCGTGTACCCACCGATGTTGTCCAGCCTGTGCATGAGGTCGTGTGCGTGTACCCACCGATGTTGTCCAGCCTGTGCATGAGGTCGTGTGCGTGTACCCACCGATGTTATCCAGCCTGTGCATGAGGTCGTGTGCGTGTACCCACCGATGTTGTCCAGCCTGTGTATGAGGTCGTGTGCGTGTACCCACCGATGTTGTCCAGCCTGTGCATGAGGTCGTGTGCGTGTACCCACCGATGTTGTCCAGCCTGTGCATGAGGTCGTGTGCGTGTACCCACCGATGTTGTCCAGCCTGTGCATGAGGTCGTGTGCGTGTACCCACCGATGTTGTCCAGCCTGTGCATGAGGTCGTGTGCGTGTACCCACCGATGTTGTCCAGCCTGTGTATGAGGTCGTGTGCGTGTACCCACCGATGTTGTCCAGCCTGTGCATGAGGTCGTGTGCGTGTACCCACCGATGTTGTCCAGCCTGTGCATGAGGTCGTGTGCGTGTACCCACCGATGTTGTCCAGCCTGTGCATGAGGTCGTGTGCGTGTACCCACCGATGTTGTCCAGCCTGTGCAGGAGGTCGTGTGCGTGTACCCACCGATGTTGTCCAGCCTGTGCATGAGGTCGTGTGCGTGTACCCACCGATGTTGTCCAGCCTGTGCATGAGGTCGTGTGCGTGTACCCACCGATGTTGTCCAGCCTGTGCATGAGGTCGTGTGCGTGTACCCACCGATGTTGTCCAGCCTGTGCATGATGTCGTGTGCGTGTACCCACCGATGTTGTCCAGCCTGTGCATGAGGTCGTGTGCGTGTACCCACCGATGTTGTCCAGCCTGTGCATGAGGTCGTGTGCGTGTACCCACCGATGTTGTCCAGCCTGTGCATGAGGTCGTGTGCGTGTACCCACCGATGTTGTCCAGCCTGTGCATGAGGTCGTGTGCGTGTACCCACCGATGTTGTCCAGCCTGTGCATGAGGTCGTGTGCGTGTACCCACCGATGTTGTCCAGCCTGTGCATGAGGTCGTGTGCGTGTACCCACCGATGTTGTCCAGCCTGTGCATGAGGTCGTATGCGTGTACCCCCCGATGTTGTCCAGCCTGTGCATGAGGTCGTGTGCGTGTACCCCCCGATGTTGTCCAGCCTGTGCATGAGGTCGTGTGCGTGTACCCACCGATGTTGTCCAGCCTGTGCATGAGGTCGTGTGCGTGTACCCACCGATGTTGTCCAGCCTGTGCATGAGGTCGTGTGCGTGTACCCACCGATGTTGTCCAGCCTGTGCATGAGGTCGTGTGCGTGTACCCACCGATGTTGTCCAGCCTGTGCATGAGGTCGTGTGCGTGTACCCACCGATGTTGTCCAGCCTGTGCATGAGGTCGTGTGCGTGTACCCACCGATGTTGTCCAGCCTGTGCATGAGGTCGTGTGCGTGTACCCACCGATGTTGTCCAGCCTGTGCATGAGGTCGTGTGCGTGTACCCACCGATGTTGTCCAGCCTGTGCATGAGGTCGTGTGCGTGTACCCACCGATGTTGTCCAGCCTGTGCATGAGGTCGTGTGCGTGTACCCACCGATGTTGTCCAGCCTGTGCATGAGGTCGTGTGCGTGTACCCACCGATGTTGTCCAGCCTGTGCATGAGGTCGTGTGCGTGTACCCACCGATGTTGTCCAGCCTGTGCATGAGGTCGTATGCGTGTACCCCCCGATGTTGTCCAGCCTGTGCATGAGGTCGTGTGCGTGTACCCCCCGATGTTGTCCAGCCTGTGCATGAGGTCGTGTGCGTGTACCCACCGATGTTGTCCAGCCTGTGCATGAGGTCGTGTGCGTGTACCCACCGATGTTGTCCAGCCTGTGCATGAGGTCGTGCTGCTGCGCGCGGTGCTGGTGCTCCACTCCCATGAGCACTCGGTTGGTGTACAGCTGACGTCGCTCCTCCGCCTGCTTCTTCAGCATGAACTGCTCCAGAGTCACGAAGCCCACCAGATTCTCCGTCTGCAGGCACATGACACACGTTAGCGTCGCGACCACACAAGGGAACACACTCCTTCTGCAGTTTGGTGCAGTTTTCGATGGCTTTGATGGCTATATTGAAATAAATGATTTGACGATTGACAATTTGACGATTAGAAGAAAAAACGGAATCTCCAAACATGGGCTTATTTGTTACCAAAGAAACTCTCCTATTAAAAGTAGTAAGTATGCACAAACCACTTCTCTTGACATGTTAATAGTAAAGATGACAAATTCATGTATTTATTTTGCCTAGAATATATTTTAAAATGTTTGTACTCGCCTTAGGTTTAGGTTTAGGCACGTGCAGAGTAGGTTTGGTGACAAAGTCGCTCTTGTCGAAGTCCAGCAGGTTGGGGTTGGAGGCGTGGATGTAGTTGATGGGCTTGGGCAGGCGCCGCGACTTGGGGCCCTCCTCCGTGCCCTCCACCGTGAGGAGGGGCGGGGGCCCGGGCGGCGAGGGCGAGGGCCCGGGAGGCGCGGGCGAGGCCCCGGGCGGAGCCACGCGCCGGTAGCTGCGGTAGTGCTCCGTGGGCACGGGCACGCCGGCCTGCGCCTTCTGCGGAGAACGATATCTTTACAACGAGTCAACGCACTCAGCTCCGCGACCAGTAGAGCCCGCACGTCCTCTCAGGCGGCCGGCTCCTGCGTGTGCTCACCTTGAGTTTAGCGTCGTCCTTGGTCTTGTTCCGGTAGAAGAAGCGCAGGTACTTGCGGTCGAGGCTGGTGGAGGAGTGCGGCACGTTCTCGTGCGACTCGCTGCGCTGCATGCGGTGCGTCAGTTTCTTCAGTGAGCCGAACTTTGACTTATCCTTGTCCTTGTCCTTGTCGCGGTCGCGGGACCGATCGCGCTCCTTGTGCGGACTCTCCGTGTCCGACTCAGTTTCAGAGTAATCGGTCTCGGAGAATTGTTTCGACACGTCCATCTGAAAGTGAAAAAACAATGTGGGAGTATGAATTTGTAAATATCGTACAATAAACTAAATATTTTATCTACAGCAAATACTGACATGAGTGGCGAGCGAGGGTAGCAGCGTGGCGCGGTGGATGAGCTGGATCCAGGCCAGCTGCGCGTCGCGGGAGTCGCAGGCGAAGTAGAAGGCGGTGCCGGTGTGGTACACCTTGAAGGCGTGCGCGCGGGACTTCACCTCGCCCGCCGCCGCCACCGTGCAGCCCTCCAGGTAGATCATACAGTCCGCCTTCGAGCACTGCGGAGGTAACACGGTGTATGTAAGAGACGAGCGCGCGCGTGGTGGTCGGAGGCGTGGCCTCCTCTGCCCTCCACCGCAGGAGCGACTGACCTCGGGCGTCCTGTAGGCGTACAGCAGGTTGTGTGTGAGCAGCAGGTGGCGGCGGGCCCAGCGCGGCTGCGCGGCCCCGCGCGCGCGCACGCGCTGCCACACGCCGCCCGCCGCGCCGCGCGCCGCCAGCGCCCGCGCCGGCACACAGCGACGCTCTGCTCAAATGTAACCATAGACGGGATCAGCAGATCAAATCACCATAAGTCAACGTAATAATGACCCTTCAGAAAACGCAGCAATGATAGGTTCACCTATATCAACTTTACTCACTCGCAAGAATGGAGCTCTTCTTCTTCAAGCTCCTGGACTTTGAAGTAGGAAAGATCCCCCGCACGGCACTAGTCGGTGAGAGTGCGATCCCGCGCGTGGGCGTGGCGTCGTTGTGCACGTGCGCGCCCATCACGATGTCGCCCGCGCCCGGCCGCAGGGGCCCCGCCGGGCCCGCGCCAGGCCCCGCTCCAGGCCCCGCTGGACCCGCGGGCCCCGCGCCAGGCCCCGCTGGACCCGCGGGCCCCGCGCCAGGCCCCGCCGGGCCCGAGGCCCCGGCCGGCTCGCTGACGGGACTGTTGATGGCGGGCATCTCTCGCCGCTCGCTCGGGATCACGCGGATGTCGTGCTTCGTTATATGTCGGAGAGGGACGGATATCTGCAGATCGATGATTGTATGTGTCTTATAAATCTAATATTATAAATGCGAAAATATTGCTAGATGGACGTTTAGTACTCAATCAAATCAGAACGGCTGAACGGCTCTAGATAAAATTTGAGTAAGATAGATAACCAAGTATCATACCGAATAACAACGATCGCGTAGAAGAAAATTACTGAAAAAACTGAGATTTCTGCTATGCGGAGAGCATAAATATTAGAAATGTGAAATCGCTAAGAAACAAAAAAAGGGCTGTCAAAAAGAAAACATAGTTTTACAAAGCTCTCAATGCTGGCAATCTGTAACCAATTTTAAAGTGACCGATCTGTGGAAACATGATCGTACTTTCAAAGATTAAACACGAATCGAATGCAGATATTTAGAAATAATTAAGGTTTTGAGTCGATCTGCATTCAGGTAGCACAAATCACCACAGTCAAATAAAGGGCAGAGAAGTTTTACCTTTACGTGAGACGTAAGATTATTCTCCAAGCTGAGAGCCTGGGGCCTATCCAAGAGCGCCATAAACTAATAGAATGACACTTGCTTGGGTTAACCGTCACTCCAAAACCAATAGACCAATATTTTAAACAGCTCTTAAGTCGCGGTTAAGCTCCTCGATCGCATCGGACATTTATGTTGACAACATATTGCCAACACTTCCTTTACAATAAAACTAAGTCATTAGCGTAAAGATTTTACGCACACCAAAGCTCGGAAGTTATAGTCAGCTAAATAAAAAGAGATTGCAGAAGTGGAGATAAAATACCACCTTGAGGGACGCCAGCTACAAGATGACATCAGCTAGAAGAATTGTCTCCAGTAATAACTGACTACTGACGCCCCTGAAGATAGGATGAAAATAAATCTAAACCCTCGTGAGATACCATAGGATAGGAGAAGATGGTCAAAAGGACTTCGTGATTAACGGTATTGAATGCATTAGAAGAGTCAATCAACACTAAAATTCCTGTCTTCCATTCCTGCCTTATATCGTTTCTTTCGAGACGCGCTAAAACAGTACCTAGCGAATAATTATCGAGCCATATTTTGTTAAATTTCAGCTTTGTTCAGTTTTATATTAATTGAAAACACTTACGTTAATCGCATCCACTGGTCGGATAGGTTTCAGCGGCGAGGCCGGAGGCTCCTCAGTCCGCGGCACGGCGCGCAGCACGGGGTAGGGGGCGGGCAGGGGGGCGGGGGCGGGGGCGGGGGCGGGGGCGGCAGCGGGGGCGGGGGCCAGGCCGGCGGGGCGCGGGGGGGGCGCCGGCCGCGGGGGGGGCTCCGGGGCGCGCGCCGGGTACCTGAGAGGACACACGTCACAACTATCCTAAACCGAATTTTCGTTTTTGTGTTGAATCGTGTTCCTGACGTCCTCGGACGCAGTGATACATCGTAGTCCTGAGTTAATTCGTTTAGTCGGTGTGAATTGCGTCACAACACAACAATGTGAATCCGGATTTACATGCAAATTTTGAAGATAAAATTGAAGGGTCTATGTGTGAAATCATACAGAAGAAATTCAGAAATAATACAAATAGATAAATCAAAAAAAATGCAGCACATTATAAAAAGCGGATGATCACCTGAGCTGGGTATCGTGGTCGTGCACCGACTGCTCGGACATCGCTGAGCGGCGCCGATGTTCCATCATGGCGATGTTGATGGTCTCCAGTATCCTCTCCGTGTCCTCGTCTCTGTCGGGCAGCAGGCCGTCATCGGACCGCGGGTCGTCGCCGGTGACCTCCGCGTGGCTGCGCCGCCCTCGCTGCAGTATCGCCTCGCCGATCTGAGAGCTAGACTTCTTGAAGTCAAGGATTCTGTCCGCCTTGTCAGCAGAGTGTAGCGCGAGCGGACTGTCGGTGGGCGTGGTGGGCGACTCGGGGATGGTCTGCGCGGCCAGCGGGCCCGGCTCGTCCAGGCTGGCGTCGAAGTCGTAGGCGGGCGTGGAGTGGGCCTTGTCCAGCTTGCCGCGCCCGCGGTCCGCGCCCGCGCCCTCGTCCGCCACGCGCGGCCGCGGGGGCGGGGGCGGAGGCGGGGGCGCGCGGTCCAGCACCACACCCAGGCACGTGCGCGGCCTCGGAGATAGTTCTAGACCAGTGCTGCATGATACCGCCTGAGGAAAATTACGATTATAATGTGCCACGATTAAAGGCCGATTCGCACACAACAGTGCCGACACGTGCCGATCAGTAACAGTGAAATATGATATTGTCGCATACATTTTGTACGACGCCATTCGTACTGATCAGTGACAGTGCCGTTCAGTGATCATTGAACATCACTGAACGGCACTGTCACTGTGCCGTCACTGTTGTGTGCGGATAGGCCTTTACTCTTTGACAGAGTTCATTTTTAGTTGGTTGTATATTTCAGTATTTATAATAAACCAAGGCAATTGTGTATAATTCTCAGAATTTGCATTTTGAACTTGCTGTATGAAAATATGTTATAATTTTTTTTTTAATTATTATTTTAACAAAATCTGTAATTTTGGCAGAAATGAGATTTTATTTTTGGAAATAGGAGATACGGCACATTATATAACAGCTTCTGAAAATTCCTTATATATGACTGTTATGTACCAAACAAATCTACTAACTAGACAAAATAAATGATCTTAGTTTGCCCTCTGAAAATAAAAACCACATCTGAGTAGTGGTAGCGGTACCTTGTCCCGGGCGTAGAGCGCGGTGTCGTCGGGCGCGGGCGACATGCCGGTGCTGCCGCCCTCGTGGCCCCACCGCTGCTGCTTCAGCTCCTGCCAGAACTGCAAGTAAGACGTTCCAACGTTATCAGTAGTGATGGAGGGCAGACGAGGGAGGAACGTGCGGTACCTGTTCGATGGTGTGGCTCGGTCGCTTGTACAGCGGACTCTCGCCGCTGATGGTGTGGCGTCTTTGGACCGCCGTCCTCGGCTTAGGTGGATACATCCTGAAAGTAAAACAATATAATTGAGTTAGTGTTATCAGATATGTGGTCACAGCTCCTTTCATACACTAGTTTAGAACGTGGGGTGTGCGTGCTTTGATTTGATACATACTATGTCTTTCATTAACATGAATGACCCTGGCAGTAGAAAGTAAACGCTTTGCGATGCCAGTACCTGGTGTGGTCGGGGTGCAGCTGTGTGGGCGAGGCGGGCGGCGACAGTGGCTCGCTGTCGTCGGACTCGACCGGGGAGGGAGCGTCGGGGGGCGCGGGCGGCGCGGGGGGGGGCGCGGGCTGCAGGTGCAGCTCGGCGCGCGGGCGCAGGCGGCGCGGGCGGGCGTGCAGCGCGGGCGGGGACAGCGCGGGGGGGGCGCGCGCGGCCCGGCGACGCAGGCGCAGCGCTAGCTCCGCGCCCGCGCCGCTGCACAGCCGCACCACGGCCTCGCCGCTCCAGCCGATCACGCACTGGTTGCCCACCTGCCGACCGGTTCAAATTATAGTAGATTACGCAACAAGGGAGTAAAGCATTGCCTTACGTCACGGGCGTATTGAATCCCGAAGCGACACTAAGGATTCTGGGGCTGAACCTCCGTAGCGCAGCGAGGAAGTTCAAGTGTTAATTCCCGAGGGAATTAAGATAACAATCCTTAGTATAGTGAGGGATTCAAGTTAGCCCAAGACAAGGCAGCTTAGGCTGCGTTTCCACCAGAGATGTGCGATGGAAACGTGTCGTGCGAGGATGTCTAGCTGTGCTGTGAAAATGTGTGGGGGTTTCCACCAAAGCTGTGCGATGAAAATGTGCCTACTAGGATGTGTAGCGGAGCTGTGAAAATGCGCATTAATGTGTGGTGGATGCGTTGCCAAGCTGTGAAATGTGTCGACGAGAGTGCAGTGTAGTGGAGGCGGAGACACAACACATCCCTCGCAACACATCCCACTCACACATCCCTCGTACACATCCCTCGCTTCTTTTGTATGCACAAAAATCCAGCTACGCTGAGCCGTTTCTACCAGAGCTGTGCTGACCGAGGTGAGGTGGGACGGGTAGGGAGCGATTTTATTGGTTCTTTACAAACACATCCCTCGCTACGCATCCTCGCACATCTCTGGTGGAAACGCAGCCTTACTCCCGAGGAGCGTACTCTGCTTTTCACACCCTGCGAGGAAATAAATTCGATTTTTGAAATTTGATGTGGTACGACAACCTTCGAACGTGAAGTTGGCACTACTGCAAGCGATCAGCTGTTGCGGTCACCGGCCGCCATCTGCTCAATTCCTTGGTAAAAGGTAAAAGTTTTCATAGGTACTGTTTTATTTGAGGTTCCAAATTCAATCACATTATTCCCACGGGAATAATGAAATTCAGTACAATATTATTGCCCGGCTCGAATGGGGGGCAGCAATGACCTGCTTTATTCCTCGTTTGCATGACATATAATTTGACATTTACGAGCAAGTGGTGTGAAAAAAGAATTATATTCGTACGAGAGATGAACAAACTCTTTTCTAAATTAATAAAACATCACAATCCTATTTTAGTGCACATCATGTGTACCTGTACGATCTCGTCCCCGATGTGCACGGCGCCGGACGCGTGCGCGGGCGAGCCGAAGCGGATGTCCGCGAGCTGGTGGTGTCCACAGAAGGACGGCACCACGTCGAAGCCCAGCGGCTTGCCGGCCTGCCGCAGCGTCACCGTGTCCAGCGAGGCCGGCTGCAGGATCATCGGGTCCGACACGTCCTGCGACACACGCTAATATTTTTTTAAATCAAATAATAAAAAAAGAATAGCAATAAGGTACATGGTGTTCACATTTTAACAAAATATTGCAGATACAGCTAATTTACAAATACAATATAAGCATTGTGTGAGCATTCAAATTTCAACCAGCTTGATGTTTCCAAGCATTTTTATCTTGAATATTATCTTCTAATTTATATGCTTGTTTACCAAGTGATTTCTTACCTGTATGATGTAGTCTGCGGTGGCGGCAGTGGTGGCGGCGGCGGCGGCCACGGCCCGCGCGGGCTGCTCCGCGAACCTGTCCCGCTGCGCGCACGTGGCGGCCTCCAGCGACAGCTTCAGCAGCGCCGCCTTGCGCTCCGCCAGGGACGCCGCCGCGCTGCCGCTCGAGCACAGCGGCCATCTGCACATTCACTAACAATGATCTACTGTCCCACACTAATATACCAAATTTAATGTTCTGATGATGATAGCTAGACAAGATTCAACAAAGTACATACATCATAGGATTACAAGACTTATTATGATAGTGAGATATTGGTACATGGCGAACATCTATTCAGACTTTTAAGACACTTTACATTAGTCGCCTTGTTCTTGCATACCTACAAGTATGACATGACATTTGTCTATAAGAAAAAGACTAAATGTACAAGTTCAAACTACCTAATTGTAACTTGTATGCAGGATTATTCAAGTAGTGTACAATTTGCAACTTGAATACAAGCAACTTGTATGATGGAAATGTGGCCTTAAATACAAAGTGTTTTGTATACTGAAATTGTACGCACAGCTATGTGGAATTCCCTGAAGACAAGTATGCTTTACCGGCAACCATATCATTACTTACCATCAGGCAGGATGGTGGTCAAATAGAAAACCTATTGTGAATTAAAAATATAAAAATCTCAAAGAAAATGAATATAATAATTAAAAAGATAGTGAATTTTTAAGTTGTTAAGGAGTTAAAGCCTTTTATTAACATGTAATTAAATTATGTAGAAAATGACTCAGCTGTAAGATGCTCATAATTTAAAATATTTTACTGAAATATGGGAAAAAATTTCATAGAGTTAAAGTAACACCACTGTGTTATTATAATTTTGAAAACCAAACCCACAACATGAAAACACATTATATGTAGAATGACAAGTAATAACGTAATAAACAATCACATCTCTGGCTATGTCTGAGATATTACATACAAATAACTACAAATCAACTTCTCTTTCAATTTCTCTGTTGATTGCAAAAGCTAAAGATAATTAATTATTTTTAGAAATCATCACAATTTCTGAGTTTCAATAAAACATTTTAATAAACAAAATGACTACTAGTATAACTTTACCTGTCGAGCCAGCATACAAGAGGTTTAACAGCGTGCACGGTGCGAGCTACATCAGCCAGTGTTTGTGTCTCAAGCCTCGCATCAGGGTGGTGGCGCAGGGCACGTGCCAGTGTGGTGGCCACCACAGACACACGCAGCGCAAGCTGCTGCACACACTCTCGAGACACCTCATATTGCTAAACACATCCACAAGGGTGATATTACACACACTATTACTGTGAAATACATTATGTCACTTAGTTACTACAAATAACGGCAGTTAAATCATTAATCAAATACAAATTACTGCTACAGCACTACTATAAATAAACAATGGAGACATAAGCATTAAATAGTTCAGTAGCGGCGCTCATCAACAGATAACACCGTACAGATAAGTGAAACAGAACATTGTGCTCTCATGTGACTCATCCTGCCTCACTACCAACCAGGCTATAGGCATGTTATGTATATTACTGGGTGCAGTTCGATACTGGTGTAAGCTAGACACTCACAAAGTTCCGCAGATGCTCCACGGCCTCCAGCAGCAGCTCTTGGTGTCCGATGACGTGCATGCCGAGGTACTCGAGGTCGTCGCAGCGCAGCGTCAGCAGCTTGGCGCCGTCCAGACCACGCTCGCGCAGCGCCGGCACGTAGCTCGCCACCGTCGGGCCCAGCCCTGCGACAACAGCCGTGACTCACTCGCTCCACCACACACACCGACCGTTCTCCGCGGCCTCTACGTACCTGACAGCCAGTCCGCCACCTGGTCCACAGACCACTCCGCTACGTTGAGGCTAGCCATCGGCATGAAGGTGTCTCATCTTCTATTGACCACTGTTTATTATTATAGTGCGGCGCAAATTACTAACAACAGCCGGACGATGCGACTTCTTTTGATTTTTGACTGATATTGACAATTGACATTATACTGACAGTTCACACCACAGACTATGAAAGTTACGTTTCATTAAACGTTCTACAGCACTTTCGAATTTGTGTTTGCAGTTTGCGTTTTATACGTCTAACTTGCAATAAAATAAGTTTTCAGATTTCACACGAGTTTATTATTCTACCGTAACTTCTGAAAGCCTGTTGTACTATTTCTGCAACGTCTCGTAGCCACAAACTACTTAGAGATACTACGCCACTAGCACACGTCACATAATTATGTGAGCCCACAATATTTTTTATCTCGAACTGAAAATATAAAGTTGATTTTAAATTAATTCATTCTGACAAACTAGGTCCACGATTCATTCAACTAGATTTTTTTTTAATATTTTCTGTGACTTTCAAGAATGTTCAATTGTTCATATTCAAAAAGGGGGAGATTGATGTGCTGGATTGCTGTTTCCGTACATCTTTTACCTGCTTTTAGGCAAATTTTAGGATGTTCGGTTCAATCATTTAGGCCTGAAAAGGTAATAAGCAAACTTACTTTCACATTTTAACTACAAGAATTGTATTGAAACTTTCAAAATCACACATACACGTACAAATAGATCCTCAAGATAACGACAGATGGCGTTGGAAACCTGAATGGAGAACCGGCCATGCAACGGCAGCCCCCCGCCCGGTTCTAATTTGACTAATTCATCGTGATTGTGTCTCTCTCTCATTGAAAATATTATATTCAAAGTAATGGTAAACCATAATAAATTATGGCTCTCTATTCGCTCTCCACGTCGCGTCAGTACATTTGCTATAACGCGGTGTCTTGCGTGAGCGACAAATACGACGCGACGCGACGCGAATCGAAGTAATTCAACTACTATTCAAATATTTTTTTTTTTATAATTATGTAGGGTAAACTACCAGTCATTGGACACTATCAGTTATTGGACAGAACTCCCTTTAATCGTTTTTATTAAAGTTGTGATTCAAGAGTCTAACAATGCAACTGACTCTTTAGGTACTCCGTTTATTGGTGATACTTAAAAGTTTAAAACATTTCACAGTTTGGACTCAAAATTACCTTTTTTTTCACACTCTTCACGTAAAGGCGTTTGTTCACATGTA
Organism: Agrotis clavis; assembly: GCA_954870645.1. Classification (NCBI taxonomy): domain Eukaryota; kingdom Metazoa; phylum Arthropoda; class Insecta; order Lepidoptera; family Noctuidae; genus Agrotis; species Agrotis clavis. The sequence continues at coordinate 28,107,345 of OX940921.1, forward strand.
GAATCAAAATTAAGTGAGGGTGACATTAGAGGGGCCGCCCGACTTCTGTTCAGCAGCGATGTGGTGGCGCCTTATTCTCCAGAGACACTTTCAGCCCTGGAGAGTAAACATCCGGCGCCTGCGGATGGCTTAACCTTCCCCGACCCACCTACCCACCCCGACCCCCTTGTTCAGGACTCATTTTTTCAAATTACCGCTCCGCAGTTGATCGCAGCCGTGAGCTCTTTCCGCAGCGGATCCGCCGGCGGCCTCGACGGCCTGACTCCACAGCATCTGAAGGATCTGTTGAGTTCAGGCGCCGGGGACGCCGGTGTGTCGCTCATGAAGGAGCTTTCGGCTTTGGTCAACTTAATGCTTTCCGGCGGCGTGAACGATGCCGTCGTCGATGTCTTATACGGGGCTAACCTCTGCGCCCTGCGCAAGAAGGACGGCGGCATTCGTCCCATTGCCGTCGGTTGCACCTATAGGCGTATGGCAGCCAAAATATGTTGCAAGTTGTTTAGTGAAACGCTTGCAACTAAGTTCCAGCCCCTACAACTTGGTTTTGGTTCCAGAGGGGGCTGTGAGGCTGCCGTACATTCCTTGTCCTCTTTTTTAAATTCAGGTAAAGGTGAAGTCATCCTCAAGGTTGACGTGAAGAACGCTTTCAATTCTGTTAACAGGGACACTTTGTTGGCAGAAGTCAAAAAGGAACTACCCGAAATTTATGGTTTTATTTGGCAATGTTACAGACATCCTTCAAAACTACTTTATAAGGTTTTGGAATCTGCAGTTGGTTGCCAACAAGGTGACCCCCTTGGGCCAGTCATTTTCAGCTTATGTATTCATCCCATTATCCAAAAATTAAATTCAAAATTTAACGTGTGGTACTTAAACGATGGAACCTTAGGAGGTGACGTAAGTACTGTTTTAGCTGACCTACAACTTCTGAAAGAAGAATTTAAATTAATAGGCCTTCAATTAAACTCATCCAAATGTGAAATTTTTGTAACTGACGTGACCGACAGACAACCGATTTTAGATAAATTTAATGAAATAGCTCCAAATATCACCATCTTAGATAAAAGCTCCCTGCACCTCCTTGGTTCCCCTATTTTGGCAGAAAGTTTCCCATCATTTATTGACAACAAAATTAAACGTTTTAATGATATTTCGGAAAGACTCTCCCAAATTAGTATACATTCGGCCTTCACCCTAATTAGATATTGTTGTTTTGGTCCAAATTTCATGTATTTTCTTCGTTCATCCCCTCTTTTCAAACATCCACAACTCTTGGACAAAATTGACAAAATTATTCGTAATACATTATCATCCATTCTTAATGTGGCCCTGGATGACCGAGCGTGGCTTCAAGCCACCCTTCCAATTCGTTTTGGTGGACTCGGTATCCGCAAAATTTCCAGTGTTAGCTTACCGGCGTTCTTGTCCTCTGTCCACAGCACTGAAAAGCTGACCAGGAGAATTTTGTCTTTCTCCCTGGTCGACCCTGAGGTGCCGTGTTTGACCGATGCCGAGGACGCCTGGAAAGTGGCTTGCCCAGATACGGATCGGCCCGGTAACCCGTTTTCCCAGAGACAGTGGGATGAGCCGCTCTGCAGGTTGGTACGGAATAATCTCATTAATACGTCCACCAATACTGCGGAGCGTGCCCGCCTGCTGGCTGTGGGTGAATGGGAGTCGGGCCTTTGGCTTCAGGCGCTACCGTCACCCAACATAGGTACTATGCTGGGTGACACAACCTTCCGTGTCGCTGCTTGCTTACGTTTGGGCGCTCCTTGTGGGGCTCCACATCGCTGTCAATGTGGTGAAGTAGTCGACTGCCTCGGGCACCATGGCCTTTCCTGTAGCAGGAGTGCAGGTCGGTTGGCACGACACGCTAGCTTAAACGACATAATCCGTCGTGCTCTTGTCACCGCCGGGGTGCCAGCCGTCTTAGAACCCAGTGGCTTGGCACGCGACGATGGGAAGAGACCAGATGGTATGACCATAATGCCATGGAAGCTGGGTAGGCCTTTGGTGTGGGATGCAACATGTGTCGACACCCTTGCGCCATCCCATCTTCCTAGTTCAGCGTGTTGTGCTGGCGCTGCTGCTGCAGGTGCTGAAAACTCCAAGCGGCGCAAATACATTGGCTTAGCTAGTAGCTATGTGTTTGAGCCGTTTGGGGTTGAAACTCTGGGGCCATGGGGCCCGAGTGCCCACAACGTTTTTAAGGATATCGCCAGGCGTTTAGTCGACTCTTCAGGTGACCAGAGGGCTGGCCTATTCCTAGGCCAACGAATCAGCATTGCCATACAACGTGGCAATGCTGCCAGCGTTCTGGGCACCGTTCCCGTTGACAGCGATGTGGATGAATTCTTTGACGCCCTTTGAATATTTCTTTTATTATTATTATTTGTACATATAGTTAGTTTTATTTATAGTTTAGATTATGTATTATATTTACTCTTAGTACTTATGTTTTATGTAATTAAATTATTAACAAGCAGTAAAAAAGACCCACCAAAAAATTAAATGTAAAAAATGCCAAGTCTCTCGTTGCAGTCTTTCCATCGTAAAAAGTTTTGAGATCTCACAGAAGCCAAGTCCTATTCAAATTATTTTGTAGTTATAAATCAACATTTAGTAATTATATCAATAGTTTTCTTTATATTATAACTATAGTGACTTGGCAATGAGCACAAGTAAAAACAAATAAAACGGCATATTTGGAGGAGTTGAAAGTTACACACACCGCATGCATAAACATTCTCTTTTATTTACTTTATTTATTCTCTTAACATTCATCATTTACTTTCATAAAGCGATGGCCCGTAAGGTATTCTTAATTATTGTATTGGAACATGTAGTCGGTAGTGACCATCATGATTCACACATAACAAATAATCTGATCACAGGTCTCGTCAGTAACATTTGCACATAATTCCAGGCAGCAAGCAGCTTTTAATTTGTGCTCATTGCCAAGTCACTATAGTTATAATATAAAGAAAACTATTGATATAATTACTAAATGTTGATTTATAACTACAAAATAATTTGAATAGGACTTGGCTTCTGTGAGATCTCAAAACTTTTTACGATGGAAAGACTGCAACGAGAGACTTGGCATTTTTTACATTTAATGTTTTTGGTGGGATCTCATTTATTTTTTGTAAGTGTATTTCTTTCTTTTTTTTAGCTGTCCTCATAATTTCTTGGACTTCAGCTACTTTTTTGCTTAGGACCCATTCTCTATCTAACAAACTAAATAGAACTAAACTAACTAACAAATAACTAAATAAATATATATCTACTAACTTACAAACTAAATATAACTAAACTAAATAACACGTAAACAACTAGATTTATGTAACGTTCTATGTCCATGTTATATTAATAAACTATTTTCCTAAATAACTGTTTCAGTAACAATAATAAATCTACTATCTAATCCGGCTAACTTAAGTTCTCTAAATATCGCTACAATATTTTTTTAGTTTCGAAATGGTTGTTCATAGATAGATGGCGCTATCAAATGAAAATTATTGAAGTATTTTAAAGTACTACTTAGACTGCGCTCTGTAACGAAACCATAGCGCGATTCAGACAGGTACAATGCCATCTATCGAGCGCGCATACAATATTTATCGCAATACAATGGAGTTTTAGCTTTATTAATTTAATGAATTGTGAACTTTATGTATTAATTTAGATTAATTATAGTCTATGTATTACATTTATATTATTCTTTTCTATTCTATGTATGTATTCATCCAATTGAATACTTAAACAACGAACAAAGTTAACAATGCAGTCAAAATCCATACACAATGTTCTTGCCAAACCGCAAATATAAAATTGTTTTCTATGGTATATTATTTTTTAATGTTTTTATAATTTTTCCTTTATATGTGGCTAATGACCTATCTTGGTGCAAAATTTGAAGTTTCTAAGTCTGCTAGAAGTACCTTAGATTTTTGATGATCGGTCAGTGAGTCAGTCAGTCAGTGAGTGACAAAATGGTGTAACTTTGATCGACCGTAACTCCTAAACTATTCATTCAATTGGCATGTAATTTCGAACTTAAGCTTGTTCTAATGCCTACTATTATTGACCGAAAACCTAAACTCCTAGCTTTGTCCACGTCGAAGATATAGGTGGGGCGAAACAGCCGCGAATCGCTTCGAGAAAAGATGGTACGGCCGTGCCCGTTTTGCTCGAGACTTGGCGGGGCACTGCCGTGCCCCCAGATACGATATTCACTTCAGCTAATAAAATTTTTCACCATTAAAAAAAAAAAAAAACATTTCTAATAGATGGCAGCAATTGGTCAAAATTAATTAATTTTCTCGGCGTCCGGACGGTTACCGGTAATTCTAATGAGAAATAAAGAATTTGGTAAGTTTAACTACTACATGTTTTAACGATTTGTATTCTACCTGACAGTCCTATGTTCTTAGTAGTTTGCACAGTAATGTATAATGGTATTCTGTACTGATTTTGATATGATAACATACTGACAGTCAAATACGTTTTTTAGGTTATTATGTAATGTCCAATAACTGAAAACTTTTTTGATTAAAATCTAATTATTGGACAAGCGTCCAATAACTGCAATTTTTAAATTAAAAATAATTTAAATTATTTTGGACTCTACTGCGTATAACTTTAGGCTAAAGGAACCATTTTTAATAGTGTTGCTCTTAGGCACCTTCTACTAGTCTTTGGACAGGGTGTCCAATGACTAGTTTTAACATTAAAATCAGATATTGGACACCCTGTCCAAAGACCGATGACTAATTTTAAGATAAAATTAGTCATTGGACACTTTGTCCAAACTAAAACCTACCTAACTAACGGTACTGTCTGATAACAGTGTTTAGAAGTAGATAAATCAAAGATGCCCAAGGGGTAAAAAGAAAGACTACGATTCTATAAAAAATATGCTTAATAATTAACATTCGGTGCTGATTGAGAAAATATTATAGAACTCAGGTAATTTTTTTGTTTGATGTGAATTATAAAAGAGGTATCTTATTTTGTTTAATGCTTACAAGAAAGCATTTTTTTTGTATTACATTAGAGCTGCTAAGACGGAATAGTTTTGAAAGCAACTGTGATTATTAATGTTTCTTCTAAATCTTAGAATCTTAGAGATATGTAGATAAAAAATGTTGTTTATAAATTTCCCCTTTATTATTCGCTATTTTAACGATTTATAAAAATAAATCGTTAAAATAGCGAATAATGAAGGGGCATAACTTAGCGTATTAATCTTCTTTTGAACATTAATGAGCTAAATTTTGCTGTCCAATAACTAGTATAGACTGTCCAACAATAGAAATTCTGTCCAATGACTATATATTTGGGTACTTTTTTTTTAACAGGATTTTTTGTTATGTATATGCTATAAAATATAATTTTTAAAAGCAAATTATGTTAACATACACATTGAATAAGCAAAATAATAACGATTCTAGCTTGTAACTTCATAAATGTGTCCAAAAATAATTTTTCATCTATAGAAGGTCCTTAAGTGTCCAATGACTGGGCGTTTACCCTACTTCTTGTGCATCGCGTCGCGTCGCATTTGTCGCTAACGCAGGACACCGCCTCACATTTAAGTTGATGTTCGTTTTTGATCCCCTCAGCTGATGACGCTAAGCCCTTTCGCACACAACCACCACACAACGCAACGCAATCTTCCAATACCTTGCGACTTTGTTATCCATTGACGCATGCTGCATGCAGTTTGCAGTAGCGTAGCGAGACCGAACCTAGGAGGGGGCTAGACGCATCCGCGAGGAACTTTTCTTTTAGGACAAAATATGACTTGCCTCCGCTGCTCGCGCGAGGCCCCCTCAGCGACTGATTAAGAGTTCAGACCGCCCTAGGCTAATTATTAGGGCGCGCCCCCGCCAGGTGCGTTACGGACGGCCTAAAAAGGTAGTAGTGTGAGAATTTTAACATGGTTCACTATCAGATACTACTTCATACTACCTATAACATTTTTCAGATCAATCTGCAAACGAAACTATAACGTTGTTTTTTAATCTACACATCCATTCAACCTATATTTTTATCGTGGTAAATTCATCAAATGAGTCCTCCCAGCCACGGCAGGGCGGAAGGACTGTCATACTTGTACTGACTAAAATCCACGGTGTCCTTCTGTACCTAGCCCTTTTTGTATCGGAGTCGCGGTATACGTTGTGTCCCGCGACCCCAGCAGGCATTGGCCCTCTAAAAGGTCATTGTTCTGATACTCTTTGAGGCGCGCGTGGAACACAACGCGCCGTTGACCCGGGCATGGTCCATGGTCGGACAGCGAGTCGCCCATTACTCGCCGCTCGCATGCCTGCGCCTACGGTGATGGCCGGAGATCGTCTGCCGCGACGTCCGGCTCCGTAGGCGTCTACCACTGCGGCTGGGATGGAGGGAGGACGCTGTCCTCTCCCTCACGCGGCCCGCCTCCTCCTCCACGAGCATGACTGCTTCGCAGAAGGAGGCGACCGCTTCCCACTCCGTCTCGCCCCGCAGCATGGCCTCGACCAATACCGGGCGCAAGAGGTCTCCGCCTATCGCCGCCGTGAGGACACGGCGGTGCTCTGCCCAAGCGGGGCTGTCCTGCACCGTATGCTCCACCGTGTCCTCCGGGCGATCCTCGCAGTGCAGTGGTGACACCCAGGCGTTTCCTCCTTCCTTATCAGACACAGGTACCTCCCGAAACTTCCGTGTCCGGTGAGGATCTGCGTCATGCGGTAGGTCAGGACGCTGAGAGTGGTCTTACCGCCGCGATAGCGGCGTGCATTCAACCTTAGGGTGTCAAACCATTTTTAAGCTGACCGTACATAAAGGCAAAGTACCTCACGCATTATAAGACCAAAATCATGACAAGTTTTCCATTCCCAAAACATTATACTTATTCTCTTTTATTAATTTATTAGAAAATCTTGATGTCATGCTATTGTTGACTGTACTTGCATCACTAATTAATCATTTCTGATGTTATTTCATAGGTTTAAAATTAACTATTTAATAGTTTTCGTTTTTAACTCATTAATATTTATGACTTGTACGTTTATGGATGAGATGCGTATCGATGACAGGTAGCCGGTAAGAATACTTACAACTCAAAAATGAAACTTATTTTTGTTTCTGGGTAGGGGCTGCCATTTGCCCGATATTTCAAAAAATATGAAATAATAATCGTAGGAATCATCAGCATGCATCTCTCTTTACCTATTATGTACGTCGTGTACTTATTATAATAATTTAGTAAATTAATGTGAAAACCTAAGTAGCAATAATTTTAAGCACCCGGCCCGGCAACCCTGCGTCTGTAAAACCTACCCGAATCTGTAAAATTTAACCAATCGAACATTAACCTTCCACTATTGTGACAAGGTTGAAAATCTATTTAGATAAAGAAATTTGACAGATGTGGTAGGTCGATGTGCAAATGTCTGTAAGTACTATAGGTAGCTTTTTTTTTATCGTGGTAAAATCATCAAATGAGTCCTCCCACCCCGGGCAGGGCGGGAGGGACTGTCAGACTTGTACTGACTAAAATCAACGGTGTTCTTCAATAGCCCTTTATGTTCCGGGGTCACGGTAAGGAAATAAGTCCCGCGACCCCGGCAGGCTTTGGCCCTCTGAGAGGGGGCCCCGTCATTTTGCTGACGCTCTTTGAGGCGCGCGTGGAACACGACGCGCAGTCGACCCGGGCATGGTCCATAGTCGGACAGCGAGTTGCCCTTTAATCGCTGTCCGCATTGCCGCGCCTACGGTGGCCGGAGATCGTCTGCCGACGTCCGACGCCGTGGGCGTCTACCACTGCGGTTGGGGCGGAGGGAGGACGCTGTCCTCTCCCTCTCGCAGAAGAAGGCGACCGCTTCCCACTCCGTCTCGCCCCGCAGCATGGCCGCAACCAATGCCGGGCGCGAGAGGTCTCCGCCTATCGCCGCCGTGAGGACACGTCGGTGCTTTGCTCAAGCGGGGCAGTCTTGCACCGTATGCTCTACATGTGTCCTCCGGGCGATCTTCGCAGTGGTGACACCCGGGCGTTTCTTCCCTCCCTATCCGACACAGGTACCTCCCGAAACTTCCGTATCCGGTGAGGACCTGCGTCATCCGATAGGTCAGGACGCCGTGACGTCTCTCCAGCCACTCCTCAAAGAGGGGTCTTACCGCCGCGATTAGCGATAGGTAGCTTAGGTAACACTTGACTGGCAGATGAATCATAAGATTTAATGCATCGATTATAGGTAACCTAGGTAGTACGTAATAGTACATAAGTACCAAGCAGTGGTGGCCCAGTGGTATCGGCCCCGACTTACGAGTGTTGTTGTTGTTGTTGTCGTCTTGTGTTCGAACCACAGAAATATTAAAAATTTATCTATGGTTCGAACTCCCCGGCATTGGTTGCGGCCATGCTGCGGGGCGAGACGGAGTGGGAAGCGGTCTCCTCCTTCTGCGAGGCAGTAATGCTCGTGAAGGAGGAGGCGGGCCGCGAGCGAGTGAGGACAGCGTCCTCCCTCCGCCCCAACCGCAGTGGTAGGCACCCGCGGCGTCGGACGTCAGCAGATGATCTCCGGCCACCGTAGGCGCGGGCATGCGGGCAGCGAGTAAAGGGCAACTCGCTGCCCGACCAAGGACCATGCCCGGGTCGACGGCGCGTTGTGTCCCACGCGCGCCTCAAAGAGCGTCAGCATAATGACGGGGCCCCCCTCTCAGAGGGCCAAAGCCTGCCGAGGTCGCGGGATTATTTCCTTACCGTGACCCCGGAACAGAAAGGGCTATTGAAGGACACCGTGGATTTTAGTCAGTAAAAGTCTGACAGTCCCTCCCGCCCTGCCCGGGGTTGGAGGACTCATTTGATGATTTTACCACGCTAAAAAAAAAAAAAAAATGGTTCGAACTCACCCAGAGATTACTTAATGCGTAATGTTAGTAAATTAAATCGTCTGATTTGGTTATAAAGCTAGCTTTTAATTATTTATTTAATTTATAAAAGTCATTTAATAATTTATTCTTAGGAAAGGTACTAATATTTATTCTACACGAAGATTCTACAGTACTAATTATTATATGTATTATTGGGAATTTGAGGTTAAATTGTGTAATTTATTTCATCACCACTGCTCTCAAAACGATGAAGAAAAATGTTGTAAAGAAACCGGTATATCCCATCCAAAAACCGAAGAAATAAGTACCTATATGGCATCTCACAAAGTCACAACCCGCACTCGGCCGTGGATCGTGTTTCGTGGCCCACTCCCTCTCACAGAGAGGAGGCCTGCATCCCAGCTTTGGGAACATTTATTGGCTGATGATGATTACATATGGGACAAATGGGAATAGACGGTTAGAACTCTACATAAATTCACCAATATTCTAGATTCGTTGTACTCTACCACAAAGAACAGCTCTGTCCCTGTCCAGGAGTATGAGTCAGACACAGTCTAATAATATCTATTGAATGAATAGTGTTTAAAGTAGATACCTTTATGAAAAGATAGGCAGATAGATATTGAAAAACTATAATGGTAGGTATGCGGGCCTGTTATCAGCCGACATGTGTATAAAATTCAGGAGTTATCTAATTAATTTTAATTTGATGGATACCAATTAAAAAAAACATTTAAAATAATTGGGTAGATCTCGACGAGGTAGGTAGCTATCCTTGTAAAAAAATACTAAAGACCGCATGCCCACACGCCGGCGGGCTATAAAACACACATCAAGGAAAAATGTTTACTTAATCTGCCATAAAATACTCATTTAATCTGTCCACCTGCGAGATTGCCACCTTCGTTATCAGGACACATTCTAGACGCGCGGGGGTGTGGAGGTGCAGCAAGGTGCTGTGTGAGAAGGGGGGGGGTTCTGTTCATGTTATTAGCATTTTAAGGCTTTGTCCACGACATTCCTCGGCGTGGCTTTCATTAAGAGCGGTAGAATCGTCGGCGGCTCCATTCACCGGTTATCTGATGGGATCTTTTGTATATTTATTGGGGCATCAAAGCGAGGGCTCGGGTCCGCGACGCGAGGCGGTGTAGCTCGGTAGCGCTCTTAAATTCAACAATTTAATACCTCTCATAAAGCGGCCAGTAACCGCCGAGCCGCTACCAATAATTTCTCTTATTGTCCCGATAAATTAGCTTAATTAGGGTGTAAAAAACGCGGCGGGCGTGGAATCTAGTGCGGGCGCGGTGGGTGGGCCGGGGCCCCGACTCGCACTCACATAATTAGTGCTCGTGCCTGCCTGCCCGGCGTGGCTGGCAGCAGCTCCGCTTGCCGTGAACATCATCACACGTTGTCTTACAACTTCGCACAAATATTCTGTCGTTACAAACATTCCTGTTCGGTAGAGCATCAGCTCATATTGTAGCTCATGTTAACGTGATATTTATCTGAATGTAGATATTTTCACGCTCTGTTCGTCGAGTAAGTGCACAGAATATGGAATCTCTGCATAGGCCGATAGTGTTATAGTCATAGTTACCTCCTGGTATCTTCAAACATCGTAGAGTTTGTGGGACTTTCTAAACTAGTAATCGTGACCCTAGAACGTAAAGGCCCATTAAAGGAACACCGTTGACTCGTAGGTACACACGAGTCAGACAGACCCTTCGGCTCCACTCAGGGCGAAGGACTCATTAGATAATTTAACACACAAAAAGAGGGTGGCAGAGTTCTGAAGTTTATTTTTATTCTATTCAATAACTACAGAATACAAACAACAGATTCGGGAAAGCGTACCTACTTCTTTGATGGTCATCATAGACTTGTCCAGGTCCACTGACTAGATAATAGGATAGGATAAATATATAAAGTCTAGTTAATAATATACTTAATTATAATTTGTAATGTGTTCTTACGTCATGAGGCCTCAATCTCAAGTTTTAACTTTGAAACGTTTTATCTTGTCAACATTCATTGATTTATAAACCCAAAAAATACGCGTCCCAATACTTTTCAATACGTTGAGACCATTATAGACGAACAATTTATTGATGCTGGAAACTATTCTTACCTCCAAAACATGATGCTCAAGTTATTTCCGAAATTAGGGTACCTGGCCTAAATGTAGTGTAGAGTTATAAAAAGTGTAAAATAATCTACAAAATAACTTTTCTTTCGGAAGTCGGTGCCTTTGTTTTTTTTCTTTTCATTGTCTTTTTAGCCACCGACTTCCGAAAGAAAAGTTATTTTGTAGATTATTTTACACTTTTTTGTGGTTGTTTTTTAAGGCGGTTACATTTTTTTTGAAAAAGTTTTTTTTTTCCATTTTTAGTTTAAATATTCAACCCGAATTCTTGTCAAGAACATTATTCTCTTACATGTGCACTAGAATTTTGTAATCCTTCGCACCAGTACTTACATCACTCATGTACACATTAAGCTAATAAAATTCCATATCCCAAAAATAACTGAAGCGATTTTGATGAAACTTGAAGTATTCTCTAAGTTAAATGATACCTAGTACAACAAAAAAAGAATTACTTAAATCGGGCTTGTAGTTCCGGAGATATGCGGACACAAAGTAAATTAATCGATGCCTACTCCTTACTGTTAAGGAGTTGTACCTTCCATCATCAGCTCATCCACCTGAGATGATGATTATCAGATGCAAATACTTGAACAGCTTTAGAAAATATATGAAAATGGTACTATGAGCCTATAAAATTTGAAGGTTGCCCTCGATTTCTCTAGGATCCCATCATCAGATCCTGACCTGGCGATCATGGGACCAATTGGAAAGTATACCCTTTCAAACAAAAGAAAAAAATTCCAAATCGGTCCAGGCGTCTTCGATAAATCGGGGAACAACATAAAAAAAAAAAAAAGATTCCGACGAATTGAGAACCTCCTCCTTTTTTTGAAGTCGGTTAAAAAGGCGTTTTTAGAACATTCAATAATTTATCAATATCAACTCAGTGCACCCACTTTTATATTCAGTTTCATTTCATTAAAGGTAGGTGATTGTGGTAACTAAGTACCTATAGGATGACAGCATGGAAAAAAAAAACATTCTGTATGTTCAGAGAAAACTAACAGCCTTTGGGGCTGATTTCACTATCAAAGGGGGTCAGTTTTCTTTGAAGCTTACGTACATATACCTATGTATACCTTGTAAGACCATGAAAGTGTACCTTAGTAACTAGAGCGATGGAATACCTACTACATACATACGGCACATTGAGGTCAAGGCACAGTAGTCAAGGGTTGCTCACTATCCGGTGCAGCTAGGTGAGCCGCTGCGTGCTGATACGGACGAGCCGCCGCGGTGTCCACCGCATGCTCGGAGCTGCGGTTGTATGTAATTTTTATTGCTTCCATAACTCGCCTACATTCCCGGTGGGACCTAATGCCTGTAGATAATGCGGCAATGCGCCATCAATCAAACTCGTCGTCGCCGTCACATAAATATGAGAGCGCGCCGCACGGCCGGCAGTAAGCCGAGCCGCCTCACTATCTGCCACAGATAACGTGATGTAGGCGCTACGCTATCTCTCTATCACCTACCTATGTACTGCTACGGTTTTATGACTGACAAATTGTATAAATTATGTGAAGTAGGTGTCAGATTTTACGGTCATAAACAATGGTGAAATGATCACTGAACGAGGCCAAGAGAACGTTCTGGTATTCTTAATGCTCAATAAAGATATCCGAGGTATTTTAATGCGTGTTTTTCATAGACAGTGTGAAAATAAAAGCGCAGGTTTGAGTGCGCTGTAATCTGAAATCAACGGCTACCACACAATAAGCACATTTGTTACATAAATTAACGGAAACTATTTGGTATTTTAACTAATTATCTTGATAAATTCAGTGCCCATTCATGTTGTAGTTCATAAATTATAATAAGCTCTAAGCTATGCAATTATAATAATTAATTACTCCTACAGTTAGATTTCATTAAATGATACTTAACTAAAAGACTGGTAAAATCGTTATTTTTCTTTGAACTGAGATATAGTTAACCGGGCAGTTCTAGGAAAGTATTTATCTAAAGACTACGACTACCAAGCTATCCACCTATTACCTAGGAACCAACCAAGTAATTGGAAATGACGCCATTCGATATAAAAACCGTCACCGAGCGAGAATTGTGGCTATATAGATAGACATGTAATTACTACTTACGGAGAGCCCTCTCCGTGAAGCAACATTGTGTGCTATGAGCTTTCGCTATCGTTTGGAATGATGCACGGGAGCCTGCGGAAAACTAAATTCATCTTATTTAGAAGTTAACTGCGTTGTAGCGATGCAAAAAACATAATTTATACTTAAATCTGAGGGCACGGCAGTGCCCCGCCAAGTCTCGAGCAAAACGGGCACGGCCGTACCATCTTTTCTCGAAGCGATTCGCGGCTGTTTCGCCCCCCCCTATATCTTCGACGTGGACTAAGCTAGGAGTTTAGGTTTTCGGTGAATAATAGTAGGCATTAAAACAAGCTTAAGTTCGAAATTACATAGAATAGAATAGAATAGAATAGAATCATTTATTCGCTAGAGATGGTTTTACAAAGCTGTTAAAATTGATGGGTGGTACAAAGACATCTCACCTGCAGTAGGCATGCGAAAATTACAGGTTTATTATGCATGCATTACATCACAATATTTTATTGATTACAATTTTATTGAAATAAATTGAAATAAATTGACGCTAGTTACAAATTATACGAATGTCACATATTACCTAAATTAAATGGCAATGTTAATAAAATTAAGTTTGTCAAGAAAATGTCAAAGTTAAATTAAATTAAATTACATGATGATACTGAAATGTCAAATTAAATTATTGTGGAAATAAAAAAAATATTATTTACTTTATTTAAAGATAGACATTACATTAAATTTATAATCAACGATCAATAGACTAATTAATTTTGCTTATAATTGAAAAATTCATTAAATGTGTAAAAGCAACTCTCAATCAACCATTGTTTTAGCCAATTGAATTAATAGTTTAGGAGTTACAGTCGATCAAAGTTACACCATTTTGTCACTCACTGACTCACTGACCGATCATCAAAAATCTAAGGTACTTCTAGCAGACTTAGAAACTTAAAATTTTGCACCAAGATAGGTCATTAGCCACATATAAAGGAAAAATTATAAAAACATTAAAAAATAATATACCATAGAAAACAATTTTATATTTGCGGTTTGGCAAGAACATTGTGTATGGATTTTGACTGCATTGTTAACTTTGTCCGTGGTTTATGCATACATAGAATAGAAAAGAATAATATAAATGTAATACATAGACTATAATTAATACAAATTAATACATAAAGTTCATAATTCATAAAATTAATAAAGCTAAAACTCTAGCTTAAAATGTAAACTTAGCTAAAAATTTTGTATGCGCGCTCGATAGATGGCGTTGTACCTGTCTAAATCGCGCTATGGTTTCGTTACAGAGCGCAGTCTAAGTAGTACTTTAAAATAATTCGACAATTTTCATTTGATAGCGCCATCTATCTATGAACAACCATTTCGAAACTAAAAAAATATTTAGCTTTATTCGGAGAACTTAAGTTAGCCGGATTAGATAGGTAGTAGATTTATTATTGTTACTGAAACAGTTATATAGGAAAATAGTTTATTAATATAACATAGACATAGTTACATTTATCTAGTTGTTTACGTGTTATTTAGTTTAGTTACATTTAGTTTGTAAGTTTGTAGATATATATTATTTAGTTATTTGTTAGTTAGTTTAGTTCTATTTAGTTTGTTAGATAGAGAATGGGTCCTAAGTAAAAAAGTAGCTGAAGTCCAAGAAATTATGAGGACACCTAAAAAAAAAGAAAGAAATACACTTACAAAAAATAAATGAGATCCCACCAAAAACATTACATGTAAAAAAATGCCAAGTCTCTCGATGCAGTCTTTCCATCGTAAAAAGTTTTGAGATCTCATAGAAGCCAAGTCCTATTCAAATTATTTTGTAGTTATAAATCAACATTTAGTAATTAGATCAATAGTTTTCTTTATATTATAATTATAGTGACTTGGCAATGGGCACAAATTAAAAGCTGCTTGCTGCCTGTAATTAGTGTGCAAATGTTACTGACGAGACCTGTGATCAGATTATTTGTTATGTGTGAATCATGATGGTCACTACCGACTACATGTTCTAATACAATAATTAAGATTACTTAACTTTCAACTCCTCCAAATATGCCGTTTTATTTGTTTCTTCTTGTGCTCATTTCCAAGTCACTATAATTATAATATAAAGAAAACTATTGATATAATTACTAAATGTTGATTTATAACTACAAAATAATTTGAATAGGACTTGGCTTCTATGAGATCTCAAAACTTTTTACGATGGAAAGACTGTATCGAGAGACTTGGCATTTTTTTACATGTAATGTTTTTGGTGGGATCAATCTTAGACTACTCGTACGAAATTCAGTCTATTTTTTTTAAGTTAAATGTCATAAATATAAATCACGCTAAGTAAGGGTAGACAGAAACCACAAAGCGCAAAAATAAAAAATATTTCATAAAAAATATTTCATAAAAAATTAGTATATTTTTAAATAAAGTAGTTACACATCTTCATGTCTTAGAATCGGTCATTTAGAAAAATAAGGACTTGAAAGTTTATACCTAAGAGTTGACATGCATGCATGCCGCATGCCGTTCGGCATACACGCTTTTAACTTACACATACAAGTATAATGTTAATCTGTAACTCAGCTATATTTATTGATTACAAAAAGCTGATTATTCGGGATTAAAAATAATCAGCTTTTTGTAGTTAGTACCAAAATTTTAGTGCCATTACTATTAACATTGTAATATCAATAACATGAAACTGGTAGGTACTCCGTTAGTAGTATATAGTTAGTTAAGTAGTAAAAGGCAGAGAATTCATAGAAGCGCAGAAGTAGGTAGCTACTTTCATCATCATCATCATCATCAGCCGAAAGACGTTCACTGATGAACATAGGCCTCCCCCTTTGACCGCCACGCCGAACAACACTACGTAGCTACTTTACTTATTTCAAATCTTTTCCAAAATATTACCGGACTATCATCATTCTTTTTTTGTTGTGTTTGTAACCATCACAGCCAGGTTATAGAGGACGAAAATCACCATGTCCACTCGTGCGAAGCCGGGACGGGCCGCTAGTAATGAGTTACAAATGAAGACATCACGCATTTCCTTGAACGTAAAACAATAGAAATAATAATGGCTAAACATGTCGTTTTTTTAAAATACCCATTAATACTCAATGACTTCGAATTTCCAATTAGAGCGATGCAAAAAGCTGTCGCCACGCTTTCAGCTTTCTTGTAGACGATGATGGGCAGCGACACACGAGGCAGGGTGTGCTTGCAGTACGTGTGTCAACACATTCAGTAACCACTTTATTATTGTCCGGCGACACACCCGCGCGTGGTCGCACCACGGACATACAGCCGTAGGACCACTTCTCACAAGTAACGTCATGCACATTGTGCGCACCTATATTGTATGTGGACGTCATTGGGTACGGTTAGCCGATACAAAATCTGGACAGAAATGCTGAACAGTCAGCTATGCTGACTAAATTATCGGCTAAAACCGTAACCGAACTCAGCATGAGTTCAGACGAGAGCGAAGCATTTTGACAGCCGTCTCAGCCTTATGCTACCCAGCATAGTCAGCATTCGCCATTTTTCTTTTAGTGCTGTCAAGATTTTTGTATCGGCTAACGTACTCATTGTCCACTCTCAACCTCTAATTCCTTCCGTTGCGCGCGCGCTCCGGCCCCGAAAAGCTTCGCTGGCCGGACGGGCTTCACCAAGTGACCTCACTGTTCTGGTGAATTGTTTCGAATTAGATATTCACTGCTCAAGAAAGGTTATGTTGCTAATTTAGATTAACGTTACTTTTTGAATGCACCTTGTCTAAATATCTTAAGCCCATTGTCCACGTAACCGCACGTCATACACACGTTTTAGTCAATTGACGATTGCAAGACGAATGCTTGCATCTTGCGTAGAAACAATGAAATCTGTGTCCACGAAGCGGCAACGTCGCGTCAGCCGCTCGTTGCGTTCGTCATGCATTTTTACAACAAAAGACGTCCTTTCTCGATGCTAGTTGAAAGCACAGAGTACTTTTATTAATAGGGCATAGAGATCTAACTTCACGGGTTTTTCGAGCAATGGACAACAGCGACATCTAGTGTTCACCGACGAAAACTTTTCTGTATATAGTTATATAAATATAGGTATATACAAAGCTTGCTCATTCCTTTTAGTGTTTTGATTGACTATTAATAACTATATGCCTACATTAGTAAAAAATAAAACAAATTTGTTAAGTAATTATATGTATTTCATCAACTATGAGGCCTTTTACAGTGTTTTTACAGTAATTTCTAGCCATTACTTGATATTTATCGGTGTCACTGATAGTATCTTGCTTTCCAGTAAGAATTTTATTAGCATGGAAATAACACACGGATACACTACTTTAGAATAGCACCAAAAGCAGAAAATGCAGGAAAATAACGAACCGCACCAAACGAGAATCAAATTTTTTCAGCAAAGTGCAATGTGACACTGACATTTTATTGACGTATTGAAAAGACATCGCACCTTCGGTGCAACAAAGTCACTAATAGCCAAAACTGCAAAATCGACCTAAGTATGCCAAATTGTTTCTAAATCATGCCTTTACTTGGGGCAACAAAGACATCCGCGAAAGTATCTCGAAACTACACTAGATGGCAGAAGTGCCTTTGTGGTTATTGGCGGTTTTTCCATGCGTTTTGGGCCGACACCGTTTCATTGTAAGTAGTGCCCCCTCGCCCGCGACCTTATATTGAGGTCTTTTTTCGCTCAAAATCTTGGAGCAACAAAGGCATAAAACATAACAGTCATACAAAAAAAAAATACAAAATAGTTTATTGTCTCAATAAGATAATTTTACATGAGTCGTGTTTGGAGCCCACCTTTAGGCAAACAATTCCTGTATTAGAGGACTCCGCTCTTTCATACAATTATTATTGTTACATTATAAACTACATACATGGAATGCGGTGTAATGTGCGTGATGTGATGAGATGGGTGATATGTGGGGTGTGTGGTGAGGTATGTATGGACTATGGGGTGTGAGGTGTGAGTTGGAGTGTTTAGTGTGTATTGTGATGTGGATTAAGTCATAAAACTAAATAACTTCTGGTGCAACAAAGACACAGTTCAGGACATTTTTTTTGTTATGTCTTTTATTAGGATTTCTTTGGCAATTAAATACAAGATTTTTACGTATAACTATAGCCAACTAAAAAACAATTAATTAAATGTAAAGATTTCAAACCTTCTTTAGATAGTTATCCAGAACCGAGGAAAAACATGCAAAAAAAATTTAAAAGTCTTCTCCTGTAAAATTTCAAAATGAGCTGTTACGTCGAAAAGGTGCGAATGTGTGAAAATTAAAGTTACCAGTAGGTAGCCCAAATAATTATAGAATTCTATTAATAATTTGGGAAAATATCGAAATAGAAAAACATATTATAACTATTGAAAAACGACACAATTAAAAAGATAATTAAACATTAAACTAGGAACGTAATAAAATACATGATAAATAATAGTATATTTGGTATAGCGACATCTCTATAGAACAGATCGAAACTCTCGTATTATAATACTACTAAATTAAAAAATACATCTCTAAGAAGATGTATAAGTTACATTTGGTACTCCACAATTTTTTAGTATAATGATCTAAGTCGTGCCAGGCTTTTAGTTAGAAGATTGATGACCCTGGTTGAAAGAAAACTGAGACCTTTTGTAGCGTGACTGACTATTGCATGAAGCGTGGACATAACAATTTTATTATGCAAAATACGCCTATCTTCATTTGTAGGTTACATGCATCCTACGAAAGACGACTGTGTGGACAGTAGTCCTTAGTAAAATAGGGACCCACTAGGACTATCGAAACGATTGGTTTTTTTGGTCCAATTTATTCATTTAAGGTACAATAATATTGTTATAAATAAAATCAAGAGCACGCTACGTTGACGCTACGTAATATTTTAGAAATTAGCGACTTAGTCGAGCCATGAAGGGTTCAGCCACAATATTTGATAAAATAGGCACCTAGGCCTATGATTCCAATGAAATATTGTTTTGAATTAAAATACCTAAGAGTTTTACAGAACTCTGTGGCTTTTAGAAGTACACTCAATAGCGTTATGTTTAGTTGTGTGTGATCCTTCTGCCGCAATTTAGTTCGGTGGCAGTGCAGGTGCGGCGCGCGAACACTCAACACTCGTGGATCAGCAGCGATACCTCATTACACCTCGTTCACCAGTGCACATGACCTCGATGTGCTGATAGTACTGCTTCATATTCATGACGTTTACACCTAACCACCATATATTATTACAACACGTTTTTAGTGCCTAGCCGTTGTGTGTAGAACTACCGTGGTTGAGCAACTTGTAGTAGCTTAGAAGCGACCTTGTTTTATTCCTAAATGCCATAAAAAGCTCGAGTATTGTTTCTTTACCCACGCATAATCAAACAAGCAAAATCGACTCAAAAGAACTTTTATAAGATCTTAAAATATAAACCCATGGAAAACTCATTCGTTACACCTTTAGCAGGAACTCAGTCAAGTGACATGCGATAATAACTGTTAAACAAAGATAAGAGATAATATTTAAAAATACATTTATTATATCCTTTTAAGTGAAAAGTAAATACAACCATAATGTCTACAACGATGCTAATTTAAGAACATTTAAAATGTGTTTGTTCGTGGTTTAAATATAGCATCTGAAACAGCGCTGTATGGACTGCGTCCCTGAAGGAATGCACATAAACGGTGCGCCGCTGCCGGCTGGATGCGAGCGCTTGAAGCGCTACGTCTATAAATCTCGAGCCGCCGCTTGACACACGTCATGTGCCGAGGATAGCGCCCTCACACCTGAGGTAAGCAGTGCTCGACTATTATAATAAGTACTTATTTGACTACTGTTATGTTAAGTTGCCTATTGCTAAGTTTATAAATAATGGTGAACTAATGAATGCATTCGTAAAATGTAAGTACTTAAACGTGTTTATTTTGATGCTGGATGTGTACAAATATAGTAATGTAGGTACTCCAATTCAAAATCAAATAAGTATTCAAATAGAAGAAGTACCGAGCAGAGCACAATGCAAGAAGGTACAAGATGTGAGGGAGGCCGCGCGCGACGCCCGCCGGCGACGACGATGCGTCGGGAGCAGTGTGCCTGCCGCCTTATGAATTAATTCCGAGTGTCCTCGAACTAATGAACCGCATCGAACAACTCCACTCTATTACTGCAGGAATCTATTAATTATGTATGAAGAGGCTTCTAACACACTTTTTTATTGATATTTAATAAGTTTTTTTTTATGAAGCTTATTAGAACTGTTTCAAATGGCCCATGTGTCATGAATGGTCATGATATGCTACTTCTAGGTGCTGAAGTACTAAGTTGGTTCGGATTATTCATCCAAATCTATTCAGTAGTTTTTGCGTGAAAGAGTAACAAACATCCATCATCACAAGCTTTCTAGTTTAAAATGTTAGTAGGACTTCGTATTTTTTTTTTCTTGAGTTTTAGTTATGTATGAATCCATGGTCTGAGGATGGTATAACACAGGTTACAGATTAATATTTTTTTTTTTTTTTTTTTATTTATTTATTTATTTAAAATCTTCCTTACGCTATCATTACAGGTTTTGTACCTAATGCGATAGTGTGGCTTAACTACTAATTATTAAATTAATTACTTTACAAAAGAACAAAAAACAATATAAAATAAGAACTATACAACGAGTTTAAACTTAATATGGCACACAAAACACAAATTACAATTTAAAAAACAATAATGTAAAAATATAACAATAAACAATAAACAAAGGTGCACATTAATCTAACTTATAACATAATATAAACAACAAAGTCTTTGCGAATTCACTCAAATGGCAAGTGTATATATCAATTTTGGTGTGTAGTTCATTAATGGCACGGATTGCACGGGTAAGAGGTGTCTTAGCTAATAAGTTGGTCCTAGCTGTTGGCACGGCCAGCAGTGGTGGCCGCCGCCGCCTCCACACATAACGGTCCGGTACACACAAATTTAACCGCTGCAGTACTCCTGGGTTATGCTCAATACCACGCAATAACTTGACAAGGTACGCTACAAGTGCGAATTCTCGTCTTACTTTCACTTGGTTATACCCGACCATACCCAGCACAAATAGTGTCGGGTACATTAACGGGTAATACGGATATACCCCATAAAGTTTTTTGTACAAGCAGCGAGTAAACTTGTTCTGTACACGTTCTATCATCACTGAGTATTTAGCCTCATGCGGACTCCATATGACCGCACTATGTTCAAGATGACTCCTGACTAGAGCGTCATACAGGACCCTGACTGTCGCAATGTTGGTGAAATTTTGCGTCTGCCTCAGGACAAACCCTAAATTTCTAAACGCCCTTTTGCATATATTAACTATATGGTCACGAAACAGCAAATCCGGAGTCATAGACACGCCTAAATCACGCACCTGTGAGACTCTTTGCATAGGCGCTGCGTCCACCATATACTCGTGAAGTAGAGGGGTACGGGCGCGTGTGAAACTCATCACCGAGCATTTTGATGCGTTGAAATGGAGCTTGTTCTTGTGACTCCATTCCACTATCCTATCTATATCCTCTTGTAGGCGATCGCAATCAGATTCACTCTTCACCTCGAGCAGCAACTTGAGGTCATCTGCAAATAGTAAACAAGTACCATGTCTGACGACTTCCGGCAAGTCATTCACCATTATAATAAACTCGAGAGGCCCCAAGTTGCTGCCTTGACTCACACCCGACCAGGTGTAATATCGCTCGGATTCGCACCCATTGTAGTCCACGTATTGCTGTCTATCTTTCATATAGCTAGCAAAAAATTGCAATAGGTGCGGCGTACAGCCAAACTCTGCTAGCTTCTTTAATAGAATGTCATTATCGACTGTGTCGAAAGCTTTCCGAAAATCAAAATAAGCAGTGTCGACTTGCACGCCAGCATCTACCGCCGGCACCACTTGTGCCATAAAATTGAGTAGATTGGTGGCAGTACTGCGCGCCGGCCGGAATCCATGCTGTGCGTCTGATAGCTGTCCGCGTATTTGCTCCTGCATACTACGCTGGATAGCAGACTCGAATACCTTTGCCGGCGTCGACAGCACGGCCACCGGTCTATATCCACCAATATCCGATCCTGCCTTACCTTTAGGTACCGGAATTACTCGAGTGATCTTCCATTGAGCTGGGAAAGTTGCTGAATGAAGTATACAGTTAAAGATGTAAAGTAAAGGCTCAGCCAGTACCCTACCGCAGTCTCTAAATAAAAATGCTGGTAAACCATCCGGACCTGCTGAACGCTTCGGTTTAAGGCGCTTAAGTGCCGCTGTAACGTCTCTATGACTCAAACTGTTCAGTTGCACTCGCGCGCTGTTCCCCGCTCCCGCCTCCGCCGCTGCTCGCGGGTCTAATCGCGGCGGTTGACTGCTGTATACCGATTCAAAAAAAAAAAAATATGTGTAACAGTTAAAGGTACGCAAAGGTAATAGAAGTGCGACATTTTATTAAGTGCGTGTTTAGTATGTTAGCGCTGCAGCATGTATCGACTGCGGTCTGCGGCCGGTGATTCCAATGTCAGCCTGACATTTGCGACTAAGTATTGATAATTCGACAGCACGGTTAGCAGTGGCTGAGCGATTAGACTGCTGCGCAGCGATTTTCGAGGTTCGATTCCCGCAAGGAACTAATACTTATTTGATGACCTAAGTACAAGAAGTTGTTTCGAGTTTGGGTGTTTGTGCATGTGAGTTTCTATGTTTGTAAACGCACCCACGAAACTGGAGAAATTCCTAGCGTGGGGCAACGTTTTTTAAAAAAGAAAAAGAAGAAAAATTATTATAATACCATATAATGTATAGGTCATACATCATACGATTCAACGATATCTAATACACAGTAGATAACAATAACAGTACGTATCAGCAGCTTATGCCAGCTCTACGATATCCGTGTATTAGATCAGCAGCAGGCCATAATATTTAAAGTGACCCCTCATTGAGGCTATCTGTCCTGTTCCACTTGGTGCCGGCCGTGAGCCATGAGACAACGACGCGACGCGACGTTAACTCGCACTAATTGCAGCAAATGGCGGCCGCGGCACCACAACACACGTAAATCTTTGCGCTTTCGCCACTAAATGACTTATCGGAACAAATAATGATCTGCGCGCGACCATTGTTCTACGAAGCTGCTCCGTGCTATACACACGTAGTACAGCAGTGCGGCATAGTTGGCGGGGGCGTGGCGCGGCGAGATCACACACCGCCCCGCCCCCGCCCTGCGACGCCCCGCACCACCCTGCGCCGCTCCACACCACCTCGCACCACTCCGCACCACTCCGCACCACCCCGCACCGCCCCGCACTGCCCTGGCACGCACGCCGACAAAGGCTCCGCATCGCCAGCAATGTCAAACGTGGACAAAGACAACTGTAGGACATACCAATACCACGATGTCAACGGACGGCATCGCTTTAGCTACGTCACTGATGACATTTCACACTGGTGACCTTTAGCAAATCAAATCAAATCAATCTTTATTTGTGAACATAAGTACAAAAAGGTGTTATTTATACATTTTAGCTGATCTGTATGTTCGGCCAATAATCGGCATACAAATATAATATTATTATTTTAAGGTTATTTTTACTATCATAAATATTAAACTCTAGGATAAAATAAATGAAGCAATTGAAAAATGTCATGAGCCGCATAAAATAAAGTAATTGAATTATATTATTAATTATTAAGAATGTCAAAGAAAATTAAATTTAGTCACAATTTGTCATTTAAATAAGTCCTTTTTAAAAAAAAAAATCAAACCGACGAAACATCGAACTGAAAAGCAAAAAATAAATTTTGAGGCGGCGCCAAACAAACAAACATATAAATTAACTATTTGAAGAGCAGAATAGCTCGTTGTATAGCTTGTCGTGGTTGAATAGCTCGTCGTAGCTATTCGTTGTTTCTTTGGCGCCGCCTCAAAATTTATTTTTTGCTTTTCAGTTCGATGTTTCGTCGGTTTGATTTTTTTTTTTAAAAAGGACTTATTTTTTACTTTTGAGTTTCCTATCTCGTGTCAATTTCTGTAACTAAAAAATCTCAGCGACTGTCATACCCCAGCTACGTCTAAAGTTCTCATCAATATGAGTGAAATGAGCCCAAATACGATATAGTTGCTGTTAACTGTTAAGGATCTCTTGCTGCTGCCCTCTGTCACCATCCTCAGACCCTCGATGACAATTATACCCCAGCTAGGTATAAAGCTTTCATCAAGACTAGTGAAATGAGCTCAAACACGATAAAGGCGCTGTTAACTGTTGAGGACCTCTTGCCCCTGCTGTCCGTCACCATCCTCAGACCCTCGATGGCAATGATACCTCAGCTAGGTCTAAAGTTCTCATCAAGCTGAGTGAAATGAGCCCAAACACGATATAGCTGTTGTTAACTGTTAAGAAACTCTTGGGACTGACTTCACAAAATAACAGGGATCTGGAGTTGATCTGATGATGGTGACGCCATCATGTTATGTTCTCCACATCTCTGTTATATAATAATGTCCTCAGAACTACAATTGTTAACTTTATTTCAACAGAATCGGTTCATAATTGAAAATTCTGTAGGAAGATTGACAATTAATTCCTTTTTTTCTACCCTCAGAGGCTGATTTTAGTTTTGAAATTTAAATGGGACCAACTTTGAGATATACTCTTTCCAACAAAAAAAGAATTTTTGAAATCGGACCACGTTAGGAAAAGTTATGCGTGGTCATACATAAAAAAAAAAAAAATAAAAAAAAAAAAATATACATGTCGAATTGAGAACCTCCTCCTTTTTTTTTCGTCGGTTAAAAAGTCTTCAATCGAGTAATACGTCTTTTCAACTAGAAACAGGAACAACTTTTTTTTAAAATGGCTGACATTTTCCTCACTTCTGATACACTTTGGCAATTTATTATATAATTTTGGAGCCATTACGAAAATACTGTTCTTGTATAAAGCAGTTTTAGATCCAACAGTTTTAGCACATGGAGGAACTGAAAAAAATATGAGGAACATCGTTATGTTATTAATCTTCGTAAAATTAATCAGCTAGGCGGTGCTACGATGTGCTACGCCGTGCTACGCGATGCTACGCAGTGCTACGGGGCGTAGCAATTAGTTATTACCTTCATAAAGTTTCATGCTCACTTGAATTCATGACTTATTTTAATATTATTATGCTAATTGGTGAACAAATTAATTATAATATGATTATACGTTAAAAATAATATAATCAATTAAAAAGTTTATTAAGATCATAAATCAGCTCTCG
Organism: Agrotis clavis; assembly: GCA_954870645.1. NCBI lineage: Eukaryota > Metazoa > Arthropoda > Insecta > Lepidoptera > Noctuidae > Agrotis > Agrotis clavis. The sequence goes on from OX940921.1 coordinate 28,132,776, forward strand.
TCATAAAATTTGGAGGTTCTCGAGTGGAGCAGTGCGTAGAGCCTGTGTGAATGTAAAGTTGATTATGTGGTGCCACGTCATAAGAAAGATGTCCTTTTTCCCCACTGCTCAACTATACTGCTCAACTTAACCTAACCTAACGTACTGCTCTACCGATCCAATTTCTTTAAAGTGGTAATGGTAGTCACCCAAGTAACAATAGGTTCTATAACCTAGGCGTTTTATCACCAAAGAGTGATATAGTAGGCCTTTAACAGTAACCATTGTGACTGCATGTACTATAAAGGTTTATAACAAAGCATTTTGGTTCTATAAGATTAAAGAGCATTTAAGTTCTATTATTTAGCTCGTAGAACGCTTACAGGGCCATTCAAAAGAATCTTTAAAGTGTTGCACTGTAATAGAAATGAGAAAAACGATTTTGGTACTATTTAGTACTATAGACAACCTTACTGACACTTTTATGTATCTATTTTGCTCTAATAATGCGTCAAAATAATTTTTACAGTACTAGGACTGTAGCAGTATCGAAAACACTATTACAGGATCAATTTGCACTATAAAAGTACCATACACAACGATTACGTATTACAGGATCAATTTGCACTATAAAAGTAACTTACACAACCATTACGTAACCGTTTAGCTTCATAAAAGCTCCCTCAACATCGCTAAGGGGCTAGTTCTGTAATAATCATGAAAACTCTTCTATAGTACTAAATAGTACCATAGCGACTCCTGGCGCAATTGCTAAATACTTAAATTCAAATAGCTCTTAAAGTGAGTTGGTGTTACTGAAACGAGACTAAAGCGTGACAAAAAAACACTAAAATTCATCATTAATGGACTAATTGGACCTTTAATGGCTTTTCAGTAACAATTACATCACTAGTATTTCTTAATGTCGATTGTGTTCTGGTAAAGTTTTAAGTAAAGGTTTGTTAATGGATTTAAGATCGCTGCGTCAGTATAATGAGAGTGGTAGTTATAAAAAAAAGGTAAAGAATCGATATACACAAGCATTATCATCAATACAACAGGCTCATGCTCAAAATGTAAATACTGGTCAAGCGGGTCCAGAAAATATAGCACATGGTTCTGCACAAAATATTTGTTTTAAATCACAACAGGGCTGTAGTATTAATGTTCCTTTTGCTCAAGGTTGTAATAAGGATGAAGAATACTATGAGAGCACCTGTCTTCAAAGTTCCCAAACATTGGAATGTTCAGAGGAGGAGAGCAATGACCAATTATACAGTGACCTAAGAAGATGGTGCGTCACTTACAGTATACCAACTGCAATCCCAAATTATGCCCTAGTGTGTATTTAATGCAACTCCATGCAAAGAAATTTATTTTGACTACACTGTTTTATATTTGGACAAGGACCCCTAATTGGAAAATATGGCCGCTATTTTCTGCCGCGATAGCACATTAGTAGCACAGCTGGAGCCAATGTGTACTATAGGATCCGTATTCGGGACAAGTCCTTATTTTATTAATTAAAATTTAATTAAAACACGAAAATAATGAGGGCGCATTGTCAAATTCGAAATCAGCATATTGATTTTAACGATACAATTATTTTCGCAAGTGCAAGTTATGGCAATTATGGCAGAGTTGCATGTCTTTTTTATTACAATGATACGTTAGGCAACATGGCAAATGACATGAGTCTTAAAACTTATCTTGAAGAACACGACTGACACAACACAAACAAAAAATTATGAATAATGTAAGTGTCAAGAAAGATCTCTCAAATCGTTAACAGTGCAAAATAGCACTTTAAACATGTTTTGGTTACTTTTATAGTGCAAATTCGTGACATTATTGCACTTGTGGCACTATTTTAGTACTAAAAAGCGTTTCACTACACTTTTACATCTCAACTATCGAGCTGATTTATCACCGTGAGAGCCTTTATGTAATGTTTATAGAATAAATTAGTGATAAAACTCCGGCCTATTTGGGGTTTTGTAAACGTTTACAACACCATTATAGTACTATTGTTTTGTTATTGTGGAGCTTTTTAGCACGCTCCAAAACGTTCTCAGGTCTTTTATAGTACCAATTTTTGTTACTTGGGCACCTCTATCCAGCCCCAGTCTATTATCCTCTGAAATTTAAGTATGAGGCAATTGAACTTGTAATGATAAGATAATCGATGTAGTTGTCAGTAGATCAATAGATAGAGAGTGGACGTCGCTAGGAATAATTTTCCCTAAATGTAAGCCGAGGTAAGTAAGTATAAAGTTCTCGTAGTTCTCGTAATTATACAGTAAATGGTGTCCAGTTAACAGAGTGGCGAGCGCGGTGGTTTACTGCAGACCTGCATGTTGCAGTGTTTCTAGTGGAGGACGTCCCGCAGCGCACACAACGACGTGTCGCACAGTAGGACACTCTTACGTACATACATCACCGCACACATTTATCTCTGTGAACAACATTAACAAACGTGTAACTACAGTTTACACAATTCACTGTTTTGTACTCACTTTATTATATGAGTAAGTACTTACTTATCATAAAGATAAAGAGTATCATTTCCTATCTGATCTAGTTACGTGTTTTTTGTAGATATAAGTAATTCATACAAGTTTATTATCTGGCTGCACCGCAAGTGACACGCCGTGAACATACGCGCGCTGGTATGCGGTAATTAGTGTCGTATGCTAATACTTGATACGCAGGCCTCTAGCCGACCGTTTACATAATTATATGGCTTCCAGGTTACATTCGTATAATTAAGTAGTCATAATTTGTCAGTCTTTGGGATCCTTCAGATGCGAGCTCGGGTTCCGTCGGCAAAAGCGGCAGGCGGTGGTCCCGGCGGCTGCGGCGGAATGTAGAAACACTTTACAAACTGAGTTAACGCTATGCTATGATGCTAACCTAACGTAACGTGAAATGCCGTTATAAAATTCAAAAATTTGTTTCGCTTTCACATGCACGATTTATTGCGAAGAAATCGGGAAACAACCGATGTCCGGAATTTGCTCCGGAATTTCGATTTTTCTACCTGGGAACCCTACGTTTAAACGGACATTTTATGACTATTAATGCGAAAATTAACGGCATTGCCCGTTAATGTGGGCCACATTACAGATATTATCTTGATGTGGCCGGAATGTGGGCCACAGATATCATAAGATTCTGTTCAGTCTCTTGCACAGACATGTCATGATGACTGTCTTATGTAATGTGATGCGTATGTGCTCCTGAAATAGGTATTAGGTATACATAAGAAATACGTCCCACATTATTCCCTCTGTACAGAGGTGTATGTACATATCCATCTCCGTCAGCGGAACTTCAAAGCCAACGCAACAATCAGCACTTACACGTAACTATTACGATGAAGACTTAACACTAACCTCCCATTAACACTAGTACTTGTTCATAATCCGCGCTCAATTACCAGTAGCTAGTACTCGCGTGTGATACCGCCGCGTTTTTACCTCATTCCTCGCTTGCGTGCTCATAGCGAGCGGAGCTAATACCGACAAGAAATAGGAAAAGAAAGAACCGACGAAAATACTTATCATTTTCATGTTTTGTCTACTTTAAGTTAATAGTATCAATGTAATCATTGACGGCTTGCTCGCTTGCTAACTGTATGAACAAGTGAGCCTGCCGGGATATAATTATGTTCTTGCACATGAAGATAAGAACGCCGCGTTCCGATCAGCAACTAGGTATTAACTGGACTCGTAAATGTAGGTATTAGAGCAGCTAACCAGCAGTTATAATGATACCTAGAGTTTAAAAAAATCCTCAACAAAAACGTTTAAATAGAGACCGCGAATGTCAGGCTCATTAAGTGCACAGTTCGACAAACAATTGTGCGGTAATCTGTTGCGAACCATTCCCGCGAGTGAACAATAAGAGGGAAGGTAATTGTCGCGAGAGGGAGCGACAATGAGCTGTTGTGATAATAGCAGAGCAAGTTCGCGGGTTCATCCGCCGGGAGCGGGGGGCAGGGGGCCGGAGGAGGGGGGGGGGCTCGAGTGCGCACCAGCGATTAAGATCGCATTAGCAAGTATTTTAATGAACTGTAATTAGTCATAGGTGGAATGTAGTGTGACGCAAGCGCAGCCGCCCCGTCCGGACCAGGTACCTACGTAACTGGAGGAAATCACACAACTCTACACAAACGTTGGAGGAATTTTATCAAAAATGTTAATGACCTTATTTTACAACACACTAATTAAATGTAACTTTATAATAATACATTGCCACAGAGTCGCACATTTCAGTTATTTCGGGTGATTGTCGACGCGAACAATGCTGAGGCCAGGCTTCACTGTAATGAAACATTACGCAAATCTTTAAACGTATTCATATCACTGTATCACACTGTGAGCTGTTTAGAAAACTGACAGACAGTGTGTTTAGTACAAGGTTTGTGAAACAGCTTAATTACTTTTATGAGTTCTGAAGAAACAACACCCTCATGTAATTTTAAAGAAGGTATAACATAATACGGCTAGAGCGAGGGTCGCTGACTTCGGATGAACTTTCCTCTGCGTCATCCCCTTCATATTACATGGAAGTTGTTCGCTTCGAGTGGAACATCTCGAGTGAACTCTTATTAAAAACGTACGTTATGGCAGCGCGTAATTAACACGGCTCTGCGAACTCTTCAGTTAATCTCACACTCCATTAGTGAAGTTGATCTCACCCGCGGCACCCGCCTCACTCAGCAGTGTTACACACATAGTACACGTGATATCCGCCCGCCCAGCTAAGTTACGGCTCGTGTGATCTTGCTATAAGTATCTACACATATTTCTAATTGAAACCCGAGCTCGCCTTCATTACAAAAGGGTTGAATTTTCACTATAGCGTCGGCGACATATCCTAGCAAATTAAGTACAAATCGAGTACGGAGCGACGGTCCACATAATGTAATTGCTGTTGTGTCTTCTAGCGGAGAAAGAAAACTTTTAATTGAGTCTCCCAACAGATCACCCATATTGGATAATGTATAGGGGCCGACAGTATGGGTAGATTTAATTGTAAACCAGGAAACGTTATTCTAGGTACTGAATAACGTTTCCTGGTTTACAAATTACAACACAAGGGTGCAGGGCCGGATTAACCATCTCGGGGCCCCTAGGCACAGCTTGTTACGGGCCCTCCTTTTTTCATACCACAACAACGCAATTTGTCAATAATAGACCCTGATACCATTTTGCCCTGTCAATGACACCCACACTTGAGTTAATTATTTCAAATTAATATATTTGTCATATAATAAGCGATTATTTTAAATTAATAAAAGTGTCTTTAAAAATTTGTTTTAATTTCAATACAATTAAAAATTCAGACATTCACCGTCACTCTTATGTATAATGTCAATAATGGGGGCTTTCACCTTATGGTGTGAAAAAAAGTTTCTTTTTTACCGTGGTTTCATAAAACCACGCAATCCCCTTTTTTTCATTTTTTAATTGGGAGTGCTGGGCCCCTGGTCATAGTGGGCCCCTAGGCACTAGCCTAAAGTGCCTTATGGATAATACGGCACTGCAAGGGTGGTTAGCGCATACAATATGTTATGACGTGCGTGTAGTGTGGCCGGCAGCCGCCTGTCCGCGCATGTCCGCACATGTCCAGTGACGTCAGTCAGCTGCGCGGGCGCCACCAGGTCTGCGGGCGCCGGAACCGGAACTCTATTGTTTTAAGTGGAGCGACAGATGCTGCTGTCCCGCAACCGTCCCTACACTGTGTGTGACGCAGCGGATACGAACAGAAAGCGATATAAATGTGCCGAAACAAGCGCAGCCATACTAACAATCGAAATGCACGACAAATATGAATATGAGAGTGCCTCGAGCTTCGCCCGCATAACTTGCTGTGGGGACTGGTTCCTGAGGGAAGTCTCGTTTGTGTGCGCTCCCTGCCAGCCAGCGTGTCGCGTGGCGGCGCACTCGCCATATTTATGCGTATCATTCACCTGCCAACCGCTTTCTTCCCACAATATCGGATATGATTGTTGAACATATTTACAACAAATAAATCAAGCGTTCCCCGCGCTCATTCACTCTGTTTACATCTCAACTGCGCGCGTCATCTCAAAAAGCTCTAATTTAATTTTCACGCGGAGTGCCTCGCGTGCCGCGCCCCGCACTGCGGCAACTGTCTCAGCTGTCACCGCTACATACATACCTTCAATATAAAGTAGGTGTATACGATATACCTACATAGATATTTTAGTCACGAACCAGTCGATGACAGATTTTGTCTAGTCAATACTTATTAAGAGCTTTGTGTCGCCACAGACTGCGGATGGTTTATGGCGACGAGCGTGCCGACAGCTGCGAGGCAGAGCTGCGCCGGCGCACTCAGCGCTGCAACAACAACTCGCTACACGTGGCCGCGCTCGCACCGTGCTGCTGCTACACGACAACTGCGCTGTACACGTCACGCTACTTTTTGCTCGTTTCAAATGTTCGCGCGGTGTTAGGTGTGTCCGCAGTTCGGCTCTATTAGCATACAATGGGCGACAGCTGGCCGAGCGCCGCACTATCAGATCAGCGGCCGTCGACTGACCACACGTTTCATTACGATCGGTCCAACTTTACTTGTTTATTGTTGGAGCAGCTAATAAATAACGTTAATAACGTCAATGTTAACTAACAAATCAAAACTAGTTGAGTTACCGCCGCCGCCTCGCCGCCGGCGCCGCGGCCGCGCCGCCACAACCCACAGCCCGCACTCTACCGCTTTGTTGGAACACTTCACTATTTATGGTTAGCGCTAACGTCCACCCGTCCCCGTCTAGTAACAACAAACTTATTTATTACTTACCTACTACTTATTAGGTAATTGTATGGGTTGTTAGGTACTGTTATTAGTAAGTTCATATTGAAACACTAGCTGTGCCCGCGACTTCGTTCGCGTGGATGTCGGAATTTAACAATGTATTTTTTAGTGCGAAGCGCTTAATTCTCGCCACGTTTTTTATAAATTATATCGTTTAATCCCTGTATTTAGAATTTATTTTTCAAGAATATTTGAGGTGATTATAATAAACGCCCTCTGTCGTTCAGATTCAGAAGAATTGCTACTGGATTAGAGCACCCATTCTATCTCATTCCATCCCATTCCATCCCACTCCATCCCCCTCCATCCCACTCCATCCTACTCCATCCCACTCCATCCCACTCCATCCCACTCCATCCGACTCCATCCCATTCCATCCCACTCAGTCCCACTCCATTCGACTCCATCCCACTCTATCCCACTCAATCCCACTCCATCCCACTCCAGCCCATTTCATCCTACTCCATCCCACTACATCCCACTTCATCCTAATCCATCCCACTCCATCCCACTCCATCGCACTGCATCCCACTCCATCTCACTCCATCCCACTCAGTCCCACTCCATCCTAATCCATCCCACTCCATCCCACTCAGTCCCACTCCATCCCACACAGTCCCACTCCATCACACTCCATCCCACTACATCCCACTCCAACCCACTCCAGCCCACTCCATCCCACTCCATCCCACTCCAACCCACTCCATCCCACACCATCCCACTCCAACCCACTCCATCCCACTACATCCCACTCCATCCCACTCAATCCCACTCCATCCCACTCCAGCCCATTTCATCCTACTCCATCCCTGATTGACTGGCCTGTTGGTCTAGTGGTTAGTGACCCTGACTGCTATGCCGGAGGTCGTGGGTTCGATTCCCACCCAGGACAAATGGTTGTGTGATGAGCACGATCATTTGTTCTGTGTCTGGGTGTAATTTATCTATAATATGTATGTATTTAGAAATATATAAGTATGTTTATCAGTTGTCTAGTACCCATAACACAAGCTCTGCTTAGCTTGGGACTAGATGGCGTTGTGTGATAGTTGTGGAATATTATATTATATTATATTATATTATATTATATCCCACTACATCCCACTCCATCCTAATCCATCCCACTCCATCCCACTGCATCCCACCCCATCTCACTCCATCCCACTCAGTCCCACTCCATCCTAATCCATCCCACTCAGTCACACTCCATCCCACTCCATCCCACTCCATCCCACTCCATCCCACTCCAACCCATTCCATCCCACTCCAACCCACTCCATCCCACTCCAACCCACTCCATCCCACTACATCCCACTCCATCCCACTCCATCCCACTCCATCCCACTCCATCCCACTCCATCCCACTCCATCCCACTCCAACCCACTCCATCCCACACCAACCCACTCCATCCCACTACATCCCACTCTATCCTAATCCATCCCACTCCATTCTAATCCATCCCACTCCATCCCACTCCATCCGATTCTATCCCACTCCATCCCACTCCATCCTACTCCATCCCACTCATTCCCATTCTAGTGTGAGTCTAATAAAAACCTTTTCTTTCTTTCCATTCCATCCCAAACCATCCCATTCTATTCCATTACACTACTCTACTCTACTCTACTCCACTCCAAACCACTCCACTCTCCAGTCCACACCATATTTGAATAGGTATGTAGTTTTTCTATTCCAAGCTAGATCGCGCTACTGAACTACGCGTCTCGGTGTAAACTGACCGTAATTTTACTTCTGGGTCTGGAACACTTTAAATTCAAATATCTTTTGATAGACTTAACCGATTGCAATGAAACAAAAACTAAATTAGTCCTCAAGTTACGCTCGATCGTTGTGTATAAAGGTTATCTACATTGCCTTCGTACATTTTACGTGATGGAGCCACAAATAAACAGACAAACCGACAAACCGACAAACAGACAAACAGACAAACAGACAATAAAAACTTTTTGAAAAAAAGGGAACCGACTTCAAAACCAAACACAAAAAAACTATAAAATAACTTTTCTTTCGGAAGTCGGTGGCTTTGATTTTTTTTATTTCATTGACTTATGGCCACCGACTTCCGAAAGAAAAGTTATTTTATAGTTTTTTTGTGTTTGGTTTTGAAGTCGGTTCCCTTTTTTTCAAAAAGTTTTTATTTTTCCCTTTTTAGTTAAGATAATCAACAACAAAAATCTTCATAAAATCGGCGTCTTTGAAAATCTACAATCCTATTAAGCAAAACGGATCTATGTAAGCAACTTCTCGAGATATCCATTATTGTTATATACTTAAACCTTCCCCAGAATGTAACAAACACTTTTCTGAAAACTGCATCAAAATCGGTTCAGCCAAACGCGAGAAAATTGCGGACAAACATGCAATTGTCCCTGAAAATCTACGATCCAAGTAAGCAAAACGAATCCACGCGGGCAACGTCACGGGATATCTATTAGTGTTATATACTAAAACCTTCTCTAGAATGCAATGAACACTTTCCTGAAAACTGCATCAAAATCGGTTGAGCCAAACGCGAGATAATTGCGGACAAACATGCAATCGTCCCTAAAAATCTACGACCCAAGTAAGCAAAACGGATCCACGCGGGCAACGTCACGGGATATCTATTAGTGTTATATACTAAAACCTTCTCCAGAATGTAATGAACACTTTCCTGAAAACTGCATCAAAATCCGTTAAGCCAAACGCGAGATAATCGCGGACAAACATACATACATACATACATACATACATACATACATACATACATACAGGTCGAACTGAGAACCTACTTTTTTTTTTGAAGTCGGTTAAAAATTCTAAAAATGCTGGAAATGGGTTTCTGTTGGTTGTCCTTCAACACCCTAGCTATTTTTTTGGATTTTATTTTGATGTACAAAAACGATTTTTCTACAGTTTTATTATATGTATAGATAGAAGAGCAATTCTTGGCACAGACACAAAACCCGGCAAAGTTTAGACAAGCTTAAACTCAATAACATTTTAGATAATGCTCATATTTTGAGCGTAGTATGAACGGCCCAAACCGAGAGGACCAGGGCTGTACGACCATAAAAAATTGTCTACGTTCCAAAGGACCGGTGATAAAAAATGGAAAATTGTAAAAATTCAGTATACGAGTATATCATGTAATTTGACATGTAAGTATTTTAAATTGTTGATGTTATTGTAATTAGAAAAATTGTTGTAATTAGAAATTGTAATAACTGTTATAAACTTAAGTAGTTGTTATGTGAATATTCAGATACAAACCACTTGTTATTGAATAAATAAATGAATAAAAAACTTTTTAAAAAAAGGGAACCGACTTCAAAACCAAACACAAAAAAACTATAAAATAACTTTTCTTTCGGAAGTCGGTGGCTTTGTTTTTTTTTATTTCATTGACATAATAATGACAATGAAATAAAAAACTTCGACTTCCGAAAGAAAAGTTATTTTATAGTTTTTTTGTGTTTGGTTTTGAAGTCGGTTCCCTTTTTTTAAAAAGTTTTTTATTTTTCCCTTTTTAGTTGAGATAATCAACAACAAAGATCTTCATAAAATCGGCGTCTTTGAAAATCTACAATCCTATTAAGCAAAACGAATCTATGTGAGCAACTTCACGAGATATCCATTATTGTTATATACCAAAACCCCCAGAATGTAACAAACACTTTTCTGAAAACTGCATCAAAATCGGTTCAGCCAAACGCGAGATAATTGCGGACAAACATGCAATCGTCCCTGAAAATCTATACGATCCAAGTAAGCAAAACGGATCCACGCGGGCAACGCCACGGGATATCTATTAGTGTTATAATATACTAAAACCTTCTCCAGAATGTAATGAATACTTTCCTGAAAACTGCATCAAAATCCGTTCAGCCAAACGCGAGATAATCGCGGACAAACATACATACATACATACAGGTCGAACTGAGAACCTACTTTCTTTTTTGAAGTCGGTTAAAAAATGAAAAAATAACAGCTACAACAACCATTCGAATGCAAACAAAGAAAATGACCGCCAAAAAATGTAAAGTAAATTTTCTATCGGAAGTCGGTGGGTTTGTTTTTACACTTTTTACCCGACTACGGTAAAGCCAAAAGGAGGGTTATGATTTTGACCGGTATGTGGGTGGATCTCCAAAACGGGCGTATTCGTGTGATCGCTCTGGTGCTTTTCAGATATTGATATTTAACGGTAATTATGTATCTCATTAAAAAGTATGATATTCAAATAGTATATTTTTACTTTTGGCCTTCAATTTACACTAACAGTTATGGAAATATTTAAGTTCAAAAAATTTCGCGACCAGAGCAATCATAATTGGTGCCAGAGCGATCATAAATGGTCAAACCAATTTAAAAAAAAAAGAATATTGATGAAAAATTATTAGTTTTGGCGTTTTTAGTCATATTCAGTTGGTATACGTGTAACAAGATAACATGTAAGTGATACCTTTTCTTCCGGAAGTCGGTGGCTTTGTTTTTTATTTCACTGACTATGGCCATCCGACTTCCGAAAGAAAAGTTATTTTATACTTTTTTGTGTTTGGTTTTCAAGTCGGTTCCTTTTTTTTCAAAAAGCTTTTTTTTAATTTTTCCGTTTTAGTTTAGATATTCAATTAAATCGGTGTCTTTGAAAATCTACAATACAAGTCAGCAAAAAAATGGATGTATGTGGGTAATGTCACAAGATATCCATTAGTTTTATATATTAGAACCGTTCATCATCATCATCTCAGCCATAGGACGTCCACTGCTGAACATAGGCCTACCCTTTTGATCTCCACATATACCGGTTGGAAGCGACCTGCATCCAGCGTCTTCCGGCGACCTTTATAAGGTCGTCTGTCCACCTTGCTGGTGGACGTCCTACGCTGCGCTTGCTAGTCCGTGGTCTCCACTCTAATACTTTTCGACCCCATCGGCCATCTGCTCTACGAGCAATATGGCCTGCCCATTCCCACTTCAGATTGCTAATCCGGTGGGCTATATCGGTAACTTTAGTTCGTCTACGGATCTCCTCATATCGGATTCGATCACGTAGAGAAACACCTAGCATAGCCCTCTCCATAGCTCGTTAAGCGACTTTGAGCTTTGAGATGAGGCCGATAGTGAAAGACCACGTTTCGGTGCCGTAACTCATCACTGGTAACACACATTGGTTGAAGACTTTCGTCTTCAGGCACTGAGGTATGTCGGACGAAAAGACATTGCGTAGTTTCCCGAACGCTGCCCAATCGAGTTGGATTCGGAGGGTTGACCTCTTTCTCGAAGTTGGACCTACCTAACTGGACTGCTTGTCCTAAGTAGATATATGAGTCAACAACTTCGAGTACCGAGTTTCCAACAGAGACTGGGGTGGGCACAACATTGGCATTTGACATAATTTTCGTCTTGTCCATGTTCATTTTCAAGCCCACCCGTTGTGAAACTCGGTCGAGGCAATCGAGCATCATGTTGAGTTCCTCCATCGACTTTGCCATGACTACGATGTCGTCGGCAAACCGAAGGTGTGTGATGTATTCGCCGTTGATGTTGATGCCAAATCCTTGCCATTCCAGGAGCTTGAAGGCGTCTTCCATTGCGGCAGTAAACAGTTTCGGGGAGATAACGTCCCCCTGTCTTACGCCTCTTCTCAATGGAATCGCCTTCGTGCTCTGCTCCTGTACTCGGACCGACATGGTGGCGTTATTATACAAGCACTTCAACACCTCGATGTACCGATAGTCAATACGGCATCGCTGGAGTGACTCAAGTACCGCCCATGTTTCCACCGAATCGAAGGCTTTCTCATAGTCCACAAACGCTAAGCATAATGGCAAGTTATACTCTTCGGTCTTCTGTATAACTTGCCGCAGCGTATGGATGTGGTCTATGGTACTATAGCCTCTTCGGAAACCGGCTTGTTCGGGAGGCTGGAAGTCATCAAGTCTGTGTTCGAGACGGTTCGTGTAATTATAATTATATTAAAACCGTTCCCAGAATAAAACTAACACTTTTCTGAAAACCACATCAAAATCGGTTCAGCCAAACGCGAGATAATCGCGGACAAACATTCATACACACATACAGGCCGAACTGCGAATCTCCTTTTTTTTAAGATGGTTAAATAGTTTTATAACGTACAATTAATGCAAAATATCATTGCTCTGGTCTTTTTGGACAGAGCAATCACAGCCATAGCGATCAGAAAAAGTCACAAAATCATGAATATAGCCGAATTTAAAAGCAGTAGAAATTTATAATTGCGTGTCATAAAAACCATCATAAAGATCACCCAATTCACATAAAAAACACATTTACAAGCTTAATATTTAATTTGAATAACGTGCCATATCAATCATAAAATTCGAGAACCAAATCCAGAGTAATCATAAACTTGCCTTCGTGAACTTACCTTCGCGGATACGTGGCACGAAGGTATCTTCCTCAACGGTTAGACCACTGCTGGTGCTACCCAGCGAGAGTGGAATAGAGTGTCTATAACGCGTAACTAGGCATGAGCGCGATGTTTTACCTCAGCGCAGAGCGATGAGATAAAATGCCCGGACACGAATTTAAATTCAAATTGTGGCAAAAGTATTCATAATAAAACTACAAGTATTTTATAACAATGAAGATTAACTATTTCTTATGTAATCTAAATAAGTTGTTTCATATGTAGCTTCTCATTAAAAAAATAAAGAATATTTTTTTCATTCAATCGGGAGTGAGGACAACCCAGAGCGATCAGGATTTTAGGGTTTAAGATTTTTTTTTAAATATTTTAAATTAACTTATTCATAATATTAGCCTTGTACCAGGTAGATTAGACACTGAACTGCATATAAAAAAATATTGGGAAAACGTTTTTCAATTTTAAAATGGGTTTATTCAGCCCGACACGAAAAAAAATGCCTCTGGAGATCGACCCATGTATGTAACTATGTATGTTTGTTATTTACAAGAAAAATGAAGTGTCATGTAGCATGTAGCTTCAGTTGTCCGCTGGTGAAATTCAATATGGCGCCCTCTAGGGGATGTAAAGTCGTAACCTAAAAAAATATATTTTTGTTTTTGCACAGTATCAACATATGGGTATCAAAAAGGGCTGTGGCTGTTTCACATAATCTTTATTGGCCAGGCAGGCCAGGTGGCATACGACCACGGCTAGCACAGTATCGGTTAATGTGATTTTGTCACCGGTCCTTTAGATTCTTAAGTAGATGATTTTTAGTTACGGTCGAATGACCCGTGGTCCTCTCGTTTTGGGCCGTTCAGACTAAACACCCATCACCCAACATTGGTCGATATCTTGCGACCTTGTTCGCACTTGGTGCAAGTCGCTTGCGTGCTGCAGTCAATCAAGCAACGATTTTGAATCAATTGCCCGTATCTATTTTTAATGATAGGATATCGATATTGAGCCGGTGGCCACAATTATCTGCACGGAAATGATTCACGTGTGAGTGGGGTGAGCAGGCAGGCAGGCGGCGCGGCGCGCACTTTTTTTGCGTCTCGCCGCGCGCTACTCGCGAATTCATGAATACATGAATTTCTATAACGTTTAACGTCACCCTTCGATCCACGATGTCACTCAAGTGTCCGACAATTTTTTATAGTTGTTTGACTTGCTTCTTGCAGATGTCCGTTGTAGTTATAATTATATTAACTCGGTGCTTATTACAATAACGTCTTGTACTTGACTTGCACCGTTCATACAAGCTGGTGCACCGTGAGTGTCGGCGGGCCGCAGTGAAGCGCGGCGGAGGCTCGCGTGCGGCCTCGTCTCCCGCCAATGATTATGAAGTATGAACGGATCAATTTCACAGCCGCCGCCGCTCAAAGCCGCCGCCCAGCCCCTCTGCATCCCCCGTCCCCCCACGTCTCGTACATACCAATACACCGCCGCTACAACTTTCCCACCACAGACTACAAATTTTCTTTTGCAAACGGGCTGCGTCAAACAGTCCGACAAATTTGTGTGATGAACTATTTCAGACTGTGGCAAAGTATGAGCGGATGGCTCAGTGTACGTATCATAATATAATAGCAGGTAGGTACATCGCTTCACTCATCGACGTGGCATTTCATATTCCCGGCTGTATTACGGCAAGTTGGTGCGGGTTCGAGGTTACTCCACTCAATTTGCACCGTTAGCAGCGCGGCCTCCATTTTTCACAGTTATCGAACAATTTCCCGGAGCGCCGCCGCCGCCAAACGACGCTAAATAAGAGTTCGTTCAATTTTCTTTTTTCCTTCTTGTACGTTTTTTGCCAAAGTGTTTTTAAATCGATTCACAATGGGCGCCTCAACATTGAATTCCTTTCCTTTTGGTTCCTTTGATCATTTCATCGCTGCGGAGAGGAATCTGAATGTTGGCACGACGACTATCCGCTGGCACTTTCTACGACAAGCGGCACTCGTCCACCTCGAGGCATGTAAATAAAATATCTAGTCGGTAATTACCCTAAATAATGACACGCGTATAATTATGGTGTTTATGGAGACAACATCGCTAACATGGCGCGGCGACATGTTGTTATGAGTGAGTCGCTCTCCTTACTGCGCGGCGGGCGCGGCGGGCATCACTTGATACGGCGAGCTCAGCGAGCCTTCCGTCAGCTCTGATTATTGTGACGGCGAGGTGCGACATTGCCGCGGGATTCGTCATACTCCTCCGTTTGGCTACAAAGTGAATCATCAATCTGGAGAGGGTAATCCGCGTATAGTTTAGCTGAGACGGTGTACAACAACGACTCTTCCGGCTGCTGGTACTTTAATTAAACGTGCATAAATTACAGAGTGCTCGTAAATCAATCGGCGGTGGTCGGCGGTGGCATGCGGCGGGCGGGCGGCGTGCGGGCGACGTGCGAGCGGTGAGCGGGCGGCGTGCGGGCGATGTGCGTGTGTGCTGCGGGCGCGGGTCGGCAAGGCTATTATTACGCAGCTGCTCAATGGACGCGGCCGGCGGACACTTCAAACACGCGTGTCTGAGATTCTAGCGCGCGATTCTGCGCGATCATTGTCTCCGGTACATTCGCGCGCATTACTCGTGAAGTCGTGATTGATGCACTGCGAGTACGCCGCGGAGAGCCGCCGACGATATCGTGCGCCACCGCACTGCCGCGCCGTAAGCACTGACAGTGGTTGGTGTTGGTTTAGTGCTACCCACATAATTTAAGTATTTACTAGAGGTGGACCGACTACGATTCTGTCGTGGAGTGCAGGGGCCACCGGCGATGGCCGAGGAGTTTCATGCACAGCTGAGTCGCTCGCATTGAGTAAGATCAGTGGCGTAGTTAGCCGGGGGCGAGCGGACCTTAGCCCTCGGCCTCGCAGCTGAAGGAACCTCGCACCCAGAAAAAAAAAAAGAAGCCCCTCCACTGACTGCTCGCGTGAGGCCCCTTGTAGCAACGTGAATTGGTTACGTGTTATTTCTAACTACTGAACTCTGACTCTTGCTGACTCTCGCGAGGCCCCCTTGCCCACAAGGGGGCCTCGCGAGTGTCGGGGGCAAGTCATAGTTTTCGCCCCGAAATAAAGGGGCCTCGCAAATGCATCTTGCCTCCTGGATTCGGTCTCGCTACGCCACTGAGTATCATAAAACCTCACCCGCTATGCGGTCAGAGAAGTTCGAAAAGGCTAGAAATACTTTTTTATGAAGCCTGACCTGCCTATCTTCTACTAAAGTGCGCTTACAGTCTAACATCTTCTAAAAGGCCTAAAACTATTGTTTTTAGGCCTAAAAATACTTCATGATATTTAGGCCTAAAAACAATAGTTGTTATGACTTCTAAGACTAGGTGGTAATGATGAAGATGATGAGATCCGACCGATTTCGGCCAAAGCGATTGCTTCAGCTCCGTTGTTGTTATTATTGTTGTCCTTTATGACTAGGTACTAATGTACTATAATATAAGTATACATATATAACTCTCGGACGGGGGCTAGCTTTATGCTTCGCTAGAGGCTAAGCATTGCCATATAAATATGAGGCGACGGCGACGGCGACGCCAGTCTCTTCTATAAACACATTACAGAGCTTTTCGGTGCTTTGTAATAGTATTGTTTTATAATTGCTTAGTAATTTATATTTTAATTGATACCTAAACATCTTTATTATACCGACAACACATGTGACTGAGCGAAATGCAATGAAACTCCCTCGCTGATCGTTACGACTCCCCCGGGAGCGCACGGGATGTCCTGAACGAAGAGCGCGGGGCCACCGGAACCAACCGGACCAAACATTTACTGTTATAGTGTTACCTATGTAACGTGTGCTACTACTACTATCTTCGAACAGTATCACAACAACAGTTTTTTCACATTGACAGGTATGTAAAATAAAAGCCATAGATTTTTATAGAATTTTGCATACCTATTGGTAAAATATGGCCGAACCTGAACTTTTCTGTTAACAAATAATCACAATTTACTGTACCAATGTAAGTAGGTATGTAAATAAACGACTTAGTTACTAATATACCTGTAGAATTCTAGACCAGTATATTCTATGCAAAACGGTCTACCTAATCGGAAACCCAACAGTTAATTAGCGCTTCATGAGACAGAAAAGACATTGTTATACATTTAACTAAAGGGGAAGGCAATAAACACTGTCACTTATTTCTGTGGCTATAAACCTAATCACAAATCAATCAAGTGAGGCGTGCCACAAGAGTACCTACGAGCGCAGAGCCACGCCACCGCCGCCCGCCGCACAGTGGTCCCATATCGAAAATTAGTGGACATGGGCAACAAAGTTCCAATATCGATGCGATTTTTTTTTATGTGATTCTTTATGATATTCCTGACAACTTTTACTCTTGTGAAATTTCTTCTAAAGTTGATAGTTTGTCTGAAAAAAAAATAATTAGATTTTTTTGTATGGAGCGAATCACGTTTCATTTTTTTTCTTCAATTGTACTAATATGTTGGGTGTATGGCGTGAGTATTATGATAGCTAGGGTCATTCACTATCCACGAAAAATAAAACCAGCGCCGGCCATCTGCGGCCGCGAGCGCGGCCGCAGATGGCCGGCGCTGATTTCTAATCTAATTATTTTTTTTTCAGACAAACTATCAACTTTAGAAGAAATTTCACAAGAGTAAAAGTTGTCAGGAATATCATAAAGAATCACATAAAAAAAAATCGCATCGATATTGGAACTTTGTTGCCCATGTCCACTAATTTTCGATATGGGACCACTGTGCGCCGTCGTACTCACAACACACTAGCTGAGCTGCTGTGTATAGCACAGCGTGCTGTTTGACGCTCGTCGGACAATTGGCTGCGGATGATATCATGTCATAATCTTAAACCACATCAATGCTGCACTCCATCAAAGTCACCTGTTTCAGATACAAATAGAATTTGGCAAATTACTGACACCTCCCGTCCCGCTGCTCCTCACCGGTATAGCAGCACTACAATATATTAGTATCAGTTAACATCATGTGAATACTAACTATACTCAAGAGATTGTTATCAGCTGGTCCGGCGAGCGGGGAGCGGCTCCAGTACCTGCCGCCGCTGCGTTCATGACCATTCACCAATAAAATCGACATTACTTAGAGAATATAAAATGTATCTTCAACATCTTGTTGATATAAAAGGTTTTATGAGTTTTATACTTGAATGTTGGTCAGAATTTAAAAACAAGTTATAGACAGTCGACAGGGCGTCCTAGAACACGCGGCGGACTAAAGTGGTCAAACCACCATTTACTTATAAGGATTAGGAGCAGCTTGTTAACATGTGTCTCAGAAAAGTCACCAATGTGCTGCGATTATAAATGAACATATCGCGTATCCCGCTATGGCATCGTGTCCGGGGTCGGCACGGTAGCGTGACGGCGGCGTGGCGGTGGCGTGACGGCGGCGTGACGAAGCGCACATACATCACGCGGAGCGACGCGCCACGATTAAGTAGACGTGTGTCGTCCTCGACGAGCCGTTACACTATTAGTTGCCAACACGTTACGTGCGTCCGTCCCGCCGCCACTGACATATTGATGAACTGCGCACTTCATTTACAATAACGCATTGCTAATTATTTATAGATCCAACGTTGCACGTGCTCTTCCGACGGGCTCCGCGAGACTACACAGCCATATATTGTACCTTTGCCGTTCCCAGAACGACTTTGAAACAAAATTGATATGAGTAAAAGCTCCAATAAACTAGAGAGAACAAAGCTCGCCCTCGGGCCAACGAACTGTGATTCCAATTTGAGACAGATTTATAGAGGAGCTAACTGATGCTAACTGCTCTCGAGGCGGTAGTATCTCATGCCTTCGCGGAACTGGACAGCCGCGCAGCCTCGCAGCCGCAGCTGAGCGACCGGGCCGCTAGTATATACGACTGTATCGGATTAGGTAGATCTTTCGACGGAATTCAACACTAGGACAATGTCTCACCGGTTTAATACAGAGCGCGTGAGTGACTAACGATATAATATTATTAAAGGACAGCGTGTCATGTGACCACGACGACGCGCGGCACAAGGAATGCATTCCTGGAACCGCTGCCGCCATCGACTAAACATTTTCGGGTCCCACGCGGACGCCGCTAGTCTTACGGCCAGGAGATACGATGCAGTCGAACCAGAGAGAAGTCTTCAGCCGTGCGCTACCGCGAGCAGCGCGGCGAGGCGTGCTGGCGGCGCGCCAACGATGGTGTGCGACGCCCTCCACTACATCACGTGACGTCACACACCAACCGTCTCAAATATTCACCGATTCAATTAGAAATTTGCCAAACAGCCGAATAACAACGTTAATTGAGAACATTCGTCGGATGCCATCGCCGACATTCCTCCATCGACTGTATCTGTAATGCTTTAAACTCGCGCGCGGATTACTCGGTATTAGCTCGTTTGTAGTTTAATTTGAAATGTAAAGAATATAATAGGAGTGCGAGGGAAAGGGATGCGCAGCCGAGAGGAAGATGAATGACAAGAAAGGCGCGCGATTGTCTCCGCGGCGAGGGCGGCGTCATCAAAGCAAATATGCGGATCGGCGGAGAATCGCTGTCGCCGCGAAAAAACTAATAAAAGGCAATATTACACGCGCAGATATATCGCTCGAGACGAGTGAGGGTCGCTGCGACCCAGCCCCCGCCACCCCCGCCCTCCGGCCGCATTCCTCCTCCCACACGTGACACGCAGAACCCGCGCCACTTTGATGTTCCACTGAATTTCAGCATTTACGGTAAATACCTACACTGTGCCGTACTGTTACATCTACATGACATAATATAATATTATTAAAAAATAGATGTGTCAGTCGACGTCAATTCTCAAATCAGCAGTGTCTAGGTAGCCGTCCCCATACTTGCAGCCATGCACAAAGGTACTACTAGTGCTAGTGTCGTCCTGGTACGGGGTCCGCGCCGCGCCGCCCGCTCCGGGGGAGATACACACTAGTGATGTTGCGAATATCATATTTTTGACATTCGCGAATGCGAATGCGAATGCGAATATTCAATTCCAATATTCGCGAATGCGAATATTCAGTTTCAAATTAATTTCGTTTGATAATTTAGAAAATACAAAAAGAAACACTTTTTAATGTAACTTTTTAACTTATTTTTATCAAATTTTTTACTTCCTGTCTGTAACGAGAATGGAAAAATTATGTAGGTGATTTTTTTAACTGGGCGAAGTTGGCCTTATGAAACTAAAAGGAATGTCGAAAAACTATCAAAGGAGTTTCGACGCCGAATTTGACGAAAACTAAAACTGCATTTTTACTTCACCAGAATTTGATCCTTGCTCCAGCTGGTTCGATTCCTGGCTAGGATTACTGATTCTGCTAAAATCCAATGATGCATTTTTAGTTTCCGTCAAAATTGGCCTCGAGACTCCTTTCAATGTTTTTCGATATTTTTCATAGTTTCGGATATAGCCATCCACACCCCATTGAACAATTCACCCTGTATAAGATTAGCTCTATGAGTGGCGTTAATTGTCTTAGCATGGTCATATTTATGATTATTTATTATGATTGATCAATGGCGAGAAAAAGGCAGATTGAACAAAAGATGAATGGAGAGGACGACAAAAGAAAAGAATGAATGGAGTGTGTGGAAGAAGGAGTACTAAATATTGGTATTTTTTCAGTCGTTCATATTCGCAAAATATTCGCATGAATTTTGCGATGCGAATGCGAATGCGAATATTCGTAACATCTCTAATACACACTCGAGCGAGTCAATAAGCACATTCCACTTGCACCGAGCCGAATTAAAAATCAAATAATGTTGTGTATAGCGAATTAGGAGCGGAGCACCCGCTGCCGGTTGTGACGGTAGGGTTGAACATTACGGTTCTCTTTATTCGCTTTCAATATTATTATGACAAACATAAAAAAATAGCCCACCAACATCGGGAACAATGATAATTTATTTCTGCGTTAATAATTTATAACATAATTACACAATATGTTATTGGAAACTTACTAGTAGTTCATAATGAACAACAACATTTTCTCGATACGAAGAATTAATTATTTATACCTACATTATATGGGAAGATATGATCTATTAGCAATGGAATACAAGCAGACATTCCGAGAATGCTCGGTTGGAATGTGTTACAAACAAAGTACTACTTACCTACCGGGTAATAGGTAGAGCAGACATAGCCATATGAAGTATGAAGTATGTACTTAACGTACTTGTGAGTATCTAACATCAAAACAAAGCAGGTAGCGCACCCTGCGTAATGAAAACGCGGTTCTGTCGGCAGCCCTGTCCCTACTCGCAGGGAACAAGTGCAGGGGTCAGACCGGCCGGGGCCCGGGTCGCGCCGGTGCGCGGAGAATATGTCCGCGCGGCTAATGAAAAGTTTAATAACGGCGAGCACGTGTGCGGCCCCCTCGGCCCGCGTTGCGTTATCTCTCAATGCACAATTTATTGAGAGCAATTTCGCATGTCATAAAACCGAATTAATATTGTCCTGGGGAATGGTGGCGGGGTCCCGGCGACTATTTGTCAAGTGCGAGCGATGTATTCATGTGAGATGTTCCGCTAACTCATTCGCGACGCGCAGCACGTGACAATGCAATGTCGAACAAAAGCGATCAAGTGCTTGTCCACTTGGCAATATACGAATCAGCAGGAAATGTTACAAACATAATGTAATGAATGCATCATTCATTTCAAATATTATTTTTTAGGTAATTGTAAAAACTAATCATCGATTCGTGTGAATCCGTGACTTTTTTAATAACGTAGAATTTTTCACAAATGTGGTACCTACTTATTGTTTATTTTGAGTGTGTTTGACATTCTAATTCTCAAATTTGAAACCCTTTCTATAATACATCATACTCATTCCACACTCCTATATCATTGTTAATACCTTCCTGCTTGTAATGGAGCATCGCTGATGTGACATTATTAGGTAATGAGCAGCGACAATGAGAGTGCCTGCCGTGTGCCCCTGACACGGGTGGCGGGTGGCGGCAGCTCAGAGCTGTGACACTGTGTCACAGACTGTGTCGAGGGGTGTGCCTGGCCGCGGAGCAACGGCACAGGGAGCCCGACACAGGACACTGCTAGCTGGAACACGCGGGCGCGCAGCATGGCATTGTCGCCAGCTCACTGAGCGTGAAATGGAGCGCGATCCACGGATTATATTAATGAAAAGCGTCTTGAGAACGTTATCGAGCTCGAGCTGTCTCACACTGACTCGCTGGCGATGTCGCCCTGTCCTGGGGGAGCTGTGAGCAACTGCCAACAGTAATCCCATCAAAAACATAAATGTGATATGAGAGCCAAGCTCAATTTATATGAGAACTAGCCAAGTCAGAAAATAGGCTACAACGTATGATCCTTAGTTGTAAGAAGAAATATATTTTATGTTGTTATAAATAAATTTCAGGACTGACCATTGAACTTGGCACCCATTTAGATTTCACTTCTTTTTTCGCTGAAGTCAACAACCAAGGCATAATATCAAAATATTGAGCTTGGCTCTCATTTCACATTTATGTTTTTGATGGGACATCATTACTTTTTGTACAGAAATAATGATCTTACACTATTGATGTGCGCTTAATATTGAAACAATAATTAACACTAAATCCCAGTAGGTAAATAACTGTAAGGGTCGGAAGTTGTTATCAATATAAATGAATTAAGTACAAACACAAGATAGCTGCTGTCATTAAATAGTTTTTGTGTTATGAGGGGCTAAAAAGTGCCTCCAAATGGTTCGTGTAAAATTACACACTGTGAGCGTGCCTGGTGCTTGGCTGGCCACGCTCCGCGTGTCTAGATTGTGGTGTAGCCCGTTTTAGCGGATTTGAGACAACTTTGTTTGGATCTTTTCATTCATGCTTTTTATTGACAAATAAATTCAAATTATCTTGATAAAATTAATTAATTTCAATTTTAATTATCTTGC
The DNA here is from genome assembly GCA_954870645.1 of Agrotis clavis. NCBI lineage: Eukaryota > Metazoa > Arthropoda > Insecta > Lepidoptera > Noctuidae > Agrotis > Agrotis clavis. Next base: position 28,156,010 of record OX940921.1, read on the forward strand.
GCGTGAAAGAAAATCATTTAAAACATCAATTTGCGTGGAATATAAAAACAAAAACGTAAATTCAATTCAAATTATTTTTGTTGTTTGTTAATTGGTCTATTAATTTACTTGGCATGATAGTATATATAAAATGTGCTTCAAGTATTAGGCCAGTCAATATCGACATCAAACATTGCAAACGAGCATGTAACTACGATTTTTTTATATGTTGTTAGGTCCTTTGAGAGTAGTTAACACCCAAGTTTGCAACACTGAAAACCCTGTGCTGCCAATGTTATTGTCAAATCAAAATCCGTTCAGTAGTTTTTGTGTGTCTTATGAACCGTGATAGCTAGAGAGTTGAAATTGTCACAGGTGATGTAGGTACTTCTATTGTCGCTATAACAAAACATACTAAAAACCAAAATACATTAAATATTATGGGGGGCTCCCAATCCCATACAATAAACGTGATTTTTGTAGATAATGTTTCGGAAGCTGTTTCTCATGAACCGTGAAAGTTAGATAGGTAGTTTAAATTTTCACAGATGATGTATGTCTATTGCCGCTATAACAAAAAATACTAAAAATGGCAAAAAAACATATCTGTTGTTCGACTCGCACTTGGCCGGTTTTTAGTATTCTCCGTACGCAAGCTTTAGATTTGGAACATTCTATCCCACCAAAAACATTAAATGTAAAAAATGCCAAGTCTCTCGATGCAGTCTTTCCATCGTAAAAAGTTTTGAGATCTCACAGAAGCCAAGTCCTATTCAAATTATTTTGTAGTTATAAATCAACATTTAGTAATTATATCAATAGTTTTCTTTATATTATAACTATAGTGACTTGGCAATGAGCACAAATTAACTTGCTGCCTGGAATTATGTGCAAATGTTACTGACGAGACCATACACAATGTTCTTGCCAAACCGCAAATATAAAATTGTTTTTTAAGGTATATTATTTTTTAATGTTTTTATAATTTTTCCTTTATATGTGGCTAATGACCTATCTTGGTGCAAAATTTGAAGTTTCTAAGTCTGCTAGAAGTACCTTAGATTTTTGATGATCGGTCAGTGAGTGAGTGACAAAATGGTGTAACTTTGATCGACCGTAACTCCTAAACTATTCATTCAATTGGCATGTAATTTCGAACTTAAGCTTGTTCTAATGCCTACTATTATTCACCGAAAACCTAAACTCCTAGCTTTGTCCACGTCGAAGTTATAGGGGGGGCGAAACAGCCGCGAATCGCTTCGAGAAAAGATGGTACGGCCGTGCCCTTTTGCTCGAGACTTGGCGGGGCACTGCCGTGCCCCCAGATAGAGAGATGGCATTGAGTGCGTACTCGCATGTTTAATGAAATAGATGACACGCGCCAGATAACCGTCGACGCGACATTGACAGGCTCGCCCTAATGTCGCTGACATTCTAGCGTTTTAGGTAGAGTTCACGACAATACATTTTTCGTAAAATCAAATGAAATGAGTCCTCCCACTGTTAGACTAGTACTGACTAAAATCCACGGTGTCCTTCTATAGCCCTTTACGTTCCGGGGTCATGGTAATTGGTTAGTCCAGCCGGTCCCGCGACAAATTATGACAATACGATAAGGAGAAATACTAAAGAAGTAACAAAAGCGCGGTTTAGCGAAATTTTTATTTTTATAGTGACTTAGTAATAAATGAAGAAATCATACAGCAGTCAAAAACCGCATTAAAATTATCGCAAACTATTAGTAATATGACACCGGGAAAGTCGGTGTTGAATTTTAGTAACTGTACTTTTCAAAATTGTCATTTTAATTTTCTAGTTAATTAATATATTATATTATATTTTATTTACATAACTTGCTGGTTTTAGTTAGGTTAGGTACTATAAGCATTTTTGAGTAAAGCACTATACCTTACTAGCCTTGGCCTACGATGACTGCTTCGCCAGTCACGCTATGATAACCTCAAGCTAGCCTAGCTACGCTCTAGGCCTTCCAGCTTGGCCATCATTGCAGCCCTTGCTGTCCTCGCTGTAAAGCTGCATGCTGACCGCGCTGTGTCGGCCTGGAGCTGCGCTATCGGCCATCATCAGCGCGACCAGCAAAGTAGCCATTATAGACCGCGGCAATAATGTACTATTACATTTAGGTATTTTAAAATGTTATAAATTTTTGCTGAATGATCATTTACCTCGTGGATACTAACACGTCTCATGAGAGCTGTAACTCTTTCTGGGTGCATAATGTAAATTGCTGTGGTGGCCACTGCATTGCATTATAAGTATTTTTCGATCACACTGTACGCAGGATACAAAGGAAATTCAACATAATACGTTTCATTAGATGAGCAATCTGAGCATTAACCATGCATTCAGGAAGTCAACTCTCTTAGTCCGTCAACGAAGATACGGCAACTAAGATATATGTCCGTAAGTTATGAAGAGTAGGAAACACTCGAAACTTTGACCTACGCTACGGGTTTCGTCCAGGTAGGTATTATAACCCCACTTCACTAACAGTCGTAATGGACAGCACCTGGGTTAGAATTCCTAGCTTAGACCCGTATTACAGAACGTCACTCAATACTCAAGTTTTACTTAAAGCTAGATTCAAGGCATTTGATTGGTTGAAATCTAGATTTAAATAGAGATCAGTGCTTGAGTTTCGTTCTGTAATACGGGCCTTAGCGGTGATGAATGTTAAGGCATTGCTCAACATTACTTAAAGCCACGTACGTACATTATGAATTTGCAAATCGACGTAAATGTCGAATACGCGCATAATGTGGTATCAGGCGAGCGCCGTGTAAGGACAACACATTATAAGCGTACGTAGTATAAGTTGCATTGTCCGACAGATTCGCATCGCCAAGGGTCGAGCAGAACAGAGGGTCTAAAACGGCCAATTAGCAATGTCCTAAATGGTTCACTTCGTGAACGAATAGCCAATGGCGTTGCTGGAAATAGAAGTAAATCATTCGGAATATTGTTTAAAGTCTCCGTTTCATAATATTAGAAAGTGGCGAGTAATACCAATGGAAAGTAAAACATTGTTTTACGATGCATTTCAATTAGTAGATATTATTAAGACTTTGGGTCTTATGTTACGCACGAGCGCATCATAAATGTAAGGTTCAGAAACATACTGTAAAAATATTCTGAGCAAATGGGGTATACAGTAGATACAGAGACACATCCCAATAAAAATGTCACTGTGGAAGTGGATGAGCCCCTCCGCACTGCAGGTTATGTCTCACGCCCACCTCCTTTCGTGCCCATCCGGCCACACCACCTGCACTTTTCCAGCATTTGACCGACAGAGCAGATGGCTACCTACGTATTGTTCAGATACAATCCGAGTCCATCGACACGCAAAGAAGACGAAGAAGAAGCAGCAAACTGAAGTAAAAATTCAACAGCTAGTCAAGAAGTTCGATACTCCTAAGCACACCTTACACTTCAAAATAACAAATCAATCAGCAATCATTAGTACACATTGGAGTAGGCCATTCTCATTCAGTAACTATTTGCTACTTCCGAACTGCTTCGAACCTTAATTCATCATGAAAGAATTTTGAATGAATTCCAATGAATTTCAAAAATCGTCCATTCGTCCTGATAATTCGGTTTGCGACGGCGCTGAAGAAGTATATACATAATTTACTTCTTGGTGCGTATATTTTGTATAAAAAACCTTTCTGCATACCTATTAACCTACTCGTATTCAACAACAGTTTCAATATAGAACATCATATGAATCAGATGCCTGATTGTTTGTCATAATAAAATATTAATCCAATGATAGTCAACTCTTTCACCATTGTTCAAATTTAATAAATGTAAATAGTTGTTCATGGTGCACGTGGTGGGTAGCTAATTGTTGCGCAAACCAAGGGGCGCATCCTCAGAGTGTGGAGTACTTGTGAGGGCCCGAGGGGTACTCCCGGCATCCCTCCGGATTCATTACATCCACCACTCATTGGAACTTATTAATATGATCGCTTGATTTATTGTAGTGCCGTGATGCACGCTCTAATGTCGACATTATTGAATTTTATTAACTTTCACACAAAGGGGTTCGCGCACGACCAGATCACGACAATAATGCGTTTTGAACTTCACTTGCCCATTCTATTGACAACCCGGAGCTGTGTTATTAGGATTACAATGGGCGCATACTCGTAATTACTAATTTTCTGTCATCATCTTTTCCTCTGAAGGATTTGACAGAAAAATTAAATAAACAGTTGAGAGTGTTTTTCCTGTCTAGTTGTTGAATAAGTTGTGATCAGTGCGTGTCGGGACAGCAGTGTCAAAGTGTCGTCGGCGACGCCGGGGTGCTGACCGTGTGCGATACAGTTTGTTCGTTTTTGTTTGTTCTCGTGATGTCGGGGACGTGGTGACAGTATAAGACGAATGCAGCGGGCGCGGCGCCCCGCGGCGCGGCCGGCGCGCGCGCATGGGAACCGAGCCCGACAGAAAAAACACCTAGATCTGTATCTACCAGCCACACATCAATCTTTAGTTGTAACCCCCTCCTCCAGCTCTCCCCCTCGCCCCCCGGTAGTACCGAGACAAGCGATCGTTTGTCATTCGCGCATATAAATAATGATTGAATAATGACAACAAACATCGGATCCTGCACAGCGGATTGCTTCATCATGCTGGACAGCACACCACTACTACATTAATAAATTGACATGCTCGGAGCAGCAGCGGACGAGGCGTAGTGCGCGGCGTAGCGCGTAGATAGTAGGTAGGTACTTTATACAGTGAATCAGTGAAATAGGCCTAATATAACAAACACCGGAACTCTTTTCTTTTTCCACCTTGATAGATACGTTAAAAAACGAGTGTCTAGAATAAATGCGATTCACATAATCATTCATTATCCTCAGTCTGCCTTCATCCACTGTTTTGGACTAAGTGTAGGTCCAAGACCACTCAAGGGTCTCTTTTTGCTTAATTGTGCCAGTCTCCGTTTCTCCTCGTTTTTTCTAGCTACCAGTACCTATCCCAAGTAACAATAGGTTCTATAACCAAGGCGTTTTATCACCAAAGAGTGATATAGTAGGACTTTAACAGTAACCATTGTGACTGCATGTACTATAAAGGTTTAAAACAAAGCATTTTGTTTCTATAAGATTATAGAGCATTTAAGTTCTATTGTTTAGATCTTAGAACGCTTACAGGGCCATACAAAAGAATCTTTAAAGTGTTGCACTGTAATAGAAATGAGAATAACTATTTTGGTACTATTTAGTACTATAGACAACTTTACTGACACTTTTATGTATCTATTTTGCTCTAATAATGCGTCAAAATAATTTTTACAGTACTAGGACTGTAGCAGTATCGAAAACACTATTACAGGATCAATTTGCACTATAAAAGTACCTTACACAACCATTATGTATTACAGGATCAATTTGCACTATAAAAGTACCTTACACAACCATTACGTAACCGTTTAGCTTCATAAAAGCTCCCTCAACATCGTTAAAGGGGCAAGTTCTACAAAAATCACGCAAACTCTTCTATAGTACTAAATAGTACCGTAGCGACTCCTGGCGCAATTGCTATATACTTAAATTCATATAGCTCTAAAAGTGAGTTGGTGTTACTGCTACGAGACTAAAGCGTCCCCCTTATTAAAACATGACCGCTATTTTCTGCCGCGATAACACATTAGCAGCACGGCTGGAGCCAATGTGTACTATAGGAACCGTAGCCGGGACAAGTCCTTATTTTATTAATTAAAATTTAATAAAATCACGAAAATAATTAGGGCGCATTGTCAAATTCAAAATCAGCATAATGATTTTAACGATACAATTATTTTCGCAAGTGCAAGTTATGGCAGTTATGGCAGAGTTGCATGTCTTTTTTATTACAATGATACGTTAGGCAACATGGTAAATGGCATGAATCATAACTTATCGATATTTTTAGTTATCTTGAGGAACACGACTGAAACAACACGAAAAAAAAATATGAACGATATAAGTGTTAGGAAAGATCTCTCAAATAGTTTACAGTGCAAAATAGCACTTTAAACATGTTTTGGTTACTTTTATAGTGTAAATTCGTGACATTATTGCACTTTTGGCACTAGTTTAGTACTAAAAAGCGTTTCACTACACTTTTACATCTCAACTATCGAGCTGATCTATCACCGTGAGAGCCTTTTTGTAATGTTTATAGAATAAATTAGTGATAAAACTCGGACCTAATTGGGGTTTTGTAAACGTTTACAACACCATTATAGTACTAATTGTGAAGCTTTTTAGCACGCTCCAAAACGTTCTCAGGTCTTTTATAGTCCCCCCCTCTCAGAGGGCCAAAGCCTGCCGGGGTCGCGGGATTATTTCCTTACCGTGACCCCGGAACTAACAGGCTACTGAAGGACACCGTGGATTTTAGTCAGTAGAAGTCTGACAGTCCCTCCCGCCCTGCCCGGGGCTGGAGGACTCATTTGATGATTTTGCCACGTAAAAAAAAAAAAGGTCTTTTATAGTACCAATTTTTGTTACTTGGGTGTTATGACAAATATTTTAATTCTTTATTGGCGTAATTCTGTCAAAACCAGAAGTTAAAACTTAGATAGCGAACTTGAAAAAAGTAAATAATTATGAAATCAGCTCATTATTGATATCTATCATCGCAGAACTTCGAACTTCACAACGACACCAAAAGTTTTGAGTGTTGAATATCGATCTGGTGAGCGACTGGCCGCGACAACAATGTGGCCAGCTCTCGAGCACACTGCACTCCACACTGTTGACACATCGCAGAACAGAACAAAGGAGTGTGAGCTCGTGACGACTCCGCTTTTTGTCGCAATTTGTTCAATTGTTCACCTGTCCAAGTGTCCCGGTGCCGCGGTGTCTGCAGTTCTGCACGGCATCACTTTATTTCGCAGCATGAATTAATTTTCCGCAAGTATTGTTTGACCGCAGCATCCAAGCACAGTATTATTACCGTGTCGCAACGGTAAGTTCTCACAGAAATCCACAATTTTAAAAATGTCCGCGGGTAAGCTTTCGCATTCGATTCCCATCGGGTCGTGTGAGATGTCCACAGATAAGCTCGATAAATTTAATTAAATGTCTCGGAGTGGTCTCACGGGTGAGGGCGGCGGGGCGGTGAGGCGCGCGGCCGCGGGGGACGGGAGGATCGCACTCTCCGGTCGGACAGGACTACAGGAGTGCCGAGGGCAGGCAAATTTGTTTGGTGCTGAGTTCGGTCCACTTGTATTAATTAAGTGCGGCGGCTTTTCAAAGACGTCGCATCTACACAAGCAGCGCAAAAAATAAGTCTCCGTCGGCGACACGACAGCCGGCCGCAGCAGGGCCGCAGCTACCGATTGTTTTATAAACAACTACACGACAACGTTCAACCAACGATGTATAGTTTTACAACGTCGTCGCCGGTTCCCTGCCTCACCGAGAAATGCACTTCATCGATTCAGTTTCATTTAACAAATTCCCTAAATTGTTTTACTTTCAAAATGTAACCGCGACACTCTCTAAAAAACATGTTCCTTACGTTCGCGTTCGTAGAGGTTTCTGTGTGAGCGTCCGTTATAGTTACTAGCAGTTACTATAGGTACCTACTACAAGTATTGGCTAACATGAGCTCAAAAATATAAACTCATCAAAGTAATGACTCTTCTTTCTATTTAAGCTTGTCCATTTAGCAAACTAGGTCACGGCTCGCTATAAGTGCGGTATTTGCATAAAAGTGACAGCTCGATTAGCCAGCTGGTATTGTGCTGGTAGCACTGTCCCGTTGCGGAGTTTTCCGATGGTGGCCAGCGGTGACCGGCGGGCGGAGGCCTGCGGTGTCCGACACGGGGTCATTCGTCACGTAGAGAGCAGTGTGTCGCGCTCCCCGGCGCGCTACACCGCGCTGCGCCTCTCCCGCGCATCATTCATCATCTCGCTAGCTAGGATGTCGTCTCCAACGAACTGCGACTAAAAACAACTACTTACCACATTAAATTTTATTTAAAGTTAAAAGTTAGGTTGTTCTATGCGTACTTACAATCGTTTTGTAAAATTAAGTACCTACGTTTCACATAAAATTTCACTCATATTACATTCTTGTATATGATAGCTGGATAGAACAAATCAAGACTGAACTGAATGGTGAGGCCATTAAGTTCAACTTTGATCTGGTCCGTCCAGCATATAGCAGCGTATAGCGGTCAGGATCTGTCTCGAGCTCTCGTATCATCAATTTAGCGCTGAACCACATTAAGGCGTTCCACAGACGCGGCTCCTCGCCGAGAAACATGTCCGAAAAGGTAAGTGAGGCTGCGACCCTGAACGATGGAAGATAGACGCTGATTGACGCGGAGTTCGCTTGGTACGGACCATGGTTGAAACCTCTCTTCGGAATTGGTTCCATATTTTGCCAAGCAATCTCCTCCAGAACCACATTTCCAAATCATTTAACTTCATTTCTCACTTTCCCTGAGTGTTCATGGGGCTCCTATTGTTGGTCGATTTGAAATAACCAATCAAACCAAAAAGGTGTGTCCCAAGTCCCAAGCTTGTAAACTTTACTTAGCTATTGTAATTTTCAGTTTTATTAAGGTCTTTCGGCCATGGAAAATACTAATTCTGATGTTTGATCATTTGATGCAACTGGCACTCCTCCCCCGACTTCCTCCGGTTTATTAGGGTTGGATTTTCCAAAATACATGAATCACGTGTTTTATCAATTTGCCTGAAAAGTCTACATTCGAAGTCTCAAATAAGTTGGATGAGATTAAATTTTAAGCCGATTTAAAAAACAGAGGTTCTCAGTTCGACCTGTTTGTTTGTCCGTGATTATCCCGCGTTTGCGACTTTGATGCGGTTTTCAGAAAAGTGTTCGTTACATTCTTGAGAAGGTTGTAGTGTAAAACAATAATAGATATCCCGTGATGTTTTTCGCATGGATCCGTCTGCTTAGTTCGATGGCGAATATTAAAGACGCCGCGCCGATTATACGAAGATTTTTGTTGAACATCTGAACTAATGAAGTCGGTTAAAAAGGCTAAAATAAAAAAAAAAAATTATTGCATCCTTTTGATTAAAATATCCCATTTTTAACATCTTAAAATCTTGTCTCAGAATAGACAGTGCACAACTCAACTGCACAAAACACTCACACGGCAATAAAAAGTCTCCAGTGAGAGGCAGCTAATAGGGCTGCTTTGAAATAATAGCTCGCTCACCTAACATATAAGATCGGTAACAATTTCCTCAAAAGTGCTGGGGTAGCAATAAATTGAGTTATGCTAATCAGCTCGCGACTTCGGCAGATGACACATCTATTGTGCGCGCTCGGGCGAGGCCGGGAATGCGGCGCGGGCGCAGCGGCCCGGTGCACCGCGCACTGCGCACCAGGAACCAGAAGGCGAACTCCGTGAGATACTGGTCTACATACCGCTAGACGTGGACTTGCTGTACTGGCGACTTAGCATATCTTGGACCATCTACAGTCTAGATTTCGAAAGTAGTTGGTCACGTGCGCGCACGTCACAAACACTCGCAAGCGAAGAAGGTGGCGCGCGGAGCTTCTGCCGCGCGGTGCTTGCTCCGGTGCAGCGCGCACTCCGCGCCACTGATATGTTTATTAGTGCACGCCGCCGCGCCCGCGCCGCCGGGAGCCGGCAGATGTCCTCCGACACTTCCCCATATCTGGCATATCTGAATAGATAGCTCTCTAATTTTATTACTACCCACTTGTAAACATTTTTCGTCGTTTCCGAGAACTCACCGAGTCCGTTTGGTCGACAACTAAAGCTCATTAGTTAAGTGCGGAGCGTGTATCGATTCGACGAACGAATTCCATTTCCAATATGAGATTATAATCTATCCGAAGCTGATGTAATAGACATGTATGGGAAGGGAACTACTCATTGGCTTCAGAATTATCTCCCTACCGGGCTTGATAGTCAGGACAGAGCGGCAGAGTCAGAAATTGATATTGCATACAAAAGGTTCACGATAACACCGACCTACCCATGATGATGATGATATAGTTCTCGCCTGACTTTCCCGTTCCAGAGGTCAAGTGATTCGAGGAAAGAAAACGTGATCACGTGTTGATATAGTGGTGTAGCGGTGGTAGTGGCGACTAGACGCGGCCGGCTACCTGCGCGGTGCGCGGTGCGCGGTGCCGCTGACCACCAAAACAAACGACGCGACGCGCAGCCTACTGAGAATGTCTCACGACACAAACCAATAATAAACGTTTATCGCGTCACCGATCAACAGTCCCGAAACAGGCAATATTTATTGATATCAAAGCCATGATTAATTCTACTTTTATTAAAACGCTATCCAAAGTGACCTTAATCGTTTCCCGACTTCTGGAGACGGCCACGTTATAATATTCGGAAGTAAATTATGTCTCTATCAGTATCGCTCGATCGCTGGACATTTGTCTAGGATTTATGGGTTGATGTGCGGTGGGAGCGGGGCGAGGGCCCGGGCCCGGGGCCGCGGTGGCGGGGCGGCGGGTGGCGCCCCGGGAGCCGCCGGGACATAAATAATGACGTTTAATAATTGATTAATCGCGGTGCTCCCGTCGCCGGCGATAGTATCGCACATACCTGCCCGCACCGCCGCACCGCACCGCTATAAAGATGAGTCGCTAATTAATTTAAATGAGTGGAGACCGCCTGGCGGACACAAAAAGTGGCGGCGGGTCGCCCCGCGCCGCGCACTATCGCGACATCACCGCGCCGCGCACGAATTATACTTGATGCAGATGATAACGACGCCGCACCGGCCGGCCTGGCGGCTGACGCAGTCTTGATCTCCTCGCGACCTACTTTTGTGTGCTAATCACAATCAATCGAATCATCAGATGCGACTAAGTCGTTGATCTAGACTGCAGTCTAGTGTCTAGACTAGACCACCGTCTATATAAAGTCCACACGGTCTGCTGGTATGGCTGTGCTCTGTTCTGAATTCGATTCTTAGGTGATTGCAATTAGATTTTCATCAAGAATTTTGCTGCCGCTGCCGAGCAACACACAACTTTTCACCTCACACAGCGAGGAAATATAGTGGGGCCGGCTCGCCTGTCAGTGTAGAAAACAATTGAATACAAGACGTGTTCGAATTTTGAACGTCACTTTGTGCTCTAGAGCACAAAATGGAGTTTTGCGCTCAGATTTTGAATGAGAAATAGAATCTTTCCGAGCGGGTGAGGTGAAAATAACTATTGTGCTCAGCCTATATTCCCATGTAAATAATATGTGCCCCAGTCTCGCAGAAATACCTAAGTATTCTTTAATGATACTAAGTATCAAGTCAGGTCGGTCAAAGTATACCTACTAAGCACAGGTAATACACAAGATTTGAGATGACAGGAAAAAACAACAGAACCCTTTATTGATTCACAAGTATCGATGTGTCGATCGATAACCCAGTGCAGAGAGGCCAAGCGGCCGGGCACTCCCCCTCCCCTCCCCCCGTGAGCGCGCACGACTACCAGCTCACTAGGCAAAACCAAGCAATGAAGCATTAGCACCAAAGTACGACAAAGTGGCTTCTGGATGGCCACCATCTCAACGTAAATGAAAAAAAAAAGTTTTATTTATGAAATTTTATTGGTGTGGTTAGTAACGCAGCAACGACGTGCAATGAAGCATTCAGCAGCTACATCATGATGTGATCACATCATCAACATGACATCGTTAAATGTGGGAATGTATTGAAGACCATCGGTGTTCATAAAAATAAATGTAACACTAATTACTGAAACCTACTTTATTTACATGAACTTTTTACTGGCTCGCTCATATACGAGCGGAGAGCGGACTCATGTGAACTGAAACTGTATAATAATATCGCTGATTATATCTGTGAGTCTAGCAAGAATGGGACGGAGCTATTAGTGCATACTTCGCGTGACTTGAGAATACAATTAAAAAGTTAATTACCGCACGGCTAATAAATTCGTCTGAAACATTCAGCTGATGCATAATGAGGTGCGCTGGGGACGCGCGTGTGTGCGGCGTGTGTCGCTGTGTGTGACGGATGTGTGCGCCACTGTTCGCTAATGAGCGCTAATTGAAAGCTCGTAGATCAGCGCGGGCGCACGCGGTCACACTTGCTATAAATCCGAGCGCTTCATATATTTTTCGCCTGTAAATAGAAAGCCATTATCGTTCTCATTATATGCCACGATCGGCTCTGCTAATGGCCGCCTGTCCACCGCTAAAAGCTGTGTGCTCATAATTGATAGGGCTTTGTGTGACACGCGCGGGGACCCACTCACGGTTAACGCATTCATTACTACAGAATACAGATGCGACATGCGCTGTACGGTACCATGCTACTGCGCAGCGCAGAGTACACTTTATTGCAAAGGCTTTGATTTTAGATGTCTTTCAATCTACTTCAGAATAATATAATATACGAAAGTGCAATGGAAGATATTGTCTAAAGTTTGATGGAAATTGATGCACGGGCTCTTTCCTTTAAGTTGGCCAACAGGGAGAAATCCGCCTCCTTAAGAAAAACGGAAATACTTTCTTAGGAACCTTTACGTTAACTTAAAACAATAACCCTGTATACACTAAGTCAATATAATGAAAAGAAGCGAAGAGAGCGTCCATAAGTCACTCCATTGGTATACGTCTCCAACGTGTTCGTTTTTCAAGCAGTGCTGATCAAATAATTAATTAGGTAGGATAACTATTCGGGAGAGGGAATTTGTATTTGGGAAATGGCTTTATAAGTCTAGAGGAGGGAGGATGTTTGGGCATTCAAAGAAAATGTGGTTAAGGGTGTCTTATTCCTAACCCCAGAGAGAACAAAAACAGGAGTGTAACAAAAACCTAGTCGGATTCGGCAGACGACAGAGAAACTTTTTTATAAGGAAAGAATAGTTATTTGTTATGCAAGGCTGCAAAGTTGATTTTTGGCGCGAGTACTCGAATTGAAACTGAGCGAGCGAAGGATTCTAAGATTGAACCGCGAGCAAAGCGAGGTGTTCAAATATAGAGTCCTGAGCGTAGCGAAGTTTTCAAAGGTACGAGACACAGAAAAACTTAGCTGCCGAGTGCAACACACAACTTTTCACCTCACACAGCGAGGAAATGTAGTGGGGGCGGCTCGCCTGTCAGTGTAGAAAACAATTGAATACAAGACGTGTTCTGAAAACACTTTCCGCGCTAGAGCACAAAATGGAGTTTTGCGCTCAGATTTTCATTTTTCATTTCATTTTATTTATTCAATAACAAGTGGTTTGTATCTGAATATTCACATAACATTACTTAAGTTTATAACAGTGATTACAATTTCTAATTACAACAATTTTTGTAATTACAATAACATCAACAATTTAATACTTTCATGTCAAATTTATAAAAATAACGTTAAATTGCCATAGTCCTAACTCATAATTGAAAAAGCTAATACAATGTTGTCATTAAAATAAAATAATACAAGTATATAATAATAAACATATCCCTTAAAATAATAACAATGTTATAAGTGATTACAATATAAATTACCATACTTAGATTTATTTAATTAAATTAATAATACAAGAAAATAGTTAAATACCTACATCTTTCAATATAATATATAATTAATATTAAATTGACATCTAACTCATTAAATTATAGTTCTTCTACAGCATACAGACACTTATTCACACAGACTAGCTTATTCAATAGGAAATTTTTTAGTTTTATTTTGAAAGCGCTAGTGTAGACAGCACTTTTTATGTCTAGAGGCAACTTATAGAATAATTTCACGGACTGATATCGTGGACTGTGTTTTACAATTCTTAGGTATTCCATGGCTCAGAATGAGCCATGGAAATGAGATCTTTGAATGAGGAATAGAATCTTTCCCAGCGTGTGAGGTGAAAAGATGGTTTAGGCTTTAGGTTTTGTGACCGGTTGAACCGGTTAATAAAACCTTCCTAGTTTTCCTCCAGAGATGCTCTATTGCTGCTGCACTGTAAGGCAGCTGTAACTTTTGCTCAGCAAGTCATACTCCTGATGCGTATTGTAGGTGAGGTCAGCTGCAGCTGACGAGCTACCACCAAAGATGACTAACTTTTGCCAAAGCGTCAGCGGACTCATTTCCCTTGATGCCTCAATAAAAAAAAAAGACTTGTTTTATTTTTAAAACTAGGGAACTGTGCAATTAGCTTTTGAACGGGATTTGAGTTAAGGTTCGCAGAGAGCTCAGAGAGTGTGAATATTCTATGCTAAGAGAGCCTGTCGATGTTGTGACTCTTTAAAGAGACAGGCTTCAAAGCCACTCACTCGCCCGTAACATGGAAGACTCCTTATAGCATCTGTATTCTAGGATAATTCCGGAATTTTGATGGTAAACTGCGGCGCGAGTGTTATTGATATCACCAAATTTTGAAACATCTGTAAAAACCTTTGAAAACCATGGTCCATTTTTCTCTCATCACAGCATTGAGTAATGCACCTATCTGGGTTTGAACCCACAATCTACTAAACCTTATAAGAACCCTCTTATAAGGTTTAGTAGATTGTGGGTTAATTGTTAATTTGATGGAAAAATTGTCGAGTAAACCCCTCAACTATTTTTCCATCAAATTAACGTCAAAGTTCGACTTTACGTCATTAAAAAAGTCATGCTAGTGCCTCAGGTACATCATACTCGTAGTATAGCTCACCGTCTCACTGACGCGGGACGGGATCACGGGAGACACGATCGCAGACAGTTTTTGAGTTCACACAGTTTTTGTGTGAACTCAAAAAATGGTCTGTTTTTATGGTGCTCCCACATTTTATCATTTTGTCATCCTGACCACAAGTAAAGATAAGTACCTAAATATAAGATTTAAATATTATTTTTTTAAGCGAATTGGTCGGAGTGTTACACAGAGTTGCACCAAAAAAAAGTGTCTTGCAGATTGGAAGAAGAAAAATGGTTTAATAAACATGTATGTACAAGTAATTCCTTCATGAATAAATTATATGTAGGTATATTAAAAAAGGAAATATCTATCTCCTAATGGAAAACAATGACTTTGCCTAGCCTGAGAAGCAAACCCAGGACAGCTCACGCAAGTACCCACCTGTGACCTATTTTTATTTACGACGCTCAGCCTCCAACTATATCTCACGGCAGTCTAATTAGTGCTAATTTACAGAACGACGCCGACGATGTTAGTACACTACCTACGACTCTACAATGTGAACACAGTAATATGTTTGACCAGATTATATTATAAGAATAGAAACACCGTCAGACACCTGTAATGTTATGTCCCAATGTTTCTTGGATGCACGATGTAGTTCTCATAGTTCTGTTACGTGTCCCGGACTTCCGATTAATGTACCTGAGATAGGTAAGTGATTGTAAATGTAAGTTTTGGAAGTTAATGTTAGAATGGTAGAAGCGGCAGCAACAATGCAATGACCGAATGACGATTAAGATAGGTACAAATGCATGTAGTCGTAGGCGATGAGTGTCGCGCGGCTACCGGCAGCTACCGGCGGCTACCGGCGACCACGCAGCACCTTCCTTATCTTATCTATGACATTAAAAGCAGCTCTTTAATGTCCACATGTCACCAGCACAAAGTAACAAGCTACGTTCACACTCAACTCTAAGTCGACCGCAGAAGGTTGGCATTAGGATATCAGGGTGTTGAGATTGCACGTCCTTACCGCATCTCGTAAAAAACAAACGGCTGGGTATCGACGGCTCTTCGAAACCATTAAGCGTTATCGCAGTGTCCACTTAATAACAAGTTCTAACTAATTAGGCGGCGACTCGTCTGACGAGAGACGCGCGGCGATGTACCGACCCGGAGGGGAGAAGGGGGAGGGGCAGAGCGGGTGTGGAGGGTGGCACACATGCCTAATTTCTTTGGTCAGTTTTAACATAAAAATCATAAAATATGGAATTGACGGAAAATTAATACCCATAAAGATTTTTTGAAGCATTTCCATTGTTTGCAGGGAAGAAGGAATGTAATTAAAACAAATGACGTCGGTCACTCTCACTGGTCCGTGCAGGCAGTGCGATTATATGCGATTTTGTAATATTTAGCAGAGCGGACGTTATCTGGGGGCACGGCAGTGCCCCGCCAAGTCTCGAGCAAAACGGGCACGGCCGTACCATCTTTTCTCGAAGCGATTCGCGGCTGTTTCGCCCCCCCTATAACTTCGACGTGGACAAAGCTAGGAGTTTAGTTTTTGTTTTCGGTGAATAATAGTAGGCATTAGAACAAGCTTAAGTTCGAAATTACATGCCAATTGAATGAATAGTTTAGGAGTTACGGTCGATCAAAGTTACACCATTTTGTCACTCACTCACTGACCGATCATCAAAAATCTAAGGTACTTCTAGCAGACTTAGAAACTTCAAATTTTGCACCAAGATAGGTCATTAGCCACATATAAAGGAAAAATTATAAAAACATTAAAAAATAATATACCATAGAAAACAATTTTATATTTGCGGTTTGGCAAGAACATTGTGTATGGATTTTGACTGCATTGTTAACTTTGTTCGTTGTTTAAGTTAGTATTCAATTGGATGAATACATACATAGAATAAAAAAGAATAATATAAATGTAATACATAGACTATAATTAATATAAATTAATACATAAAGTTCATAATTCATTAAATTAATAAAGCTAAAACTCCATTGTATTGCGATAAATATTGTATGCGCGCTCGATAGATGGCGTTGTACCTGTCTGAATCGCGCTATGGTTTCGTTACAGAGCGCAGTCTAAGTAGTACTTTAAAATAATTCAACAAATTTCATTTGATAGCGCCATCTATCTATGAACAACCATTTCGAAACTAAAAAAATATTGTAGCGATATTCGGAGTAGATTTATTATTGTTACTGAAATAGTTATTTAGGAAAATAGTTTATTAATATAACATAGACATAGTTACATATCTAGTTGTTTACGTGTTAATTCATTAAATTAATAAAGCTAAAACTCCATTGTATTGCGATAAATATTGTATGCGCGCTCGATAGATGGCGTTGTACCTGTCTGAATCGCGCTATGGTTTCGTTACAGAGCGCAGTCTAAGTAGTACTTTAAAATAATTCAACTAGCGCCATCTATCTATGAACAACCATTTCGGAACTAAAAAAATATTGTAGCGATATTCGGAGTAGATTTATTATTGTTACTGAAATAGTTATTTAGGAAAATAGTTTATTAATATAACATAGACATAGTTACATATCTAGTTGTTTACGTGTTATTTAGTTTAGTTACCTATATTTAGTTTGTAAGTCAGCAGATATATATTTATTTAGTTATTTGTTAGTTAGTTTAGTTCTATTTAGTTTGTTAGATAGAGAATGGGTCCTAAGCAAAAAAGTAGCTGAAGTCCAAGAAATTATGAGGACACCTAAAAAAAAGAAAGAAATACACTTACAAAAAATAAATGAGATCCCACCAAAAACATTAAATGTAAAAAATGCCAAGTCTCTCGATGCAGTCTTTCCATCGTAAAAAGTTTTGAGATCTCACAGAAGCCAAGTCCTATTCAAATTATTTTGTAGTTATAAATCAACATTTAGTAATTATATCAATAGTTTTCTTTACATTATAACTATAGTGACTTGGCAATGACCACAAATTAACTTGCTGCCTGGAATTATGTGCAAATGTTACTGACGAGACCTGTGATCAGATTATTAATTGTTGTGTGTGTGAATCATGATGGTCACTACCGACTACATGTTCCAATACAATAATTAAGAATACCTTACGGGCCATCGCTTTATGAAAGTAAATGATGAATGTTAAGAGAATATATAAAGTAAAAGAGAATGTTTACGCATGCGGTGTGTGTAACTTTCAACTCCTCCAAATATGCCGTTTTATTTGTTTTTACTTGTGCTCATTGCCAAGTCACTATAGTTATAATGTAAAGAAAACTATTGATATAATTACTAAATGTTGATTTATAACTACAAAATAATTTGAATAGGACTTGGCTTCTGTGAGATCTCAAAACTTTTTACGATGGAAAGACTGCATCGAGAGACTTGGCATTTTTTACATTTAATGTTTTTGGTGGGATAACTCTTGTATCGGCTGTCTTGTGCACAGGGCACAGGTAAGGCGCGCCTGAAAACACTTGATGAGCTATAAGCTAACTAAGCGGCGGGAACTACTGGCTAATTGTGGTGTCGGCGGCAACTTGACGTAGCGCAAGCGCTCGCCAAAAGCCGCGCTTTATGTTAATTGCCGATAATTGTCCGGCGGGGGCGCGGCGGCGGTGCGGTGGCGGTGGTGTGGAGAAAAGATGGCCGCAGCGGATGCGGTAATTGCTTTCGTGGAAACCGCCGCGGGCCGCATACAGATTGAAGCGCGGCACCCGCAAAAACAACGGCGCGGTGCAATTAGACGCCACCCCTGCCCCCGCCGGCCGGCCAGCACCCCGCGCTCGCCCGCCGCCTGCCCCGCGTGTAATAGCGCGACCCGCCTCCCGTCTGCCGCGATTAGCTCCTAACCTTGTGATGGACGGAAAATTTACAGCGAACACACGCGAAACTATGTGTACTTGGAACCCTCAGCACCCGCAGCCCTTGTACTGCTCACTAGGAAAAGAAACAACACAATAGCCACGTTAATCAATGCAGCAGACTTGCTCAGCACTACATGCACTTATATCGTGCAAAGTTTGTTATTTCAGAAGCTCTATCATACAACCTTATTTTTTCTTAACCACAGATTAATCCCATAAGGAGAGCAACACTGCTTATAGAATATAGTTGTGCTCGACTTCCGATGTATAAAAAAATACTGGGCAGCTGATTTAGAGTCTGGTAAAAACAAATCTATGGTTGCATTGTGTTATATTTATATTATGTATTTATATACCTACTGTGTCACTCTCAAACGTTTCGGAGCTCCAGGAATCGGCCCCTTCGGACCAAACGTGGCATCGAAGTGGTTTCTGTGAAAGTCGCCGCGTATTGTAATTAAGTAGGACGTACCTTACTCGCTTGCTTTGCTCTTGCATTCCCTTAGTTCCCAAAAACTTTCTGCTTTACCTACTAAACAAAGTACTACTCACGTCTTCCTCAGTCCTCACCAGTAAATACGATTAAGGATTATTAGAGGCAGCTACGCGTGTTGGAGCCGCGGGAGTGTCCCAGCAGGGTGTTGTTGCCATGGGAAGGACAAGACGACCGAGGATCAGTTGTTTTTAGTAAGTTGGAGTCTGACAGTCCCGTCCGCTCCATCCAGGGCTATGACGCACGTGATTGATTTAACGCCCAAGAAAAAGGACATAATCCGTCCCTCTTACAAGCTTCAGTATTAACGATAATACAGCAATGACTAATATACTTACTTACATTTTGTAAAAAATATGCTACTGTAAAATACCATCCTAACTTTGGTGCAAGTTAATTTATACTTGTTTTTTTGTTTGATTGACAAAAGTTATCTTGCTAAATTTTCGTTGCACCTTGAAACTCCATCTTGTATGCGCACCTTGCGCTCCCCCAGCACACATCTAACGACTGATGTCAATCTGATTTATTATTACACACAAACATCTACATTTTGTACTTCTTAGCCTACTAATATTATAAATGCGAGAGTTCATGTAAGTATGTGTAACTCTTTCACGCAAAACTAATAAACAATTTTAATGAAATTTGGTACACTAGCATAAAGTTTATAACTTTAAATTGAAAATCAGGTTTATAAATATAAAATTGTGAATAAACAGGTAGGTACAGACGCCAGCACATCAAACTACCACAATCTGTCAGATTTCTTTAATAGAATTTCAACCTTATCACTAGAGAGGAAGGTTAATGTTTAACTGGTAAAATCTGACAAATTCGGGTAGGTTGACCTGCTGGCGTCTGTACATAATTTTGACAAATAATAATAATAATGTTTGATCATCAATATAACTCTGATCTAATCTAATTTTGAAAAAAATAATCACAAATGAAAATCAACTTTCCTGTAGGAAGTCAGTGACTTTGTTTTTTCATATAACTGCATTGACTTTTGTGCCACCAACTTCCGAAATAAAAGTGATTTTACACGTTTTTGTGACGTTCAAGTTTTTTTTTTATTCTCTTCACCAAATTTTTTTTTCAACCGCTTTATTGGCTGCTCACGTGATATTATAAGTTGTGTGATTGCGTAAATAACGCATGGATATGCGTTAGCAGCAATGGCGGTTTTGCTATCATTTATTGAATTTGAAGAGTTCCTCGATTTCTCCAGGATCTTATCATCGGATCCCGACTTGATGATCGTGAGACCACTGGGAATTAGACATACTTATGTTAAGTAAAATATTTATAAAATAACTGAATTAAAAATTTAAAGGGCGTCAAAAAAATCATCCATCGCTGTCAGTTGTTATGTTATGTCCTATGTTTTCAAAGAAAAGAAGAATTTTCTAAATTGATCCAGGCGTCATCGGCATCAGGCGTCGGCGAAATCGGGGACACCAGAATAAAAGAAGCTCAAACCTACTACCTAGTAGGGCCTAATAACTGAAGCAGAGCTATTATACGCCTAGTGAGAGCTGCGCCTGGCAGTGGCGCTCGCCACTCGGCAGGAATGTGGCTCGGATTCGGCGCAGCGCTCTGGCTTCGTGGAACCGCGCGCTACTCGTTCCCGGAACCTCCACACTCGCCAGATATACGCAACTTATCACATAACTTGTACATAGTTATATACCTCAGCATTTGACACAAATTACTCAAAAACGTCCCAACTTTATGTGCCGGTCTCTGTCTTGAAGAATATAAGATTGAGAATAAACTAGATAGTTTCAGAAAGGATATTGCCAAGTTTACCATGAAGCCTCGGTCAAAACCCAACAAAGATGAACTTATAATAATTAAAAAAGGGAAACAATTATAGAATTTATTAGTATAAGTAGTTTGTTTTCCATAAGAAGTAGACCGAAAAAAAAAGATTGTATAGAGTTGACCACTAAATACTTGTAACTTTAACGTTAACATAAAATAAACTTTTAAATAATTAATTAAATTAATGATTTATCTTTAATATACAGATTCTGTTAGACACGACATTAATCGGGCCAAATCTTGTCATTTCCTTTTTCTTAGTTCAGATTTCGAATACCTTTTGGGGGAACAATCACCATCACCACCGTTTGGCGATTTAGTTCAATATCATAGGATACCTGCAGTCCGCACGGAATTTAGTTTTATATCTAGAAATTATGAAACTAGTCAGTCAGCGGCACTTACACATAATTCAGAGGAAGTATAATTAATGAAACACAAATCTAATATTTCAAGTAGGAACGCGAGGAATGTGCGTGTCGCGGAGCAGGGGAGCCGCGGCCGCCGCTCGTAGTGAGCCAGTATTTTTAATGAGCTCGGTAAATGATTCATTTGGTAGCGACGGGACTGTCAAAAGTAATATATTTAATTACTGCTATCGGTATAACAACATAATAAGATAAGTAAAACAACTTTATATTTCCCTATTTCTGAATAATACCTATACCTACTTCTTTTTTGCACATAGGGTACTATCAAACGCTACTTTCATGACGAAATCGTGAATAGTAGACTTGTAACAATATAGAGCACGCAAAATAGGTAGGTACTGCTAACTGACCGAGCAAAATGTCAGCGCACAAGTCACGACTCATAACATTGCAATTAAATTGCAATCTGTGCTCGCCACTTCAGTACTTAGTTAGCCGGTACTTCAGTAATTCTTTTTTGTTCTCAGCAGGAAGACCAAAACTCCAGCAGACAGGAACCTCACCGTCAGTGCAGCAGGTGTGGTGCGGCTCAGGTCACGGCGGAGGTATGTTCCTTGTAGCCAATACGCCATCTTACCAGCCGTTATCATTTCTTATGGTCAGTGACTACATTTCGCAGTCGCCTATATTTAGGTTTCTGAATAAACCAATCAGTTGCAGGGAGGCGATATTAGGAAAGCGGTCGCGAATCGCTGCAGCGCCCCTAGTAGGCGATGTTTCACAATCCGGGTGAACTATGGAGCATGGCGGCCACATTTGCACGTAATGGCTTGCGCCTGCACAAGTACCTCGTGTTTGTGTCTCAACAATCTTAAGTGGATTTCATACAAACGATCGTGTAGTTGTTTACGAAGCAGACAGCGCCCAGCTCGAGTACGATAATTGTCGATACATTGCTCCATATGATGGAAGTTAATGACAGTGAATTTGACACCTCTTATTACTTCATTACTAATACATACTTCTAAGAGGTCCTCCCGCGCCTCTCTATAAGCGAGCTCATTATCTCGCGCTAAAGCTCATGCCTGACGTCACGTACTTCATGACTATTTTTACAAAAATGTGATACTGGCGGGTGTTTTAATTGTTGTGTATCTGTATTATGTATCATATCGTATATATTATACGATACGTATGATCTTGGTAGTATGCACTCTCGGCAGGCCGGGGGCGTGGCGAGCGCGCGCCGCCCACTCCTGCACGCACACTAGTACGCCTGCACATACAGACACAGCTTGCACGAGTGTGGAGGACTTAAAAAACTCATGCAAATAAGCTCTTGTTTAATGCGAGATAAAGTGAAGCTACGCGACCACGTCTAAAGTACCACGCAACACGGAACCTGCTACGCCGTAGCACCGTAGACCCCCGTATTGCGTAGCAACGAAATCATGTTAATTCAATATAACATAATTATATTTTTCAGGATATCATTTCAATAAACGCTGAATATCGACTTGCTCATGTTGTTGCCGACAGGTATTACCTATACGTTTTTAGTTTTTGACAAACAATATCTATACCTATTGTAAGAGTAGGTACATTGTATTAACTGGCTTAATGAATTAGTGTTCGCGTCATGTGAGGCTTGCAGCTGATTGTTCGCACGTGTATGAAAGTGAGGCATGTGCGACAGTTTCATCATTAGCAAGCCAGTAATTCGCGGGCGGATGCGGGCGCTGTCGCGATATGCAGATGAACAGTCGCGTGCCGCCATCACTCAACATGCACTCCTGGCGTATCTACTGCGCGTATTTTGCATGATGTCGAATATTCATTAGTTATTGATAACCCCCTTACATGCAAAAATCCTTGCATAGAGCTACGAATGTTACCAGTTGGACTGGGCGACGTTGTACGTACTTACAGCTGAACCAGCCAGCTGGATGGTTGAGCCAGCTAGCTAGATTAGCTGGGTTGGTTAGCTGGCTTTGCTATGGATAACTGTCCCTATGACCGATGTACATCGTGGAACAACCAGCGGTGAGGTATCTCAAGTGCCTCACCGCGGTTACAAATCTATCTATCTATCTATACTTATAACTAGCTTCTGCCAGCGACTTCGTACGCGGATCCTGTTGCTTATGCCAGCGACAATGGGGTCGCCAAAATCGAAGATCTGAAACGTCTGATGTCGAATTCTCAGAGCTTGGGGACGGGAAAACAACGGGACGCGCATGACGATTCCAGACGTTCCAGATCTTTCATTTTTGTAAGTCAACAGGAAATGCCCATCAGACTAAACAACTCTTGCTAAGATGTTATTCATATAATTATATGTTATAGTGTAGCTGGGCTCTTGGAATTCCACATCAGTTGTTTCAGGTCTCAATTTTCATACGTCAACAGAGAGTGCTCATTAGGCTGAACAATTCTTGCTAAGACGTCATTCCTATTTATGTTATAGTGTAGCTAGGCTCTTGGAGTTCCACATCAGGTGTTCCAGATCTTCAGTTTTTATACGACAACAGGGAGTGCTCATCAGGCTGAACAACTCTTGCTAAGACGTCATTACTGTATATGTAATAGTGTAGCTGGGCTCTTGGAGTTCCACATCAGGTGTTCCATATCTTCAAATTTATTTTCTCAGCAGAAAATGCTCATCACGCGGAACAATTTTTGCTATGGCGCTATTTTTGTATCTCTTACAGTTTAGCTGATCTATTGCAGTTCTGCATCAGGTGTTCAAGTTTCCAAGATAAATTATAGCCTATATGTTGCCCAGACTTAATAGCTATACAACAAAAAAAAACAATCAAATCCGTCCAGTAGTTCCGAAGATTAGCGTGTATGGAGTAACTTCTCCCGTTTTCCTAGCGTTTCCCTTCACTGCTCTGCTCCTATTGATTGTAGCGTGATGAAAAGTATACTATAACCAGCGCAGGAGTATGAAAAATAATTGTACCAAGTTTCGTCAAAATCCGTCGAGTAGTTTTTGTTTCTATAACGGTTATACAGACAGACAGACAGACAGACAGACAGACAGACAATAATTTTATAAATTGCATTTTTGGCATCAGTATCGACCCCTAGTCACCCCCTGATAGTTATTTTGGAAATATATTTCATGTACAGAATTGACCTCTCTACAGATTTATTATAAGTATATAGATATAGATAGATAGATAGATATAGATAAAAGATAGATATAGATAGATAGAAGAAGAAGATAGATAGATAGATAAATCTGTAGAGAGGTCAATTCTGTACATGAAATATGTCTCCAAAATAACTATCAGGGGGTGATTAGGGATCGATACTGATGCTAAAAATGCAATTAATAAAATTGTTGTCTGTCTGTCTGTCTCTCTGTCGGTCTGTATAACCGTTATAGAAACAAAAACTACTCGACGGATTTTGACGAAACTTGGTACAATTATTTTTCATACTCCTGCGCTGGTTATAGTATACTTTTCATCACGCTACTATCAATAGGAGCAGAGCAGTGAAGGGAAATGTTAGGAAAACGGGAGAAGTTACTCCATACACGCTAATCTTCGGAACTACTGGACGGATTTGATTGTTTTTTTTTTTTTGTTGTATAGCTATTAAGTCTGGGCAACATTATAAGCTATAATTTGTCTTGGAAACTTGAACACCTGATGCAGAACTGCAATAGATCAGCTAAACTATAAGAGATACAAAAATAGCGCCATAGCAAAAATTGTTCCGCGTGATGAGCATTTTCTGCTGAGAAAATAAATTTGAAGATATGGAACACCTGATGCGGAACTCCAAGAGCCCAGCTACACTATTACATATACAGTAATGACGTCTTAGCAAGAGTTGTTCAGCCTGATGAGCACTCCCTGTTATCGTATAAAAACTGAAGATCTGGAACACCTGATGTGGAACTCCAAGAGCCCAGCTACACTATAACATAATATATATAGGAATGACGTCTCAGCAAGAGTTGTTCAGCCTAATGAGCACTCTCTGTTGACATAATATGAAAATTGAGATCTGGAACAACTGATGTGGAATTCCAAGAGCCCAGCTACACTATAACATATATATGAATAACATTTTAGCAAGGGTTGTTTAGTCTGATGAGCACTCTCTGTTGACGTATGAAAATTGAGATCTGGAACAACTGATGTGGAATTCCAAGAGCCCAGCTACACTATAACATATATATGAATAACATTTTAGCAAGAGTTGTTTAGTCTGATGGGCATTTCCTGTTGACATACAAAAATGAAAGATCTGGAACGTCTGGAATCGTCATGCGCGTCCCGTTGTTTTCCCGTCCCTAGGCTCTAAGAATTCGACATCAGACGTTTCAGGGGGCCAATTCTCGATTTTCACCATTTTTCTCGAGTTCGAGATTGTAAGTCGATCTCTATGTCTATCAAAAATATCTCTATCTCTACCAAAAAATGTCGAATTGAGCAGAAATCCGTATTCTCAGTCAAAATAGAAATAAATGTCACGAAAATGTCGAGTCGAGTGAAGGTAATGTTATGAATGATTTTGTTTTAAAACGCTGACTAAATCTAATTATTTAAGGATGAAACGAAACGTTTTGTGTAAAAATAATCAGTTTGACAGTTAATTGTCTGTCAGGTCAGTGTCAGAATTTGCGTCTTTTGATATGTTTACATTTTACATGGACTCTGTGTTTATAATTCATTAGTGGGCTGTGCTGTTTTACATTTCATGATTTTTGTTTTAACATGGAGGGGAATTATTTTAATGACTTCTGTTTCGCTCAAATCGTAAATATCGACGGCAGGATAAGTGCGCTGTTGTCGCCGTGTATTCATGTATTGGCCAGTTGCTCGCCACTTTCCAACAACTCCGAGACAAAAATGCTATTGTTATTGTGATAAAAATGCTAATAAACTCGTCCATCTTTCAGTGGTTTCTAATCCAATCGTGGGTACACAAATTACACTGTTTGTGATTTGCGCAAAGGTTGTCGAGAAAAAAAAAAAACGTTGTGTTTTCAAGAAAACACAATGCAAAAATCAAGAGTTTATCGAATTTCCAGTAGGTATGACATGCCAAGCCGTATTTTATTTAAAAACTAAAGAAAAGAAAACAGTGTACAATCCAAAACTCAACAAATTCACTCAGAAATGACGTATCTCTACAATCGACATTACATCTCTACTGCTCAGAAGCACTCGACATGAATTCTAACGTTAGCCTTCGACAAATGTCGAATCCGACATCCCCAGAATAGCAACTTTTAAAATTTGTCGAAAAAATGACGTCATTAGAATTTTTTGTCGAGTTCGACACCATCTCTAAAGCCGAGAATTGGCCCCCTGATCTTCGATTTTGTCGATCCCATTGCCGCTGGCATAAGCAACAGGATCCGCGTACGAAGTCGCTGGCAGAAGCTAGTTCAACAATAAAATGTTGCAGTATCAGCAGCCAGCTAGTTAGCGCTGGTGTTATGATGCCTGCGCGAACTCATTACACAGTTATAAATATTAATGTGCGGCGCACTTGGCTATATAATTTTTATGAGCTATTATAATGAAAACTCATTATTTAGGGACAAATATTTTTATTGTTTGGCGCGTATGCGCGGCATTCGTGGGTGAAACGCGTTACATGGTGCGCTTGCGCAGTGCGGGGCGAGGGGCGCGGCGTGCGGGGTGCGGGGTTCCACGTAATTAGGAGCTCGTTGTAAATGAACAAGCTAATTGTATCGGGCTGCTAATTAGCAATGTGTGGAGCAGTGGAGCGCGAACAACCTCGGCCCCCACCCACACCCCGCCGTGCCCTCACTAGCCACTACCGACCCCCGACTGGATACAAACGCCTGATACACTTCGGAACAAACTTCTTGTATGAAGTCCATTTCATTTCATTTCATGTAATAATGTGTCTTTGACTCTTTATTATAACTAGTTGTAGTAAACAATATTATCTCTGATGTCACACAATCATAGAGAGGTAAACATGTAACAACTCGGTGGGAGCAGCAAGCCGCTCAAAGGCCAGAGTTGTGGACTGTGGTCAAAACGGAAATCCGTAATTTTCAGGCTCTTGTTAGGATTGCGGAAGAAGAAACTCTCAGATTTCAGTGGAAATCAGGCTTCATCTCCGGACTTTAAATCTATGCCTCACCCCACATCTGTATGCTTCAGAAGACAAGTGTTGCCATCACTCATTGTTCACCTGTTTTAGCTCCAATACTGAACCACACGAACTATTCCAGCGGGCCGGGTACTCATCACGCATGCCTGCCTGAGCTTGTTCCACTAAATTTATTATGACACGTGGTTACAAGCCCTGGGGAGATAAAGGAAACATGCGTATATAAACTGGTGTACGTACGTCTATCATGATGGTTTGCTTTAGAATTAAAATAATTAAATTGCGACACGACATGCATCTAGCAAACCGTTTATCGATGATTCCCGATGACCACCCCCAATGTGTCCACCACTGGTGGGCATCGAAACTTTTTATATAAAACTTTCCCTCTGTCCACCTCGGGGTGGACAAAAGGAAGAATAAATATAAAATTTCTCCCTGGCCACCACTCGTGGACAGTGATACAGTCTTCTAGATAAGAGTGACTGACGCATAAAGAATATACCGTATACAACACCCGAGCACAATGGAACCTTGCATCCGTGCTTGCATCTTGTGCTAGATATGAGACTGTCCATGCCCTCATATTTTATATAGGGTGACTAGCAATTAGTGTACGATACTTAAACACGTGATTGTGCTCATGATAACAAACAATTTCTGCACAATCACGTGTTTAAGAGGATCGTCTACCGAGCGCTCGTCCATACTCCATACTCCAAAGGGCCCAGCGGCAGCGGCGAGGCTACGCAGAGATGATCTTTTGTAAATAACCACTGGCCTAGCCCGCAACTGTCACCGACAGTGGCTTCCTATCAACACTAGTTATGGATGTACAAAGTCAGATAAAGTTATTTGATGATTTATAGTAGCCATACACCATCCTGCCTATCGACGATCGATTTGACGCTTGCAATTGTTTTGTTGTATTTGATGGCATGACATGCCAATTTGACAGGTCATCAAATCGATTTGACACAACGTCAAATCGGCAGCAGTGATGCATTTGGCTATTATTCGATGACGACAGCTACAATTTTATAAATGTGTAGCTATCGGTCACCGAATAATAGCTAGATCTAGCTATAAAGTTGCTAAGTTGGCATCGCTGCTGCAGATTTGAAGTTGTGTCAAATCGATCGTACGATAGGCAGTATGGTGTATGGTGTATATGGACGAACTGCCAATTTGAAACAATTGCAAGCGTCATACGATAGGCAGGATGGTGTATGGCTACCATTATGCGAAGATATTATGTCCATTTTTATTTTGACACCATTTCAGTTTCCCTTTGAAAGTAGTGGCTTTCTTGCATCTCATCCCAAACTCTGCCGGAATTTGGTTTATTAGAAAGAATAGATACCTGATACTTCTGCGCAGCCGGGCCGTGCTTCTTCCACCTAATTACGACCACCTTTTTACCTCACGGCCGGTTACCTTCTTCGGTCTGTATGACTGTGTCACACAAAACATCCACAATGCTTTTATGCATATCATCGAGGCATTTGTGTTCTTCATAATTGCATTTTTGCCTTGAAGGCATTAGTTGTATCTGCAGATGACACTGTACACACTACAAACTCGATATACTCTGCATCGAACTAAAATTCTTCCTTGCAGACTAATATATAATAGGTGGTGAACTGGCAGGTAAGTGGTTTTACTTGCTGTTGCCATTCGTCCTGGTCACAGCGAGGTGAGGGCGCGCGTGACAGATGTCTCCGCTCAGCCGCGCCGCGCCGCGCTTCCCGCCGACACTTTGTTTGACATCTTTTTAACGGCGCTCATTACTTACTGTCATAACTCTCCTCCTGCCCCCCTCCCCGCACTGCCCCCCGCCTGCTCCACTCCGCCGCCCTAATTAATGAGCAACGTAAAACAACATCAGTAACTTATTGCTCGCACTCCTTAACCTTTTGATACTCACCAGTATATATTTCTCTCTGACGTGTCTTTATTCCATAAACCGATCAAAGTAGCTTTGATCCTGTTCGTGAATGAATAAATGGATTCTGTCACAAGAAGTACGACTTAGTTCATAACAGTAACAAACACGGACAATGTGTCATATAAACCTTATAAAGTAGTCGCCGGTATCACTATCATTGACAGACTGATGAGATCAGTGACTTGCACGTACACTTCACTGCGGCATGTACCTACTCTGCCGTTCATTCAAAAAAACATGTGAACTTTACGGACCACCAGTATTGCAGTTTGTTGCTTATGTAAGTAGATGACATACATATTTTCATACTGAGGTGGTATTCAAATACGCACTGCTAGATAGCGTTATGAGTTTGTCCATGTGAAGAAGGTTCCCTCTTTATAAAAATCAAATCATTTACTTCAACTAGGCCAATTACTAAGAGATATATGAGCGTCCTTGTAGTATCATCTCACTTCAGTGTCGACATTTATTCGCTTCCGACACCTTTCTACTTACATTTGTAACTCTTTACTCTATCTAGATACCTAAGACATGATATTATCCAAACATTTATTTATTTCAAACACATGTGAGTGGACGACATGTTAATTTATGAGTTCGTCACTTGTGAGGTCTACTGCAGGTATTCAGAGTCATTAATTCAAGTTGACGAACAGGGGTAAACAACATCCGAGATACGGAAAAACTTTCTTAGGAACCTTTAGCTATTTTTTACTCGACTGCGCCAAAAGAAGGATTATGTTTTTCGACTGCATTATGTTAGCACGTTGTGTACAGCACCACAAACAGCTTTATAGATTTTAGCTTGAGAGGTGTCGACGTCGTTAGATTTGTCTGAATTGTGAGAATGATACGGTTATACATTTTTTATTAGCCTGCGCTGTCCGACTCAAAGGGGGAGACCTATGTCCAAGAGTGGGACAAAGCAGGCTGTGGGTTATTGCACCCATAGAACGATGATATGATGTCGAGTTTATCATGGGCTTAACTGACGACACAACGTCACACCATCATGTGCTACTGTACCTACATTCCTCAATAATTATAGAGCGACAGGTAATTAACGACACGCTGTAATCGCGGAGGTCACATCCAAACATGGTCCTTCCGCACAAATGACAACAACATACAATTACTTGAATGAGTACACATACTAGGTGTGTCTTTGTTTCCGCGTTCACATATCAAACGATTGGCATTCTCATATGGGCAGTGAATGCTATTACAGAATTAATTACTGATCATATTACACACAATCAACGTGACATATTATGATTATTTAAACATATTATTGTAGTCTAAGTCTAACTACCCCAGTGTAAGTGTGTCCTCACAGACCTCATATGAAGAGATATTACCAGTAGTAATGTACTTGTTACAGTGTGGAACGTAACAAACTAACAAGCCGTGCTCGGCGCTACTCGCGTCCCATTCACGCCGCTCGACGTGCATGCGGCGTGCGGCGTGCATATGGCAACAATGCTGACAATACTCGCATAGTTTATATTTACGCGTGCGACGGATTTATGCGACGCGAGAGATTTATCACGCGGCGCGTGCGCACGTGTCCCGCGCCCTGCAGCAGCACTGCGCACTGCTCGCTATCTCTGGCTACATGCGACGAATGTCAGACCACCACAATGACGGCACCGGCAAGAAGTACTAGTTCTAGGTCAGCTTCTAGCTTATGAGGGAAAAGAATAAAAATATGTACTCTACTGCTCCAAGTCTCCAACTGTTACTGACATCGTGCGACGACGCCATTATTAACTACATTCCAAATATTTGTACACTACTGCCCAAAAAGAGAATGTAATGTTTTATGGTTCATGCTGCTTTATGCGTAGGTATGTTGTAAGTACTGTATGTATGTTTGTGAGGATCTTTATTTTGCCATAGATTTTGATGCAAGATCCGATGTGTTTGGTACTGTTAGAATCCTTTAGTTATCACTGGTAACATATATTATGCTAGTTGCAAATATAATCGGGTACCTAACCATTTGCATCAGAAGGCTACTGCAATAACAATACAAAAGGTATAGAGGAGTCTTCGAGGCCGATTTTGACGAAAACTAAAACTGCATCATTGAATTTTAGAAAAATCAATAATCCTGACCATGAATCGAACCAGCTCATTTTAGAAAAAAAAACACACCCTTTGTTATTACAACATTCGATAGTGTTGCTAATAAGGCTCAAATTCTGGGAAGTAATCATAATAGGTACGGCAAACTTAAGGAATTAGCGAATTAGACTATCGATTTTTTTTAAATCCAATGATGCAGTTTTAGTTTTCGTCAAAATCGGCCTCGAGATTCTTTCAACGTTTTTCGATATTCCTCATAATTTCCGATATAGCCATCCACGCTCAGTTGAAAAAATCATCCTGTCTAATAAGAGAGTTTAGCGACTCTGTCGGCTTAGGCGTTGTTACTAAAGTTTGGTAATAATATTCGGTAATTTCATACGAGTTCATACGATTTAATTGACGAAAAACAAAAGTTGTCAATTATAGCTGGCAAAAGTTGTCAAATATACTCGTAGATATTATAAGCTGGTCTGGAGTGTAAATATGCTGACGTTTCACAACACAGGGAATAATCATAATCACAATAGAAGATCGTGTCCTCCTAACAACACAAATTGTCGGACGCTATCGGTAGCGCTAAACTCACCACATGGCTCAAAGATGGCCACGGTCTGCCAAGAAGAACGGATGCTGCGAGTAGTGCAAGTTACTGACCTGACACATGCGCGACGCTTTGACCAAATGCAGTTCAGGGACTTGATACGGAGACCCAACAGATTTACTACGGTGACTACAGCCATCATAAACACATGGTAGGTATCTTCTAGTTTAAAGTGCTTGTCCAGCAGTTATAAAAAAATAAACATATCAGCAGCGTGTCCCGCGGGGCGGGGCGGGAGGGGTTTCAGGCGGGCCGCTCACTTTGTGTCGCACTCCGACGTTTCCTCCATTTAAATTAATTTATTTGTTCACGAGCGGCGCCCGCGCAATGCAATAAGAAGCTGCGGGGCGAGGGAGGCGGGCGGGGGGCTCGCTCGTAAACATGTCAGCGGCGAGATGTATCGGCGGCCGGCACGCCTGCCACCGACCAGCGCCCGCAGCTCCCACTCGCACCACTAGCCCGTGCTCGCTGCACCATGCACTCTGCAACCCTCAGGACCAGCTACTCAGATGAAATGATCAAAACCAAGTAAGTGAAAATTTGAATCAAAATTCTTAACGACGTTGAAGAAGGTGTGAATGGCCACGGCGCATCATCTGTTTGGTACAAGAGGCAACAAAACGTTCCCGCGCGCATCCGTGACATCAAGATAAACGACTGATCAGATTCCATTAAACAGTACTTACGGCGACTAAACCGACGCGGACGGAATTAGTTGCATCGTGAATAATGTGTGCGAGTGGGCGTTTAACGATCGGCGCATATCTCAATACGCGCAGCGGATAGCCAAATGTGTATAATGTGTAGAACGGTCTCGTGAGATTAGGGCGACAACGCGCGCCGCAACAAAACGCGCATTCTTCAGGGATTTATTGTGCGTTATTTGTAGGCGGCTGCGGACCGCTCGATTTAGTCCCGGATTAAAACACAAAGGTAAATGTCGCGCGTTGTATTTTTAGTGTTGCATCTACGTCGCGCGGCTAATGTAAGTCGTGCCGAGCCGTTTCGAGCAGAGCCGAGCCGCTGCCGAGCTGGTCCGTCGCTGATGATTATGAAAATGAGATCGATTGGCTCTTAAAAGGCAACTCGTAATGATTATGCGCACACAGAAGAAGCCGGTATGTGCAGAAAGAGGGTGTGCAAAAACGACGCGCGCGCATCCCTGCCGATACCAATGGCCGATACATAATGCAGCGCGAACATTAGACATTTAGAATAGTTGAATAATAATAGAGGCAACACCGAGGTGGCCTATTACCAGGGTTGGAAAAAAAACAGTTTTTTTTAAATTATATAAAACAAACAGTTCAAAATGTTTTAAACAAGTGTTTTTTTTGTTTTTTTTTAGTTTAGGGCATTATTTCAATTCGACTTTGTTTCTTTTCTAGGCTAGATCCTTATAAACTCGCCCTAATAAATTAAATATTTACAAAAAAACGATCAATAGATAACATTTATTTGTATGTTGCGTAATCAAACGCTTCACATTCACCCGGTGGGTATGTTCTAATGTTGATTTTATATTGGGCGACACGTAGGGACTTTCCTAGCGGGACAGGCGGCGCGCCTCCTATTCGTTCGTAGAATAGTTCATTGTTCATAAGGTATATCCCCGCGCCACGGTGCGGGGCTTTACCTAATGAACAATGGACTGAGAAACACCGATCTACCTATATGTCTAAAAAATAGGGGAATTACCAAATTTCTTTCGACAGCCGACATTAGGGATCGAAGTTTACGTTTTTTATTTATGACTAGAGTTCGGCCGTTCAGAGAATGCGTTCCTGACAGGTCGCGATTGAACTGACAACGTAACTTTGTAATGGCGTTGCAGTTACGATAAAAATATTTTTGCTGGTTGTTTACCCGTTTTAACAATTGATGAGCATTAAAACAACATTATTATATCAATAATCAATGAATGTTATAATTTTATGACAAATACATGTACTAACTGATAGGTGTCAGGAACGCATTCTCTGAACGGCCGAACTTTAATGTTGTTTATTAATTAAAATTGTTACAATTTTAATTGTTTTGAAATTATTATGATAATGTTTCAAAAATAGGTGCTATCTTGTCCCATACAAATCCTGGTAGGTAGGGGAAAGGTGTACGAGATGATTCCCTTAAGGGAGATTGCTTGTAGATCAAATGATATTCTACTTAGCGTGAATGTAAATACGTATAAACATAGTAAATTTATCTATCTTATTGTTGGCATACTCAAAATTTTAATTTTTTAGATGCTTTACTATTAAAAAAACACATTTTTAAAACGTTGTCAAAGGATCAACTTGTACACCCCGGTGTCCAAGATGATCCTTGCGGTAGGGGCAAGATGATCCCAGGATCCAGGAAGAGAATAACCTAAATAAAACCATAATCTGGGTTTATTTTTCACATATATTATTTGATTGTGCTGACAGCCACCTTATTTTTGACTTTAGCCCGCGTTACAGGCAACCCAAACTGTTTACTTGCTGTGCTATATGGCATGCCATTTTTAACAACATCCAGTGCTTTGATCATGGAGTCTTCCGACCACAATCTGCGTTTAGTTTTTTTTATAATTACGAGGCATAGTCTTAAACCAAAAATACTTAAACTTAAACATAATAACAAACAAATGGTTAAAATATCCCCGTAATAGTAGGTATGTTACCGGTGTACAAGAAGATCCGTGGGGATCATCTTGTACACCGGTAACATAATCATCTTGCCCCAACCTAAACTTTTTTATTCAATGTTCGATAACTTAAACTATGTGCTTTCAACTGTTACCATGCTATTTAAAAAAACAAAATAGAGCAATATTCAAAGCTAACTAATACCACAGCCTAGTAATAAAGTGCCTAGAACAAATTAGATATAAACTTCAACTCACCCTTACCTTAGATCAAAGTCACGGAATATTTGTTTTTTATCTCAAAAAATTGAATTGCCATTCTCGACACCACTACTTTTGACTGAGGCGGGGAAATATCGGGGACTACGTTTTATCATTAAAAACAACTAGATGACGCTACTGGGTTCGTTGCAATATCAAAGGATCATCTTGCCTCAACGGATCATCTCGTACACCTTTCCCCTACTTAGATATTTGTTTGATTGAATGAAATACCTACATAACATAAAAATAATGTTGGCGGCATGTTTGAGTTTATTTTTTGTAAACGCACCCACGACACAGTAGAAATTCGTAGTGTGGGGCAAAGTTTTATAAAAAAAAATGATTAAGTCAATTACAATGCCATTGAATGTTCAAAAATATAACAACAATAGAGACTCGATTGGTTTTATGTTGAACTATTCAGACTCAAATACTTATTATTTTATTTTCATTTTATATTAAGTTATTGCGACATGAAAAGTAGTTTTAAAACATGTTTTTTTTCGTACTGTTTTATACAATGTTTTAAACTTGTTTTAATCTTTGTTTTTAAACATGTAATAAAAAACACTGTTTAATTTCAAACTGTTTTAAACACTGTTTTAAACATGTGTTTTAAAACAACTTGTTTTAATCATGCCAACCCTGCCTATTACCATGATACGGGCGTCAACTGTTAATCTCACTGTTCATAGTGCCACCCACCACGTAATTAGTAATCCTTAGGTAAATAGTGAATCAATTGTTTGTTTGGTTTTCCTAAACCAATGAAGGAGATACCTACATATTATTTGGTGTGGCTGGCACTGCGTTCTACTAATAAATCCGGCTACTGCGTAGTTACAAACGTGCTTCAAAACTACTTGAACTATTCTATTTAGGGCTATCTGTTTGGGTAGTGACAATGTTCTGTGCAGGGAAGCTGTAAATAACCGCTGCTCCGCCTATTATGTCCTGTGATGAATGTCGTAGCAGTTCCGATACAGCGCCCGAACTGCGCTCTTCCGGGATAGACTACTGCACAGTGGAACTACCAACCATCTACGACTTCATCCGTCTACTGTGGTCATACTGTGTTCGTACTTCATTCGACGACTAAGAAATAGTATGAGTAGGTGCATTTCAAACAAAAAAAACAACCGACTGAATTCGAACCGGGGGAGGTTTGAATTTTTGAAGTCGGTTAAAAATAATAAGCTTAAGATATGTGTCAAGCAACAGTCACATAAAATCTGTAACTGTAAGGAACGATGCTACTCATCTTTAATAAAAGCGGCTGCTCAGGTGATCAGCTGTGGCCATTAAGAAGGTCACGTAGCAACTGTCAGTGCAGTCATAAAGAGGTCTTACTCGACTATTAGGCGGGTCGCGCCGAGTCGCGGCTAAGCCCTCAGCTTAGCACCTCGTAATCCGTGCAGTGTCACAGCTACACATGTGGCCGCTAATCCCCGGCTCCCGGTTGCGTGCGCACGCGCCGCCCGCTGCTGAACAAACATGACACTTGACGAGTGTTTACGTTGCTCTCGAACCCGGATTAGTTGGTGTAATCCGTGCAATGCTCACAGTTTAACTGCACCAACATTATATGACGACAGCGACAGGAGTGCTCACCTGCTCGGGACCATGTCGATGTCTCACGCACAACACGTTTGTATACCTAATGTGTCTTTTAGGGCATTCAAACTCGGTCCGGACAGTTATCAACTCCGGAGCTAGTTACGATGTTGAGCAGTCAAATCCGGAACTCCGGAGTTGGCTCCGGAGTTGACAGCTTTTTTAGAAATTCATAAAGGGCCTTCCCTTTATTTATTTTAATGGCAGACAGACGTTATAATAGACAACTAAAACGCATTACCTATAAAATATTTAAACAAACATAAAAAAAAACATTTGTTCGGCAAGTTACAATCAAATAATAATCATTAACTTATAGGTACCAAAAAAAATCTCTAATTATACCTAACAAAAGTTTGTAGACAACTGGTTTACAAACCAACGAAATCTAAAATATACGTGCGTGCCCTTCCCATTCAATCTGTACCCTTAACACGAGTTTTCAGTATATAAAGTAAACTGGAACTTTGACAATTTCAAATTGACAATTCGCAGGAAAAAAATAGTTCCTTCTTCGCACACCAGAGGCGCTGTTCCATTTTTTCATACAAGAAACGCTGTAAAGACTGGAAAGACGCTGTAAAGTAAAAGAGTGAAAAGTCGTGCTAAGGGTACTGTACAAATCGAAAGCAACCGGGTGGTTGCGAAAAACCTGAAATGGAACACTGAATCCAGCTGCACGGAGGGCGAACTTCAATCGCTGCAGCTGCCACTTTCTTCACTGCTTGGAAAATGCAGCAGTGGTTTTTGTTACTTAATAAAAATAGATGATCTTACAATACAGATGACCGTTTGTTTTCTTTGAAGTTCGATCATAATAGATAACCTAGTAGGTACGAGGCGTTTCTTCTGCTGCTGCCACCAATAGAGCCAGTCAAATTGCATCATTTAGCATCTTTTGCATCATAGCATTATCATAAAGCCCTACCAATTCACTGTTGCGAAACGAAACTAGGGATTCTTATCATACGTTCACCGATTTTAATAACTTTTTTAAAATAATAGTTAACGGCGCTGAGGTTTTTTTCATTGCAGCATCGGCATTTCTGGTTATACATGTCTTAGTGGGACTACTTCTATTACGCTCAAGAAATAAGATGCGTTTTTCGAAGTTTTGTAAATGTTTACATGGTTTTTGAAAACCGGTTTCATCTCCGGTGTTCTATTTCATAATCTTCAGGATCCTTTTTAACCGACTTCGAAATGAGGAGGTAGTTCTAAATTCGTCGCAATTTTTTTTTATGTAGGTAGCACCTATGTTCCGCGATTTCTCGATGACGCCTGTACCGATTTGGAAAATTATTTTTTTGTTTGAAAGGGTCCTATGGTAATAGACCAGGATCTGCCGACGGGATCTTAGAGAAATCGAGGGAACTCTTCAATAAATTACAGCAAATAAACGGCGATTGCTGTTATCGCATATTATTAGCTATTATTAGCAATAAATACAATCACACAACAAAATATTATGTCACCACCCACTAAAAAGGGTAAAACAAAAACTTTTTGAAAAAAGAAACCGTATCCTAAATAAACACAAAAACTGAAAAATAACTTTTGACTGAAAAGTTATTTTTGGAAGGTCATTCATTCTTTCATAAAAAAAAAATATGTATTCTGTATCTCACACAAAGAGCTTTGTTATCCTTCTTTTCGTATGTCAAGTCTATTTTCTCAGGAACACTTGGAGGTATCAAACTGAAATATTTAGGTCTGCATTCCTTTGGAGTAAGTAATGAAAAAAAATCAAGCTTCTACAACATCACCATCAAAGATAGAAAATTAAAATCAAAGATAGTAGCCGATTATGGTCCGTTTATGTCGCATATCTTGAAGCTTTCAATCTCAATGCAATCACAACAATACATTATAGGGTATACTGTACTAGCGACCAGTCCCGGCTCCGCACGGGTGCAATCAATCTCTCTCTACTATATTTATTTTTTAATATTTTTTCTATAATATGCATGTTATCAACATAATTATAAACGTTCCTCTTGAATCACTCTATGTATTAAAAAAACCGCATCAAAATCCGTTGCGTAGTTTTTCAAGCATACATGGGGACAGATAGCGGAAGCGACTTTGTTTTATACTATGTAGTGATAGTGATTTTCCGTTGACCTAGAATGATGTTTGGCAAGAAGTTACAATATGTGTATATGTAGTTCATTTTAACAAAATGAGTGCTCCTCGAAAAGTATTTTAACTCGATTACCTTGTTGAACGAACTAGTATAATATTTGCATACTTAAAACTTGGTACGGAATCCACGGAGCGCGAGTTCGTCTCGCACTTATCCAGTTTCTTTTCAAGGATTAAACCCCCGAAACAAGGTACCTGGCTACAGCCCTGACAGATAATTTTTATCCGTGGCTCTATAGTTCGCAGCAAGTGCAGAACCCGCGCATGAAACAGCTGAAATGTTAATGTGGTCGATGTGTAAGTGTAACCTATTGTGCAAGCGATTCTTGCGCTGTGTGTATGTTCTGAGCTAGTGTGTGTGAGATGGGGGCGAACGTGAAATGTGAGCGTGTCGTGAGTGACGCGCGTGATGAATTTATTCGCGAAATGAAGTGAGAGGGCACCGCGGTGCGCCGCGCGACCCTCCGGGGGAGGGCAGGGGAGTACGGGAGGGAGGAGGAAGGAGGGAGCACTGCCTTTACAGTTTCATTAACCGTGAAAATTACATTTCCCGTGTCACTGGCGACATGCTTTATATGAAACAGCTCGGCGAATCTCTTGTGAAGCAATCACACGATCAATGATCTCCTAATTTGATGGGGCCGACTTTTTGTGCTCTTGCATTGATTATTCTACAATATCCGCTCACTGCCTCTTATCTATCCGTTTTTGTAAACAACAATTTGAGCATATTATCTTTGGATAAGTCCTAGGTAGACGTGGACCTTGAATCCTAGATACGTAAAACATAGGTACCTAGTGCGTGTTCTAATTTTACGGTTATCGCTCAGCCACTGCACCAGGCGGTCCGTCAATTGAGAACTCTTATCGAATTCGGTTGAAAACAGTAATAGTACATTACTGCCGCGGCCTATAATGGCTACTTTGCAATATGGCTACTTAGAAATAATATGTATAGTAATGTGGTCATTATTTTGACAACCTTGTTTGAGCAGTCGACTTTGCCGGTCTGTTTCAAGGAGCGGCCAGCAATGTTTTTGCTGGCCGCTCTACCAGGCCGGCAAAAACATTGCCGGCCGCTATTTTGACGTTTCAACGTTTTAAAAAAACAAATGCAAAAAGATTTTATTTAAAACACAGCTGTTTGTATATAAAGAGGTAGGCACAAAAAGATTGTATTCCATATTATTTAAAAAAAAATACAAAGAAGGAACAAAAGCGCGGTTCAGCGAATTTTTTATTTTTATTTAGTGACTTTCTTGCTTTTAATAAATGAAGTAATAAATGAAGAAAATATAGCAGTCAAACATCGCGTTAAAATTATCGCAAACTATTAAAATCAAAATCAAATCATTTTATTTGTGTAACATAGGTAGTAATTAATACAGTTCTTATGCTTAGTTCTTAGAGCGCTATGTTATGCCAAGAGGCGTACAAATATGGTTGTATGCGAATTGTGACAAGATTAGAATAAGGATAATTATTATTATTTATCATGCAAAAGCTAAATTAGAATGTCAAAAATTTAAATGTCACAATTGGAATAATTTGTCAATGTTATATTTACAATAGAGAGTTAGGGTCACAATTTTAGATAACAAATTATTTAATATTAATTTTACAATTTGGGATAATTA
Source organism: Agrotis clavis (assembly GCA_954870645.1). NCBI lineage: Eukaryota > Metazoa > Arthropoda > Insecta > Lepidoptera > Noctuidae > Agrotis > Agrotis clavis. Next base: position 28,196,241 of record OX940921.1, read on the forward strand.
AAAATTGTCATTTAAGAATTCGTCCAGTGTGTATTAGTAAGTAATATGAAACCAGGAAAGTCGGTGTTGAATTTTAGTTACTGTATTTTTCATAATTGTTATTTAAATTAAATTTCTAGTTAATTAATATATATTTTATTTAAATCACTTGCTGGTTTTATGTACTTGCTTTTTTGAGTAAAGCACTATACAAGCCTTGGCCCACTATGTCTACTTCGCTGGTCACGCTATGATTGCCTCGAGCTATAGCCTAGCTACGCTCTAGGCCTTCCAGCTTGGCCATCATTGCAGCCCTTGCTGTCCTCGCTGTAAAAGCCTCGGCCTACGGCCTCGGCCTTTATCTCAGCTCGTCCATCCAGTGCTGCATACTGACCGCGCTGTGTCGGCCTGGAGCTGCGCTGTCGGCCATCATCAGTGCGACCAGCAAAGTAGCCATTATAGGCCGCGGCAGTAATGTACTATTAAAACGTTGAAACGTCAAAATACCGGCCGGCAATGTTTTGCCGGCCTGTTAGAGCGGCCAGCAAAAACATTGCTGGCCGCTCCTTGAAACAGGCCGGCAAAGTCGACTGCTCAAACAAGGTTGTCAAAATAATGACCACATTACATGCATTTTTGAGTAAAATTATTTTTTACTCTTTTTAAATCGGAGCTGTTGCGTTATTGTAGTTTGCAGTACTGTTGTTTGAAAATCTGAAAATGGAATGAAATATGAAATTTTTAATGAATGAAATGGAAGAAGAGAGAGTAAATGAATGGTGAAGATAGAAATTAGATTTTTGATTTGATAGAATGTATGATTAGCTCGATAAAAACATGTGAAATGGAACTACCTACTTACATCACAATTTTAAACGTGTCCCTACTCTGTGTAGATACCTGTTTAGAAATTCCGTCATGAACTTATATCGATAGATGCAGATTTTATGTTATTGTAAACGTTGAAAACATATTTTATTATTTCGTTATACCCTATTTTATCCCCAAGAAGAAAAACATATCAAAATCCGTGTCAAAATGGAGGCGTATAATATCGAGCGCATTTTTGGTGGCGGGTGACAACGTAAGCACAGCACAAACGCTTATATTTACCTACAGTTATACCACATAAATTAGATATACGCACAACTAAAACCTCTTGACTGTTTTGAAAGTCGTTTTCTAAGCAAAGCAAAAGTGTTTTTAAACGTTGCAGCACAGGCTGCCACTACCACCACGTGAAAAAAGAATCAATCAATCAAGTAATCACCCAAGCAAGGAGGTAAACGTCGACCTACTTACCTATTTAAATAAAAAAAAGAAGGTGGTGAAAGTAAGCCAGACGAATACACGACTTCCTTGTTTTGTAGAAGTCGGCTAAAAATATGAGGTACATAGTTTGTCCACAGGCACTTACATAGGTACCTAACTCAAGTAGTTTTTTCGCTCATTAATATAATTTAGCCGTTGAGGTTTTTATGCGTTAGACAGATAAATGTAGTTTATAAATAAAATGGATTGTGCGCGGATCGGTTCAAGGAATCGTGTCGATATCATTAGAGCATGATATTTCTTGTGGCTGTATCAATACACCATCCTGCCTTATACGTGGCACGTAAGAAACGTAATTATATCGTGCGGAGAGCAGCCCCGCAGCCTCCGGCCCCGCCCACCGCGCCCGCGCCCCGCACCTCCCGGCCCCGGCAGATCACAGCCTCGCGATTTTGACACCGTGCGTCAAACAAACACACGACACGCGATCCTGTCGTACAATGCACATGTACTACATTGAATCCTAATCCAAACGTGTTGCAATAAATATGTTAGTCGAGCAAGTACAGACTAACTAAAACTTTACAAATGGAATTGATTCATAAAAAAATCAGAATGGGATTCATAATAAATCCCGGATTTCCCGGCCATCTGGCAACCCTGGACACAAGTCCTACCCGCACTTGACCGGTGTATTCGTTTGTCACCTTTCTGTCACTCACAACACGAATATGTTCCCGACAGAACTCGACACACAACGCCAGTAGCGTAGCAAGATCGGCGGATCTAGGAGGGGCATCAAGACGCATCTGCGAGGCACTTTTCTTTCAAGATCAAAAACATGACTTACCCCCGCTGCTGGCGCGAGGCCCCCAGTTGTAAGATGACTTGTTTGCCCTAAGTCATCATATCAAATGTGATTGTCAGCGACATCAGCTTTGCGACGCCTTTATGACTCTTTGAGTTCCCAGTTACAAAAAAAACGTACCCAAGTTATCTTGCAAGATAACTTGGGTACGCAAGCCTCGTGCTTGGAGCTTTTTTTTCTCAGAGCGCGAGGCCCCTTCTGGAGCGAAGCCGCGGCCGGGGGCTCCGGATCAGGGTCCGCTTCGCCCCCGCCTAGCTAAGCCACTGCACAACGCTCACTGTAGCAAGCAGCTCACGAGGTCGATCACACAGAACATAAATCGAAATACCAACCTATCACGTATTAAGTTCTTTCAGTACCTAATGAAGAGTACATTCCAGATTGTCATGGGCAGTAATTACTTAAAATGACCCCAAGGGATATTTTTTGACGATATTTATTAAAAGCAATTTCTCCCTATACCAATTAGAAATACTTACACATTGTGTGAGTAAGCAGCGGAAGGCGTCACCAGGCGTCACACAGTACGTCGAGTATCTACCTACACAGTGACGCTACGTCATTGTGGTGGACAGCGCGCCGCGTTAGCACATAGAGGCACATAGCCAGGCGTCATTACGGCCGCAATTACCGGCTAAACGCGTGAAATGTGCGGCGTGCCGCGCTCGCCTGCGCCGAGCACCGCCCGCATAAATAAACGACAGTGGCCAAGTGAGACAAAGCCGATGGGCCGATAGCGAACAAAGCGCGCGTCGTTTTGGTCGCGTTGTGGCCCGACGTGTTAATTCCGCGCGCTCGCCGATACCATCGCGCAGCGGCGACACAGATATATTATCGCCGTGACAATTATTCCGATAACGCACGCCGCTGCCCCCTCACCGCGCCCCGCTCCCCGCCGGAGGCTGCTGGACCCGCGAACAGTTCCTCGGCCCAACACACGCCTCAGCGAGTGGCTCGCACTCTCTATCATTCACAATTTTCAGTAATCTGTGTTAAAACACTAAAAACCGGCCCAGTGCGAGTCGAACTCGTGGATGAACGGTTCCGTACCATTTATTTTTATTATCTGCTGCTGTTTATAGAGGCAACAAAAATACACATTCTTTGAAAATTTAAGTTGTCATGATTGTGATACCGACGGGCAGACAGACAGTTAAAGCTAGCCAAAATACAACTATCAGTAAAGTTTTCGCCAGCGAAATTATAATGATTTATGAAAATGTGCTGTAAGTACTTACTTAATTCGCAAAAAAAAGTTTTCATTGATCTCTACAAAATAACTATAATATTTTATAGATTTTTTTACCATCTTGTTTTAAATGATAGAGAGGGATTCATATTAAAGTACTAGCTTCTGCCAGCGACTTCGTACGCGGATCCTGTTGCTTATGCCAGTGACAAATATGGGGTCATCTTTCATTTTTGTAAGTCAACAGGAAATGCCCATCAGACTAAACAACTCTTGCTAAGATGTTATTCATATGGTGTAGCTGGGCTCTTGGAATTCCACATCAGTTGTTCCAGATCTCAATTTTATGTCAACAGAGAATGCTCATTAGGCTGAACAACTCTTGCTAAGACGTCATTACTGTAGATGTAATAGTGTAGCTGGGCTCTTGGAGTTCCACATCAGGTGTTCCATATCTTCAAATTTATTTTCTCAGCAGAAAATGCTCATCACGCGGAACATGTTTTGCTATGGCGCTATTTTTGTATCTCTTATAGTTTAGCTGATCTATTGCAGTTCTGCATCAGGTGTTCAAGTTTCCAAGATAAATTACAGCCTACATATTGCCCAGACAAAATAGCTATACAACAAAAAAAAAAACAATCAATTCCGTCCAGTAGTTCCGAAGATTAGCGTGTATGGAGTAACTTCTCCCGTTTTCCTAACATTTCCCTTCACTGCTCTGCTCCTATTGATTATAGCGTGATGAAAAGTATACTTATAACCAGCGCAGGAGTATGAAAAATAATTGTACCAAGTTTCGTCAAAATCCGTCGAGTAGTTTTTGTTTCTATAACGGTTATACAGACAGACAGACAGACAATAATTTTATTAATTGCATTTTTGGCATCAGTATCGATCCCTAATCACCCCCTGATAGTTATTTTGTAAATATATTTCATGTACAGAATTGACCTCTCTACAGATTTATTATAAGTATAGAAGATATAGATAGATAAATCTGTTAAATGATTGATTTTGAGAAAAAAACAGTTTTAGGAACCTCAACGTAAGTTTTAAAGGCCTGTCTATACATAGGTTTCATGTTAATATTACCCACCAAAAACATTAAATGTAAAAAATGCCAAGTCTCTCGATGCAGTTTTTCCATCGTAAAAAGTTTTGAAATCTCACAGAAGCCAAGTGCTATTCAAATTATTTTGTAGTTATAAATCAACATTTAGTAATTATATCAATAGTTTTCTTTATATTATAACTATAGTGACTTGGCAATGAGCACAAGTAAAAAAACGGCATATTTGGAGGTTACACACACGGCATGCGTAAACATTCTCTTTTACTTTATATATTCTCTTAACATTCATCATTTACTTTCATAAAGCGATGGCCCGTAAGGTATTTTTAATTATTGTATTGGAACATGTAGTCGGTAGTGACCATCATGATTCACACATAACAAATAATCTGATCACAGGTCTCGTCAGTAACATTTGCACATAATTCCAGGCAGCAAGTTAATTTGTGCTCATTGCCAAGTCACTATAGTTATAATATAAAGAAAACTATTGATATAATTACTAAATGTTGATTTATAACTACATAATAATTTGAATAGCACTTGGCTTCTGTGAGATTTCAAAACTTTTTACGATGGAAAAACTGCATCGAGAGACTTGGCATTTTTTACATTTAATGTTTTTGGTGGGATCTCATTTATTTTTTGTAAGTGTATTTCTTTCTTTTTTTTAGGTGTCCTCATAATTTCTTGGACTTCAGCTACTTTTTTGCTTAGGACCCATTCTCTATCTAACAAACTAAATAGAACTAAACTAACTAACAAATAACTAAATAAATATATATCTGCTAACTTACAAACTAAAAATATAACTAAACTAAATAACACGTAAACAACTAGATATGTAACTATCATCATCATCATCATCATCATCAGCCGGAAGACGTCCACTGCTGAACATAGGCCTCCCCCTAAGATATGTAACTATGTCTATGTTATATTAATAAACTATTTTCCTAAATAACTGTTTCAGTAACAATAATAAATCTACTCCGAATATCGCTACAATATTTTTTTAGTTTCAAAATGGTTGTTCATAGATAGATGGCGCTATCAAATGAAAATTATTGAATTATTTTAAAGTACTACTTAGACTGCGCTCTGTAACGAAACCATAGCGCGATTCAGACAGGTACAACGCCATCTATCGAGCGCGCATAAAATATTTATCGCAATACAATGGAGTTTTAGCTTTATTAATTTAATGAATTATGAACTTTCTGTATTAATTTATATTAATTATAGTCTATGTATTACATTTATATTATTCCTTTCTATTCTATGTATGTATTCATCCAATTGAATACTAACTTAAACAACGAACAAAGTTAACAATGCAGTCAAAATCCATACACAATGTTCTTGCCAAACCGCAAATATAAAATTGTTTTTTAAGGTATATTATTTTTTAATGTTTTTATAATTTTTCCTTTATATGTGGCTAATGACCTATCTTGGTGCAAAATTTGAAGTTTCTAAGTCTGCTAGAAGTACCTTAGATTTTTGATGATCGGTCAGTGAGTGAGTGACAAAATGGTGTAACTTTAATCGACCGTAACTCCTAAACTATTCATTCAATTGGCATGTAATTTCGAACTTAAGCTTGTTCTAATGCCTACTATTATTCACCGAAAACCTAAACTCGTAGCTTTGTCCACGTCGAAGTTATAGGGGGGGCGAAACAGCCGCGAATCGCTTCGAGAAAAGATGGTACGGCCGTGCCCTTTTGCTCGAGACTTGGCGGGGCACTGCCGTGCCCCCAGATGTTTTTGTTTCAATATCATCTTTTATTTCCGAAAAAAGTACAGCTGTGTAAGTAATAATATGTGGAATAATCTGGCTGTGACAGACGGAAGACAAGACATGAGGATTACGATTTTTTAATATGGGACCCTGAAAATGATTTTTTCATTAATACTACTTTATCAGTGTGATCTCAGAGTCTGATATTCATCTTGATCATACACTATGCGGTGCATCTAGTCTCAATTGAACAACTAGATCATTGTCTTACACGACCCTCTGTGCCGCCTGCATGGAGGAAGACACGGCAGCAGCTCATAAACTACACAGACAGAGCAAAGTAAGTACAGTACTTCGGATGACGGGTCTTTTTCGAGGAAATATCGGTGGATCATCCATTCGTAAAATACTTGAAAAAGACGTGGAATTGTACAAAGACTAGGTACCATAAGCCACTGACATAGCTTCAGAGTTAGGTATATTGCTTATGTAACATTCGTAATATACGATTGCGATTTCCTGATTACTAGCTCCAAGTAAATTCACAAACATAAACATAACACAATGATCTCCAGCTGATGATGAGAGCGGCGCGCTATAGTGGAGGTATTAGCGATGAATTCCCAACGTGACGGGCCGGCCGACGGCTGACACCTCGTTACATCGATATATTAAATGAATCCGCATATAAATACCCCAAACAAGTTCAGTCACTCGAATTAAAGTGATGTCAGTCGACTTGCCGCGAGTTTTGGCACTCCAGCGATGTTGGAGTGTCCGCCGCCGCCGGCCGGTGCGACATGTGACAGTGTGCTGCGGAGCGGCAGCGTGCCTCGTGAGCTGATGTGTCCGCCGGAGCTCATCTTGTGACGGCTTGACGTCCATGTCATCGTATGAGCCAAATAACTTGGCCGCATCAAACTTCACACACATTCCAATCGCATTCGTCCGATCACGCTTACCTAGTTGGACGGCGATTTATAATTGTATTGTTCCCGGTGCAGCGTCGGCGACGGGACATGTTGGGAGAGCTCTCCAGAACAAACAATCTAACAACGACGTGACGGTGACGAAGTGACGAGCTGTAACCCACTTACGAGTACATTCGAAATAGCCAGCGGGCGCCGCCGCCGCCCGGCTCCTCGCATACCTGCCACTGACGTCGCTACCGAATAATAATTAGCTAATGGGTGTCGCACAATAAAATTCATTAAGAGAACATCTCATCTAATTAACGTCAAACGGCGTGTGGAGGCGGGCGGCGCGGTGCGCGGCGTCTGAAACACGACCCTGAACGTTTTTACACTATTCATCGGTCGGGCAAAAAGTGCGTAATGTGTCGTGGGGCAGGGCGGTGCGGCTGCGGCGGCAACAAACAAACCGTTATTGTCACCGAGGCGGCGCGCCGCATGTGTGCCGCAGCCGCCGCCGGTGATGGATGGCAGTTCCGCCAGCAAGCAGCACTACGTCCAATTATCTTCCTGCTACCAACGTCACTAATCACTTGCGCCCATATTTCTATAGTATGTGCCATTTAACACGGCAATAGCGGTCATTGCTCCGACTTTCATCCCGATATCTAAATATTAGCGATACTTCCTCTTCACCCGTACAAATCTGTCGTAAACAGTCGCAAAACTGACATCGCTTGAGTCTCATAATACATAAAAAATGACCACAAAAACAACACAATGCACAACCCAAAATAATAGAAAATCTAGCAAACGTACCCTACGAAACAATATTTTTTCAATATTGTATTTTCGTTTTATACAAGTTTATCACACTGAGACAATTTAACAAAAGTAAATATATTATTATGCATCATATAATTTTGCATTATCCTATAATACAATAATGGGTAAATATAAAGTTAGTGCATATTGTATGGATTATAAGTATATTAATATTCTTTTGATATCAGGATGGTAAAAACACCTTATTTTTCCTAAAATAAATTACAAAAACTATTTCATCACAGAAAATGCTAATTTTGATCTTATGTCGTTTTTGTTTTACGAGGTCATCGCGTCAGGGGAGCAGCACCCCCGGCAGCAGCCGCCATTTTGATTTGACATTCCGTGTGGAAGTTCGCTTGCGTTCGGTCTGTGCAAAGACATTAAACTAAATACGAGCAATAGACGGGACATCACGAAGAAAGTTGTGATCCAAAACTTTTTACCACTAGGTAAAAAGTCGCTCAGTCTAGTAGACGCGTTGCTATGCAACGCTAGATTGTGCTACTGACACACTGCATCAATAATTTTGTATGTAAATTTTCCCAATGCCAGCTCTATCATCATCATCATCATCATCATCATCTCAGCCATAGGACGTCCACTGCTGAACATAGGCCTCCCCTTTTGATCTCCACAGATACTGGTTGGAAGCCACCTGCATCCAGCGTCTTCCGGCGACCTTTATAAGGTCGTCTGTCCACCTTGCTGGTGGACGTCCTACGCTGCGCTTGCTAGTCCGTGGTCTCCAGCTCTATAGGTTCTTTTAAATCTCTTTGGGTCTGTGCTATAATTTCTTTGCTTTTTTGTTATCGTTGTTGAGTTTGTTACTGTTTTGTTTTTGTGTTCTGTGTTGACACGCATCTAATCAACAACGATATAATACTAGACTCCTAATAACAGGCGACCGATGTCTGTCAACACATTAGGCAAAAATGTCTTATATCCGTCTCATTTCGACCACTCCTGTGAGCCGTAAACATACGTTGAGACAGAACAGACCTTGAGTTAGCCAATCACAACGCAGTACCCCGTCCCCCTCGCTTACGTAGTACCTCAGCGAGTTGACAGAATAGGTTTTGTTCCTTATATCGTGCATGAGGAGTCTAGTAATATATCGTCGTTGCATCTAATTATTCCTTTTTTTTGAAGTTGGTAAAAATATTTTAAAAGTGTTTTCATTTTGGTGTACCATAAAGTATAATCTATTCTATAATAATTTTAAATACTTATAAAAGTAAAGTTCGACCACGAGCGGGTATAACATGAGTTGGACTCAAACCCACACTTTCCAGAAATTTGTACACTGATACCTCAACCACTAAGGGCTCTTTTCCTGTCATGCGTATTTTCACCCGCATGCGGATATTATGGTCCGCGTGCAGGCTGCCCGCATCGTATCATTTCATACATGTTTTCCCTATGATGCGGGAAGCACGCGAGCGGACCAGATCCGCGCGCGGACGAAAATACATATGACGGGAAAAGGGCCGTTACCTATCACTACATCCATTAAATCCGTCACAGTGGAACATTTTTTACGTCACGCGTAAATTTATAAGGACACAATTTGATTTCTAGAAATAAAAAATAATAATTTTGAATTAGAGCAACACAAGATTCACAACCCCTGTATGTCAAGCAGGCTGGTACCACGATACTGTAGCGATAGAAGCAACTATCGCTTATTAGTAGTTTTAGGTAACAATAAGTGTCATTATCGCTTAGTGATGAAAAACTTGGTAGGTGGGAGTGAATGACCGCTATTGCCATGTTAAACGGCACATACTATATGCTCGAGCCACTCGCACACACGTACACTTTCATCAGGTATCTTCGTGTGTGGATAGATAAGGAGATCCATTCATTCAAATAATTTTTTTTTTTCTTTTATCTCGGATTTGCTGTTCAAGATGAGACTGAAACAAAAGAATAAAAAAATTGCGTTTTCTTAGGTCTGACATAAATGACAGGAATCAACATATTTTATGGGTTCCATCAGAATGAAAAAACGGAATCCTTGTAATCACTCGTGTGTCTATCTGTTCGCTATTCACAGTCAATTTTCTCCGACTTCACTAGATCATATAAGTTAAAATTTGGTATACACATTAATTCCTATGGCCTAGACGAAGAGTTGTTTTTTTTGTAATATTCAAAAAAATAGACGAAAAATGACCTTACTTATCTCCTCAACTGAGTCTGAAATTCTGAATTATATTTATGTCACCGTAAAATTGTAAATACCTACCGTTAGCTTATAATCTATCTCGCGAGATTGTAAACTGTCGAAAGATTGTGAACCTCAACGTACTCTACTGCTTACATTTTAACGATTATTATTCGATAGATTGTAATCTATCGAAGCGAAACCGTCGAGCCGTCAAATTACAATCTTAAAATTGTCTTTTCAACTGTTCGAAGGCTGTCCCTGATTTTTCGGCTTTATAGTAGACCGTTTAACAATAGCTAAGTAATATTTCTGAGTTTTGTTGATCGACAGGCTCAATATCCGACATTGCAAATGTTATCAAATGAGATCAGATAGGTTTACGTGCATAAAACATTTTATAACACGGAAAATTTACATATGTAGGTAATTTAGACTACGTTCGGAGACCAACACTAACTTAGTTATCATTACGTATCACTCAAACTGCACTTCTTTGGTCAAACACAGAATAATTTTACTTCCACAATAATTTCATTTATGTAACTAATTCTAAAGAGGGAGCCGCTGGGCTGACGATATACAGAAAACCACAGGCGGGAACTGGATAGATATCGCAAAAGATAGGAAACAGTGGAAAAAGTTGGAGGAGGCCTATACCCGAGATGCGGTACCTATAACTTAAAAAAATAGTAAGTATAAAATAGTAGTTTATGTAACTGGTACATAATGAGGGGTATTATACACGAGTGTGAGTTTAAAAAACGAGCGAAGCGAGTTTTTTAATAGTATCACACAGGGTTGGCATGATTAAAACAAGTTGTTTTAAAACACATGTTTAAAACAGTGTTTAAAACAGTTTGAAATTAAACAGTGTTTTTTATTTCATGTTTAAAAACAAAGATTAAAACAAGTTTAAAACATTGTATAAAACAGTACGAAAAAAAACATGTTTTAAAACTACTTTTCATGTCGCAATAACTGAATATAAAATGAAAATAAAATAATAAGTATTTGAGTCTGAATAGTTCAACATAAAACCAATCGAGTCTCTATTGCTGTTATATTTTTGAACTTTCAATGGCATTGTAATTGACTTAATCATTTTTTTTTTTATAAAACGTTGCCCCACACTAGGAATCTCTACTGGATTAGGCGCACAATGCCACATTCGCAAAATGACATATTGACGCAAAATGACACATTCGCAAAATGTCATTTCTCAATATGCCACATTAGCAAAATGCCACATTAGCAAAATGACACATTCGCAAAATGTCATTTCTCAAAATGCCACATTCTCAAAATGACACATTCTTAAAAGTTAAAGCCACAGTGACTTCTGAGCCGATGATTTTTAAATAAAAATAAAACTAATTTAATTACGTAGGTATTTAATCTCATTATTTATTCATTTTCATTTATTTTAACATAAAATAAATTAAAAATGTAAACTGAAATATTATATGTCGATAATAGGATAACAAATAGTCTAATTGTCATTACAATAATTTTATTTTCCACGTTCCCAACTTAGCTGATTCTTAATTTTTTTTTAAACAATAATGATTAGATGCAACTGTAATACAATGATACTCGTATATCATACATACAGGGTGGTCCAGGCCAAATGTATATAATTTTTTTTAGGTTGTCTGTTTAGGGACCTATTTACCCGCCAGGAATATTAAAAAACGTGGGAAAAAAAGTATTTTTTTTTATTTTTTATTGGAGTTTACGAAAAATCTGTCGATTTCAAGGAAAGTAATTATTCTTGCATTGACATGAAATTAAATGCACTTCAAATTTGCAGATTATTATAATTTTTTTCCTTTCTGAGAGAGTGCAATGTCTAAGTAAGTAAAATAAAAATATAATATATTTTTTTCATTTAAAAAGTAAATAAAAATCACGAATACATTAAAATTGGTGATATTAGAAATATCACCAATTTTAATGAATCAAAAAAAACATATCTTGTAAGTGACAAGCGATTTTTTTTCCTGGCGGGACAAATAGGTCCCTAAGCCGACTATCTAAAAAAAATTATATCCATCTGGCCTGGACCACCATGTATAATTAAAGTCAGAAGAATAATTATGACTCAATCAAAGTATTTTTCTGCATGCGCCATGATACCTTTATTTTTTGATTTGCAGTATTGATTAAAGGATTTGCTTAATCAAGTCTAAAATCAAACAAATCTCGGCGTGAACTGACCGTTTATAAATATAAAAAAATGACTATGTCCCAAGTGACATTTCAATATTCTGATTATTTGACATTGTGCGGAAATGGTATTTTGCGATAAGGCATTTTGCGAATATGACATTTTGCGAAAATGGCATTTTGCTAATGTGACGTTTTGCGATGTGGCGTTTTCGGAATATGTCAATTTGAGAATGTGGCATTTTGCGAAATTTGAAAATGTCATTTTGCGAATGTGGCATTGTGCGCCTAATCCTCTCTACTGTGTCGTGGGTGCGTTTACAAACATAAATAAACTCAAACATGCCGCCAACATTATTTTTATGTTATGTAGGTATTTCATTCAATCAAACAAATATGTAAGTACCAGGATTAATAATTTCAAAACAATTAAAATTGTAACAATTTTAAATAATAAACAACATTAGTCATAAATAAAAAACGTAAACTTCGATCCCTAATGTCGGCTGTCGAAAGAAATTTGGTAATTCCCCTATTTTTTAGACATTTAAGTAGATCGGTGTTTCTCAGTCCATTGTTCATAAGGTAAAGCCCCGCACCGTGGCGCGGGGATATACCTTATGAACAATGAACTATTCTACGAACGAATAGGAGGCGCGCCGCCTGTCCCGCTAGGAAAGTCCCTACGTGTCGCCCAATATAAAATCAACATTAGAACATACCTACCGGGTGAATGTGAAGCGTTTGATTACGCAACATACAAATAAATGTTATCAATTGATCGTTTTTTTTTGTAAATATTTAATTTATTAGGGCGAGTTTATAAAGATCTAGCCTAGAAAATAAACATAGTCGAATTAATTTGAAATTATGCCCTAAACTAAAAAAAAAACAAAAAAAACACTTGTTTAAAACATTTTGAACTGTTTGTTTTATATAATTTAAAAAAAACTGTTTTTTTTCCAACCCTGGTATCACACGAGTGGTATAATACCTAGTTATGTACAGTTTCATACACTACTTTATCTACTCTCATTGAACACGAACATATCAAACAAAAGATAAAAATTAATAAACACTAATATTCATCCACCGAAATACAAACGTCAAAATTCCAACATTCCCATTTAAAGCGCGCGCAGCCACAGATAAAAAATTAAATAGATGTATCTATGATCAGTCATCTGTATCATAATGAAAAAAAATTAAATTATAACATTGTTTTGTTATAGAGCAAGAGCCCGTGAACCCCAGACCTACGTTATTTTATAAAGGCTGAAAGTTTGTCAGCGGATGCTCCCAACACTGGTAAGACGATGGACCATTTATGGAGTTTGGGTTATGGTGGCTTTGGCAGGTAAACGGTACTAAAGGTGCGTAAAATATAAGTTTACTTACGTCATAGTATAAAAGCTGATTTTTATGTATAATACTCGGGTAATATGTAGATGATGTTTCCTCATCAGCCAGACACTTATCATGGTGGCAACCCCTTGCCAGACACCCTTAATGTTCACGAAATTATAAGTTTACTTACGTTATTGTATAAAAGCTGATTTTTATATATAATAATTGGGTAATATGTAGATGATGTTTCCTCTTTAGCCAGACACTTTTGGTAGTTCCAACCCCTTGCCAGACAAACATTGTAAATAGCCCAGTCAACGGATGTTCAAAACAAGCTATAGAGGGAAAGTCTTGGAACACAATTTTTGACTACACAACTTTGTTTGGACTAGTTAGGAAAAGAACATATCGAAAGTCCCCATCCCTAGCCCTTGAGCTGTGCGGGAGGGAGGAGTTTGAAGGTACCACTTTTTGGTTTTTCGATTAAATCTCGGAAAGTCGGACCCACCGCTAGGACCCAGCGGCATAATATATTTATGAACAAAATAAAAGGTGAATAAATTCCCCATAAGTTTTATTCAATAAATGTTTCCAGGTCTTGTTTAGTTTTCGAGCTCTTGAATGTCTGTAATATTTTGAAAAATCATTTTTACCTTTTTGCATTTGGAAAGTTGTATTTCATATCGCCAAAGGTCCAGAAAGTATGAGCAGTCTTTTCAGACCCTCCCTTTACCACCTACAATGAACAAAGCCAAGTGAAACCTGCATCTTGAGGCGATATGAGCCTCCAGCTAAAAGGGTCTCTTACTATGCTCATAAAGTTATAACAAATTCTTGAATTCGCGGTAGCCACCATCAAGCTTGATATTTTTTGTTTTCCTTCCACCGAGGGAGCAGTAAAAATAGCTCAGAAACTCATTCTAGATTATAATTACATATTAGGTAGGTACCTACATGTACAGGGTTTTGATTCTAAGTTGACCGATAAGGAGAAATCCGCTTCCATAAGAGCTACAGAAAAACGATCTTAGGAACCTTTAGCTTTTTATAATGTAAACAATTTTAGCATATTTAATTTTTAATCAAGTGCGAGGTGTCCATAAAAATTAGTTGCCAATTTTTTTAATGCCCTTCGACTCTCTTTCAGGTAAGGATCGTTTTATTAAATTGGAATAAAATAATCAGGACGGCGGAAGTTGGTCAAATTCAGCTAAAAATTTTTTCATACAAATTGTATGAATGAAAAAATTTTTTTTTTTTATGATGCTATTTGGTTTAGTGTCATGTTAGGATAATTTCATTGTATGAGAAGGATAATATCTGGGCAACAGAATTGGGTCAAATCTTATAAAACGACACGAATCTAACGAAATACGACTTAAGTTGTAATGTACCTAATATAAATTAAAATGACATTCGGCGCAACTTAATGGAGGGTCTGAAACACTGATGCTGTTTTCTGGATATTTGGCGACATCAAATACAACTTTCCACATGCAAAGAGGTAAAAATGATTTTAACCAATATTACAGACTTTCAAGAGCAGATATCTCGAAAACTAAACAAGACCTGGAAATGTTAACTGGATTAAACTAATAGAGAATTTATTCAGCTTTTATTTTGTTCATACATATTATGCCGCTAAGACCCATGGTTTCCGACTTTCCGAGATATAAGCGAAAAACCAAAAAGTGGTACCTTCAAACCCCTCCCTCCCCCTTAGCTCAAGGGCTAGGGATGGGGACTTTCGATATGTTCTCCTCCTAACTAGTCCAAACAAAGTTGTGTAGTCAAAAATTGTGTTCCAAGACTTTCCCTCTATAGCTTGTTTTGAACATCCGTTGACTGGGCTATTTACAATGTTTGTCTGGCAAGGGGTTGGAACTACCAAAAGTGTCTGGCTAAAGAGGAAACATCATCTACATATTACCCAAGTATTATATATAAAAATCAGCTTTTATACTATAACGTAAGTAAACTTATAATTTCGTGAACATTAAGGGTGTCTGGCAAGGAGTTGCCACCATGATAAGTGTCTGGCTGATGAGGAAACATCATCTACATATTACCCGAGTATTATACATAAAAATCAGCTTTTATACTATGACGTAAGTAAACTTATATTTTTCGCACCTTTAGTACCGTTTACCTGCCAAAGCCACCATAACCCAAACTCCATAAATGGTCCATCGCCTTACCAGTGTTGGGAGCATCCGCTGACAAACTTTCAGCCTTTATAAAATAACGTAGGTCTGGGGTTCACGGGCTCTTGGGCTATTAGAGAAACAGTGTTATAATTTAATTTTTTAATTTCATTACGATACTCTATGGTATAAAGTTTGTCATTATAAACTCGTTTTGAGTTTTGTATTTCGAATTTTACGATATGAGAGTAGATAAAAATAAATATATATGTATATTTTTATTATGTTCTAATCGTTAAACTACCCCAAACCCAAACTTAATTGTATAAAGGGTGAATACTTTTGTTAAAAAAAAATTGTAAGTTTTGGATGAAATAAAGGCTTTATTAACTAATTAAAAAGCTGTGAGTTTTCAACACGACATCAATACATTTACCAAAACGTCCACTGTTTGTTTACATTCGACAACAAACGAATTAACAAACAAATCGCACCTTCGGTGCAACAAAGCCACAATAGCCAAAATAAAATATCATTGCAAATAGCCAAAACTGCAAAATCGACCTAAGTATGCCAAATTGTTTCTAAACCATCCCTATACTTGGGGCAACAAAGACATCCGCGAAAGTATCTCGAAATTACATATACTAGAAGGCACAACTGCCTTTGTGGTTCTTGGCGAAACGGTGTCGGCCCAAAACGCATGGAATAATCCATGCGTTTTGGGCCGACACCGTTTCATTGTAAGTAGTGCCCCCGCGCCCGCGACGCGACTGTTTGATGTAAGTACGTTGGAGAAACAAAAACGTATCTGTTTTTAAGACCTCAACATTATTATATTGAGGTCTTCTTTTCCCCCCAATATCTTGGTGCAACAAAGGCTTTAGTCATAAAACTAAATAACTCCTGGTGCAACAAAGTCACAATTCAGGACACTTTTTTTGTTATGTCTTTTATTACGATTTCTTTGGTAATGAAATAGAAGATTTTTACGTATAATTATAGCCAACTAAATAATCAATTAATTATGTAAAGACTTCAAACCTACTATAAATAGTTATCCAAAACTGTCGAAAAACATGCAAAAATATATTTAAAAATTGCACCGAAGGTGCGAAATAATATAACCAATCAGCGCGTGAGATGCGTTCCGTTTCACAATTTGACGGTTTCACTTCGATAGATTACAATCTACCGAATAATAAATACGTTAAATTGTAAGCAGTACGTCGAGGTTCACAATCTTTCGACAGTTTACAATCTCGCGAGATAGATTTATAAACTAATGGTATTTACAATTTTACGGTGACATACTTCGTTTATGTAAAGTTTGAAGTAAAAATTATTTTTACTGTAGCTATGGGCGCTAGCTATGCATGATTGTTGCCAACAATACAAATCTAGGAACAATTTCTTTGTTGCAAACAAATACAGAATTAACGGTGTTCTTCTAGTTCTACTCCTGGTTAATGGGAATGACTAATATGAAATATGCACCTAAATACTGACGTTCCTTTTCTAAAATTATGAAATACCACTTCCGTTCTATCTGAGGTGTATCTTACTTGTCATGAGCTTCCGATACAGCCATGTATGTATAATTATCTCTTCTGATACATCCTTTTAGCCATCTGTACCAAGTAGCTGACAAGCACGCCAGGCCGAGGTGCGCACATGTGGCGCTCCCGGCCTGCGCACTAATGAGCTACTTTTTTTTATGCCGTACTTACCTGCCTGTGCTGGATGTGTTAAGCAGGGACCGAAAACCTTTATAAATTACGGTACCGGTATTGAAGAATTTCGGTTATTTTTCAGACTTAGGTAACCGCTATCTGGGTAACCAGACCGAAGAAAAATGTAACCTCTATTCAGGTTACCGTTTTAATACCGGTTTCCTAAAGATGACCTTGATTACGAGAAAAAACCTTTAATGAGGTTACCGTTTTAATACCGGTTACCTAAAAATCGCTCCTCGCACCGAATAATATCGTAATGTGATATAACGATACTTTGCGTTTTATTGCATATTCATCATGTAGGTACTCTCTTACACTTTGTCAATTTTTTTCGCATTTTTAACCGACTTCAAAAAGAAGGAGGTTATCAATTCGACAGAATGTTTTTTTTTTTGTGTTTGTCACGCGATTACTCCGCCAATTGTGAACCGATTTTCAAAATTCTTTTTTTGTTCGAAAGGAGATACTTCAGGAGTGGTCCCATTGTCACCATGTCAGGATCTGATGATTGGATCCTGGAGAAATCGAGGGCAACCCTCAAATTTTATAGGCCTACACACCGTTTTTCGCAAATTTTATGAAGTAATTTAAGTATTTGCATATGGTAATCATCATCTCATGTAGCTGAGCTGATGATGGAAGGTACAACTCCTCTAGTAAGGACTTGGCATCGTCTGATTTAGTAAATTATGTTTGTGTTCGCTTATCTCCAGAACTACAAGTCCGATTTAAGTAATTATATAATTATAAGCTTTATATAGTATAATATTAATTAGTATTTTTGTTGTACTAGGTATTGTTCAACTTAGGGAATACTGCAAGTTTCATCAAAATCGGTTCTGTAGTTTTTGAGATAGGGAATTCTGAATGTAAGAGATTTTAACGATGCACTCGTATTTGACAAGAATTGTGGTTGAATATTTAAACTAAAAAGAGTAAAATAAAAACTTTTTGAAAAAAAAAATGTAACCGCCTTCAAAACAACCACAAAAAAGGGTAAAATAACCTTCAAAACTTTTCTATCGGAAGTCGGTGGCAAAAAGACAATTAAATTAATCAAAAAAAGTTACCGACTTCCGAAAGAAAAGTTTTGAAGGTTATTTTACCCTTTTTTGTGGTTGTTTTGAAGGCGGTTACATTTTTTTTCAAAAAGTTTTTCCTATGAGTACATTACAAATTTGTATTTTTATAATAACCATAGCCCTAATATTCCGTTACAGATTTATTGTACTTATTTACGTGAATAATATCGCTTCAAGTGATTACGGATAGCACTGATAATAAGAATTTCAATATGTTACGATAACGATATTATTCGAGTAAGAACAGCAAAATCGTTTTAATTATAGTAAAGTTTTTCCCACGTTTTTATAAACTCACTTTTCTTGTTTGTTTATTTGTTTGTTTGTCGTTCCAGTTGGACTTTTGCAACTCAATTTTTTAGCAATACTACTCCTGTAGAGATTTTATTTCAAAAAACACATTAATATGGCAATGCTGGTTACTATTAATTAATGTATTAAAAAAAAATAGCATATACTTTTGCAATAGTTAACCTAGGTGATCTACACTCAATCTACGATTGCTGTATTATCTATTAACGCGAGAATAAAGAAAGGGATATAATAATATCGAGTATGTGGCATAGATATGTGGTGCGCCGCCGTCGCCGTGAGTTCGGTCGGCGCGCCGCCGCCGAAAGAAACGCGCGGCGCGCCGCCGCGACGAGTCGCAACTTGCTTTCTCGCTCGCACGCGCGCCCTGATGGCATTCGGCGTTTGTTCGCTCTAGAGCTACACTCACTGCGTAGCTTATGCCACACACGTTAGTGCCTTTTTACACGTTCCGGTTGCCGGGTTAGCCGACGGCGCAGTGTATGGCACGTGTGAACAGGGACTTACAGTATACTTGCGGTAATCCAGACTTGCGCAAGTATACTGAAACGTGTGTGGGAAGATACTTGCACCTAAGGGACGACACAACGACGTCAAGTCAATCGAATTGCATCATTATTTCTTAGTGGCAAGGTTGATTTTCAGTTGTGGTTGGAATCGATCAAATCGCGTCACATCACGCCATGGTTAAAGTCCCTAACATGGTCACTGAACTATGTTTGTGCAAGTCTCGATTTGTACAAGTATAATGGTACGTGTGTAGTCGGCTCTACACATTCAAGTGTATAAATTACCGGCCAAACCCGATTTCAGGATAAACTAGTCTGACCTAGGCAAAACTAGTTCTTCCTTCACAAGAGAAATCGACGGAGCCCCGCTTAGCAGGGCTCCTACTTCTAAGCATCGTCAACTTTGTCTTAGTCATTCGTGACCCTAGACTAGGGTCAACGGGCTCGCCGTAAGATCCCTCTTTGAGGAGTGGCTGGATAAGTCCCACGGCGTCCTCACCTACCGCTTAACGCAGGTCCTCACCGGACAGTGGACACGGATGCTTCGGGAGGTACCTGTGTCGGATAAGGAGGGATGAAACGTCTGGGTTTCACCACTGCGAGGGCTGCCCGGAGGACACGGTGGAGCATATAATGCAGGACTGCCCCGCTTGGGCAGAGCACCGCCGTGTCCTGACGCAGGCGATAGGCGACGACCTCGACATTGATCGCCGCCATTCTGCGGGGTGAGACAGAGTGGGAAGCAGTCGCCTCATTCTGCGAAGCAGTCATGCTCGCGAAGGAGGAAGCGAGACTCGCGAGGGAGAACCCTCGCGCACGGCGCCGTGATAGACGCCCACGGCGTCGGACGTCGCAGGACGACCTCCGGCTACAGTAGGCGCGGGCATGCGGGTGGCGAGTAATGGGAGACTCGCTGTCCTACCATGGACCATGTCCGGGTCGACGGCTCGTTGTGCTCCACGCGCGCCTCAAAGAGCGTCAGCACAATGACGGGGCCTCCCATTTAGAGGGCCAAAGCCAGCCGGGGTCGTGGGACACACTTATACCGCGACTCCGGTACACAAAGGGCTTCTGAAGGACACCGTGGATTTTAGTCAGTACAAGTCTGACAGTCCCTCCCGCCCTGCCCTGGATAGGAGGACTCATTTGATGATTATACCACGATAAAAAAAAAACTAGGGTCAAGAGCAAACCCATTTCACATAAAAAAATAGATAGTGCTTTGATTAAAAACTCTGTCTCGCATCTTAAAATACTGAAACAATTATTGTTTTTAGTAAACATAATCGCTAAATATAGAAGACTAAAATTGTAATTAATAAAATTACGTTTCTTTATAAAACTTTTTTGGTACCTATCCTAACAACAACATGATTTTCTTCATTTTTCTTCTTAAGAAATCTTTCCCTAATAAAAAAAACTAAGACACACGGCCGGACGCGTGAAAATATACAGGCCACGCCGCCGCCGTGGAATTGGCCATCGGCGCTCATATCTAGTATGTGTGGCATACCACCCCCAACGGACATTGGCCCTGGTAACACACAACATTCGCACACTGAGGACCGATGAGAAGATTATCGAGCTGGAGGAAGAATTGAGCAAAATGCAATGAAATCCGAAGAGAGGGTCAGGATACGATAGTTCTAGATTCCGGCAACATGCTCTTCTACCGGGAAGGAGACCTAAATCCCAGGGTGGTGTTGGATTTCCCGTCCGCGGGTCTCTCATCAACAACGTTATGAAAGTCGACAGTGTGTCGAGTAGGGTAGCATACCTTATACTCAGAATTATCAACTGGTATTCGTTAAAGGTCATACAGGTCATAGGCACCGACCTCGATGATGAAGTAGAGGCATTGGATGAGGAGATATCCGAGGCCATACATACCTCCGAAACATACTTCAGCGTTGTTATGGGGGACTTCAACGCGAAGGGCCCACGGAATGGCGATAAGTTGAGAGTGGGGCCATTTGGGTATGGGCAGCGAGGGGCCAGCGACTGGTCGACTTCATGGAAAAGGAAGAACTTCATTTAATGAACTCCTACTTCCAGAAGCGGCCATCCAGGAGGTAGACGTGGATGAGCCACGATGGTACTATCAGAAATGAGATCGACTTCATCATGACGACCAAGAAGCGAATATTCAGTGATGTCTCTGTGCTCCCCAAGGTAAAAACCGGTAGCGATCACCGAATCGTCAGAGGCACATTGAATATTAATGTGAAGCTTGAAAGGTCTCGTCTCGTAAAGTCTACGCTCCGACATAGTCCTGCCCACATCCAGATGCAAGACCGGACCGAGATGAGGCTGCAATCTTCAGCTGAAATGTTGGAATATGGCAAACTCAATAGACGAATCTCTTAATCAATGCGGCGCGATCTGCGTGCCTATAGGGTGGCATGGATCAAAGAGGTGATCGAGCGGAACCAGGGCTCAAAAGTCTTATCTCTATTAGGCAAAGTCAAATGACGAAGCTGAAGATTAATGACGGCAGCATCATTTCGACGAAACCTGAGATCCTAAGAGAGCTTGAGAGGTTTTACGGACAGTTACACATCAACACCCAGTGTCGGTACAGCTCGAGACGCAAGAGCTAAATTGACACTGCACTGAGGATATCCCGGACATCAGCCTGTATGAGATTAGAATGGCTCTTAAACAGCTCTAGAATAACAAGGCGCTGGGTGAGGACCGAATCACAACTGAACTTCTGAGAGCGGGTGGAAACCCGGTACTTTTAGTTCTCCAGAAGTTATTTAATTCCGTCGTATTCGAAGGTACTACACCAGAAGTATGCCACGGGAGTGTGGTTGCTTTCAAAAAGGGTGACAACACCTTGTTGAAGAACTACAGGCCAATCTCATTTCTGAGCCATGTATACAAGCTGATCTCAAGAGTCATTACGAACCGTCTCGAAAGCAGGTTTGATGACTTCCAGCCTCCCGACAAAGACGGGTTTCGAAAAGGTTTTAGTACCATAGACCACATACACCGTCAGATTATACAGAAGACAGAGGAGTATAATCGGCCATTATATTTAGCGTTTGTGAACTATGGAAAAGCCTTCGATTTAATCGAAACCTGGGCAGTATTGCACGTTCTCCAACGATGTCATATCGACTATAGGTGTATCGAAGTGTTGAGGTGTTTGTATAGAAACGCCACCATGTTTTTCCGACTTCAGGAAGAGAGCAATTGCAGAAAGGCGTGAGACAGGGAGACGTTATTTCTCCGAAACTGTTCAAGACCGCGTTGAACGGACTCGGCATCAACAGCAATGGCGAATACATCAGTCACCTTCGTTTTACCGATGATTATAGTCATCATGGCAGAATCGTTGGAGCACCTCAATGCTATGCTCAGCGACCTCAGTATCGTCTTCCAACGGGTCGGCCTTAAAATGAAAATCATGTCGAACGTCCATGTGGCACCCGTACCGGTTGTTGTTGGGAATGATATACTCTCGAAGTTGTAGACCATTATACTTACATTGGACAGATTCTTCAGTTAGGTAGGTTCAACTTCGTTCTCGAAGTTGAACCTACCTAACGGACCTCTTTCTAGAGGTCGAAGAAGAATCCAACTCGGATGGGCAGCGTTTGGGAAGCTACGTGATATCTTCTCATCGAGAATGCCACAGTGTCTCAAGACAAGGATGTTTAACCAGTGTGTGTTGCCAGTGATTACGTAGGGGTCTGAAACGTGGTCTTGCACTGCTGGCCTTTTAAAGGCTCGGAGTTTCTTTGCGGGATAAAAATCCGGAACATGGATATTCGGCGAAGAACCAGAGTCACCCACGTAAATCATACAATTTACAAGTTGATGTGGCAATGGGCAGGCCACATCGCTCATTGAACTGACGATCGATGGAGAACAAAAGTTCTCGAGTGGCGACCACGGACCGGAAGACGCAGCGTAGGCAGGCCTCCCACTAGGTAGGCCAACGACATCGTGAGGGTCGCGGGCAACCGATGGATGCAAGTAGCGAATTGTCGTTTGGCGTGTCGGTCTAAGGGGGAGGCCTATGTTCAACAGTGGACGTCTTTCGGCTGATGATGATGATGATGAGTGTTCTTTTATCAGAAAGCCATAGTTTTATTGAAAGTTATATTTCCAATAATGGATATTACTTAACAGGCAATTGAAGAATAAAATAGTACTCAAACAATAATTTAAATTATAATATATATTATATAGGCGAAAATCGCAGTTACAATCTATTACCGTTTATGTTTGGATGTCTTTGTTTAACGAATAACATTGTAATATAGGTACTATTATTGTGCACGCTGTCTTTTTGTTTTTAAGCGAATAATATCGTTATGTTTTGTTGCGAAATAATGTTTTTCTAACGTATCCAGTAAAATATATTTTCTTTAATAACTTGGTCCTAATAAAATGAAAATGTAAAACTTTTATTTAGAATGATTCTATAAAAAAATAACTTTCATTTGATGATATATAAATCATTCTCTTAGGTTGGATAATTTTTACAATAAAAACAAAAAAACACTGTTTTATTTTTCCTGTAAAATTTGAATTTATCGATTACGATATTATTCGGTGGGGGGTGCAAAATTACCTTGATAACGAGAAAGAAACAGAATATCGCAATGCCAATTTGGCATTAGAAAATAGTAAAGATTACCAAGAAAGTCTGTACCAGTGCTGTACGCGGGTACGCCATACTACCTCATACTACCTCAAATGGCTTAGCAGAATCCTGTGATACGTCGAAAATACTGCAGCATTAATTTTGAAATAAATATATGGTAAAGTTGAGGATTAATGTTAGGTCTTATGTTTGGCGACCTCACCTTTAATAAAAAAAACTAAATTGAAATCGCTTCATTCGTTCGGGCTCTATGGTGCCACAGACAGACAGACAGACAGACACGTCAAACTTATAACACCCCTCTTTTTCCGTCGGGGATTAAAAACAACATGTTGGCCACAATGACGATGACGACGGCATAATTATAGAGTAATACTGAGTTATACATACATTTATTATCAAACTGAATGAAAGACGCGTTGCGCGTGCCGCGTGCTGTGCCAGCCAGGGCCGTGATTGGTCGGCGTTCGCCTAAGTTCGTGTGTCGGCCCGACTCTTTGTCACACACACAGGCGATGCGCGCCCTTTGACTATTGCCGACGGCACGTGTAAGATAGGGGTAATTTTTATTTCGGTAACCGGTAGATATTAATACTGGTTAAATATTCACTTTAATAATAAAGGAATGAGGAACTTCAAAGAAAGATCGATAAGTTAGAAAACCAAGCCCGGGAGGACAGAAAATACATAACGGTCCTAGAGACCAAACTTGAAGAACTACAATTAGGATGTCGTAAAACAAATTTTGTGATTAAAAATGTGCCAAGGAAAAGTAATGAATCCAAAGAAGATCTGATAGAAATAGCTATGTGTCTCTCACAAAGTTTAAACTGTACCATCGGCAAGTATGATATTAAGGATATATATAGAGTACGTGGAAAAAACACAGAAACACAAAACTCACCTATCATTGTTGAAACTGGCTCTACACTGTTAAAGGCTGAAATCATGAAATTGGGAAAAGCTTTCAATTTAAAACATAAAACAAAGCTATGCTGTAAGCACTTGGGATTCAAAACACAGGAAGACACCCCTGTTTTCTTATCGGAACACCTGACCCCTAAGGGATCTCGCCTACACTTCCTTGCCCGAGATTTAACCAAATCGGGAGCCTACAAGTTCTGCTGGACTGCCTACGGTAAAGTTTATATAAGGAAGGATGAACAGTCGCCTACGATCACAATTAGAAATGAAGAACAGGTACAACAGCTAATGTCAAATAAATGACTATCAAGTCACTGTCCTTTGTATATACTATACCCAACTGTAAGAACACTTTTGCCTGAGACTGGGCCTACTCTTTACTATTATGTTTCCTTGTTGTTTTTTGTAATATTTTTGTCAATTTTTGTTTTTATTTTTGACACTCAAATAAGTTATTTAATCAGTGTTATCACTCATACACCAGCACTAACGGAATTTCATAGATACATTCCACACATACACTCTCAAATTCTAAAACACTACACACCTACATACATCAAAATTACTATAACACAACACTCCTCCACTTGCAAAACTGCTCTCAATCTTGTTTTTCTCAACGTATTACTGCAAGTCTATAATATTATTATAATGCACATAACTCTCGATATTGACGTATATTCTACCATATTCATTTTAAATGGGTGACACTTTACACACTATTAATGAAATCGACAATATTGAAATAGCACGCGCTATCGAATGTAACTGCTGTGAAATCTCAAAGCATATTTTAATTAATAAGGATGACTTGACAATAATTTCTCAGAACATAAGAAGTGTCTATTGTAATTTCGATGACTTTTTACTACTATTGCCAACTTTTAAATTTGAAACTGACATAATAATATTAACTGAATGTAGACTATGTGAAAACAAACAGATCCCTCAGCTTACCAATTATGACTCTTTTGCTACTAAACAAAAACTAAACCAGAATGACGGAGTAGTTGCTTATGTGAGAAACAATTTGAAACCTAAAGTAAAGGAAATAAAGTTGGCCCAGGCGTCCTGTCTTCAAATTGAAATACTCAATAATTTAATTTTGGGTATATATCGATCTCCCTCGAACAGTAACACTGACACGTTTATTGACACTCTCAGTACGCATCTTGAATCACTAACATCACAAAAAAACATAATTATAACGGGGGATTTAAACATCAATATCATATCTAAGGAGACAGAGTCGTCTCAGGAATATAAAAATAGGGTTAACTACTTAAATATGCTATCCTCGTATGGTATACTTCCTGGACATTCATTACCCACCAGGGATAAGAACTGCTTAGACCATTTCATGTTGAAAATAAATAAATCGAAGGTCTCAGCATTTATTGCCATTATACATACAACCATCACTGACCACTTCACTACATTTATGTCATTACGAAAGCAAAAATTTAATCATTCCGTCAAACTCACTACCACTAGTATTAATTACGAACAAGCATTAAAAACGCTAGAAGATCAAAATCTTGCAGATTTACTATTTTGTAACAGCCCCAATGAACTAATTGAACTACTTATTAATAAACTGTCCGATTCAATAAAACAAAACACTACCACAGTTACCGTCCCAAGCAGTAAACGTATTATCAAGCCGTGGGTTACGCCTGGTATACTTCGTTGCATAAAAAACCGAAATAAACTCCAAAAGAAATACAAATCTGATCCATACAATGAAATAAATAAAATAACATATAATAGATATAGGAATCACTGCAATACACTATTGAAAAAAATTAAAAGAAAATACGATAAAGAATTGCTTGCTAACTCAGTCTCTGATAATAAAGCACTTTGGAAAAATATTAAAAACATAACGTACACCAACAAATATAAAACTCAAAACAACGAACTGATAAATATTAAATCAACCCCCATCGAATCAGCTAATTTCGTCAATAATTATTTTGTCAACATCGGTAAAGACCTCGCCCAAAAAATTCAACCTAGCGTACTAGCGAACCCCAAAAATGGTTTCTCTGAACAAATGTCAACACAACAAGTGAATTCTTTTGTTCTCTTAGACACTGACTCCCATGAAGTCGAAAGAGTTTTGATGAGCCTCAAATCGAATAGTGCCTCTGGTTGGGACAATATCCCAACTAGTTTCCTAAAGTACGTAAGCAAGGCAGTGGTCCCAATCATAGCTCATCTTGCAAATCTTTGTTTTAGAGACGGTATTTTCCCGGCCCCCCTTAAGCAATCCATCGTCACACCGGTTCATAAGGGTGGGGATAGAGACGATGTCAACAATTATAGGCCAATATCAGTCCTCCCTGCTTTATCAAAAATAGTCGAAAAACTTATTAATGTCAGACTGCTTAACTATCTTGAAAAATTTAAATTACTTTCTCCAACCCAATTTGGATTTAGAAAAAATATATCCACCGAAGATGCTGTTTCTGCTCTAAGTTCACTTGTTGCGGATCGGCTCGACGGTGGAGACAAATGTGCAACTATCTTTTTGGACCTGAAAAAAGCGTTTGACACCGTCTCTGTCCCCGTCCTGGTGAACAAGCTGGAAAAGATCGGGATAAGAGGAATTCCTCTAAAACTCCTCAAAGACTATCTCTCAAACAGAAAACAAAGAGTTAGGCTTGGACAATGTATCAGTGAAGATGCCGAGGTGTTATATGGAGTGCCACAAGGTAGTGTGCTAGGCCCCACACTTTTCTTGACATATATCAATGACCTGTGTGGCATGAGGATTAATAACGCCAAGGTATTTTCATATGCTGATGATACCGCTGTGGTTTTTTATGGAAGCACATGGTTGGATGTCGAGAAGAGTGCATCAACTGGTATGGCCCAAATTGCAAAATGGCTGAACGACAACTTGCTAACACTTAACACATCCAAAACTAATTATGTATGCTTCAATATCTATAATCGAAAACTACCGGACTTTACTATTAAAGTGCATGTGTGTGGAGACACAAGTAATAAAAATTGTTTGTGTCCTGACATTAAAAAGGTCTCGCACACTAAGTACCTAGGAGTTATTCTTGACCAAAGGTTATCTTGGTACCCTCAGCTGGAACAGGTCTCTAACAGAGTCAGGAAGCTAGTTTGGATCTTTAAAACATTGAGATATATTGTACCAAAGAACGATACAGTCACCAGTTCTGAAAAAAAGTCGAGAAACCTTTTAAAGGAGATATACGTTGCATTGGTGCAGTCTGTATTAGTGTATTGCATCCCTATCTGGGGCGGTGCAGCTAAATCCCAATTTATACATTTAGAACGTGTACAACGCGCTCTGGTCAAAATAATGCATTTTAAGAAAAGGAGGTACCCAACCCAGAAATTGTACCAGATAAGCGACTTGCTATCGGTGCGTAAACTGTATATACTACATACTGCCATGAAAAAACACAAAGAGCTACCCTTTCAGTCTAACATATTGTCAAAAAGAAGAAAAGATTTAGTCGCCCAAATTCCTTCCTCAAAAACTAAATTTAATAGCAGGCAATATGATACAAGGTCCTCTAAAATTTACAATTTAATTAACAGAAATGTATATATACACACAAAAACGCCTTATGAATGCAAGAAACTTATTATAGAATGGCTAAAATCACTCTCTTTTGAGGAAACGGAGGCCCTCTTGGAACACATGTCATAATTTATTTTATCAACCGTCTAATACTATCCACAGATAAAACAAGTATAAATTTCAAACACCTTACACACATTTTCATACACATTACACACCCTTCACACATACTACACTCACACATCACAATCACACTAACACTGATTTCTTCTTTTCGAGTAGGTATACTTATCGATGCCTTCCGGCCAAAAGGGGGTAACCGCCACTTTAAAAACTTTACAGGAGAGTAGTTTAAAGTTCAAAAAAAGTGAAAAAAAATCATATAAAATTTTCTGTACGTTCCAAAAGTTTCCAAATTTACCCATTTAGCTTTTGAATAAGTCTCTACGAAATGGCATTGTTAATTACAATAAATCACACTCCTAACACAATTTAGTGTCGCTTACCCTCAAATAGTCCCGATTTCACTAACAGGAAAAAACGTACTAAATGAAAACAACTCGATGATTGAGTTCCAACCTAAATGATTTAAGTGCACCATTCGTTTTATTTCTATTGAAGAAAAAGAGCATACCTGTGACTTTTCTGTTTATAAAGTGCAGCCAATATGATATAACCGGCTATTGGTTAATGAGAGATGAACAAGGAAATTGTAATAAATTACTTATCAATAAGAAATATAATTAGCACTTTTATAAACAACGCGAAAGCACATAGTGTTTAATTCTTATAAAATTATACATACACACTTAAATACGTAGATTAGACCTTTTTAAGTTTTTAAACTGACATTAATTACTAAGATGCGGATATGAAAAAAAAAGATATTATACTCATTTGCTCAATCTCTCTTTTTCTTTGTCGTCATTTTAAAGAATAACACAAAATAATAGTTATTAATTGGAAGTTAGTCTTGATAGTTATACATCTATGCTGCAATTCATACTTATGGACTACGATTAGTTATGACAAAACGTAAGACCCCTCTTTGAGGAGTGGCTGGATAGGCATCACGGCGTCCTCACCTTCTGCCTGACACAGGTCCTCAACGGACATGGAAGTTTCGGGAGTTTCCTGTGTCTGATTGGGAAGAATAAACGCCTGGGTGTCAACACTGCGGGGACCGCACGGAGGACACGGAGGAACATTCGGTGCAGGACTGCCCAGCTTGGGCATAGTACCGCTGTGACTGACTAAAATCCACGGTGTCCTTCAATACCTGTTTACGTTTCCGGGTCACGGTATTCGTTAGTCTCGCGACCAAGGCCTTAGAGGGCCAAAGCCTGCCGAGGTCGCGGGATAGTCTAATCAGGTAACCGTGACCCTGGGGCGTAACGGGCTATTGAAGGATCACTGTTTATTTTAGTGAGTACAAGTCTGACATTCCTTCCCGTAGGTACCGCCCTGGGAGGACTCCTTGGATGATTTAACCATGATAAAGAGGTGTCAGATCAGGCACAGGATTATCTCTTGGCTGTTGCAGAGAATTCATCACAAAACCCAATAACTCCTTGCTGGCCCAACGTTAGATACGAACCCTTAATCATGTTTCTCAGCCGTATATACTAGCCAACAAACAAACAAAAGCACTGAAAAACTAAACTGTAGGTCCTACTTATTTAACTATTCGGTATCGTCGGAACAAAAATAACTTTTTTCTTACGTAACGTAAAATAACTAAGTAGAATAATACACAGTCATAGATGAACATAAAGTCTATTAAATAAACTTCACGTTTTATTTTCCTTACAAAACTTTGGGCCAAAATGACTCACGAGCACGGTGGTGCTTACGCCGTGGTCGTATACAGACTGTATGATCGCTGCGGAACGCTAACGACATTTTGTTCGAACGAAAGAGAGAGATAACCGATGCTGTTTGTCATTCTTGTGTAAGCTAACCGCCAAACCTTTGATTTATCTTCTTATCTAACCACCATACCAGATTTTTTTTTTGGGAGGGAAAAAAAGGGTAAGCGACAATTGTACAGGCGACATTGGTTTGGCTGATTTATCCTAAGCGCCTTCGATGATTGATTTGGTGACTAGGGAAAATAAAAATAAGCGCCAAATAAAGTCACGGAAATGAGGCCTTAATGTAATAAATGACATATATTTTATCCAAAGAAACTGCCCTAATATCCTAACCGAAAGTTTGGTAAACAAAGATTCAAGCAAAATTTGATTAATGTATTTTTTACAAAAAAGTATTTACAGCCCAAACTACTTAACGTTCAAGTAAAGAAAAAAACATTCAAAGCCAAAATTGCTTATCTCACAGTTTTGAAATATTATTTTTATCCAACCACCATAATACAAAATACACCAAAAATAACTGTCGTTTATGACGAAAAACTTAGTGTCAGAACCTCAATTCCTTTACCGCCTAAGCGACAAAAAGTTTGTCCTAGAGCCACGAAACTTAGACCATTAGACGCAGAAAAAAAAGCCGATTCTAACCATATATATAAGTCGATTTCGCAAAAAATGTCGCTTATCCCCTTTTGGCCGGAAGGCATCGTTATACTTTTTTGTCTGATTCTTGTTTTTTATTATTATTATTTTAATTCTGTTGTCGATTGTGTTATTAATTTTTATTTTAAATTTTGATTTTGTTTTTAATTTTGTTTTTGATTTTAATTTTAACTATGATTTTGATTTTAAATTTGATTATGATTTTAATTTTAATTTTTATTGTAATTTGAATTTTGATTTTGATTCTAATCTTGATTTTGATTTAGATTTTTATTTAAATTTTTGATTTTAATTTTGATTTTAAATTAATTGATTTTAAATTAATTATATTTTTTTTATGTTTGGTTCTGTATAATATAAGTATGTACATTTAATAAATAAGTTACTGAAGAGCGAAGCATCCAACTACAGGTATTTTATGCCTAAATGGATGCTTCAAAAACTAGTTTAGCTGTAAAAAACTTTGTGAAACCAAATAAAGAATTTTGTATTTGTATTTGTATTTGTAACCTTTAAAATTACCTGTAAAAGAAAAAAAGGTTGTTACCGAAAAAATACCCGTATTGTTGATACCGGTTTCGGTCCCTGGTGTTAAGTACAACATTAGTTACAACATGGTTACAACTATACACTGGGACATGCATGTCTATATTCCGGTCATGCTGGCCTTATACACACAATACCCAGGAAATTTTTCACCCTCAAGGAGGAATCAGCCGCAGGAACCGTTTCTGAGCCACTAGCTTCATGGTATCTCACGGCTCGAATTATGCTCAAGAACGCTCAACAATCGCACTTTCGACAGTGAGCCCGCATTAGTCTCAGTATCACATACATTCGGCGCAGTTGCAAATATGAGCCAGCAATCAATTGTTGTAACATACCTGCATAGGGTCAGACGAATGTCGATGAAGAGTATTTGCATAAGAACGTTGGTTTTTGTGCAGAAGGAGCACCGAAGTGCGCCGCGCCTGGTGTGCGCCGGAGTCGCAGACGAGCGGCCGCCGCGCACAAGTTCCCACGCCGCCGCGCCGCGCATTCCGCCACAAACGACGCACACCTTTTGTTCTGTTTAATATCCCTCGAGGCCACGCTATCATTATAATATTATACGCTCTCTTATCCTATGGATACTAAGCAGGTATGATGCGCCGCTCCAACTTGCTCCAGGAAAACTTGTAGATGTGTGAGGTGTGACTGACTGTACAATATGCACAATTTATTTTAGGCAGCATAATAAGAAAAACATAGTGGTAGAAAAACATAGGTATCTAGTGCTGCATGGCATTGGTCATTGTCCTGCTTCGACTGTATACAAAGATGATAGTGCTTATTGGTGTGAGATACGCACTACGCAAAGCCTTGTATAATAGTGTGTGATGCGACCACAGATGCGACCCTCGCGCCTTTTTTGCGTGTCTGCTTTGTTCCGAGCCGGCTGTTCGTTTATATTACAGCGATAGGTACATCCTCATAACTCATTTATTTATTACATTTACTAACGTCAGTATCTCATCTGTAATTCAATAAGCAAATTCCAAGCCGGGTTACGGTGGCGGTGACGTGATAGTAATTTCGTTAATTTATTCCCATCGGCTCATCGTCTAACCCCGGGGGACGTTTGTAAAATGTCTTTAGTTAAATGGGAGAGGCTCGTTGGGATACATAATTGTTAGGAACAGAATCTGTATTCATTGTCGGGACACTCGTTTATTGCTCAATACTTAGTGGCCGCAGAGTGTGTCGTGCATACTAACGGGCGCAGGGGGCTCGGGTGGCGGTGTGCCCGGCAGCCCGGGGCAGGAGCGCCTGCTGCAGCCCGCGTCGGGTTACGTCAACAGATCGCGCGCCACTCGAGATGAAGTCGTCGAGGAGTGCGTAACCGACACTAATTATAATATTTATGACGCCATTAACGATCCATTAGCATAAATTAAGTGTCGCGACAAATTTCACGGTGTCGCGCGACGTGGGGTTTTATTTGAGTGCACGATGTTTAGTTAGGTGAGCTTTCGCCGCGTCGCCGTGAAACCGTGGAATGCGTATAATGTGTCCAAAAGCGTCCGCGGCGTACTATTAGTTCGGCGGCGCGTTATTTGTGATCGGGCGCGCGCTTATTGTCTCGAGGTGACAATGCTCTTCTATTTCAGCGGCGTAATGTGTCGCGTGTTTACAAACATCACCCTCAGCTAATGGCGCTATTTCCGTGCGCCGCGCAGCTCCTTGCGCCTGCTCGTGCCGCGTCGCGGTTGCAGGCGCACTCAAATCCTAGACTGATTAACAGTCGTTTTACAAGTGCCTCTCTCAAATAATTCGACCAACACAATGGTTCTGATTTAGAAACACATCAAGCAACATGAGACCACACTTCACAGTAACACAGACATCTACTTTATTTTTTACTCGACTATAACGGAAAGGTTCTGAATTTCTGATTATGCCCGGTGTGTTCATGTGCTCCCTCATAACTTCTGAACTACTTATCATAATTTGAAAAACCGGCCAAGTGCGTGTCGGGCCACGCACAGTGTAGGGTTCCGTAGTTGCCCATCAAAATACTTATGCGAATTAACTAAACTGATTCGCTGAATTTAATTTTAAAGAGAAGAATTTTCAAAATCGGTCCAGGAGTCTTTGAGAAATCGGGGAAAATACATAAAAAAAAGATTACGACGAATTTAGAACCTCCCCCTTTTTTGAAGTAAGTTAAAAATTGTTGACGATAAAAACCTACCTATCCCCAAAAAACATACCGTAAAAACATACCTATTACAGCTGTAAAAATAAAGTTGACAAACTTACATTTGCAGTTGAAGAGCTTGTTCTCCGATACATTTTGTTTAGGAAAATATGTTATCCAAGTACATTTTATAAGTTGGTCGACTATTACTCGTAAAGTTGTAAAGCCTACTTAGTCATGATAATTTTCTTTTAAACTTCGTTATATATACTACTATTGTGAATTTTTTCACACCCCCAAACATAACCGTTTAGCTGGTAGAGGGGGGGGACACTCGAGTCGAGCAAAATTTAGCACTATAAAGCTTAATATTTCACAAACGAATTTTTTTATCAAAAAATTGTTAATGGAAACTATCAATATTTTTTAAAGACCTATTTAATGATACCCCACACTAAGGGGTACGCGAGAAAAAAAAAAAACATCCCCTCTTTACGTGTACAGGAGGTACCCTAAAAAAAAATATTTTACGAGATTTTATTTTACCACTTTTTCGGCACAACAAATCCGTATATTTACACCAAATTACAGCTCTCTAGTACTGTGCGTCTCTGAGCTAAACTGCGGACAGACGGACGGACGGACGGACGGACGGACGGACGGACGGACATGGCGAAACTATAAGGGTTCCTTGTTGACTACGGAACCCTAAAAATGAGGAATCATTGGATGCGTCTTGATGATCGTCCGCTGTTTACTATGTAACTAGGTAGCGATCGTTGCGAGGCGTCCGGATAAAGCCGGACACAGTCAATCTTTTAGGTTGCGTGTCCGGCTTTTGTTACCTAGTCTTTTAAATTTAAACATTTTAACCGACTCTAAAAAAACGGAGGTTCTTACTTCGACCTGTATGTTTGTATGTATATTATTTTCTCGTAGTTGGCTTAACCGATTTTGATGCGGTTTACAGAAAAGTGTTCGTTACAACCTGGAGAAGGTTTTGGTATTCTTACAACAATAATGGATCTACGGTGAAGTCATTCCGCATGGATCCATTAAGTATTGCTTATACTCAGATGAAGTGTTTCCAAAGATGTCGAGACTCCTGGCATTGTGCTCCTGGGCCGATTTTTGTTCATAATCTGAACTAAAAGGGTTGAAACAGAGTTTTTATATTTTTAACTAGCTTCTGCCCGCGACTTCGTACGCGGATCCTGTTGCTTATGCCAGCGACAACGGGGTCGTCAAAATCGAAGATCTGAAAAGTCTGATACCCAATTCCAAGAGCCCGGGTAAAAAAAATAATGGGAGTTTGGCCAGTAGACTACAATTTTTACTCATATATTCAACGTCATCGAAAATCAGTCCTGTACCTACCCTTACCACGAGTTTTCAGTATTTGAGACGTAACTGGAACTTTGACTTTTTTTGTTGTACTAAGTAGGTATTGTTCAACTTAGGGAATACTGCAAGTTTCATCAAAGCGTTTCAGTAGTTTTTGAGATAGGGTCATCCCTATCTCAAAAACTACTGAAACGAGGCGTACTCGTACCAATGACGATGTTCTACATCCTGGATGATGTCCTACATTACTCATTTCATTTTTGCTTGTGCACTGGAAGTTTAGGCTAATATAAAAGTAGGTGGGCGGTACGGCTGCAAGTTAAAATGTGCTTTATTCTTTCGTCCATAGATTTTACATTTGTTTGATTGTTTTTTGGGAGTCCAACTTCTTTGCGTAGTACTATTACCTACATATTCTGTGAAGTTCAGGTAGAAGTTAGCGAAATTAGACATCGCAACGAATCAGTTAACATAGTACGAGTACCTCAGGTTAAATGCTGAAAGAGTCGTAAGTACTCTTCCGGGTGTTATACTTCTGCCAGTTAATTTGATCTGGTCGCGGGTCTAACCGAGTTACCGTAACCCTGGAACGTAAAGGGCTATTGAAGGACACAGTGGATTTTAGTCAGTACGAGTCTGACAGGCCCTTCTACACTGCCCTGGGTGGGAGGACTCATTTAAAGATTTTAGCAAGATAAAAAAGGTTAATTTGATCTAGGTAACATATAAAGCATATCAAAATTACCAGGGTGATGTTTGCATCGATAGATTGTGTAGTTAGTTCTCTTTCCTATTTGCAGCCTAAGTAACCTTGTTAAGACGAGGTTGCATTAAAGTGTGTAAATGTATGGACGCACCACGCACGATTTTTTTTTCCCACGTTTTTTTTCCCACGTTTTTATACACTCACTTTTCTTGTTTGTTTGTCGTTCCGGTTGGACTTTTGCAACTCAATTTTGAGACACTTCCCGATAAGCTAGCAGGCTGAAATTTTGCACACGCTCTGAGTTCTGATGACAATACATGACTAGCTAAGAAACGTCATTACAAATCCAATATGGCGGCCTCCCCAAGATGGCGGACTGGCTGTTTGAAATCCACCCCCATGATATGGGTATCAAATGAAAGGGTTTGCTGTCAGGATAGGAAAAAAATAGTCACGTAACTTAAATCTAATATGTCGGACGTCCAAGATGGCAGACAGGCTATTTGAAATGCACCCCTATGATATGGATATCAAATAAAAGGGTTTGCTGTCAGGAGTACGAAAAAGATAGTCACGTGATTTAAATCCAATATGGTGGACGTCCAAGATGGCAGACTGGCTGTTTGAAATCCACCCTCATGATATGGGTATCAAATGAAAGGGTTTGCTGTCAGGAATACGAAAAAAATAGTCATGTGACTTAAATCCAATATGGCGGACGTCCAGGATGGCGGACCGGCTTTGAGGCACTTCCCGATAAGCTAGCAGGCTGAAATTTTCAGGGCAGCTTCACCCCAGCTGCCCCACGTTTTGAATGGCCCCTCTCTCAGCCCCGTAGGGTTATTTTCTTATTTTTTTAGGACATTTAAAACGTGGGTTTTTAGATTTTTTTAAATCTATTAATTTTTTATTTAATGTTTTTCGCTGGTCGCGGGACTAATTTCCTTACCGTGACCCCGGAACATAAAGGGCTATTGAAGGACACCGTGGATTTTAGTCAGTACAAGTCTGACAGTCCCTCCCACCCTGCCCGGGGTGGGAGGACTCATTTGATGATTTTACCACGCTAAAAAAAAATGTCTTGTAGAAAATGAAAATATAAATTATAAAATATTATTTTAACATTTACTTTAAAATAAAAAGGTCTATCTATTGATATAACTTGCATATTAAACATACATCCATGATTTAATCTCTTAAAAGTACCTGCGCGTCTAAAATTGCCATGTTCGGTTTTTTTTTTATCGAGCCGATTATTCCAAATCGTGTTTCTATCTTCTTCACCATTTACTTAATAATAATAGACGCACAGGCCGATCTTCCGGGTTCAACCGCGCTTGCCGAGGTTGGTCTGTGGATGGGTGACCATCTGTCATAGCGAGTTTCCTCTGTGTCTCGGAAAGCACGTAAAGTCGTTTGTCTCGGCTTTCATTTGTAGATCTTTGACAGCCGTTAGTCAGAGTCAGAAGCTGTAAAGTCTGACAACCAGTCTTACCATGGGGTATCGTATTACCCAGTTACTGGGTTGTGGAGGTCCGATGGGCAGTCGCTCCATGTAAAATATCGATATTCAGCTGTGTACGCACCGGGACTAAGGCTTGTTACATCCGTTAAGTATTCCTAATGCGCACAGTGTGGCTACGTAGTACTTACGTACAAACCAATTGAGCCTGGCACTTTGAACTACCTAAGACTCTACTGACCCGACCTAGCCCAATCGCGATACCCTAGCAACCTAATTACCCTGGTTCCTTAACCTACCATACAAACCATACCAATTCACCAGAGGGAAGTCTGTTACAAGACCTACGGTAACAGACGGAATTTGAGTAGGAATAGGGTTTGTGCACGTAGTGCAATGTACACAGGAAATGAATTTCACTACCAATCCCACAGACTCATAAGATTGATTACGTCTAAGGGTGTCTTGGCCACAGTGAGGGAGTAAAGCCGGATTTACATTTGCCTGACGTGTTGTGTTGTGACGCACCAGAACAGGACGGTTTCATACATTTAGTATGGCGCATCACAACACATCGCGACACACAAAATGTAAACCTCACCATACTAAATGTATGAAACCGATACCGTTCTGATGCATCACAACACAACACGTCAGACAAATGTAAATCCGGCATAACGGAAGATGAATCAAACTCGGCTCCATCTTGATGACTAATTTATTATAGTTATTACTCTTAAGCCTGCTCCACACTACTCGCGAAGTTGCCTTAATGAAGTACTCGTCGAAGTTGACCGAAGTCCCGATGTGATTACACTACTCGCGAATTTGCCTGTATCATCATTGTGCCCTTTGACTAGGTCGCAAAAACCGACAACAAATGGAAGTCGCCAGAAGCACAGTATACATATCTACAGTAGTGGCTCTCGGCCGCATGATAGAAATAAATACCTACAGCCGCGCGGTACGTAAACATGCGTTAGGGCTGTCCGACGCCCGTCTCCAGCATTTTAATTACATTTGCCTACTTTCTGTTTCTATTTAGTGTTGTGATTGTAAATATACTTTCTTATATTTAAGTAAACAAATAAAATACTTTGTATATTGAAAATAAGTGTTCAATAAAAATGCGTGTTGTTTTTTATTAATAGATTTAATTTAAAAACAAATGTTTGTTTGAAAAACAAATTGTGCTTATAAATTTGCGACCGAAAAATATTTGCGCCTTGACTGACTCGTACGAAATGCTTTATTATTGAATTTTAAAGTATAATAAACTCGCATTCTAATAAAAAGCTTCTCGCATTCTAATAAAAAGCTTTCTTCTTTTTAAAATTAAATTCAGCGACTCAGTTTAAGTTAGTTCGCATAAGTATTTTGATGGGCAACTACGGAACCCTACACTGTGCGTGGCCCGACACGCACTTGGCCGGTTTTTCTAGTATTATTCATACACAAAACACAGATAATAAACAAATATTACTGTAGCGCCGGTACGTAAAACGCACCCGTGACGATATAACAAGGGTCTGATTACGTCGTCGTGTGGATTCGCGTCAACCGCTCCTTCAAGGTCAGTGCGCCGCTCGCGCTACCTCGTACAGCGCAGTGCGCCGAGTGCGCACACTCAAATACGGAGCGTACTATGTACTCTTACGTTCCAGGATTCATGACTGTGTTAAAGTTTATGTAGTACACTGAATATACGTTGATTGTACACCGTACCGTAGGTAAATTAAGCTCACTGCTTCATTTCCGTGCCCGCCGACAATCCCACCGCGCCGTTACACCATGACTTTACTTTGAATAATACAAACTAACAAAACACACATGCACTGGAGTTTTAACACAAGAGTAAGTACCTACCGTATCATGATTCATTCAGAACCGCCTATAACTTAACTATTTAACTTGCCTCAGTAACTTTCCTTTACTTTATTTATTTTACTGTATTTATTAACCCAAATACCCTTTTTTTCGTGAGATAAAGGAAAATACATAACCATTAAAAAGTCACACATTATGTACCTACCTACTAGCACGGCTACTAGCTACTAGTAAGTAAAATTATTTTATAGTTAGTACTCACCTTTCAGAGGTTGCAGGTAATTTAAAAAAACTTATGTCTGGATGCGTTATTGTTGACGTTAAACACCCAAACACAGCACAATATTTTCTACTTGTCATATTTGCTAAAAAAAAACAACGCACCATCCGTTCATCACTACGGTACGGCCGTGACTGTCTGCGCCTCGAGCGCGCCCCGACATCGAGGCGCGTAGGTATAGCTCGTGTTTCGTCCGTTTGTAGGGAGTCCCAATACTGTACATATTATTACCGTGCCAGAAGTGAGCCGAAGTTGCACGAAGCGAAGCGAAGTGCCCTTCTACACTATCGTATTCGGTCAACTTCGACCAACTTCGCGAGTAGTGTAGAGCAGGCTTTATTATATAAAGATTTTGTGGTACACATTGATGCCTATTTACATGCGTGTTGTATGTGTATTGAGCCGATGAGGTGAAGATCTATTAGGTCACTTCTTAGCGCTGACGGTGTGTGTTGGTGTTGCCGGTGCACGGAGCGAATGTATGTCGCTGACGCTGCACTGCTGTTACTAGTGACCATGTTCAAGGTTGAACAAGCTGTTTCTGGTTTGACTGGAAGCCGACCCCAATACCTATAGTTGGGAAAAGGGGGATATGCGATGCGACGCGGTTTTTTTGCATTCAATTTGTAATAACTTTTTTTTTTGTTTTTGAAACCCTTCAATTTTTTTTCTACCCTTTTTTCCGCTGCTCCTTTCATTGAAAATACACAGAAAATTCTAGTTTAAGTAAGCAGATTGACTATCTCATCAGCTAACCGTGACCCTGTAACGTAAAGGGCTATTGAAGCTTAGGAACAACAACGTTGAGTTTAGTCAAGAGTTAGACATGTCTAGCAGTCAGGAGGACTCATTTGATGATTTGACTAAAATAAAAAAGATAACCAGATTAATATTATCTTAACTAGATCTATCTCTATTGTGAAATATACAACAGCTATAAATAATTATTGTCGAGTTTATAATAAGTAGTACGCAACTGGTGCCTCACACAAATACTTAGGTATATTTATGGCTTGGTTTACTCAAATTCTGGTAAACGTTATGAAAATTGTATGTATGTCCATCCACACATATCTGTTGTATTCATTATCAATACAGACTTATTCGGAGTTGTATTTGTAATGTATTATCTATCCTAGTTATAAACTATTTCTCTGGGAGATAACCAGATTTTTTCGTAGCAACTACTTACTAAATTCCAATAGATCGATTATTTTGTTATACTGTAAGTATTGATAAACCTACTACCTACTACTGGTCTACTGTATCTTCGCGATGTTTTCCTACATCATTTTAAGAGCAGTGGTAATAAAATAGTGTATATTTCGAATTATTCCCGTTGGATCCCACTTGAATATTTTCCCCCTTGGATACCACATGCCTTAAAAAATCTGAATGCGAGTACTTTCAACGACAAAATTGCTTTTGTTTTAAAACTTTTTTTTAGTAAAATTTTTAAATTAGTAACAGAGAATAAATCTTTAAAATAAAGGTAACACTTTTCTTCTGATATGTACCTACACATGTTGTCATAACGTGGGATTCAACGGAAATTAAAAATGGGATTCATTGGGCATACCTAAAAAATGGGATCCAAAAGTGGGATTCAACGGGAATAAATCTAATTTTCTTTCTCAAGTCGGTGACTTTGCTATTATTTCGTTGACTTTTTAACCTACTTCTATAAAAGGAGGAGGTTCTCAACTCGTTACGTACTTATACATATTATTATTTCTCGATGAAGCCTGGACTGATTTGGAAAATTCTTCTTTTACTTGATACGGTATGCTTCACATTAGTCCCATATTAATTAGGTCTGAATCTGATGACGGGATCTCGAATGATCGATCTCTTCAATGAATGATACCTAAGATGTATCCATTATCAAAGAACACCTACTACAGAAAGAAATAGAAGTCAGAGCAAAAACAAAGGAATATTTCGGCGTATTTTCACCCGAATGCCGAGAAAGGATAGTTTTTTAGAAATTTCTTTTGTGCAGCCGTCGGAGGACCTCGTAAAATGTATATTGCCAACTCGGTACCTACAGGGTACTACTGCCAATGATTGTGTGAAGCTTGCTTAAAGCATTGTCTACTGGACCGGCTGCTGCCACACACAGCACATCACATGACCTGCTTTGCCATAACAAGTGATCTGGTTTACAGCTTACTTATACACTCACTACTAAGTACCTACCTTCCAAAAAAGTTTAAAAATACACTACTTGCTAGAATAGAAAAATACATTGGGGAATAGGAAGTAATTAGGTATGGATCAATAAATACGTGGTTGTAGAGAAATAAAACAAAGTAAGTGAAACAATCACAGTAGATAATGGAATTTATATTTAAAGTTGTTTCATGTATGAATGTTAAGGCGATACATCATCTGTTCTGTGTGGAGCCGCACCGAGCGAGCGGCAGTCGCCACCGGTGTGCGGCGTAACACCAGCCAGAGTACTAGTACTTGTTCCAAATTATTAATAAACATAAGTAGCACTCTCCTAGAGAGCCGAGTAAGCGATTGCAAACTGACAACTGATGCTGCTTTTCAAATGTCCAGGAACAAGCACTCCATGTGTTTACTGCGGGCGCGCTCGCCGGCCTCCTGCTGCTAGTTACAATGAATCATATTATGTACATCAATATTTGTTTCCTCTAGGCACCTGCGACTCATCTAGGCAAGTCTTACAACGCATTTCCCTAAGAGTAATTATATAGGTACATTATCTACAATGTCTGCTGCAAGTCTCTATTAACTATATTTTAGTCTAAATTAACTAGGTTTTATGTACAGTATGTGATTACAGCTAGTTACTCGCTACTTACGTACACAATACATATACTACGAGTGCTCGTGCAGCACACTACTGCTGTCAACTGCGAGTAGTGCGCACAGCGCGGCCCTCGGGAGCCAGCGCGCGGCGCGGCCTGCTGCCGGCGCGGCGACACCTGCTGCTTATATTTAATTCAGCGTGTCGGGCGCGCCTGCCGGCTGACACAGTGCGCTGCATGTTTATTAAGCAAAAACAACGCGACAATTGCAAGTTTCCGATACCTTACGACTTCGGTATCCAAGCGGCTATCGCAATACAAACCCATAGAGGTTCGAACACAAGCACGCGTCAATGAACCAAAATCGTAAGGTATCGGAGACTTGCGTCGCCTAGTGTACGAAGGGGCTAACTCCTCGCAGCACCCTGCGGCGAGCTGCGACCACTACCACCAGCCTGGCCTGGGGGCGCCACTGTGCACACTACACATGTAACTAATGCTGACAGCACGTTTCACATAATTTCAATTTAATTTACGGATGATCATTGCGTATTTTATTTTATTCGTACAATAGTCCACCTTGTCACAAAAGGAAATTCACAATAAGTGTGCACGTATTGTCTCTCCAGTTCACTTGATCGGTCAAACAGTCTGTTGAGGAGCCCTGCACTGAATCAGCAGGGCACGGTGGCGGGGGGCTCCGTCGGGGGGGCGGGGTGCTCGGGCCGCTCCCCCCTCGCCGCTGCCTCAGAACCAGTACAGGTCCTTGGACGTGTCCTGCACCTGCGCCTCCAGACCTGCGCCACAAACAACATCACTTAGGAACATGTTCTCAGTGCCGCTACTTAGCCGCCGCGACTTCGGGGGACAAACAGAACTACTCCGGTTATAAATTCATACCAACAATAGTTTTGCCAATGCTATTCGTTTGTGTAACAGACAAGAATTCATGCTTTATCAGTATATCACGGCGACGCTTGGCCATGGCGTTGCAGTGCTTCAGGAATGTTCGCTGAGGCTCGCACTGATGGATTCCATGCCATCTTGCGGAAAAAAGCGGCCTCCTTAATGCAGCGCTTCCATGGTAGTGACAACAGCATCCTGAAAATGATAGCTGCTAGACCGGACTGTCCCTTTCAGGCACACTGGGTGGGGATAGTCAATGTAAATAATAGTTTTGTGTAAACTAACAGTACCTACTAACATATTTGTTTAGGCACCATTGTTACTAACACCAAAATACTAACTTAACTATGGACCTCATG
Organism: Agrotis clavis; assembly: GCA_954870645.1. Classification (NCBI taxonomy): domain Eukaryota; kingdom Metazoa; phylum Arthropoda; class Insecta; order Lepidoptera; family Noctuidae; genus Agrotis; species Agrotis clavis. Next base: position 28,239,554 of record OX940921.1, read on the forward strand.
TAGTCTGAAATAAAGGTTATTATTATTATAATTATTAGCATTCTTGTCGTTCTTGATTTTGTTTTTCGTGAACTACTATTGTTTTGTGATATAAAGAGTTAGGAGCATAGTAACCGCGTCTGGCTCTGGTGGTAGAACATGTACAATGAAATGAAAACTAAGTATTGCACCAAATGGCAAGTACACTACATCGAACAAAAACTGAATCACACAAATCGGAACAGAAATCTCTCTCTGATTAATCGGTGTACAATTACTGTACAAACATAAAAAACCTCTTCCTTTTGAAGTCTACATAAAATTAGCGGCCGCTTCTTGCCACCTGGGCTGTGTCTGTGCCAACTGCCAACCACGCTGACCACAAGGATGGGATTCTATGAGTAAATAGCAATCACATAATTATATTAGGTAGGTATACGATGTGGTTCTCTATTGTGTTACCTAAATTGTTTATCCATAATTTAATGTGCCATACATTCTTTTGATTATAAGTCCTAAATTATAAATTACCTATTAAAAATTTCATAAAGTAGGTATCTAAAAAACTTTAGGGTTGTCGTCATCATCGTTTCAACATTTTGTTTATTTTGTTACTGATTACCACCAAGGACCACCCATCGAGACTATTTCTGTCGAAGGGGCTTATAGAAACCTAAACAGTTTAATGAAAAATATCAATTTTACTATACCTATTTGAATATTCGGAACAATACACATCATGTAACAGAATACTTAGGACAAATCTGGGGGCACGGTAGTGCCCCCGCCAAGACGAGCCAAGCGAAGCGCAAGGGCACTACCTACTTTTTCTCGAAGTGTTTCGTCGTTTTTTTAAACCATCATAGAGTTGGTTTCCGATGTACCAGAAAGTTCATATTCGCAGGATATGATGCCAATAATAGACTTATTAGGCATACAAAGTATCAATAGAATAGCTATAATACTTTAGATTTTATTGATATCTAAAATACACGGATTTCGTCACTGACACACTGACACACTGATGATCATCAAAATGTTTGGCTACTTCCTGAAGTGCTAGAGAGCTGAAATTCGGTATTTAGTCTAAGTTTAATAAACAACCAACAAAAAAAATCATAAACTTATAAATTTCGCCCCCCATCCCCCTAAAATGGGGGGTAGAAGTTAGTATGAGACCTTAAAATGTTAGGGTACTTCCTGAAGTGCTAGAAAGCCGAAATTCGGTATGTAAACAAAGTTCAGTATACAAAAAACATCCCCCATCCCCCATCCCCTAAAATTGGGCGGGGGGGAGGGGTAGTACCTAGTTATTTCCAATGAACTTCTACAATATGGGTATCAAATGAAAGGGCTTGTTGAGAGCAACTAGAAGAATAATGTGACGTCATTCTAAATCCAAGATGGCGGACCATCTAAGATGTCGGGATAGTTATTTTTAATTCACTTCTACAATATGGGTATCAAATGAAAGGGCTTGTTGAGAGCAACTAAAATAATAATGTGATGTCATTCTAAATCCAAGATGGCGGAATAGTTACTTTTAATGCACTTTTGCAATATGGGTATCAAATGAAAAGGCTCGTTGAGAGCAACTCGATGAATAATGTGACGTCATGCTAAATCCAAGATGGCCGAAAAGTTATATTTAATGCACTTCTTCAATATGGATATCAAATGAAAGGTCTTGTGGAGAGCAACTCGATGAATAATGTGACGTCTTTATGACCCAGGTAGCATTTTTACGTCATTAAGTCGTCAGTTTACGGTACTGCTCGACGTGTGAGACGTCATGTCTTGACGTCGGGGGGTCCCATCAGATGTCGTCAATTTGTCACAGCCTCAAGACGTCAGTTTACAGACGTTACAGAGACGTCATATACTGAATTTATAGGGACGTTACTGGGCCGTACGTATTAGGGCAGCCACTGACGTTGGAGTGACATCATATACTGAATTCATGGGGACGTTACTGGGCCGTACATATTAGGGCAGCCAATGACGTGCAAAACCATGTATAAATCCGCAGGTCTCTTTGGAGTGGGTTGTTATTGGAACACTGTTAACACTGGTAAACATACCACTTCTATTCACTGTACCGATGCATTGCTCTAATAACTTAACAAAACAAAATTAATTCTTCAGACCATATACTATCGGCGGTAACGAAACCATAGCGACTTCTATTTGGACTACAACGCCATCTATCGAGCTAGGCGGTACTATTTTTCGAAACTTTAAATAAATATTGATTGCTGTGATTCCGTTCTCGCTGTAACTTCTAGTAAAAAATTGCTCTGCCGATTTTTATTTTTTTATGTGTTATCTTATCCTTAAATACATAGGTTTGTTACCTTTTTCATTTTCAAACGTCATTATTTGATTGATTTGACATCAAATAATGTTGTTTAAAAAGGAAAAAGTTTTGGATTACGTAACAAAACCTAAGTATTTAAGGATAAGAAATCACATGAAAAAATAAAAATCGGCTGAGCAATTTTTCACTAGAAGTAAGAGCGCGTTATGTAAAAAGTTAATTTGGAGTGACACTGAAATCGAAATTTTGTTGGATTTTTATACTTCCCTATTCTAACTAATACATTTAAACAAATACAAAAAGAATTTGAGGCTGAGGAATTTTTCACAGAGAGTTATAAGCAATTTTCATGTTTTGATAAAAAAAACGGAACTTCTAGGCTAAATTTGGATTATTGTGCATCTGTAATCTGTATCACCTACTCTCATAATATCATAAATATCATATGCCAAATTTCAGCGCCGGAGGAATTTTTCGAGAGTCTTCATACAAAAAAATCCTCGTTGCCTGGACTAATGTACCGGCTATACAAATCCTTGTTATAATGATTAGTATTTGCCCATAATATTCGCTATGTTGGTGGTCGACTTCACTCGTGGAATTATGTCAGTCAGATGCATTCCATAAACTGTTCTTTAACCAATCTTTAGCTCTTTGGGTCACTTTAGGACCAGATATGTCAAACAACAGTCGTCAACCTGAGGGCAGATTTAGACTAATAAGGGACAGACTGTAAAATGACGTTGTTAGGAGGTATCATTTATGACCTATACAGTACGTACAGTACAGTACTATAATAGTACGTAAGTATGACGTACAATAATGACGTAACTGTGGTGACCCTAAATTGACTTAAGAATGTCGTCATTTTTTAGTCGCCGACGTCACTTGCTACCTGGGGAATTCTCTATGGTGGACCATCTAGGATGGCGGAATAGTTATTTTTAATGCACTTGTACAATATGGGTATCAAATGAGAGGGCTCGTTGAGAGCAACTCGAAAAATAACGTGACGTCGTTATAAATCCAAGATGCTAGCAACCTACAAAAAGAACTGAAATCCCACCAAAAACATTTCATGTAAAATGTTGCCAATTCGAGCACATAAGGAATGATCCCTACCAAAAAGATATCAGATCTCGTGTAGAACCAAGCTTCTGAATCTACGCGGCCTAACTCTACCGACCCTAACTTCACAAATTCTACACAACAGTAAAAATGTATTGCTTGGCTGTTTCGTTACTTACTTCAGAAACTAAATATTACCTCCATGACGGTAGCGAAACGGTGAAGCAATACATTTTTACTCATGTGTAGAATTTGTGAAGTTAGGGTCGGTAGAGTTAGGCCGCGTAGATTCAGAAGCTTGGTTCTACATGAGATCTGATATCTTTTTGGTAGGGATCATTCCTTATGTGCTCGAATTGGCAACATTTTACATGAAATGTTTTTGGTGGGATGACTTTATTTCATACAAAATTAGGAGATTCAATTATTATGATACTCGATATTATGCTTTTGGCATAATATCGAGTAATGTTACAAATCAAGATAATTAAGTATGTAAAACAATATTTAGAATTTTTGAACATTATGGTTACTGAATTTTATAGCAAACGTGATAAGTATAATGATTTTCGGACAAACAAATTTAGGAGACGAAAAGGGATACCATACCATGTGATTGGAACCTGAGTGGAGCAGTCGACTGATTGTGACGGATGATGTCGGTCGCGATGCCATCGCCGCAGTCGTGCGAGCTGCCACGAAATCTGTGGTTTCGGCCTTAGTGACGGGCTCATGTGTCATCGAGCCCAAACTATACTTTGTTATTTGTTATGCAAGGCTGCGACTGCGAAGTTGTTTTTTGGCATGAGTACTTGAATTTAAATCTGAACAAGCGAAGGATTCGCGAGCGGTTCAAATATGAATCCTGAGCGTAGCGAAGTTTTCAAAGGTACGAGACGCAGAAAAACTTTGCTGCCGAGTGCAACACACAACTTTTCACCTCACACAGCGAGGAAATGTATGGGGGCGGCTCGCCTGTCAGTGTAGAAAACAATTGAATACAAGACGTGTTCGAATTTTGAAAACACTTTCCGCGCTAGAGCTCAAAATGGAGTTTTGCGCTCAGATTTTGAATAAGAAATAGAATCTTTCCGAGCGTGTGAGGTGAAAAATTAATGAATGCGACTTACGATGAATGTTCCTGATCCTTAATCTAGAGCTATTAACCTTCTACTGGTGACGTCAGTTTGAGTAACAGTATTGGTGACGTACCGTCATTTTGACGTACTTCTGCAAAGCCGAATTTCAGGACAACTAAGTGCATGGGGATGAAACAAATGGCTTTATTTACAAGTAGATATCTTACTTTCATAAATTAACCACTTTTTATATATTATTACAACAGAAAATTTTACGTATATTATTCACACAAACTTAGTATTAATATTCAGCTTGCATTTTCGTAGATATTGAAATCAATGAAAATAAAATTAAATAAATAAGTCAAAGTGAAATCCAACGTTCAGTTCTTATTGATATTTTAATAAGTAACGAAAAAAAATGTTTTAACATACTACTACAGTGGAAAAAAATAAAGATTAATTTTGGTGAGGAGTGGTTTTTTTTTTAAGGCAATAAAGGCAGGATTCTTGCACTACTTGTACAGATGTGATGTATTTTTTTATTTTTTGCGGCACTTATTGAGCAACAAAAGCCTATCACTTTTCAAATTACTAAAAAACTCATCCTCGGAGTCCGTGTCAGGTTCTGGACTTTCTGCTCACTTTTCGTGTTACGTTCAGATTCCACTCAGTGATTCTGTTCTAACTCATCACTGCTACTTTGTTTTAAAATCTCAGTGTTAATACTCGTAATCTTCGTCATTTGGATTAATTTTTAATGAAAAACTACAACTTTATAGTAGTATAAATTACGGACACTATTGGTGATGTGACGTCAAATTGACGTCGGGTATCCTATATCTCATCATCTGTGCGTTTGCAAGTACCAATTTGTGTGAAATCGGACGCCAAACTGAGCTAAATGCAGCTACTGAGAAGTGCGGGTGAGGGGAAACAGTCGTTCGACACATATCCAGTGGTTTTAGTTAATAGGTGTCAAATTGACGGCACGTCACCAATAGAAGGTTAAGTATTGATCGAAGCTTATAATACATATAACACACAAAATTCTGATACGCGTGTAAAAGTAAACCAGATAAGTACTTTTACCTAAATGTGAGAATATTTAAGTTGAATACTTATTTAAACTATAAAAAAATAACCGAATTAAAAAAACAACCACAAAAAAGAGTAACTAACTGTTTAACTTTTCTTTCGGAAAATTGTAGCAAAAAAGTAACTAAGTAGGTAGGTACCTAGGTATTTAGATGAAACAAAGGCAAAGCCACACTCACAAAGGTCAAGAAAGTAAATAGGTACCTACTTAATCTTATCATAGGTACTAAACTAAACAATCTGTGTTATGCTGTTATGGGAAACAGCAAATATTTAACATACTTAGGTAATTAATTGTGATGGCTAATTATAAAAATAACAAAATTATAACATGAGCATAAAATAAATAACATGTGCCAGGTTACATGAGTGTCTGTCTGAGCGCACACACACTGTCAGGGCAGAGTGTGTGTGCACAGAGCCGGCACAGTGCGCGGCGCGGCGGCCCGTAATTGACACGGAGCGACGGAGGACCGCGTGATTTAGTGGCCGGGGGGGCGAGGAGCCGGGGGCGGGGGGCGGGTGCCGGGTGGCGCGGGGTGGCGCCCTCCGGTCAGCGCGCTGTGATTGGCCGGCCGCGCCCCGCGCCCCGCCCCCTCGCCGGACGCTACTCTACTCGGCTATCGAGCGCCCATTCAATTAGATTGCCCGCTACAATTCAGTTCTTTACCAATTGTATTTTATTTCTATAATAAACTTTACTGTGTGTTTAAGTCCCAGTAGTTATCAGTATTAGATGTTTAATACTACCACATATTACACTTCAAGTTACGATTGATTACCATACCTACATTTAATTAATTTATTGCGTTTAATTCAGGAGAGAACTCTGGTTACGACTAGGGTTGCCAACCGTACTATAATATATAGTATTGTACTATATTTAGGGTCTCCGTACTATATTATACTGTTGAAGAAATATATAGTACCTACGCGAAAATACTATAGTTCAGTACAATACCTAGCTGAATGTTTAGATTTTGCGTTTCCATTTCATTACCAAAATTAGTAAAATAAAAAAAAAACGACCTGCAATTTTCGAACACGCCTTTAAATATTGGAAGAACTGCAAAGAAAAATAGTTTTCATAAAAAAAAAGTAACAATATAACTTAAGTCTACTTTTTATTCTTCCGTAGGTACTAAAATACTATATTGTTTTGAAGCGTAGGTACTATATTTTTTATGGCTTTTTCAAAAAAATAGATACTATTTTCAGACAAAAAAATGTTGGCAACCCTAGTTACGACGGACATTTAATTGAATTACTGGCATTATATTAACCTAAGTCAATAATTTTAACCGACTTCCCAAAGGAGGAGGTTCTCAATTCGGATGTTTGTATTTTTTTTTTGTTTTTTTTTTTTTTTTTTATGTTTGTTCGGGCATAACTCCGTCGTTTAACAACCGATTTGAAAAAATCCTTTTTTGTTGGATAGGGTATACTTCCGGAATGGTCCCATTAAATTTTAACGAAATCGGACTAGCACTTTTTTGAAAAATCAACAAAAACCTAAAAAGTTTTCAACTTTGTCTACACCGATTACTCCGAGGTTTCTCGTTCGATTTCGATGATTCTTTTTTTGTTCGATAGTGTATTATAGCATCTGCCATTTGGTCCCATACAATTTTCATTTAGTTTGGTGCAGTAGTTTTTATTTTTAGCTCATTGTGTACGTACATAGGTACATGGGCGTTGTTATTACCGGTGCTACGGATTACAAAATTTTAGTGCACATGTAAGAAAATTATGTAGGTATTTGACAATAATTTTGGTTGAATAGTGAAACTAAAAAGGACAAAATAAAAACTTTTTTCAAAAAAAAAATGTAACCGACTTCAAAACAACCACAAAAAAAGTTCAAAATAACCTACAAAAAAACTTTTCTTTCGAAAGTCGGTGACAAAAAGTCAATGAAATAAATAATAAAGTCACCGACTTTCGAAAGAAAAGTTTATTTGTAGGTTATTGTGAACTTTTTTTGTGGTTGTTTTGAAGTCGGTTTCATTTTTTTTTTTGGTAAAAGTTTTTTTTTACGAGCTGTCTTTAGAACTGTAAATCTAATAAACTATTTTTTTTATCTTACCGTAATTTGCCTACGAGTACACCTACATTATTGTTTACGATCACACAGAGGCGGCTCGTGACAAAATTGTATGGGTGTTCACTTGAAAAGTCAAAGTCAAAATTCCTAATTTATTTGCTGTAAATGTGGTACAAAAGGTAAAAACAATTAAAATACCTACACAGCGTTAGTAATACAATTTATTTTAAACAAAATTACTTATAGTTTTAAACAAAATTACTTAAAGAGAAAATGCATACGTCTGTCTTTTTGGTGATGTATGACTTTTTTGTGAAAATCAGATATCTGATTTATCAGTCGTTTTTCTATTGAGATCATGCAAACAAAGCATTTAAACGGTCCTGTGTCATGCTATTACGCGTAAAAGTTTTCACTTTATTTAAGGTGGAAAAGCAGCGCTCACTTTCGACCGAAGTCATCGGTATTGTACAAATTAATTTTAATAGTTTAATACTTTCAGCAAAAACTGACTCTAGGTTGAACTATTTATAGTGTTGCAGTAAAGCTACCGCGCCATCCGCGTTATGGAAATCTTCCTTGCTGTAAATAACTACTAGCTCGTTTTTAAGTTTTGAGCTTTCCAAAAAATCATATATCTTAACCACTTTTTTTAAAATTCTCCTTCCGGAAAGTTTTGGTTGTAGTTTTCAAAATTGCCAGTAAAAAAAAGTTTTGACGCCAATAGATGATCAATAGACGCAAACGGGCGCGGGTGACATGTGGTAAAACCGTCCGGCAACGTCGCGTGAGCGGCGCTCCAAAATTGGCTATTTCTTCATAGAAAATCTTTTGTGTCACGCGCAGGCCTGTGGCGTAATTTCTCTTTCACTCCTGTTGGATTTCGTATACTGAATCTTGTTTCATTGGAGCGCAATCGTGAGCGCTCCGCTTTGCGCGCTATGAAATCTTAGATGATGTATGGGATAGGTACCTAATGTGTATAGGTATTATTTTAAATTGGTATTCACAGTAGTTTTTTACAATAGATATAAATAATAATATTAGTAATGAAATTAAAAAATAAAATTTTATTATAATTATTTATGGGAGGGGAGTTCACTGCACCAGCGCTCCTTAGGGCGAGCCGCCTCTGCGATCACATCAGTTTATATCGAGTTGTTAGGTCGGTGGCAGCAGTATGTGCGGCTCCCACAGGCACATGGCCGGCGGGGCGTCACGGCGCGGTATTTGTCAATAAGCGGCCGCACCACCCTCCGGAGCCCCACGGCCCAGGAATGCGGCCGGCGCGGGGCTCGGGGGCGCGGGCGGGGGCACTATGTCCCGGGTTGAGCCACCCCTCGACAGCAGCTCTCCTACTACTTAGCTACTACTCGACCGGGAACATACCCGTACTAAATTTAAGGTCAGATCTGCTAGCAGCGCGTGTGCTCCGCGCCGCAGCCACTACGATCAACTACGACAACTAGCGCCTCATCTAACGGTCATAGTCAACACAAATCATTTTTAATAAAAATGCCCTCTACGACGACGGTCGTAGCACTCTCGTAGCAAGTGCTACGAAATGAACGAATGCTCGAAATTATTTGTTTTTTATGTCTTAGTCATTGAACTACTAGCGTACCTATAGTAATACCTCAGTGGTCTTAGTCTATGTAATATACAAGTGTGTGTGTAGTTGCAAGTGCACTATAATCATGAGTGAAAGGGTGTATGTTTTACAAGAATAACACACATCGACAATAAGCAGCTTGTAACATCTTGTCAATATCTTAGGTACACAAATAATTTAGACCAACATACATACCTAACTATTATGGACCAATTCGAATGCAAGATTGGCCGTATCTGAAAACTGCGATATACCTACTTGAGTATCGCCAAGTATCGCAGATTAAATATCTCACACGTACTGAGGCAACTGGTTGCCTCAAAGGTATACCTAGTTGCCTCGATTATAATTTAGTGTATCGGATGAATCACATAATCATTAATGATTATTTTATTTATCTGAATCTCTTAAACTATCACTGTTGGCCATGTCGCAGGCTAATAAATGAGTGCATGGGAAGGCAAGGTGCGAGCAAAGTTTTTGTGGGTATGATGCCCTTGTTCCCATAACGTGGAAATATGGGATAATTCTCTTAAAATTTAGAGGTGCGGAAAAATGCGTGAAACCTCTGGAAATACTTTTTTTTTGCGTGGAAAAATTATCAAATGAGTCCTCCCATCCCGGGCAGGGCGGGAGGGACTGTTAGACTTGTACTGACTAGAATCCACGGTGTCCTTCAATAGCCCTTTATGTTCCGGGGTCACGGTGAGGAAATAAATCCCGCAACCCCGGCAGGCTTTGACCCTCTGAGAGGGGACCCCGTCATTTTTGCTGACGCTATTTGAGGCGCGCGTGGAACACGACGCGCCGTCGCTTTCGACCCGGGCATGGTCCATGGTCGGACAGCGAGTTGCCCTTTACTAGCTGTCCGCATGCCCACCTCTGGAAATACTTACCAAGTATTTAGTCTACCTACCTCAATGTGCAATTTTATTATTAAGTCGAAAAATCGGCACGTTTTGTCTTGTTCGTTTCCATGGAGAAGAAACGGGAAGAAATGTTATAGGTAGTTACTTTTACTAAAACATTTGTTTTTACATTGTTCTCACATAGAGAACTAAGTACTTATAGAGTAAAAAAGTTACGTCTGTGAACTAGGTATAGACTCGCTCGTTTATTTTGTGTGAGGTCCATTCCGGACCTCACACAAAATAAACGAGCGAGTCTAGTCGCTATAATGCGGAACATCTCCTGACATCTCACCTTTGTAAACACGAATACGACTTCCACTTCGGACTTATCTACAAGCAGACCTCGGCAAGAGTTGCTTAACCTCAGTGACCCACCCAAACCTGTGCTCACCCATCTAAAGACAGACCTTGGCAGCAGTTCCTACCTTCTGAAGGCTAACTTTACAAATGACTTCCGTGTGCTATTTGATTTGACAAACCCTGTTGCACTTCCGTTACATTTCACTCAATCACTCCCACAGAAGTGATGGGAAAGATGAGCCATCAATATCACAACTGGAACACACAACAGTGTGCGCAACTGCGCACCGTGTTCACAACAATCAACAGGAGTTCAATACTGTTGTATTGAACTCCTGTTGATTGTTGTGATTGTTGTGAGTATGAGAGTAGTTTAAATTATTTGCTCAGCAACGGATATTCCTGAATACATCAAACGTTTTGAGCAAATGGCAGTAAATATAGAAATGATAATAACTGCTACTGTCTGTATCTCCACGTCCAGTTTTAAACATCCTGGAATCATCATCATCAGCCGGAAGCCGTCCAACTGTTGAACATAGGCCTCCCCCTTAGATGTGCGGCGCTGCGGCGCTGCGGCCGCACATCGAGGAATATTGTTTGTTAACAAAGACATTAAACTATATACGAGCAATAGACGGGACATCACGAAGAAAGTGATCCAAAACTTTTTACCAATAGGTAAAAAATCCCTCAGTTTAGTAGTCGCGTTGCTATGCAACGCTTAGATTGTGCTACTGACGCATGGCATCAACAATTTTGTATGACAATCTTCCCAATGCCCGCTCTATAGTTTCTTTTAAATCTCTTTGTTTGTTAAACTACTTTTAATCGTAGCTGCCCTCAATACAATGTACTCAATACTCAGACAGATTACCTACAATACAAGGTGCTAAAATAAAATAAGGAATGTCTTACATTCTGTTTCTTTATAACGAATTAGCATTGACTAAAATAATTTTGTGAATCAAAAGGTTTCCGCTTCCAAACAAAACAATATCAGTCAAGTAGACGACTGCGATCATGAACACAAAAGGGAGCGATGCATATCTAGGGGAGCCGCGGCGGCTGGGACCTCGGGGGAGGGGGGGTTCCAGGGGGGACTCGATTGCGACTCAAGAATTTAATTTGGTCACAGAGAGGGGGGCGCGGGGGTGCGGGCTCGCGCAAATTAATTTTAATCGTCGTCATTAGGGAGCGGTGTGCCCCCCCCCCCCCCGCGCCCTACACCCCGCTCGCTCCCCGGGCATTACGGACGCTAGAGACCCTTTCAACTCGCCGCCACCATCCGTCGTTTTTACCGCATCAACCGTCGTTTATAATCGTTTCTTATCCGACGCAGCAATTATGCCTATCCTTAGAGGCGAATCTAAATTCCGGTGTTTCAAAGTTTGTGCGCCTGCGCCGGTAGCAGCGAGTGCAGCACTTAGTGCTTGCCGCCGGCCGCGCTCCACGCACAGAACCACAAAGTGGGAATGCTTTAGTTTTGTCATTCGGATGACGCGTCTAAATCATCACAATTAAAATATCTGCGCCAGACGCGACTGGAATCTGTTTGAAAATTAAAATACATTCGACCGCGAGGCACGCCCGTCGCCCGCATACTACACCGTTAGGAAAACATTTTGTCATTAAAGTATGTACGGTTATTTATTGCGGCGTTTGATCGTTTACCCTGCGACTGAATTATAGAAATGCCTTTGATATCTCCCACATAGCTGGCACATGGCGCGGTGTGGTGGTGTGGTGGTGTCTTGGGTGTACGTACCGGGCACGGCGGGGTAGGAGTAGGGCGAGCAGGCGGCGGGGTCGAGGTGGTGCGGCGCGTGGTGCTGCGCGGCCCAGTCCACGGGCTTGTACTGCGGGTGCATGCCGCGGCCCAGCAGCAGGCCGCCGTAGCCCGCCGCCGCCGCCATGTTGTGGTGCGCCGCCGCCGCGTGGTACTCCGCCGCGTGCCGGTGCGCCGCGTGCCCGTACCTGCGCATACACAACTACAATCATCACACCTAAGCCGTATTACGACGTCTTAAAACCAGGCTTGTTCCAGTGAACGAGGATGGCGCTAGCAGACTTGTATAGCTCTGTCTCTTTTACGGGAACAACCCTGGTTTTAAGACGTCGACTTATCACACAATATTCCGCCTTGAGTACAGTGACAAACTCCCCGCTTATTTAGTACTGTTCTATCAGTTGTTCAACCGTGTATAATATACCAAACCCGATTTCAGGACAAACTAGTTTTGCCTAGGGTTACCTAGTTCTTCCTTTGCTTACGCGATTGGACTAACTGTAAACGAGTTGCCTAATCCAAACAAGTTTGTCCTAAGGGAGCGTCCACATCCGGCGAATGCGCTACAAATGCATAGCCAAAGGCGCACTAAATCATAGCCGTGATAGCGCGCGCGCGGCTCGCGCGCAGCTCGCAAACGGCGCGCGAGCTGCGCAGTTGCGGCGCATTCGCCAGATGTGGACGCAACCTAAGACTGGTTTTTTTAAAGACCTCCACGAAGGGAATGCCGCGGTCTTTCAGACAGACCCCGCCATCCTCTTCTAACTTAACCTGTTTTTTACGACAAACGACTAGTCGGCAAATATGCGCACTCCGAGGTTCGGTTTGGATAGGTTCCTGTAAACCCTGAAGATAGTAACTAGGTATATACCCACCGTTTTTCAAATAAACCGAGTGCGTAGTATTCATAGGGAATTATTGGGAATTCCTGCATGTGCACATGTGCAGGGCCTGACTAGCTCACTCAATTACTTTCAACTCTAATTTGGTATAAACTAGGCCGCACATCAACTAGCATAGACAAAACTAGTTTGTCCAGAAAGAAATCGGGTTTAGTCAGTAAAATAATTATTTAGGTACGTAAGAGAACGGGGACTTACCCGGTGTAGTGCTGGTGCCAGGGGTCGTAGTCGTAGATGTCGACGCCGGCGCAGGCGCCGCCGGGCACGCCGCCCGCGCCTGCGCCCGCCGCCGCCGCGTTGAAGAACGACGCGGGCAGGTTGCGCGACACCATCGGCACGCTCTCTGCGAGGAGCACACACATTTGTACAACACTTGTACGACAAGCCCGCTAGTAGCGGTTGAAAACATACCATCAAACATGATGCCATCTAAAAAATTGCCAACTAGATTGAAAAAAAAAAAACTAAATTGCAACTAGCCCCGCCCTTAAGCAATTCTTCACTTGACACCGGATATAGCTATAGCAACCATACGCCTCAATGGGTTGTTAGCAACGTGTTGGATTAATAATTTATCCCTCTGTAAAAGTGTCTATAGTATTTATTCTTATAAGTGGCGTTTAAGAGCTACATCTGTTTAAATGCAGAGAGTCAATTACATTACGAAATATAATGAAGGTACCATCATCATCAACAACAGACTTCAGTCATCACATTGAAAATGTATAGGACGCCTTCCTTCAAGTGAAAAGACTTTCGCCACAATCTACAGGGCGAAGTATCAGAGCCATTTAAAAACCGGCCAAGTGCGTGTCGGGCCACGCACAGTGTAGGGTTCCGTAGTTGGAGTTGCCCATCAAAATACTTATGCCACTAAACTGATTCGCTGAATATAATTTTAAAAAGAAGAATTTTCAAAATCGGTCCAGGCGTCTTTGAGAAATAAGCACCACCTACGTGTTCCTTTTCACCGACTTCATAAGGTTCATAACTCATTTGTAGGCCTTGGTATAAAATTCTACAATAAATTGCCTTCGTCATTGCTAGACTTGCCGTTTAATGAGTTTAAATCAAAGATTAAATCCATTCTTTGTTCTAAGGCATATTATTCCGATTACTTAGTGGATAATAACAGCTGGTCACTCTGTTGAAGTTAAGACGGCTGTCATGCTCTTTCCCAGATGTTTTTAGTTCTCTTTTTTTTTCTATTCTTTCTTCCAGACTAGTTATATGTGTTCATATAATTGTTTATATTTATTTTTTATGACTTAGTTAAGTCATCTTGTTTTATTTTATGTGTTTGTATTTGTTTTATTATTTCATTTGATTTACGGACATTGTTGTCCTACTTTACATTTTATTGCTTGTCTTTTTGTGTATTTTTTTATTTTTTAAGTACGACAGTCGTAGGTTTTCTTGATTTTTTAAAAAATTGTCGGAGCAGATGAAGAATGTAAAATTATCTTTTGCATTGTATAGAGTGTATCTAGTATTATATAGCGTCATAGCCAGCATTGTGTGAGTACCATGTACTTCAGAGCTATCTTTGACTAGAAACCTACGTCTTTCATTGACTTGAATGACTCTGGCAGTTGAGAGTATGTCATGCTCACTCAAAGGTCTCGCTGATGGTGGCGTGTATGTCGGATCATTTAGTTCCCTTCAAAATGGTTGAGCTGAATGGTGCTGATATATGTGTCATGTTCGTGAACGGGCGCTGTCAGTTGGGACTGGTCATCTCTTAGCTGCCACGGCCTATTTTAATTATTAGTAACTTTATTTTGAATTGTCTTTTTATTTTACTATGGACACTATTAACTTGCCACATCGTTCTCACATAATGTACCATCTGATGATGAATGATGTAACAAAAGTTTTGTAAGAATTTTGGCGATTGAAAAAGAGTGTCCATGGAGTTTCTTGCTCATTCTTCTCCATAGAGATCTACGCTTTGGAATGAGCACCTACGGTACTTTCACAGTTTTTATGTCTTGTGACTGGGACTGTAGCACCATAACTATTTTTGTAATTGTTTTATTTTATGTCTTTTGACAATTCATAAGTGCCTGTAATTGGCCTAGTTGAAATAAACGTTTTGATTTGATTTGATTTGAATCGGGGAAAATACATTAAAAAAAGATTACGACGAATTGAGAAACAATCGTTTTTTTTTAAGTTAGTTAAAAATAGTTGACAATAAAAACCTACCTATCCCCAAAACATGTCCACCTATTATAGCTGTAAAAATAAAGTTGACAAACTTACATTTGCAATTGAAGAACATGTTCTCCGATACATTTTGTTTAGGAAAATATGTTATCCAAGTACGTTTTATAAGTTGGTCGACTATTACTCGTAAACTTGTAAGGCCTACTTTGTCATGATAATTTTCTTTTAAACTTCTTTATAAATACTACTATTCTGAATTTTTTCACACTCCCAAACATAACCGTTTAGCTGGTAGAGGGGGGGGGGGGGGGCACTCGAGTCGAGCAAAAATTTGCACTTTAAAGCTTAATATTTCACAAACGGATCTTTTTATCAAAAATTGTTAATGGAAACTATCAATATTTTTTAAAGGCCTTTCTAATGATACCCCACACTAAGGGGTACGCGAGAAAAAAAAAAACATCCCCACTTGTACGTGAGGAGGTACCCTAAAAAAATATTTTACGAGATTTTATTTTACCACTTTTTCGGTGTAACAAATCCATATATTTGCACCAAATTACAGCTTTCTAGTAATGGGCGTCTCTGAGCTAAGCTGCGGACAGACGGACGTACGGACGGACGGACATGGCGAAACTATAAGGGTTCCTTGTTGACTACGGAACCCTAAAAATGAAACAAAGAATAGGACATCTTGCACATTTTATAAAACTAAGTTATACATTAAAAATAAAATATACAGATCAATAATTTAATAAAAGTGTCTAATAAATAGATTAATTTCAATACAATTAAAAAATGTTCACCGTCACTCTTATAGTGTCAATAATGGGGGCTTTTACCTTATAATGTGAAAAAAGTTTCACTTTTACCGTGGTTTCATAAAACTACACAATACCTTTTTTTTTTATCTGGAGCACTGGGCCCCTGGTCATACTTGGGCCCTAGGCACTGGCCTAAAGTGCCTTATGGATAATACGGCACTGTTCCTGAGTGTTATTTACAAACTTATACATAAAATAATGGTGGATTATTACCTATACCAGGGAGCAAAAAACTTTGTTTAAAGGCGAGAGAGTCATTTAATCTAGAGCGGAGCGAAGTTTTCTAGAGTAGTTTTCTTTCCCGAGCGTGGCGAAGGATTGTAAAGACAAGGTACATCTAAGACTGAGACTCGAGGTTAAAATAGTGTTGTTAACAGTTGGACACTACTTCTATGAGAAAATAAGTAAGTGTAACTTATGAATACTTATTATTACATACAATTAGGAACTACACCACATAATAAAAAATAATTACTTAGAGGTAAATTTCGCAACTCTTAGCCCCTTCGTAGACAACGCGACGCCAGACGTAATAAATGTGGCCAGACTCAGATACCTTTAGGTTACATCTTTTGTATCTAGGCTCTGTGATCTAGGCGACTATTACACAATACAAATCCATAGAGGTTCGTACGACGTACACAGACACACGTCAATGGGTAAGGATACCATTACCAATGTTGTTAGGGATTGGAGACTTGCGTCGTGTTGTATACTAAAAGGCCCTACTCACGGTTCAACACAACCCACAATCTGCTGACACAATTTGTTGAAGTCGCGATTGAGCGTTCTCTACTCACGATTCATCCAACCCACAATCTGCTGACACAATTTCATTCCGCGATTGCTTGCCACAACGTGTGCACGTCACGTTCGTATTAGACATGGGTCCGCCGAAACTAACAAAATTCCAAAAAGCAGGTGTTGCACTTACTGTAGCATCGTTATGTGTATCCAGAGAGCGACGTAAAACACGATACTGGGTAAAAAAGTGGCTGTTATTAAGAAAGAAAATCTCGCATAATGTCGATTATGTATTATTTGGAACCAGAAGATTTTTCAAATTTTCTAAGAATGGGTTCAGACAGTTTTGAAGAATTGCTCA
This sequence comes from Agrotis clavis, assembly GCA_954870645.1. NCBI lineage: Eukaryota > Metazoa > Arthropoda > Insecta > Lepidoptera > Noctuidae > Agrotis > Agrotis clavis. The sequence goes on from OX940921.1 coordinate 28,256,751, forward strand.
GAATGGTAACTCCGTTAATCAAAAAACAAGATACAGTGATGCGCGAAAGCATAACTCCAAAAGAACGATTGGTTGTAACCCTGAGATTTTTAGCTACCGGGCAAACCTACGAAGATTTAAAATTTTCTTCCATAATATCGCCACAAATTTTGACCGCGATTGAGCCGAGATTGGAGCAATCGCAATACTCACGTTTCAACACGCACACAATCTGCTGAGACAATTTGTCTGGTTGCTTCCGCGCCGATACAATACGCAACATGTTGGGTTACGCCCCCAACGTGCCCTCAACATAAAAGGCCCTACTCACGGTTCAACACAACCTACAATCTGCTGACACAATTTGTTGAAGTCGCGATTGAGCGTTCTCTACTCACGATTCATCCAACCCACAATCTGCTGACACAATTTCATTCCGCGATTGCTTGCCACAACGTGTGCACGTCACGTTCGTATTAGACATGTGTCCGCCGAAATTAACAAAATTTCAAAAAGCAGGTGTTGCACTTACTGTAGCATCGTTATGTGTATCCAGAGAGCGACGTAAAAAACGATACTGGGTAAAAAAGTGGCTGTTATTAAGAAAGAAAATCTCGCATAATGTCGATTATGTATTATTTGGAGCCAGAAGATTTTTCAAATTTTCTAAGAATGGGTTCAGACAGTTTTGAAGAATTGCTCAGAATGGTAACTCCGTTAATCAAAAAACAAGATACAGTGATGCGCGAAAGCTTAACTCCAAAAGAACGATGGGCCTTTTACTCAACTCAACTTAGAGTTGTGTAAGAGCCATTGGACGGGTGATCAAGATTAAGCAAAGCTAGTTTAGGTCTTTGTACGAATCATCTAAATTTTATAATTTGACTTACAAATCGCAAGTTGGAAGTCATAGTCGCAAATTGTAAGTCACAAAAGGCATATCGCAAGCCGTAGGTAACCTACGACTTGATCGCAAATAATAAGTCACAAGTCGTTAGTCGAAGTCGCCTTACCATGATGTAGTGTTAGATGTTACACATCATATCTAACATGCGACTACTCAACTACCTTGTGAGGCTCGCTCGTATTTTTAGGGTTCCAAAGCCAGAAAGTAAAACGGGACTCTATTTCTAAGACTTCACTGTCCGTCCGTCCGTCTGTCTGTCCGTCTATCACCAGGCTGTATCTCATAAACCGTGATATTTAGAAAGTTGTTTTCACAAATGATTTATTTCTGTTGCCGCTATGAAAACAAATAAGTACTAAGAACAGAAAACAACAGACATTCTTTTATAAGGGTCCAGCTGGGCTATTGCGTATCTCTGTTGACAGTTCAAATGATGATCATTTTGCCCTGGTGACCATCAAATAACTGTCAAAAGGTAAATTTCGTATTGGGTTTTGCATTTGCAATGAAAGTGAAAAATGTAAATGTTCCCTAAAATCAACTATTCTAATAATTCTACGCTCTTGTGGCACTCCTCAACTTAGCCTCATAACAGTCGATAAAATATAGAGGTGTCAATTAAGCCATCCAAGTTCAGTTGACAACTGGGTCAGTGATTATCAAGTTAGCCAATAGCCCTACAGAACCAAGTATGGAGCGCGTCGAGTCTGACTAGAACTTGGCCGGCTTTTATTTTTCTCAATATTCGTAGCCGTAGCACTAGCTCACTGCTACAAGTGCTACACCCGCGGAGACAGCTTAAAGAAAAACTTACATTTGCAGTTGTAAAACATCCTCTCCTATTACAGTACATTATGTTTAGGAAAAAATGTTATCCAAGTACATCTTATCAGTTGGTTAACTTGTAATCCTGTATAACCTTCTTATAAAAGGTGTACATACAGCAAGTACCAAAATGATAGACAGTTGAATATTTTTCATGTTACGATCACGAGCCATGGAACAAGTTGTGCAGTTTGATGGGCACATCCAATGATATTATAAGTAAAAAAGGTGTAGATACGTCATACGCGCTCAATAACGTATGCGCTCAAATGAGGCTGATACACACATCTTGATCTCAGTGCGACGTTGCCAGCGGCACTTCACGTACCACAGACTGAATCAAAAGTAAAAGTGACTCAAAACTACCGAAAATGCCGTCGTGTGTGATGAGATATTGTACAAATTAAACATGCAAGACTTCTAAAAGTCAAGGAATCACATAACATTCGTAAATATGCTATTTATCTTTAATATTTTCACAAATAAACATTACGTTTTTATAAATATGGCGTCGTAAAAGAAAGAGTGCGAGCACGGGTGCGAGTGAGAGGAGACGCTGACGTGCGGGGGGATTGATGACGCGTGGCGATCTAGCTGTCACTTTTTTTCTTATTGGTTTTATCAAGCTATCCTTTTTACTTGTCGTGAAATGTAATGTGTGTAAATAAAAAGTGTGTATGTGTGCTCGGCACACTTTTTTCCGTTGATTTTGTACGTGATAACATATCTATGACTTTATAATATCATTGGGCACATCCGTCAATGAGAGCGCTCCTTTCTGATACCGCAGAATATTACGTGCAGTAGCTAGTTTGTGATGAGACGAAGACTGTGGTTTGTGCGAGTGTGGCGTATGAAGTGGACTAGGGTTTGGGTTAGAAACAGTCGCGCGTGGTTTTTGCGAGTGCGCGCGGAATGCGCGGCGCGTCGCGCGTCGTCGGCCGCACAAAGCTGAGCTGAGCGTCCCGCGAGCCCGAGGCTGCCAACGTTGTGCGTTTTTGTAGTGCGGCTCCTTTCGGCCATCTTTTAAGTAATGGCCTGAGTTTTTCCGATCTAATCACGGCCACGTAACTATGTCCCGACTCTCGTCGCTCGGTCTCGCAACGAATCGACAATTCGCTATATTTTTTGGTTGGTGACTGCCCTCAACCGACAGAACCGGTTTGACGTTGCGTCACTGCCGCGAATGTCATGGTGTTCATCGGCACGCGTGTGCACTACCTATGGTTGCCAACCGTACTCTAAAATAGAGTATTGTACTCTATATCATGTAGGAGTACTTTATAATCTATAATACTAATAGAGTATGCTAAAATACTCTTTTTTACACAATGTTTACTATACTAGTGCCAGTCATGTAATATTATGCAAACCCATTGTCATAAACAAAAAAGTCGACTATTTACATTTACCGTATCCCCAATTCACAATTTTAGAGTTAGAAAGTTTGGAGTCATACAAATTCTTTCAAAAACTACTGTACCTACTGCGAAAAAATACCTTTTTAAAAATATTAAATAAATAATACTCTTTTTTGGAAGTCCGTAGGTACTCTTTATTTACCTCCTTTGACATCAGAAATACTCTATTTCTTCTAATAAAAGTTGGCAACCCTAGCACTACCTGTACTGTACCTAGTAGGTACTACGTAATACGTCGCTCGGGACCTACAAAACTGTCATGAACTTAGCCGATATTGAAGTAAAACACATTAAAAAAAAACGAAATTACTCTTCACCAGATAAACTCCAGGTAGGTATTAACCCTTTCAAGATACTCCTCGATTGACCTTCCAGTAGGTAGGTACATAATGGGTTCTGAAATGAAGTGCGCCGAGCACGACCGGGGGAAGTAAAGAGGTGGAGTAAAGTAATGAGATAGCGTGGCGGTGAGGAGACCGCGGGCCGGGGAACGGGGGGGGGGGGGGGGGGGGGGCAGCTCTCTAGTTTGTAATTAAACGTCGGGTTTAATTAAGAGATGTGTGCACTAGTCGGCCAAAAGCGGCGGCTAGTCGGCTGGGGTAATTCACATGAAATAATTAAATCCTTTATTGTTTATCTTCAATCCTCAATCTTTGATAAATAATCGATTTTACACGTCTATATTATACAGTGTACTTTGATTATACATATAATGTCTACATGGAGCGTCAGCGTTTGTAAGTCAACAGGAAATGCCCATCAGACTAAACAACTCTTGCTAAGACGTCATTCCTAATGTTATAGTGTAGCTGGGCTCTTGGAGTTCCACATCAGGTGGTCCAGATCTTCAGTTTTTATACGACAACAGGGAGTGCTCATCAGGCTGAACAACTCTTGCTAAGACGTCATTACTGTATATGTAATAGTGTAGCTGGGCTCTTGGAGTTCCACATCAGGTGTTCCATATCTTCAAATTTATTTTCTCAGCAGAAAATGCTCATTACGCGGAACAATTTTTGCTCGGCGCTATTTTTGTATCTCTTATAGTTTAGCTAATCTATTGCAGTTCTGCATCAGGCGTTCAAGTTTCCAAGTTAAGTTATAGCCTATATGTTGCCCAGGCTTAATAGCTATACAACAAAAAAAAAACAATCAAATCCGACCAGTAGTTCCGAAGATTAGCGTGTATGGAGTAACTTCTCCCGTTTTCCTAACGTTTCCCTTCACTGCTCTGCTCCTATTGATTGTAGCGTGATGAAAAGTATACTATAACCAGCGCAGGAGTATGAAAAATAATTGTACCAAGTTTCGTCAAAATCCGTCGAGTAGTTTTTGTTTATATAACGGTTATACAGACAGACAGACAGACAATAATTTTATTTATTGCATTTTTGGCATCAGTATCGATCCCTAATCACCCCATGATAGTTATTTTGGAAATATATTTCATGTAGGTACAGAATTGACCTCTCTACAGATTTAATATAAGTATAGATTAATTCTTTCTTTACATGATTTTGAAGTTCTAAGATTTTGAACACGAACGATCGCTTTGTTGAATGTGTTTATTTGTAATTAAAATTCATCCCTTAATACATGTGATCTTTCATTTAAAATTTCCAAATACTGCTTAAAATATTATTTTAAATATTACTTACTAGCTTCTGCCAGCGACTTCGTACGCGGATCCTGTTGCTTATGCCAGCGACAATAGGGTCGTCAAAATCGAAGATCTGAAACGTCTGATGTCGATGGGGACGGGAAAACAACGATTCCAGACGTTCCAGATCTTTCATTTTTGTAAGTCAACAGGAAATGCCCATCAGACTAAACAACTCTAGCTAAGACGTCATTCCTATTTATGTTATAGTGTAGCTGGGCTCTTGGAGTTCCACATCAGGTGTTCCAGATCTTCAGCTTTTTTACGACAACAGGGAGTGCTCACCAGGCTGAACAACTCTTGCTAAGACGTCATTACTGTATATGTAATAGTGTAGCTGGGCTCTTGGAGTTCCAAATCAGGTGTTCTATATCTTCAAATTTATTTCTCAGCAGAAAATGCTCATCACGCGGAACAATTTTTGCTATGGCGCTATTTTTGTATCTCTTATAGTTTAGCTGATCTATTGCAGTTCTGCATCAGGTGTTCAAGTTTCCAAGATAAATTATAGCCTATATGTTGCCCAGACTAAATAGCTATACAACAAAAAAAAAACCAATCAAATCCATCCAGTAGTTCCGAAGATTAGCGTGTATGGAGTAACTTCTCCCGTTTTCCTAACATTTCCCTTCACTGCTCTGCTCCTATTGATTGTAGCGTAATGAAAAGTATACTGTAACCAGCGCAGGAGTATGAAAAATAATTGTACCAAGTTTCGTCAAAATCCGTCGAGTAGTTTTTGTTTCTATAACGGTTATACAGACAGACAGACAGACAGACAATAATTTTATTAATTGCATTTTTGGCATTAGTATCGATCCCTAATCACCCCCTGATAGTTATTTTGGAAATATATTTCATGTACAGAATTGACCTCTCTACAGATTTATTATAAGTATAGATTTAATTAACTTAGTTGATTTAACTACAACATTCAACCACCCAACTCTATTTAAATTAATGTTTTTTTATTTAAGTATTTAAAAAAGTAACAACTGAATAAAAAGACACTAAAACTGAATAACACTACATACACAATACACACATCTAAAACTTACCTTATTTAATAAGTCTATTTTTTTTAATGTGATTTATGGGAGAATTGTAGTAGCTGGTATCATTATTTACGCACACAGAGAAGCCTGCACGCACACATACATGAAAATGTTGACTCGTTTTTAACCGACTTCAAAAAAAAAAAGTAGGTTCTCAGTTCGACCTGTATGTATGTATGTATGTATGTATGTATGTATGTATGTATGTATGTATGTTTGTCCGCGATTATCTCGCGTTTGGCTGAACTGATTTTGATGCAGTTTTCAGGAAAGTGTTCATTACATTCTGGAGAAGGTTTTAGTATATAACACTAATAGATATCCCGTGACGTTGCCCGCGTGGATACGAATTGCTTACTTGGGTCGTACATTTTAAGGGACGATTGCATGTTTGTCCGAAATTATCTCGCGTTTGGCTGAACAGATTTTGATGCAGTTTTCAGGAAAGTGTTCATTACATTCTAGAGAAGGTTTTAGTATAAACAACACTAATAGATATCCCGTGACGTTGCCCGCGTGGATCCGATTTGCTTACCCAAGTACGATCCAAATCGTAGATTTTAAGGGACGATTGCATGTTTGTCCGCAATTATCTCGCGTTTGGCTGAACCGATTTTGATACAGTTTTGAGAAAAGTATTTGTTACATTCTGGGGAAGGATTTAGTATACAACAATAATGGATATCTCGTAAAGTTGCTCACATAGATCCGTTTTGCTTAATAGGTTTGTAGATTTTCAAAGACGCCGATTTAATGAAGATTTTTGTTGATTATCTCAACTAAAAAGGGAAAAAATAAAAAACTTTTTTAAAAAAAGGGAACCGACTTCAAAACCAAACACAAAAAAACTATAAAATAACTTTTCTTTCGGAAGTCGGTGGCCATATGTCAATGAAATAAAAAAAACAAAGCCACCGACTTCCGAAAGAAAAGTTATTTTATAGTTTTTTTGTGTTTGGTTTTGAAGTCGGTTCCCTTTTTTTAAAAAAGTTTTTTTCTGTGATACGATTGTAGGGCGACGCTCCATCTAGACATTATACACCGTGACTTTTTAGTCGTCTTACAAAAGCAGCCCAGTTCAAGTTTCCAATAACTAGAACACGTTTATAATAAAAAAATAAGTATTTAAGAGATTTGAAAATTTTAAAAATAAAATTTTAATTCGTTATTATGACGCAAGGCGTAGTTAAAAACAACCTTGTCCCATTGAAAATGGAGATGGAATGATCTGCCCGACTATTGCGCTGGGTAGGTATACTCTACAGCTTGATACGTAAACATTTCAGATTGTTTCAAATTTCTAATGTACCTATTTATTAAATAAAAAATAAAAATTATTATTAACGTTAAAAAAAAATTAACTTGCCTAGGGGTATTTTAGGTCGGATACATTAAGTGGACCCCTTTTGTAAGACGAATAAAAAGTCACGGTGTATAATCAAAGACAGTGTATTTGGTTTCCGGTTAGCGATACTCTAAGGGTCAATTCACAGTTTCACACCGAGACGCGACTGTGCGCACATTTCAATAGAGCAACTAAAAATCTAAAGGCGGATCCACACGCTTGCCAAACCTCAACAAGCCGTCACAAATACAAACGTGTGGATAGAGCGGTTGGCTTGGTTTGCGTGAGTTTGCAAGCGCTTGGAGGCAATCCGGTCGAGTGTCGGTTTTTTGATTAGTTAGTACACATTTCTTCACGACGTGTCCGCGCAAATGGAGAGGGGCCATTACTAACCCTAAACTTGGGTTAGGAAGATGTGTATGATTATGTACCTATATGTTTATGGCCTAAAGGTATGATAATATTATTATATACATAGGTACTCATTCTTATCGACAAATCTAACTCAACACCCCTTTTTATCATCGTAAAATCATCAAATGAGTCCGGGAGGACTCATTTGATGATTGGCGGGATTGATTGATGGGCGGGAGCCCAGCGTGGGACGGGAGGGACAGTCAGACTTGACTGGGGGCGACCGCTTCCCATTCCGTCTCGCCTCGCAGCATGGCCTCGACCAGTGCCGGGCGCGAGAGGTCACCTTCGTGAGGACACGGCGGTGTTCTGCGCCCAAGCGGAGCAGTCCTGCACCGTATGCTCCACCGTGTTTCCGGGCGATGGTGACAGCCAGGCGTTTCTTCACTCCTCAAAGAGGGGTCTTACCGCTGCAATCACGGCGTGTCCGAACTCAACTCAACAACCCTCAAATGGCGACCATTTTTGGCTTCAGGCTTTGACATTGCACAAAAATATTTTGAGAAATTCGAATATTTTTCATTTTACGCTCACAGACATGAATGTCACTGTCTTTGTCCACCGACTTCCATGGGCGCGCGTCTATAATAACGGTTTGCTGCGGCTAGTCGGAAAGTCATTCAAACTCATAGTCGGGCCATCTCTTGTTTAATGAAGGCGGAGCACGAGAAACACTCCAGTGATTGATCCAGCGAGCGGCGCTGGGCGCGGTCGGCCGCGGTCGCCACATTGTTCTTGAGAGCACAATCGCCGCCGCTGCGCTGTTCTGCGAACCGCTCGCTCGCGGTGTGTTTTTGCGCAAAGTTCTCGGTAGTGAGATGTGAGACACACTGTGGCTGCCGCAGCCAGCTGCCTCCTTACACCTTAGTTGTAACAATATACAATTACAAAATAAATATTTGATTTGATTTGAATATAGGTACACTATACTGAGTATTACCAAAAATTTTAGGTACCACTTTGTACATGTTTAGAAACCCTTGGTACCTACCAGAGTACAAAAAACCATATGGTTTTTTGTACTTTGGTACCAAGTAACAAAAATATGATATTTCTTGGCAACTCATTTGCAATAATAGCAATAGAATGGGCGAGTGCAATGAGAGCCGGTTGAATGAGCCAGACCAAACAACCGGCTTATGATGAACTCGAGCGAGACAGTTGTTCCTGCTGGTGTTGCTCTATATCGAGAACGTGTTGAATTAAACATCCATACAAACCTCCGTTGTATTTCTGTTCATTTATTTCGTTTCATTTTATTCATAAAAAAACCGGCCAAGTGCATGAAAAAAAATTTCATAAAAAATGTAACCGCCTCCAAAAACAACCACAAAAAAGTGTAAAATGGGTTACAGGTAATATATTGATATAACTACAAAATCTCTAAAATTTACAAGAGATACAACTGATATATAATTTTATTTGATATAACGATCTGTTAATATAATAAACGATTGACATAATTTTATAATGGCTAATTTCTATAAGCATAACAATCAATGAATATAAATTCGTTTTGTGTACCACTCAAAAGACATAAAATTTATTAGGTCTATTTTTTTTTTCTTCCTGGCATGTAATCTAACACTGATGTGCCTAATAATAGTACCACCTGCCATGAATGTTCGACGGAGCCCCGCTTCGCGGGGCTCCTTATTCTGCGTACAGGGTTTAAAGTAACCTAACACGAAGGGGATGGCGGGGTCTTTCAGACACCGCCATCCCCTTCGAACCTAACCTGTCCGTGTCGGGGTGCCCCAAGTCCCGAAGTAAATCTCACGTTGATTATATCATGTGAACGTTATTGAAATGAAAATACATATATCAAATAACTTTATATGAAATGAGACGCACCCGTGTAAAATAATCTACAAAATAACTTTTCTTTCGGAAGTCGGTGCCTTTGTTTTTTTTTTCTTTTCATTGTCGTTTTAGCCACCGACTTCCGAAAGAAAAGTTATTTTGTGGTCTTTTTTGTGGTTGTTTTTGAAGGCGGTTACATTTTTTTTGAAAATTTTTTATTTTATTCTTTTTAGTTTAAATATTCAACCCGAATTCTTGTCAAGAACATCATTCTCTTACATGTGCACTAGAACTTTGTAATCCTTCGCACCGGTAATTACATCGCTCATGTGTACACAATAAGATAATAAAATTCCAAATCTCCAAAACTACTGAACCGATTTTGATGAAACTTGCAGTATTCCCTAATTTAAAAGATACCTACCTAGTACAACAAAAAAAGAATTACTTAAATTGGACTTGTAGTTACAGAGATATGCGAACAGAAACTAAATCAATCGACGCCTACTCCTTACTGTTCAGGAGTTGTACCTTCCATCATCAGCTCATCCACCTGAGATGATGATTATCAGATGCAAATACTTGAACAGCTTTAGAAAATATATGAAAATGTGCAATACATGAAAATGTGCCTATAAAATTTGAAGGTTGCCCTCGATTTCCCTGAGATCCCATCATCAGATCCTGATCATGGGACCACTTGGGAAGTATACCCTTTCAAACAAAAGAAAAATTTTCCAAATCGGTCCAGGCGTCTTCGAGAAATCGGGGAACATACATAAAAAAAAAAAAAGATTCCGACGAATTGAGAACCTCCTCCTTTTTTTGAAGTCGGTTAAAAACAAGCTTACATTTGCAGTTCAAAACATCTTCTTAATAACATTTTATTTATATTACTTCTGTATTCCTATTTCCTACTCAACCGTGATAGTTTTCCTAAAACTTCGTATAAACAAGGTTCCTACTAAGTTGGCCAACGGCGGAAAATCCGAATCCTTTAAAGGAAAAATCCTAGGAGACTTTACCTCTCTTTACGGTTTCTCCGTACCCTAAGGGTGCTCCCAAACTTATCGACACGGAACCGGCTTAAGCCGAGTGCGTATCACCACACTACTCGGCTTACCGCCGATCAGCTGCCGCGACGGATTTTCGCATGCTATCGGAAGTCGATTGCCCCGAACGGCCGTCGCGACGGCTGTTCGCATCTGTTCGGCGCCGCGCCTGTGCCCACAAGCCCTGTGCACAGTGTTTTATGAAGACCATTTTTCGGACATTGATTCCACGCAAGTGGGATGTGGTATTTTTTTGGTGCGCAAGGAAAATGAAGGGCATAATTTTAGTTTCACAAATAGACGGAACATCAAAGAAAAAAATAAAGACTAAAAGCCTCGTATAAGTCTGAATCTACTGAGTACTAAAATATGCAGCATTTAAAACTCCGTCGATTTTTCTAAGGTCATAATTATTTTGCGTATCATAATTATTTTTCTAAATGGCTTATTGTAAACGGTCGATTTTCAAAAAAAAAATCATCTCAAAAACTAGACATGCTAGTACAATGGGGATACAAAGTAATTCATTTAAATAACTTAAACTATCAGATTTTCACATTAAAAAAGCTATGTCCGAAAAATGGTCTTCGTAAAACACTGTGCTATGCCACCATCGTTCGGGCACGCCGCAATTGCGGCGGTAAGACCCCTCTTTGAGGAGTGGCTGGAGAGAAGTCATGGCGTCCTGACCTACCGCTTGACGCAGGTCCTCACCGGACACGGAAGTTTCGGGAGGTACCTGTGTCTGATGCGAAAGGAGGAGACGCCTGGGTGTCACCACTGCGAAGATCGCCCGGAGGACACGGTGGAGCATACGGTGCAAGACTGCCCAGCTTGGGCAGAGCACCGACGTGTCCTCACGGCTGCGATAGGCGGAGACCTCTCGCGCCCAGCATTGGTCGCGGCCATGCTGCGGGGCGAGACCACCACGTTGGTACTCGGCCATCTCCGGCGCCGTTCGGCTGCCGTCGTAGATGTAGGTACATGCGTTCGGCCATCTTCGGCGCTGTTCGGAAGCAGTTCGACGCCGTACGCAGCCGTACGGATGCGAACAGCTACCGTCGGAGATGAAGGCATGCGTTCGGCCTTCTTCGGCGCTGTTCGCGGGAAGCAGTTCGACGCCGTACGCAGCCGTACGGATGCGATCAGCTACCGTCGGAGATGAAGGCATGCGTTCGACCGTCTTCGGCGCGGTTCGGAAGCAGTTCGACGCCGCACGCAGCCGTACGGATGCGATCAGCTAATCTACAAACGACTCGTTCCGCCGTCGGCCGAAGTCGCGTCGCGTCGTCCGAGCCGAGCCGGTGCGAATGGCGTTAGTGTCTCGGTCTAGCAAATGGCAGTTCTAAGCGACAGAAAGAGAAAGGGCGACGGAAAAAGCTGATTCCGCGTCGATAGATGTGGGAGCACCCTAAGAGTAAAGATAGAGTAGGTATATAGATTTTTCTTATTATTCAATTAGCGATCTGTAAACCACAAACCCTTGACGGCGTCGGCCGTTGATCTGAAAGTAATTGAATACTTCATGCATGATGCTAGAATATAATACAAAATGTTACACCAACCTTTGGGCTTGTCGAGCGAGAGCGCCCTCGCGAAGTGCTCGTCGACGACGGCGGCGACGTCGCCCGAGTAGTGCGTGAACACGACGCAGTTGGCGCTGACGTACTGAGCGCGAGCACGCGCTGCGCCCGCGCCGCCGCACTCGCCTTCTGACTCCGACGAGCCACCGCCTGCACACACACAATTCAATGAATTCTGCTCAGTGACGTAGTCTGGGGGGGGGGGGGGGGGCAGGCATCCCGTCGCTGGCGTCTTCTAGAACATGTAGTAAACAAGGACCACCAAGCAGGCAAGCACTGACCATTTACATCCTACACGCCACTGATACAAGGTGACAGGTGAGTGGTGTCACGAGCCGCCCTTATCATACAAACCTTTCATGTGGGTATTCTGGGGTACTACTCTCCCAATATTATGGTCACAGATTACGTATGGTCAGAGGTTTCGATGTACTTATTTACGAGTAGAATCTGAATTTTACATCTTGCTAGACATGACTGCATTATTAGCAAAGTAGCTAGGTTGATCTCTGATTGTTTGTTTGGCGCCGCCTTTAAAATAAATCTATTTTGCTTTTGAGTTTTTTGGTTTAAATTTTCGTTAAAAAGCTCCGTTTTGAATGGAAAATTGTCTTTTTACATTCAGTCACGAAGGCTTGCTTTTTGCGGTCTGAGATATTGATCAATTGATATAAGTTTTATGCGTTAGGATGAGTGGGCTAAGAGCCTAAGACGATAATTATTTTGTTGAGTGTGTCCAGATTTGCCAGTAAAATATGGTGTGTTCTTATATAAAATTATTATGAAATGGGGAGAATATTGACGTAAAACTATTGAACAAAGACATTCTTTAGGAGAATCTGAACATTACGAAAATCCGAATTGTTATTTTTTTATTAAATCATACAATAAGGTTTTGATTATCTATATCTATCTATCTATCTATATCTATACTTATAATAAATCTGTAGAGAGGTCAATTCTGTACATGGAATATAATTTCCAAAATAACTATCAGGGAGTGATTAGGGATCGATACTGATGCCAAAAATGCAGTTAATAAAATTATTGTCTGTCTGTCTGTCTGTCTGTTTGTCTGTATAACCGTTATAGAAACAAAAACTACTGACTATCTGAGAATTCGACATCAGACGTTTCAGATCTTCGATTTTGACGACCCTATTGTCGCTGGCATAAGCAACAGGATCCGCGTACGAAGTCGCTGGCAGAAGCTAGTAATATAATATACCAAATGAAATTGAAAGTTCAATCATCTAAAAAATATCGTTCCTTTGACGAGATGAGATGACACTTGCTCTTGAATGGAGGCCTCCTATGGTCAGCGAACGTGACGCCCAGCTCGCACGCACGCTAGCGACAACGGAAACTAGTAGCGTGCACGCTAAACGATAATAATATATGCACGCGACAATACACGCTGGAACGCTGACGCTCCGCTGCACGCTCCGCGCCGTTCCGAATTTGCGGCCTAATGCCTCATTTGACTTGATTTACATCTAGAGATAATCTAAATAAATTCGAAAAAATGTAAGAATAATACGAGTAATGTATGCTCCCTTAGTTTAGTAAGTACCAAGTAAGTACGCTACTTTATAACCGTATAACTATACTATGTAATATGCTGATTGTGCACTATAAGTACCTTTTATGCATTATTTTAGATTATTACCAGGGCATTAATTATATAGTACCTACGTAACTGATGTGGTCGTTAATAACATCCATTAGGAACCCCAACATCACAAGGCGACCCTACCACTCTGCCAGTGGGATTGTTTACCCTGGCAGGGTCGCCATGTCATGTTGGAGTCGCCATGGATGTTATCTGGTGTGTTGTGAAGAAAGTAGTGGCGGGCGGTACACATTACTACGTACCGTCAGCGCTGGCGCGGCCGTGCGCGGACAGGTCCTCCTCCTTGGCGCGCAGGCGCGCGGCGTGGTGTGCCAGGTGCGCGTGCGGCGGGCTGCCCGGCGACTGCGCGCCCGACGACGCGGAGCCCGAGCTGAGCGCCGCCGCACCGCCGCTGTACGCCTCGCTGCCTGCATTGCCCTGCACGTTGAACTGCGGACCACTGCACGGTTACTTGTGAACTTGTGACGCTACTCACCACTCAATCGAGCGAGCCTATAATTGTGAGAGGCATTTCAGTCGTTAATATAGCTACGCTTCATCTGTTTTAAGCTCTCGTGTATACGAAACAAATTATTACGGAGCTCAAAAACGCAACTCCAAGTTCTCAGATCACAACAGATGACACGTACATAAGTATGTCACTAAGGTTTTAACCCTCTAGTTCGCAAGGAAACAAAATCTGTATTTTTGTGTTTTTTTTTAAATGCCTACAGAAATGTCAAGCTATTTTCTTTTTACAATTGCTTTTAGTTATTAATTATGGGCATTAAATAAAAACTTATAAAAAGTGTCTAATTTTTTATCACCATTTTTTTAAAATGAGCGTTGAGCCGGCTTGTCGTTGCGAGCTAAAGGGACGAGCATTATTAGCGTGCCTCCGTAGTTCCGTATTAAGAGGCCTTTTACCAAAGAGAATTAAACCACTTGAGAGCTCATAGACCGATTTCGCCTAGGCACACGACTCACCACTGCGGGTCGGGGGACGAAGAAAAAACAGCGGTTGTGATTGGCCGATGCAACAATGTCAGGACGAATGTTCCAAACATAGTGATGCACAAGTCCGTTTTGCTTACAATACCTAATATCGATAAAATCGAACATAACGATGTCTGCTTATTCTTTTTTTTTATTAACTATAGTAATTGGGCGTTAACTGGGTGCAAATAAAACACTTACGTAACTCTGTTTTAACTTTATTTAAATTAATGCTAAAATTAAATCAAGGTTAATAAAATCATAAAAAAAATCAAAAGTAAAAATTTTGCGACTAGGTTGGACGATCCTCCTGTACGAGACAATTATTTTAAAATTAACTTACAACGAGGACATTATCATAGGAAGTTCCAGGTACGTTATGATCATCAAATTTGCATTTCTGGGAGGGTATTTGATCGTAAGTTTGTCCTATTTATTGATACTAAATCCTGTAATTATACATCAGGCATTAAATATTGTAACAATGCGGCCTAGGATCACGAATCACGTCGTTAGATTAGATCAACTTACTTGTGAGATATTTAGATGGGAAGGCCCGGGTAAATTAGAACCATGTATATGTTACGGCTAATACCCGAAGTGCGGTTACACCTAGGTTTAACCGGCTAAACCTAGGTGTAACCGACCACATGCGGTTAAAACTAGGTGTATCCTTTCGTCACAGGAGCAAGTTGACGGAGCCCCGCTTCGCGGGGCTCCTACTTCTACGTGATTTAAAAATAAAAAAACCACGAAGAGGATGGCTGGGTCTTTCAGACCCCGCCATCCTCTTCTAACCTAAACTGTCCGAGTCGGGGTGCCAGCAAGTCCCGAGGTTAGACCTAGTTCTAACCGGCTAAACTTAGTTCTAACCGAAGATAAGTAGGATACACCTAGGTTTAGCCGGTTAAACCTAGGTGTAACCGCACTTCGGGCTTTAACCGTAACATATACATAGATCAGCCGTCTTATTTGGTAAAGCCTGTAAATTATAAAGTTTTTATTTTACATGTAGGTACTTCTTATTTTTTTTTTTTAAAACATACAAAAAACTGAAATACATATGTAAAATAAAACATACCAAAACAGGCAAACAACAGAGTCGGTGTTGCTGAACTAAATAAACGGCGTCGGTTCTTTAAGGTTTCAAAGCAATCTTCCGTGAAATGCCTCGAACAAACAACGCTATATTTTTTTGGAAACCAATTTTCCTTGTTGACAGCATTGATCCGCTTTTCTTTCACTTCTGGAATATTAATTGGAAATCTAAAATGTTAACATTAAGTAACGTTACTTTTTTACAGTTAGGGAACATCGTTATTTTTATCGACAATATTTTAAAGACTTAGGTTCGAAGTTGTCACAACACTACAGCAATGTATCTGTCTCTTTCTATTTATGCCTACAGATAGAAAGGGACACACTTATTGAAAATACCTAGTGAGAGTAAGGGACTTTTCAAAAAGACATCAACGCGGTGTACATTTTGTGTGCCTTAAACGTAAACAACCAGTTTAGCTTGAGCCCTGCAATTATTCATAATATTATCAAATTATAAATATATTTTACTTACCGATGAAAAGTTATGCCATCCTTTTTATAGCTGGATGTTCTAGACGATTTCCCACACCATTTAATTGAACAAGAACTAATAATTAATTTTATATTAAGCAGAAATATTTAAAAATGTTATCAAAATAATCGCGTGTGGAGAGATCCATTAACTGGTCAAAACTAAAATGGTCAGTCATATTTTCATCTAATATAAGTGCAATTTCATTGATGTGTCGTGAGCCTGAGTCGCCCGTATGAGCAGTCAAGAGGCTTTATTGTCTTTGCCTTTTACCCATTTGCGCGAAGAACTAAAATTATGGTCGTCTAATTTACCATATTAAGTAATACTCCAACATTTTTGAATACCTGTAAAAGAAAGACCAGTCTTTCGTGTTGTAATTTGACGTAACATATTTCAAAAAACTCTTTTATTAACTTTGTGGTAATTAATCTCCGACAAGTAGTTTACTGAAAAATCAACGCAGAGTCGATTTGCGACTCCTACATCTACCATTAATATTCGTAATTTTAACCAAAAAAAATACACAAATCATCAGACATACGTTTTTGTCGTCAAACTGCGTAGTAGAATTTATATTTTTAATAACACAAATTGGTAAAAAAATAAATTCTGAGGTCAATTTTTACGTTTTATATCGCTGTTTTATCGCCATTTTTGGTTCGAACAAAGCGTAATTACACTAAAAAAACTATGTAAATATAAACTATGTTTACAGACTAAACTAAGTTCTAAATTTCATTAAAATCCCTTCATGTAATTAAACATACTATCGTTTTTAAAATCACTCTAAACTAGTATAAATTACGAAACATAACCGGGCTGCAATCAGTACGGCTCCAGCGCCCGTCGACGTAGGACCTGTATCACTTTTTTCCTCGTCCTGATTATAGAGCATACGTATCGTGAACGGAATATTATACTGCGACTGCCACATTTTGATTCTCTCCATATTTTTTTTCATAAGGTAAGATTTTCGTTACTTTATCAAACTAAAGTATTATTATAATTATAATAGTAGTTTGTGGAATTTGTGCATTAATTAGCCATCCGTTTTCGTTTTATTAGTTTTTGCGATGGGGCGCAAGAGTGGTGAGAAATCCAATATGGCGGCCTCCCCAAGATCGCGGTCGGGCTGTTTGAAATCCACCCCCATGATATGGGTATCAAATGAAAGGGTTTGCTGTCAGGAATATGAAAAAAATAGTCACGTGTCTTAAATCCAACATGGCGGACATCCAAGATGGCGGATTGGCTATTTGAAATGCATCCCCATGATATGGGTATCAAATGAAAGGGTTTGCTGTCAGGAATATGATAAAAATAGTCACGTACCTGAAATCCAGCATGGCGGACATCCAAGATGGCGGATTGGCTATTTGAAATGCATCCCCATGATATGGGTATCAAATGAAAGGGTTGCTGTCAGTAATATGAAAAAAATAGTCACGTGTCTTAAATCCAACATGGCGGACATCCAAGATGGCGGATTGGCTATTTGAAAGGTACCCCCATGATATGGGTATTAAATGAAAGAGTTTGCTGTCAGGAATACGAAAAAAATAGTCACGTGTCTTAAATCCAACATGGCGGACATCTAAGATGGCGGATTGGCTGTTTGAAATGCACCCCCATGATATGGGTATCAAATGAAAGGGTTTGCTGTCAGAAATATGAAAAACCCACGTTTTTAATTTTCTTAAAAAAAAAAAGAAAATAACCCTACGGGGCTGAGAGAGGGGCCACTCAAAACGTGGTGGCGTATATTATTTATGGGATATATTTACATGACGTGTATAGATCGTGGTTGTAACTTGCAAAGATACGCTCCCACGCTTTGAGTGGCTCTTCTTTGCCCCGTAGCACTGTAAAAATATGGATAGTACGGAAATTACGTACTAACGTTCGAAACGGTGCACTCACACAAACACGCGCATCTACGAGGCTTCTAAGCGGACATCGCAGTGCTGTCAGTTCTGAGTGCCGCGTAAAGACAAGTTGCGTTAATTTATGTTACGTATAATTATGGCTGTTTGAACTCGGCTTCATCATAACCGGAGATTTTGTTTTTTAAACTCCCTGCTTATTTTGAAAGGTAAGAATGATTTTTATCAATATCGAATTCTATATCCGCGTGACCGTTTGATAAATTCGTAAATAATTTGTAAAAAAAACCAACATGGTTTCTGCTACAATTTCTCATAATAGGCGTCTTTTTATAGTTTTCGTCTTCGAGGGTTTTGAATCCGATAGTCCTGTCAAAATGTAAATCCAAGATGGCGGCTGCAAAAATATCGAGGTTTTCGTCATGGGTGTCGTTTTCATGGTTTTCGAGGGTGTTGAAACCGATGGTGCAGTCAAAATGTAAATCCAAGATGGCGGCTGCATAAATTATCGAGGTTTTCATCATGGATGTCGTTTTCATGGTTTTCGAGGGTGTTGAAACCGATGGTGCAGTCAAAATGTAAATCCAAGATGGCGGCTGCATAAATTATCGACGTTTTCGTCATGGGTGTCGTTTTCATGGTTTTCGAGGTTGTTGAAACCGATGTTGCAGTCAAAATGTAAATCCAAGATGGCGGCTGCATAAATTATCGAGGTTTTCGTCATGGGTGTCGTTTTCATGGTTTTCGAGGTTGTTGAAACCGATGGTGCAGTCAAAATGTAAATCCAAGATGGCGGCTGCATAAATTATAGAGGTTTTTGTCATGGGTGTCGTTTTCATGGTTTTCGTGGGTGTTGAAACTTGAAACCGATGGTGCAGTCAAAATGTAAATCCAAGATGGCGGCTGCATAAATTATCGAAGTTTCGTCATGGGTGTCGTTTCCATGGTTTTCGAGGGTGTTGAAACCGATGGTGCAGTCAAAATGTAAATCCAAGATGGCGGCTGCATAAATTATCGAAGTTTTCGTCATGGGTGTCGTTTTCATGGTTTTCGAGGGTGTTGAAACCGATGTTGCAGTCAAAATGTAAATCCAAGATGGCGGCTGCATAAATTATCGAGGTTTTTTGTCATGGGTGTCGTTTTCATGGTTATCGAGGGTGTTGAAACCGATGGTGCAGTCAAAATGTAAATCCAAGATGGCGGCTGCATAAATTATCGAAGTTTTCGTCATGGGTGTCGTTTTCATGGTTTTCGAGGGTGTTGAAACCGATGTTGCAGTCAAAATATAAATCCAAGATGGCGGCTGCATAAATTATCGAGGTTTTTTGTCATGGGTGTCGTTTTCATGGTTATCGAGGGTGTTGAAACCGATGGTGCAGTCAAAATGTAAATCCAAGATGGCGGCTGCATAAGTTATCGAGGTTTTCGTCATGGTGGTCGTTTTCATGGTTTTCGAGGGTGTTGAAACCGATGGTGCAGTCAAAATGTAAATCCAAGATGGCGGCTGCATAAATTATCAAGGTTTTCGTCATGGGTGTCGTTTTCATGGTTTTCGAGGTTGTTGAAACTGATGGTGCAGTCAAAATGTAAATCCAAGATGGTGGCTGCATGAATTATAGAGGTTTTCGTCATGGGTGTCGTTTTCATGGTTTTCGAGGGTGTTGAAACCGATGGTGCAGTCAAAATGTAAATCCAAGATGGCGGCTGCATAAATTATTGAGGTTTTCGTCATGGGTGTCATTTTCATGGTTATCGAGGGTTTTGAAACCGATGGTGCAGTCAAAATGTAAATCCAAGATGGCGGCTGCAAAAAATATCGAGGTTTTCGTCATGGGTGTCGTTTTCATGGTTTTCGAGGGTGTTGAAACCGATTGTGCAGTCAAAATGTAAATCCAAGATGGCAGCTGCATAAATTACCGAGGTTTTCGTCATGGGTGTCGTTTTCACGGTTTTCGAGGTTGTTGAAACTGATGGTGCAGTCTGAATGTAAATCCAAGATGGCGGCTGCCAAAATTATCGAGGTTTTCATCATGGATGTCGTTTTCATGGTTTTTGAGGGTGTTGAAACCGATATTGCTATCAAAATAGAAATCCCAGATGTCAAATAACAAAAATCACATGAAAATAACATGAATAAGATAAATATTAAGTATTGAAAAGTAATTTGCGCAAAGTATTTTTCGTTAAACACAATTGCAGTTACAATATGGTGCCTAGGTCATCTTATACTTAGTTGAAACGCATAGTACGGTGCGCAGCCACCGGGTTAATCAAGCATCAGCGCCACATAATTATGTTCCATTCTCCGCGCTCGTGACAACCCTAACGCTGCAGTTGAGAGCGTAGGTATTTATTTCTACAATTAGGCCTAGTTTCCATACTATCCATATTTTGACTGCACCATCGGTTTCAACACCCTCGGAAACCATGAAAACGACACCCATGACGAAAACCTCGATATGTTTTGCAGCCGCCATCTTGGATTTACATTTTGACTACACCATCGGTTTCAACACCCTCGAAAACCATGAAAACGACCACCATGACGAAAACCTCGATAACTTATGCAGCCGCCATCTTGGATTTACATTTTGACTGCAACATCGGTTTCAACACCCTCGAAAACCATGAAAACGACACCCATGACGAAAACATCGATAATTTATGCAGCCGCCATCTTGGATTTACATTTTGACTGCAACATCGGTTTCAACACCCTCGAAAACCATGAAAACGACACCCATGACGAAAACATCGATAATTTATGCTGCCGCCATCTTGGATTTACATTTTGACTGCAACATCGGTTTCAACACCCTCGTAAACCATGAAAACGACACCCATGACGAAAACCTCGATAATTTTTGCAGCCGTCATATTGGATTTACATTTTGACTGCACCATCGGTTTCAACAACCTCGAAAACTATGAAAACGACATCCATGACGAAAACCTCGATAATTTGTGCAGCCGCCATCTTGGATTTACATTTTGACTGCACCATCGGTTTCAACACCCTCGAAAACCATGAAAACGACACCCATGACGAAAACCTCGATAATTTATGCAGCCGCCATCTTGGATTTACATTTTGACTGCACCATCGGTTTCAACACCCTCGAAAACCATGAAAACGACACCCATGACGAAAACCTCGATATTTTTTGCAGCCGCCATCTTGGATTTACATTTTGACAGCACTATCGGATTCAAAACCCTCGAAGACGAAAACTATGAAAAGACGCCTATTATGAGAAATTGTAGCAGAAACCATGTTGGTATTTTTTACAAATTATTTACGAATTTATTAAACGGTCATGCGGATATAGAATGCGATATTGATAAAAATCATTCTTACCTTTCAAAATAAGCAGGGAGTTTAAATAACTCCGGTTATGATGAAGCCGACTTCAAACAGCCATATACCTACACAACGCAATAGACTCGTGATTTTATAGAAATAAACGCAACTCTTCTTTTACGCGGCACTCAGAACTTCTTACAGTAGCTCGTTCTGTGTTCTTGTAGTAGATGTTTAAGGTTCACATTCATAAAAAATATGAAAACACGGAAAATATATTAAATTTAGGTTATATTCGATGACTAAGGGCTGATTTATAATAGTCAGACAACTTTTATCTGAGGAATGAAAATAGCGGTTTGACATATTATTTTCTATAGATAAGCTGTCGAACCGCCACTTTTATTCCTCAGATAAAAGTTATCTGACTATTGTTCAAACTTCACTTCGGTTAATCGCAGATTCAGTTTTACTTCCACAACAATAAAATATAACTAACTTTAACTCACAGGTTATTTTTAACACAAAATTTAATTAAAATCACCAGAACAGTTTGTTAACATTCGACATCAAACGAATTATCTAACAAATAATTATGGCGGCGCCGCCGCCAGGCACATGTCGTTCAACCAATCAGCGTGCGAGATGCTTTCCGTTCTATACCATTTAACAGTCTAATAGACTGAATAAACAAAAAAAAAACTTTTTCAGAAATGTAACCAAAGTGCATTACGATTAAATCGGCTCAAGATTGTTTAGTCCGTCTCAACACTAGCGCTACACTGGTTGCGTTGTGTATGTGTGAATAGCTACGCACACATGAACATTGCTCCCGTCTTTTACCTAAACTCGAGCGTTCGAATTTTGTGAACTGGCTCTTAACTAATAAATAAAGCAAGTGCTATATACCTATTTAAGGTGACTGGCAATTAGTGTACGATACTTAAACACGGGATTGTGCTCATGATAACAAACAATTTTTATTATGGGAGCAAAGCCGAAATCGTGAAAAAAATATCAGCTGTTCCGTACATTAGGCAAACATAAATGTCGCGTCCCTGTCTTATACACTGTCCCCCCCCCCCCTATAGGGTGCCCCGCGATGTGGATTAAATTCAACAGGGGCATGGGATCATTGGTTCATTTCCAATAATTACCTATATTTACGTCGGAGTCGTACGGTGCTATCTTAAACGGTTCAAAAGTTACGACCATTTTCTTGTTCAGGTAGGCATCAAAAGCCTAGAGATTGCAATAAATTAAAGTTTGAAAACTAATTGGAATATCCGAATGGTTAATGTAAAGAATAGCTATGCCTTAGGGAAGTTTCTCTAATACGTGGTAAACTTTCGTTACCTACTGTACCAATTTTATTGCAATTGAGACTCAAGATTAGTCTCGCCGGGACGCCTGCAGAGCTTCTTCAGTAAGTATAGGTTTAATGATGGAACCATCATGAATATTGGATTTACTAAGACCGATTTTTAAATAACTTCAAAAAGGAGGAGGTTGTCAATTAGATTGGAATTTTGTTTTTTTTTTTTTTTTAATAGACTTGTAACGATGATTCACTAGTCTATTATGAATACTTGACTTATTAATAATTTCGAACTCGCTCTGCTAGCTCATCAATATCAGCAATCAATCAAATCATCAATTTCAGATCTCAGCAGATTTTTGTTTAATTCCGAAAGCTTTCAGTTTTCGAATTTCTTTCCGTGGTATACCTAGAATAGAAAGGTCCAATGGTCGCTAAACTCGCTCTACAAAAAAAGAGTTAGAGTATCAGTTTAATTGGATCTGGTCTTGTTGTTATCAGTCATGATCGTGTTCATACCCCGATTGCCACATGGCTAATTTCCAGGTAGGACAACCTGGCGGCGATAGGCGGAGACCTCTCGCACCCGGCATTGGTTGCGGCCATGCTGCGGTGCGAGACGGAGTGGGAAGCGGTCGCCTCCTTCTGCGAAGCAGTAATATTCGTGAAGGAGGAGGCGGGCCGCGAGAGAGAGAGGACAGCGTCCTCCCTCCGCCCCAACCGCAGTGGTAGGCGCCCGCGGCGTCGGACGTCAGCAGACGATCCCCGCCACCGTAGGCGCGGGCATGCGGGCAGCGAGTAAAGGGCAACTCGCTGCCCGACCATGGACCATGCCCGGGTCGACAGCGCGTTGTGTCCCACGCGCGCCTCAAAGAGCGTCAGCATAATGACGGGGCCCCCTCTCAGAGGGCCAAAGCCTGCGGGATTATTTCCTTACCGTGACCCCGGCACAGAACAGGCTACTGAAGGACACCGTGGATTTTAGTCAGTAAAAGTCTGACAGTCCTTCCCGCCCTGCCCGGGGTGGGAGGACTCATTTGATGATTTTACCACGCTAAAAAAAAAAAAGGTAGGACAACCTTTTGCAAGGGGTGGATCTGCGTTTTTATTTTATGAGTATTTTTCAGTAACCTATTGTTTACATGCACAATGTTATTACCGGTACAACGGATTACAAAATTATACAGCGCATGTTTATTCATGTATATGTATGACTAATGACAATATTAACCCTTAATTTGGTAAATGGTAACGTTAAGTATACTCAACATAACATTTGAAAAAATCTAGATGTCAAATTTTCTTCCGTGATTTCAAATTTTATAGGCTACGAATACTTCAATGATAGTTAATTATAGTAGAAAAAAGTTTCTACCGGCCTGTCAATATTTTATTTGACAGTAGCGAATCAGAAAAGACAACGAGACAACGTCATCTGTGAGCCATAATGATAATATTTATTTTTATTGGGTTTTGGTCTAGTTTTGATATATTTTGCTTATTTCTATTTATTTATTGTGCAATCAATACGTTAAAAATATAAAAAAACCATTTTTCACCTGGATAAGAACACGAGGAGTCAGTGAACTTGATTGTTAAGTATACTCAACAAAATTCGATGGTGAGTAATCTTGTTATGTAGAGTATAATACTCAACAAGTCTGCATGGTGAGACTTATTGAAATGACAGTTCTAGCACTTTTTCAAATGAAATGATGCATTCTCAGTCAGGTAAGTGATGCTCCTCTACAATTTGTATACACAAATCTTGGCTTTTGCGCCACTAACAACATGTACTACAGCTACTAGCAAATAGTCGGAGACAGAAGGCTGTGTTCTGTCTCCACTCGACTCCACTTAACCTGATCCAGGTAACCCCTGTACCCAAGAAAAAAATGTAATTAAGTTTAAATGGTCTCATGGAAGTTTCCTTCATTGTGCTGAAGTAGATCCAGAAGCGTTCGAAAGCTCTAGGGTCTCGATAGAAAGAACGAATTCAATTATTTCATCGATTTCATTTCTGACAATCTGTTTGACGAAATTTGTGCCACCTTTTTTTATTTATATATTATATAATATTACATATTATATAGTAATTCTTTAGCCATAGGATTTTGTTGAGTATACTTAACGTTGTGTTTTCAGGAAACTCTTCATGTAATATTTTTACTATTATTTTTCCCGTAAGGTTTGAATGCATACGAGTATTAACACAATATATTAACGCCAACTTTCTACTACTACTTTTTTGGTCTTGCCAAATAAATGGTTAATAATAAAAAATAACCAACTTTAAAAATAACCACAAAAAAGTGTGAAATACTTTTCCTAGATAGGTTACCTACTTAGTTGTTGGCAAAAAAAAAATGAAATAAAATTAATAGATTTAAAAAAATCTAAAACCCCACGTTTTTAAGTATCCTAAAAATAAGAAAATAACCCTACGGGGTTACGGGGTTGAGAGAGGGGCCACTCAAAACGTGGGGGCGTATATTATTTATGGGATATATGTATTTACATGAAGTGAATAGATCGTGGGTGTAACTTGTAAAGATATGCCCCCACGTTTTGAGTGGCCCCTCTCTCAACCCCGTAACCCCGTAGGGTTATTTTCTTATTTTTTGTATATTTAAAAACGTGGGGTTTTAGATTTTTTAAAATCTATTAATTATTTTATTATCTTTATCTTTGTTCATCGGGTTTGAAGCTACCCTGAAAATTTCAGCCTGCTAGCTTATCGGGAAGTGCCTCAAAGCCTGTCTGCCATCTTAGACGTCCGCCATATTGGATCCTAAGTCTCATGACTATTTTTTTCGTATTCCTGACAGCAAACCCTTTCATTTGATACCCATATCATGGGGGTGGATTTCAAACAGCCAGTCTGCCATCTTGGACGTCCGCCATATTGGATTTAAGTCACGTGACTATTTTTTCGTACTCCTGACAGCAAACCCTTTCATTTGATATCCATATCATAGGGGTGCATTTCAAATAGCCTGTCTGCCATCTTGGACGTCCGCCATATTGGATTTAAGTCACGTGACTATTTTTTTGGTACTTCTGACAGCAAACCCTTTCATTTGATACCCATATCATGGGGGTGGGATTCAAACAGTCAGTCCGCCATCTTGGGGAGGGCGCCGTATTGGATTTGTTATAACGTTTGTTAGCTAGTCATGTATTGTCATCAGAATTCAGAGCGTGTGCATAATTTTAGCCTTCTAGCTTATTGGGAAGTGCCTCAAAATTGAGTTGCAAAAGTCCAACCGGAACGACAAACAAACAAACAAACAAATAAACAAACAAACAAGAAAAGTGAGTTTATAAAAACGTGGGAAAAATCAAAGCCACCGACTTCCGAAAGAAACGCTATTTTACACTTTTGTTTAGTTGTTTTTTAAATTCTACTACTGGGGTGATTCGGATAATTTTAAGTCTATACATATAATAAATTTGTAGAAAAGTGGTGTCTGTACAATGGAAATATATAAAAAAAAAGTATCAGGGATTGTTATTATATCGATGCCGAACCCGAAAATGTAGTTAAAATTTTTTTTGTCTGTGTGTCTGTTTGTCGGTTTGTCTGTTTGTCTGTTTGTCTGTTTGTCTGTGTGTTTGTGCACGCTAATCTTCGGAACTACTGGACGGATTTGAATATTTTTTTTTTCTTTGTATAGGTATTAAGTCCCGTTAACATATAGGCTATAATTTATCTTGGAAACTTGAAGACCTGATGCAGAACCGCAACAGACCTGCTTAACTATAAGAGATACAGAAATAGTGCCATAGCAAAAAATGTTCCACGTGATGAGCATTTTCTGCTGAGAGAATAAATTTGAAGATCCTGGACACCTGATGTGGAACACCAAGAGCCCAGCTACACTATGACATATACAGGAACGATGTCTTAGCAAGAGTTGTTCAGCCTGATAAACACTCTCTGTTGCTGTATAAAAATTTGAAGATCTGGAACATCTGATGTGGAACTCCAAGAGCCCAGCTACACTATAACATATAAGTGAATGACGTCTTAGCAAGAGTTATTCAGCCTGATGAGTACTCTCTGTCAACGTATAAAAATTGAAGATCTGGAACACCTGATGTGGAACTTCAAGAGCCCAGCTACACTGTAACATATACAGTAAAGACGTCTTAGCAAGAGTTGTTCAGCCTGATGAGCACTCTCTGTTGACGTATAAAAATTAAAGAACTGGAACACCTGATGTGGAACTCCAAGTGCCTAGCTACACTATAACATATACAGTAAAGACGTCTTAGCAAGAGTTGTTGAGCATGATGAGCAACCTCTGTTGTCGTATAAAATTTGAAGATCTGGTACACCTGATGTGGAACTCCAACAGCCCAGCTACTTTATAACATATATAGGAATGACGTCTTAGCAAGAGTTGTCCAGCCTAATGAGCACTCTCTGTTGACGTATGAAAATTGAGATCTGGAACACCTGGTGTGGAACTCCAAGAGCCTAGATACTCTATAACATATACAGTAAAGACGTCTTAGCAAGAGTTGTTGAGCCTGATGAGCAACCTCTGTTGTCGTATAAAAATTGGAGATCTGGTACATCTGATGTGGAACTTCCAACAGCCCAGCTACTTTATAACATATAGGAATGACGTCTTAGCAAGAGTTGTCCAGCCTAATGAGCACTCTCTGCTGACGTATGAAAATTGAGATCTGGAACACCTGATGTGGAACTCCAAGACCCCAGCTACACTATAACATATATAAGAATGACGTCTTGGCAAGAGTTGTTCAGCCCGGCTCTTAGAATTCGACGTTTCAGATCTTCGATTTTGACGACCCCGTCGTCCCCGGCATAAGCAACAGGATCCGCGTACGAAGTCGCGGGCAGAAGCTAGTTTATAAATATATTCATAGGCAGCGCTTAACCTGTTTCTGAAGAAAAGGATCAGTTATCCCTTTTTACAAGACTGTTAACAAAAACATAACCTAAAAAAGTTCACAGTCAACATAAAAAAAAAATAAGAACGTGTAAGGCAGTAAACGTCGTTTAAATTCATTGCATCTCACTTATCTTCCATCGCTCTTGCCCAACATGGACCCGCGCGGTAGCGGTAGCGACGACCCGAACTGACATGTTTCTGCAAATACGAACTTTACAGTAATGGAAACCATAACTGTGGTCATGAGTACGTAGATGAGCCACGCATACGCTCATTGTTTACATTAATTCCAGGAATTGCATTTAAATAAATAAAATGATAATTAATCAACGTCAGGCGTGTATTGGTAAAGGGGTTTGCAACTTTTTGGCATCAATTTTTTTTTTCTTTCGCCAGTAATGAAATTTTGGTCATTAGTAGACCAAAACCTAAGAAGTTCGTAAAAAATAATAAAAAAAAATCTAAACCGTAACCAACCAGAGATATGACGGTCTTTATTTTGTTCAAATCTGGAGCTATTTTTAGTAGGAATCCATAGATTTATTGATGTGCTAGCTTTGCCTACTCCAACCGCCTTTATGTGTTGCCTTTAACCGTCTCTAAAGTCCTATCTATCTCTGTAACAAAATTCATCAACATCTGTTCAGCCGTTTTGACGGGACTCTAAAAACGGTTATAGACTAAACATAAAGGTGGTTGGGGTGGCCAAGTCGCGGGCAAAAGCTAGTACATCAAAAAATCTATGGATTCCTACAAAAAATAACTCCAGATTAGAACAAAATACAAACCGCCATATCTCTGGTTGGTTACGGTTTAGAAACTTATTTTTTTTTTCTATGGACTTCTTAGGTAGTAGTCTATGCCCAAAGTTTCATCACTGGCGAAAGAAAAAAATGATGCCAAGGTCCGTACTAAAAGTTGCAAACCCCTTTCGAAGTTCCTGATCCCTTCAGTTCTTTACCCACAAAGTCCGATGCGTGTCACCGATACCGTTTAACTGTTTTATTGCGTGTTTGATAATTATTAAATCCAGAAACTTTCGCTTTTAAAACTGTGTTTTCTTGGAAATCTATATATATAAAATTCAAAACTGACTGACTGATCTGACAACGCACAGCCCAAACCGCTGGGCCTAGAAACTTGAAATTTGGCATAAGCCCTCCTTACACCACGTAGGTGAGCACTAAGAACGGATTTTGCGAAATTCGGCCCCTAAGGGGTTGTTTTTGGGGTTGATAGTTTGTATGAAACTTCGCTATTACAGGTGCTAGGAATTCCAAATTTTGTATGGGGTGTCTTTTTAGAACGTAGATGCTCACTATGACGGGATTTTGCGAAATTCGACCCCTAAGGGGTTTGTTGATAGTTTGTATGAAACTTTGTTATTACAAGGGCTATGAGTCTCGAATTGTGCATGAGGGTTCTTTTTGAGACGTAAATGCTCAACAAGGTGGACGTTTTGTGAAATTCGACCCCTAAGGGGTTGTTTTTGGGGTTGATAGAATTGAGACTTAAATTTTTACATAGGGGTTCTTTTTTGGACGTAAGTAATACCTAAGACGGGATTTTGCGAAATTAGATCCCTAAGAGGTTGTTTTTGGGGTTGACAGTTTGTATGAAACTTTGTTACTACAAGTGCGAGGAGCCTCAAATTTTGCACCGGGTTCCTTTATAAGACTTAGATGCACACCATGACGGGATTTTGCGAAATTCGACCCCAAAGGGGTTTGTTTTTGTGTTTGATAGTATGTATGAAACTTTGTTACTACAAGTGCTAGGCGTCTCGAATATTGCGAGGGGTTCTTTTTAAGACCTAAATGTTCACTAAGACGGTTTTACGAAATTTGACCGCTAAGGGGTTTTTTCGGGGTTAATAGTTTGGAGACTCAAATTTTGCATAGAGATTCTTTTTTGGACGTAGTTGCGGGTGTTTTGTGAATATAGACCCCCAAGGGGTTGATATTTTGTATGTAACTTCGTTTCTACAAATTCTAGGAGTATTAAATTTTGCAAGGTTGTTCTTTTATGACGTAAATGCACACCAAGGCACTATTTTCTGAAATTCTACCCCTAAGGGGCTGCTTATGGGATTGACAGTTTGTATGAAACTTTTTTGCTACAAATGCTAGGAGTTTCAGCATGGGGGTTGTTTTAGGACCTACATAGGTTCTCACTAAGACTTGTGTGGGTTGTCTTTGGAATTTGTAATCAGAGGACTCAACATTGTAGGGGGGTGCTATTTAGGATACAGGTTCTCACTGAGAGAGGATGATACGAAATTCGACCCCTAAAAGTTTGTATCGGGGTTGATAGTTAGGAGTCTTAAATTTTGCATTGGGATTATTTTTAGGACCTAGGTGTTACCTAAGACGGAATATTGCGGATTGATAGAATTTTTGTTGAATATTGATTTAGTTTTTCTATCAGTTTTCCCATATAGAGGGTGGCCGGGACTAGAAATTCACAAAGGCAAAGCTCGAAAATCACGCGGACGAAGTCGCGGGCGGAGTGCTAGTCGATCATAAGATCGTACTCTGTAGTGCAAGTCGCTGTGTTCTAGCGGTCTGCACAAAATGGGTCGGGGCGGCCCGGATGCGGACCGCGGTCCGCCATTTGGTGACCCCTGATCTATATCAATGGATGTCCACATAACATAATGTCTCACTGCCTACGTTAATCGCAACCCACCAAACAAACTAAGCTTATAAAATTAAGTTTATAAGGTCTAAACTCTTATTCTGGTTATAAAAGAGCATTCATTATGCAAATGTTTAGAAGATTTAGCTTATGTTACCTTTATTCTTATATTTTGGCTGGGTAAACGATAATAAATCCAATTTATACGGCTACAATAAGGGTTCGAAATGTGTTCTTCTTATAGAGGCGTTTTACATTGCTTTTTAGCCATATAATATTCAAAGCCATATAAAGGCTTTTAATATGGTCAATTATTCTTATGAAAGTAATGTATAAGGTAACTATGATGCTTTTAAACTTATAGAAGCATTTTATAAAACGCATATCCAACAAACGAATTCTAGCATGTTATATGATACTTTCAAGGATGAAAGCAATCCGTATTCTCTTAATTAATAGTGATTATAACGATATTATTCTCTATAAGGTTGTAACAATTAAAAAACTTATAGCATAGAAACACGTGAGTAGCGCCCTCTTTTAACCCACTAAGTAATTTATTTTTACAAGCTTCGCCATAGTTCATACAGTTCATACCCTCTCTCAGCCCCGTAGGGTTATTTTCTTATTTTCTTCTTCTATATCTATACTTATAATAAAACTGTAGAAAAATAATTTTTGTACATTAAAAAAAAACTCAAAAAATATAGCCAGCGTGTTTAAGGACAACCAATAGAACTCATTTCTAGCATTTTTAGAATTTTTGTCTGTTTGTCTGTATGTCTGTTTGTATGTTTATTTGTTCGGGCATCACGTAAAATGTACGAAAGCTATGTAGATAACTTTAATACACAACGACTGACCGTAACTTGAAGTAACATTTAGTTTTTGTTTCATTGAAATCGGATCAGTCTATCAAAAGATATTTGAATTTAAAGTGTTCCAGAAGTAAAATTACGGTCAGTTTACACCGAGACACCGCAGCTCGCAGTTCAGTAGCGCGATCTAGCTTGGAATAGAAATAAACAACATACCTATTCAAATATGGTGTGGACTGGAGTGGAGTGGTTTGGAGTGGAGTGGAGTGGAGTAGAGTAGAGTAGAGTAGAGTGGAATGGAATAGAATGGGATGGAATGGAAAGAAAGAAAGAAAGAAAGAAAGAAAAGGTTTTTATTTGACTCACACTAGAAAGGGATGGAATGGGATGGAAGCGGATGGAGTGGGATGGAGTGGGATGGAGTGGGATGGAGTGGGATGGAGTGGGATGGAGTGGGTTGGAGTGGGATGGAGTGGTATGGAGAAGGATGGAGAGGGATGGAGTAGGATGGAGTGGGATGGAGTGGGATGGAGTGAGATGGAGTGGGATGGAGTGGGATGGAGTGGTATGGAGAAGGATGGAGAGGGATGGAGTAGGATGGAGTAGGATGGAGTGGGATGGAGTGGGATGGAGTGGGGTGGAGTGGGATGGAGTGGGATGGAGTGGGATGGAGTGGGGTGGAGTGGGATGGAGTGGGTTGGAGTGAGATATAGTGGGATGGAGTGGGATGAAGTGGGATGGAGTAGGATGGAGTGAGATGGAGTGGGTTGGAGTGGGATGGAGTGGGATGGAGTAGGATGGAGTAGGATGGAGTGGTATGGAGTTGGATGGAGTAGGATGGAGTGGGATGGAGTGGTATGGAGAAGGATGGAGAGGGATGGAGTAGGATGGAGTGGGATGGAGTGGGATGGAGTGGGGTGGAGTGGGATGGAGTGGGATGGAGTGGGGTGGAGTGGGATGGAGTGGATTGGAGTGAGATATAGTGGGATGGAGTGGGTTGAAGTGGGATGGAGTAGGATGGAGTGAGATGGAGTGGTATGGAATGGGATGGAGAGGTATGTAGTGGAATAGAGCGGGATGGAGTGGGATGGAGTGAGATGGAGTGAGATGGAGTGGGATGGAGTGGGATGTAGTGGGATGGAGTGGGTTGGAGTGGGATGGAGTGGGCTGGAGTAGGATGGAGTAGGATGGAGTGGGATGGAGTGGGATGGAGTAGGATGGAGTGGGATGGAGTGGGGTGGAGTGGGATGGAGTGGGTTGGAGTGAGATATAGTGGGATGGAGTGGGATGAAGTGGGATGGAGTAGGATGGAGTGAGATGGAGTGGGTTGGAGTGGGATGGAGTGGGATGGAGTAGGATGGAGTAGGATGGAGTGGGATGGAGTTGGATGGAGTAGGATGGAGTGGGATGGAGTGGTATGGAGAAGGATGGAGAGGGATGGAGTAGGATGGAGTGGGATGGAGTGGGATGGAGTGGGGTGGAGTGGGATGGAGTGGGATGGAGTGGGGTGGAGTGGGATGGAGTGGATTGGAGTGAGATATAGTGGGATGGAGTGGGTTGAAGTGGGATGGAGTAGGATGGAGTGAGATGGAGTGGTATGGAATGGGATGGAGAGGTATGTAGTGGAATAGAGCGGGATGGAGTGGGATGGAGTGAGATGGAGTGAGATGGAGTGGGATGGAGTGGGATGTAGTGGGATGGAAAGGGATGGAGTGGGATGGACTGGTATGGAGTCAGATGGAATGGGATGGAGTGGGATAGAGTGGGATGGAATGGGATGGAGTGGGATGGAGTGGGATGGAGTGGGATGGAGTGGTATGGAGTGGGATGGAGTGGTATGGAGTCGGATGGAGTGGGATGGAGTGGGATGGAGTGCGATGGAATGGGATGGAATGAGATGGAATGGGTGCTCTAATCCAGTAGCAATTGAATAGTACTGCCTTTGAACGACAGAGGGCGTTTATTACAAACACGTCAAATATTCTTGAAAAATCTAAATAAATTCTAAATTATAGGGTTTATATGAAAACGATATGATTTATAAAAAACCTGGCGAGAATTAAGCGCTTAATTCGCACAAAAAAATACATTGTTAAATTCCGACATCCACGCGAACGAAGTCGCGGGCACAGCTAGTTAGGAAATATAAAAACGTGGATTTTTAGATTTTTTAAATCTATTAATTATTTTATTACTTTTATCTTATTTTTCATACCTTGCGAACCCTTTCGTTTAATACCCATATCGTCGGGGTGCATTTCAAATAGCCAATCCGCCATCTTGGATGTCCGCCATGTTGAATTTAAGACACGTGACTATCTTTTTCATATTCCTGACAGCAAACCCTTTCATTTGATACCCATATCATGGGGGTGCGTTTCAAATAGCCTGCCCGCCATCTTGGACGTCCGCCATATTGGATTTAAGTCACATGACTATTTTTTTTCGTATTTCTGACAGCAAACCCTTTCATTTGATACCCATATCATGGGGGGTGATTTCAAACAGCCCGTCCGCCATCTTGGGGAGGCCGCCATATTAGAAGTGTTATGACGTTTCTTAGCTAGTCATGTATTGTCATCAGAACTCAGAGCGTGTGCAAAATTTCAGCCTGATAGCTTATCGGGAAGTGCCTCAAAATTGAGTTGCAAAAGTCCAACTGGAACGACAAACAAACAAATAAACAAACAAGAAAAGTGAGTTTATAAAAACGTGGGAAAATAGATGGCGCTGATGAGGAATCGATAAATCAATAAACTTTTAATATTATAATTATTAAATTATATAAAAATTAGATAGATCAAATAAATACTTGCAAATAGAAATAGATTTCTAATAAATAAATCATTCACGTGAATATTAAACAAATAGAAATATTGCCACTTAAATAAACAGGAGTGTATCGCTCGTCTTGCTAAATGGCAAGGATTCCTTTTCTTTGGCGTCGGGGTTGGGACGAGAAGAAAATCTCAATTGATCTCTTAAATAAATAAAATACATATACGGTTATGTGGATCTTGATAGATACCATAAAAGGAACCAGCGTTAAGAAGAAAACATACGGGATGGATTAGTTTGCGCTGTGAGTATTAAAATCTAGTAGTTCTAGCCACGTGTGCTGCCATTGTGGCATTAGATTTCAACATCCTTTCTGTTTGTTTAACAGGGTTCCATTACCATCCTTAAAAGGACGTGATGTCCACATTATAAACATCATATATGTATAAGAAAAAGCGGTCTACCACTATTATGTAATGCAACTCCTAACTCAGTCCACCCAGCGACACCAGTAGCCGGTATAGAACACAAGCCTGCCACGCATCATGTCATGTCATTCCATCTTCTGGACCTCGATAGCGTGTCTTATGTGAGGTTATAGTGGGTAAAATCATCATCATCATCAGCCTATAATGTTCTCACTGCTGGGACACAGGCCTCCTCTCTGTGAGAGGGAGTGGGCCATAATCCACCACGCGGGCCCAGTGCGGGTTGGTCGATGTCACATGTCTTCGAATTTTTGGTTCTAGGACATGCCGGTTTCCTCACGATGTTTTCCTTCACCGTTTTGAGAGCAGTGGTGATGAAATAAATTACACAAAGTAATGCGCCTGGCGGGGTTCGAACCCACGACCTACAACTCGTAAGTCGGGACCGATACCACTGGGCCACCACTGCTGTGAGTAAAATAATCTCCCCTAAATGTAAGTTGTTCTTTATTTCTATTATCTGAACTGTCAACGAGACGAGAGAAACATTGGAGAATAAATTGTATTGAGAGACCGCATGTATGACTTTTATTTCACTGAGACCTCAAGCGAAAAGCCCCCTATTGTCTCATGCAATGAATACCGCTGGAGCAGCCGGTGAGTAAGGAAAAATATAACCTTACAAGGTTAGATTAATATGTTTTACATGACTATATTCGCCATTTTGAAAGTACAGCACATTGCATGAATTTATTACGGAGCGGAATTAGCGTGTGTGTGTGGTTCCGCAGAGGATTATTTTATAGAAAATGAGATTGAAAAGGAATCCAATGAGGAAGAATATAATTGACGCGATAGTGATAGGGATAAAAACATATATTTCTATCAAGAGTCGGAGAATATTGATATTCGTTGTGAAATTAAACATTTCCCATAACGCTTTAAGTGACTTATTAAAAATCAAAGGTAAAATGAAATGCCATTGGATGCCCGTACATTGCTCAAAACAAATAAAGTAGAAATAAGCATTACTGGACATTATTGGCATAATGGATTACTTACACAATTAGAAAAAATTACCACCAAAGAGATCTAAAAAACCGGCCAAGTGCGTGTCGGGCCACGCACAGTGTAGGGTTCCGTAGTTGCCCATCAAAATACTTATTCGAATGCGAATTCACGTCAGGTCCACGATTGGTTTACTGCAAACAACTTAGTATTAAACGGAAAAAAGACCAAATGTATAAGATTTGCTTTACCAAATGTTAAAACCACAAATTATGATATAGTATTGAATCAAGAGAAACTTGAATTTGTCGATAAAACAGTTTTCCTGGGGATTACGCTTGATGCACGGCTACAATGGAGTCCCCATTTAACAACTCTTGCGGGGCGGCTAAGTTCAGCAGCATACGCTGTTCGAAAAATCCGTCAATTTACCGATGTAGATACTGCTAGAATTGTCTATTTTAGTTACTTTCACAGTATCATGTCTTATGGCATTTTATTGTGGGGACGGGCTGCCGACATCGAATCTATTTTCATTCTGCAAAAGAGAGCCATCAGGGCCATATACAATCTCCGTAGACGCGATTCTCTCAGAGAACTGTTTAAGGAAATTAACATTATGACAGTACCTTGTCAATACATCTATGAAAATATAATGTACGTTAGGAAAAATCTGCATCTTTTTAGTAAGAGAGGTGACAGACACAACTATCACACTAGAAATAGGGATCAGTTAGTTCAGCCGGGCTTCAGACTCGCCAAAGTGGACTATTCTTTCATGGGGTACTGTTTAAAGTGCTATAATAAAATACCACAAAATGTTCTTGAATTGAATGAGACTAAATTTAAATCATGTATGTAAGCGGGCTTATTATAAACTAGGCGATTATATCGCTGATAATAATGCTTGGCTCCATGCTGGTCCTGCTCCACCTGACAGTGTAGGATAAAATATTGATAGCGTTTTTTTTTAATATTCTTGTTGGAGCTGCTGAAGATTGTACAACTGGATTTGCATTGTATAGACTCAATCTTCCTAGTATTATATAGTTTCATAGCCAGCATTGTGTGAGTACTATGTACCTCGGAGCTATCATTCACTGAGTACCTACGTCTCTTATTGACTTGAATGACCCTGGCGGTTGAGAGTATGTCATGCTCACTCAAATGTCTCGCTGATAGTGGCGCGTGTGTCGGATCATTTAGTTCCCTTCAAAATGGTTGAGCTGAATGGTGCTGATATATGCGTCATGTTCGTGAACGGGCGCTGTCAGTTGGGACTGGTCATCCCTTAGCTGCCACGGTCTATTTTAATTATTGATAACTTTATTTTTGAATTGTCTTTTTTATATTTTCTATGGACACTAATAACTTGCCACATCGTTCTCACATAATGTACCATCTGATGATGAATGATGTAACAAAAGATCTGTAATAATTTTGGCGATTGAAAAAGAGTGTCCATGGAGTTTCTTGCTCATTCTTCTCCATAGAGATCTACTCCTTGGAATGAGCACCTACGGTACTTTCACAGTTTTTATGTCTTGTGACTGGGACTGTAGCACCATAACTTTTTAATGTCTAATTACATTTTTATTTGTCTATGACAATTCATAAGTGCCTGTAACTGGCCTACATGAAATAAATGCTTTGATTTTGATTTTTTGAATTAACTAAACTGATTCACTGAATTTAATTTTAAAAAGAAGAATTTTCAAAATCGGTCCAGGAGTCTTTGAGAAATCGGGGAAAATACATAAAAAAAAGATTACGACGAATTTAGAACCTCCCCCTTTTTTTGAAGTAAGTTAAAAATAGTTGACGATAAAAACCTACCTATCCCCAAAAAACATACCGTAAAAACATACCTATTAAAGCTGTAAAAATAAAGTTGACAAACTTACATTTGCAGTTGAAGAGCATGTTCTCCGATACATTTTATAAGTTGGTCGACTATCACTCGTAAAGTTGTAAAGCCTACTCAGTCATGATAATTTTCTTTTAAACTTCGTTATATATGCTACTATTGTGAATTTTTTCACACCCCCAAACATAACCGTTTAGCTGGTAGAGGGGGGAGACACTCGAGTCGAGCAAAATTTAGCACTTTAAAGCTTAATATTTCACAAACGAATTTTTTTATCAAAAAATTGTTAATGGAAACTATCAATATTTTTTAAAGACCTATTTAATGATACCCCACACTAAGGGGTACGCGAGAAAAACAAAAACATCCCCTCTTTACGTGTACAGGAGGTATTCTAAAAAAAAATATTTTACGAGATTTTATTTTACCACTTTTTCGGCACAACAAATCCGTATATTTACACCAAATTACAGCTCTCTAGTACTGTGCGTCTCTGAGCTAAACTGCGGACAGACGGACGGACGGACGGACGGACATGGCGAAACTATAAGGGTTCCTTGTTGACTACGGAACCCTAAAAACGACTTATCTATTATTTTATCTAACGACTCTTGCCAAGTAACGTGCCTGGGACTTCCGTGGCGTAACAATAATTTATACCCTAAATGCCAAGTTGTGTGATAAGAAAGTGTAAAAACTATGGTGCTAAGAAAAATAAGAGTCTTGGAGTTTCATACCATACGTAATTATTATAAAATAAATCTTTTTATTTGTATTTCAGCTTATCCCTATAAAGAGATCTGTTCCAGCCAACCCAATCATATTGAAACATAAATTTTATACAAATGGGAACAAGACTAGCTAGGTACAGGATTTTGTTCGTGAGAAGAGAACCCTAACGATATGTAAAATGGCGATAGCATAAGTAAGAAATGTTGCCATTGTAAGGTCTTCACTCTCATAGACTCTTTGTAGACGATGTGCGAATCGTTTTGCTCTTATATTAGCACTGTTTATAACATTACTTAATAATTAATAACATTTATCGCACAAAAACAGCTTAAATTCAAAGGCGGGTTGGTACTATAACTTAGGTATTCTATGCTATATCACACAGCGTACCACATTTTATCATGTCTTTTAATTCTCATACACTTATTACTATAAATGAGCACATAAATCAGGTAAACAAAAAACTATATAAAATAATAATCATATTTCACTTTTCAATAAAAAACTTTTTAAAAAAAAATGTAACCGCCTTCAAAAACAACCACAAAAACTTTTTCAAAAAAAATGTAACCGACTTCAAAACAACCACAATAAAAGTTCAAAATAACCTACAAAAAAACTTTTATTTCGAAAATCGGTGACAATAAGTCAATGAAATAAAAAATAAATCACCGACTTTCGAAACAAAAGTTTTTTTGTATTATTTTGAAGTTTTTTTGTGGTTGTTTTGAAGTCGGTTACATTTTTTTAGGAAAAAGTTTTTGTGGTTGTTTTTGAAGGCAGTTACATTTTTTTTTTGAAAAAGTTTTTATTTACTCTTTTTAGTTTAAATATTCAACCACAATTCTTGTCAAATACGAGTACCTACATCATTTTCTTACATGAGCACTAGAATTTTGTAATCCGTAACACCGGTAATAACATCGTTAAAATCGCTTACATTCATAATTCCCTATCTCAAAAATTACTGAACGGATTTTGATGAAACTTGCAGTATTCCCTAAGTTGAACGATACCTAGTACAACAAAAAAAGAATTACTTAAATCGGAGATATGCGAACACAAACATAATTTACTAAATCAGTCGATGCCAAGTCCTTACTAGAGGAGTTGTACCTTCCATCATCTGCTCAGCTACATGAGATGATGCTTACCATACGCAAATACTTAAATTACTTCATAAAATTTGCGAAAAACGATGTGTAGGCCCATAAAATTTGCGAAAAACGATGTGTAGGTCCATAAAATTTGAGGGTTGCCCTCGATTTCTCCAGGATTCAATCATCAGATACTGACATGGTGACAATGGGACCACTCCTGAAGTATCTCCTTTCGAACAAAAAAAGAATTTTGAAAATCGGTCCACAATTGGCGGAGTAATCGAGTAAGAAACACAAAAAAAAACACCGTCGAATTGATAACCTCCTTCTTTTTGAAGTCGGTTAAAAATACTTGACGTTTTTCTTTATTTGCCAAACTGTTGCACAAAATAATTTAAATCACTATGAAAAAGGTTTATTGCAGAGGCCTAAGGCTTTTTAAGGGCCTTTAATTTGCCGCAATAAGTTTATTTAACCTTGTACCGGACCATAATAAAACACGTATAAGGGTGATCGCCCGTATTAACGCTTTCATATGTTTCTTATTACAAGGGTATTGGCTTTGGAGCATTTTTCTTGCCATTATAAGTTTAATTTGCAAACTATAAAGCAACTATAAGAGAAGTATAAGATTATTGCCCTAATAATTTGTGCCCAAACGCAACCTTATTAGCGATAATACGGCCGCTATAAGAATATTATTTTTGGCATTATAAGCCACTACAAGAGCAATTTTTGTTTGTTGGGAATGCTTCCAAGTGATCGAACGCCGGGCATGCGATATGTCTCCTCCGATTACAGAGATCGGATGATCGCGTGGTCAGCTGTAGTCCCATTCTGTAATGTTCACAAGCTCACATCACTCAAGTGAGCGCACAACCGAACGCCATTAATGAAACAATAGCTTTATATAACAACTTCAACAAAGAGGAGATTCTCAATACGAGTGCATGTTCTTAATTTTTAATTAGGCTTCTGTGGTTCCATTGTCTGAATCAGAATCTGATGATAGCATCTGGTTATGGATCGTAGAACGGATCAGAGCCAGTGTAAAAGTCCTTGCGATCCGATCCGCCGATATGACTCTAGAACAAAATAATTAAACTGTATTTAAGTTATTTATTCACTTCGTCTTTGTAAACAGAGTAACATGTTCGGAAACAAGTGTGTATGAAAGAGAAGAAAACTTGTTAATATACTGATTATAATTATGTCGAAAGCCTTTGACAGGGTCTCGAGACGCGAGTCTACTCAGCAAGCTTCCTGCTTTTGGCACCCTACTTGATTTTTGTAGCTGGATTTCAGACTTTCTTAGCGAACGATCAATCATAGTAGTCGTTGATGGCTAATCCTCTGAACTTATGGCTCAGTTCAACATGCAGGAGTCTGTTTTCTCTGTAACTCTAATTCCACTGCACATTTCTGGCGCACCTCATGGTATTGTTGGATAGGCAGCTGACAGTACTGTTTCAGAGACAGACTTGTCCGCTGAAAAAACCAGTTGGGATGAAGTTGATTTCTTCAGAGAGGCCATAGTAGAGCAAACATATTTGACCTTAACTTTCTAAGGGAGCGAACAAAAAACTTGTCTCTTGATTTCTTCTATACCTACTTTACACCTTGGTTTTAACCCCCGACGGAAAAAGAGGGGTGTTATAATTTTGACGTGTCTGTTAGTCTATTTGTTTGTCTGTCTGTCTGTGGCCCGAACAGATGAAGCGATTTCAATTTAGTTTTTTTTTTTTTTATCTTAAAGGTGAGTTACGTGCGAACGAATGTTCTTAGACATGTTTGATGAAAATCGGTTGAGCCGTTTAGAAGTTGTGGAGGCGAAAATGGGGAAGGATAACAGGATGTCTAAAAATATACTCGAGTGGAGTCTCAAATGAAAGCGATAAAATATATCTTACTGAAAGGAAATATTGATGACCTTAATCGAGAGTGTTCTTAGCATCATTTAATGTCGCGGGATTAACGAATACCGTGACCTTGGAACGTAAAGGAAGGGCTAAGGATATCGTGGATTTTAATGTGTGCAAGTCTGACAGTCCCCCCTGCCCTGCCCTGACTGAGTGGGAGGACTCATTTGATGATTATAATACGCTAAAAAAGCATCGTTTGATGCAGTAGTTCCCAAACTTATTTTTCTACTGGACCACTTTCAAAATTTTACTGGTTTCGGGGGACCCCCTGCTGCTACATTTCTACCACATTCTTAAAGTCGCCAAAAAATAAAAATTGTGTCACTTCTGAGTTCTGTCCCTAATATATTCCGACAGGTAAAATAAAAACGAAAAAAATGGTACATAATATAACACTTTTTTTTATTAATTAAAAAGAATTACAAGAAAATATTAATAAGGTAATATAGGTTCAGGTCATAATTTTAATGAACGGGAAGGATGTATTTGATGGAGTGTCAGCAAACGATCAATGTTTGGCTTTATTTTTGTGAGCAATAACCGCAAATCCCCCCGCTCTGTGATTTTTAATTTGCTCCTTTTTTGTTAAGACTTAAGAGGTTTGTAACGCCACTAAAACTCCTTTCGATAAGGTATGTATGACGAGGGAAAAGCTATTAAAAATTTCCTTGCGATTTCCCACGGTCCAGGATATTTTTCGGGTATTTCTGCTTGCAGCCAAAATGTTTGGTAGCCTTTTCTAAATTTCACCTTCAGCTCCTCATTGGTGCTTAGCTCGAGCAGCACCTCTTGTAATAGTACAACATTGACCACTTCCGTTTCATCAAATGAATTTATGATCCATGGTGGTATATCCATCGTCAGCATATCTTCAAACCTGGTTTTAAAGTCATCGTGCAGGGCACTTAAATGTTGACTGTAGTTATGGATATCCTCATCAATATATTCTACCTGCGACAAGTTTGGAAATTGAGAGAATTCGCACCGACTAATGTAGGTAGGGTAGGCCCATAAAAAAACTATGATTACATTTTTGCTCTTTACTATCAAAAGCAGATACATTTTCGTGGACCCCCATTACCATCTTATGGACCCCCATTCTTTGTTCACGCCTACGTGGTCTACGTAGGCGTGAACAAAGAATGGGGGTCCATCCCAGCAAGTCTCCCCCACCTGGACCACTTTGGGAATCACTGTTTGATGAGAAAATTGGTGGTGGGATAATTCAAATATCAAATATTCAAATATTTTATTGAAATAAACATTAGTAAAAATACAAATAAACCTAAAAAATACTGATAGTCCTAAAAAATTCGATGCCTGTACTAGGTACATTAAACCTGTATCACAGGCGTGTGTTCTAATAATATGTCTACGTGGACAGTTGGATCTCTTAACAATATTTAACATCAGAATGATTTTTAGAATCAGTACCCTTAGCACGAATTTTCAGTATTTGAGACGTAAAGTAAACTGGAACTTTGACAATTTCAAGTTGACATTTTTCAAGGAAAAAATTAGTTCCGGCTTCGCGCACCAGAGGCTCTGTTCCGTTTTTTCATACAAGAAACGCTGTAAATACTGTAAAGTAAAAGAGTGAAAATTCGTGCTAAGGGTAAAGGTCAATGAGGGCAAATCCGTCATACTTTTTTGAAAGTTGACTTTGGTTAACCATATCTGGTACACTTACTACTTTAATATAAATTGGATGGTTGTAAGCGATACAAAATTTTGTTGTCTTGTATACACATTCATAATAAATAACAAAACAGCCCTCCACAAGTAACTAGCAAGGTTTTTTAAAAGTCGGTCGTTAGACGGATTTTCCCGACGATTGGGGGCAAAAAACGTCTAGTAGCGCTTCGAGTTATGCCGTTTTATCAAGATATGCAATTCGTATACAACTAAATGCAGATGATGAAGAAAAATGTTTTGTAACATCATAAAAATAAGGTTTAATTTACGTTATACTCCCAAAAATCTTTTTTTGGGGCTAATCCGGCCTATTTTTATAATCAGGGACTATATTTTTACTTATCAGTTTAATTTTTCAGGTACATTGAAACAATCATAAGTATCATAACTTATTATGACAATAGTAT
Organism: Agrotis clavis; assembly: GCA_954870645.1. NCBI lineage: Eukaryota > Metazoa > Arthropoda > Insecta > Lepidoptera > Noctuidae > Agrotis > Agrotis clavis. The sequence continues at coordinate 28,299,798 of OX940921.1, forward strand.
TTATGGTATTTAACTTAAATAAACAGGGTTATTTTTAATAAATTCGGTTAGGTTAGGTAAGGTTAGTTGATAGATTGTTCTGCTTTACATCTGGGAAGCTTCTGCCTTACTAAGGCGAAAACCATATTTTTCCATTGTACGGGAACGCAAAGGTCAACTGTCAGAACGCTTTGAATTGTAGTCAGTACGAGTCTGACAGTCACTGGCTCGGGTGAATATAGTAATATGAGTATTATATTATTATACTCACCCGAGCCAGGGCTCTGTAGTATTAACTAACTTCTGTCTGAGCTAGTCTATACTACAGAAGTTTGCTACGGTGAGTGAAAATTGACAAAGTGACGTCACACCCGATCGGGTTTTGTTCGGGAACTGTCGGCGTGTTTTTGGTTCGAGGTACAAATAATTATTTTGAATTTAACATAAAATTCTTTAAAATTCTTAAAATTCTTAATTAGACTAAAAATAGGAAGGATGAAAAAGGTTGACGACATCTGCAATGGGGTAATTCCGGTATATGACGATTTAGCCCCTTCGAAATTAGACGGATTTTCCCACTTGAACATTTTGAAGTTACGTATTTTTTAAAACCATTATTTTTATATCTACTGGTTTTTATTAAAAAAAAAAATTGAAAAATCCGTTGAAACACTTATTAAACTATATGTTATGCATACTCAGAAAGTCGTAACTTGTCAAATTGAATACTTACCTTAAAAGAAACGGCGGCACTCAACACTTGAGTTTCGAGTTCGTAGCACAACTTAATTTCAAATGCATTTATTGACAATTGTAGACAACCTTGCTCCATCTATGAATCATAGTTAGAACTAAAAAATGATCCTGTTATATCGACCGAACCAGTAACCGCGTAACTGTTGTGGAATGAATTGTAAACGCATGTGTACGGAATAGCCCCGTAGACGGATTTGCCCACATTGACCTTACTGGAACAAATAGCTTAATTTATCATTACATATATCTAACTTACATAGAACAAAAACTAAAACATAAATAATATTAATGTAGATACAAACTATGCCAATTATATATAAATTACGCAGTGTCAGCAGTCACTCAATTAACTTAAAATTGCAAAAACCTCATAATAACATTATTGTGCAATGTGCAAACACCAACAAATTCACCGAACGCACACAAGTTGAGTCAGTAAGAAACGAAAACGAATGTTTCTCTTTTCACTATAATGCATTAGGTTCCTTCATAATCGATAGAATTTATAAATCTGATCTCTGCTATTTTCCGAGCAGGACATTCAGCGTCTCCCGTTTTGTGGTCACTTGGTTTTTTATAGCGTAAACAAGTCGCGCATTTAGGGAAGATTTCTTCTCGCATTCGGACATTGTGTGACCTGTTTCACCACAGTGACCGCACGTAGAGTTCACCTCTTTACAGTATTTTGCTGCATGGCCGTATTGTTGGCATTTATAACACCTCGTCACTAAAGTAAAGTCCCTTACTGGACAGGACGACCAATTTATGAAAATTCGTAATTGAGACATTATCGCTTTACGTATTTTAGCTGTGACTTCAATAATATAATTGCAGGTCGTGGCGTCTCTCTTCCCAGATTTGTGACTTAATTTTGTCGCGGTTAAGAATGATTCCAAGGTCATCTCTGGTAACTTGTCTTCTACATTTTGTTCAAAAATGCACTTGAAGACCTCACTTTCAGTCAATGAAGACGGGACACCCACAACCACGATCCGGGGTTTGCGCTTGTTGGGTTCATCAGCGGCGAGTCCAGATGTGGAAAGCTGAACTGCGTTCTTCAATTTGTCAGCATCATCTTGAGTCTCGGTGCTGATAATTACGCCTCCATTTTTTGTTTTACGTACCCCACGTACGTGCAGCTTCATTTGATCGGGCCGTATGATCTTCTGTACCAGTTCTTTTGTTTCTTCACTCGATTTGAAGGTATCTTTGGGATAGATGGCAATCGCGCTTAAGTGATTAGGTCTTACGAAGTCATTAGATCCTCTCTTCACCATGTCGGCAAAAGAAGCAATTCCCGTAGAATTAGAGTTCTGTACCGTCTGCTTAAGGTCTGTAATATGTTCCGTCAGGTTCCGTTTTTCTTTAAGAATGTTGATCTCTTGTTCGGCGTAAATGGCTTTTTGCTTGAGTGACTGATACAAGACCGCCATCTGTGATGTACCAGAGCCTATTTTACGGCAGAGATTAGAGATCTTCATCTTCTGCTCCGTGTTAAGTTTGCCATCCGTGGCAATAGAACAAACTTCATTTAGGTGCTGCTCGATTGTTGACATCCATCTTTGAATCTCAGGTGTTGAAACAATGTACTCGGTCGTGCCCGATTTGGGAGCTGGGTTGAATTGAGACATGGAAATCGATTGTCCAGTGAGAGTGTCAATTACTACATCTCAGTCTTTGCAATGCTGATAAAGACGGTTTGCAAAAATATAACCAAAGAACAAGGTTCAAAAATGTATGGACACCGTCCCCACCCTTGTAGCACCTTAAAACCTATGTTAATCGAAGGATCCTAACCGTCTTATCATTTTATTGTTCTACGGCGAAACTGAAATGTGTGTCCGAAAAAAGTTATATCGACATGAAGGAACCGAATTCATTCACAATACTATGTTGTGATCACGATGGTTTTCTCTTTTATTATTACCGTGGAATGATTTTGTTCGCTCGCGGCTAATTGAGAAGCTTGCGGCTAAATAATTACAGCCGTACAGGCCGATCATTCGGGTTAAGCCGCGCTTACCGAGGTCGGTCTGTGGATGGATAACAATCTGTCATTGTAGTTTCCTTCGTGCCTCAGAAAGCACGTAAAGCCGTTGGTCCCGGCCATCATTGTAGATATTTGACAGTCTTTACAGTCAGAAGCTCTAAAATCTGACCACCAGTCTTACCATGGGGTATCGTATTAACCAGTCACTGGGTTGTGGAGGTCCGATAGGCAGTCGCTCTATGTAAAATACTGATATTCAACTGCAACTGGTTAAACTGGAAGCCGACCCCAATATGGTTAGGAAAAGGCTAGGAAGGTGGTGGATGATTTTGTTCGGAGTTTTCAAACAACTCTTTGGAACTAAATGGTGACTTCCGCACGGAAACAACTCACGGAGCAGAAAAAAGTTCAATGAAGAATTCTAATGAATATCGTTATTGTGAAGTAACCATTAACCATTTTTAGGAGTATTCAAATAAAAATATATTTTTAAATACAAATAAAATCGTTACTTTTTATCACAATAAATACATTTTTCGGTTGTGGGATCGAGCTGTCCTGTCCCTCACGGCGCCTGCCTCCTCCTTCGCTAGCACGCCTATCGCCGTCGTGAGGACACGGTGATGCTCTGCCCAAGGGTAGACCTGCACCGTATCCTCCGAGCCAACCTCGTAGTGATGACATCCAGTCAATTGTTCCTTCCCTATCAGACACAGGAACCTCTCGAAACTTATGTATCCGGTGAAGACCTGCGTCAAGCGGAAGGTGAGGCCGCCGCCCGTGGCGCCTCTCTAGCCATTCCTCAAAAAGGGTCTTACCGCCGCGATCGCGGCGTGCCCGGAGTGATGAGGGTATGCCTGGGCCAGCGACTTGTACTAATACGCGATGGGTCGTATCGGGCAGCCAATGCGATTAGGGGTTTGCAGCAAAATTCAAAGAACCGGTTCCTCAAGAAGATCTCCTGGCTTTCTTGAGGAACCGGTTTTCGACATGTGGTGGCTGCGCGCATGTCTTCAGTTTCGTTTGGTACTGTAGGGTTGGAAGGCATTAAGAGAATTTCGTTGGACTAGCCAGTGCCTGGGACAATATTGCAATAGACACTGAAAACACCGAATAATGTATTTGTTTGTAAAAAGTAAACGATTTTATTTGTATTTAAAAAGATGATTATTTTTATTTGAATATTCCTAAAAAACGGTCAATGATTACTTCACAATAACAATATTCATTAGAATTCTTCATTGAACTTTTTTCTGCTCCGTGAGTTGTTTCCGTGCGGAAGTCACCATTTAGTTCCAAAGAGTTGTTTGAAAACTCCGAACAAAATCATCCACCACCTTCCTAGCCTTTTCCCAACTATATTGGGGTCGGCTTCCATTTGATCCAGATGCAGCTGAATATCAGTATTTTACATAGAGCAACTGCCTATCGGACCTCCACAACCCAGTAACTGGGTAATACGATACCCCATGGTAAGACTGGTGGTCAGATTTTAGAGCTTCTGACTGTAAAGACTGTCAAAGATCTACAATGATGGCCGGAATTAACGGCTTTACGTGCTTTCCGAGGCACGGAGGAAACTACAATGACAGATTGTTACCTATCCACAGACCGACCTCAGTAAGCTCGGCTTAACCCGAATGATCGACCTGTACGGCTGTAATTATTTAGCCGCGAGCTTCTCAATTAGCCACGAACGAACAAAATCATTCCACGGTAATAATTAAAGAGAAAACCATCGTGATCGGGAACATAGTATTGTGACTGAATCCGGTTCCTTCATGTCGATATAACTTTTTTCGGACACACATTTCAGTTTCGCCGTAGAACAATAAAATGATAAGACGGTTATGATCCTTCGATTAACATAGGTTTTAAGGTGCTACAAGGGTGGGGACGTTTTGGGCATTGTTCTTTAAAATTTAAAAACCCACACACAAAAACCAAGTTCCCTTTAAAAACTAAAAAATAAAACCCCTTCTACACGATGAACCCGATCGCCTGACAGAGGTGAACTTGGTCGTGTCAACAGTACCCCACCGTCTAGAACGCTGTCGGCTGACGGTCGGGTCGGGTCCCACCGCGGACGCAGCCTGTCGGGACGGCTGCGCTCCCGATTGACTCCGCCCATATTTGGTCGCACGACCAACGTCTACACGGTAGATTTTCATTCCCACCGGACCAAGGTCACCTCTGTCAGGCGTTCAGGTCTGACCGTGTAGAAGGGGTTTAACCCTTAATTCGGCAAGAGCAAAAATACTCGAAATTTTAATTTTTTTGTTTATTTATGTCATCCTTGGATATTCCTAAAACCAGGAAAAATAATGAAAAAAATCTAGTATATCTAGATTTTCAGTAAATGCATGTCCAGTATACTGGACACTGCCAGGTTCTCTGAAAAGTAACAAAAAATATTGATGTCCAGTATAGTTCCCATTGTCGAATTAAGGGTATGTTTTTTTACTTTTATAAAAACTCTTTTTTATGCAAATATGCTATTTAATGTATAATGTTCGATGCGTTTTGGCTTACAAAGTCATGCTTAATCCGCCCTAAAGTAAAGAAGTGTCGTGAAGACTCAACTTTGAAGAATTATCCCTCTTTTCAACGGTTTTTTTTTTGTTAGGAATGTTAAAGAAGGCAAAAAGGCTTCGCATTTCAGAAAACATGGATCTGTCTTTGAGTTCTGTACATCTCTAGCGTATTCATGTAAGAAACTTGACAATAGTAAGGGGAGAAGCGAATTTGGGCTTCACACAATTCCGGAATATATCTTAGCAAGTTCATATGAGGAGTCGTTATCTAAGATTCACTGTGACCTTCGATCCAGTGGAAGGTGTTCCGTCGAGGACAGGGTTTTAGGATAAGATTGCTGTTAGTTTCGTTGCTTTTTAGAGTTTTGATATGGCTGTGCTCTCAAATAGAAATCGCATACCATAGTATTGCATTCACAGTGGCCTGACAGATGTTGAGGCTGCTGTAAGGGCAGCTCACTCGCACTGGAAGGTCGAGATGTAAGTGCCTAATAGCAGATATGTCAAAGATCCTCTTAAGGGCAATAGAGAATAACACCAGCTCTAAATCATATTGGTTTTTGAGAATCCTGTGTAGGTGTGTACTAAGTTCATTATTTATTGGCGCAATTTCTGTCCCCTTTTGTTTTATTTTGTATTTTTTATTGAAAATTAATATTTTTGGTATCCGTATATAGCAAGCAACCAATAAGTGGTGGAATCTCTATCGGCTGATTCAGTATACAGGTGTAGGTTTTGCCTAAAGGGTATAGGTGCATATGTAATAAAGCAGCTTATTTTGCTTCCTGATAAGAGAATAGGCCAAGAGGTATTATTTGAAGTATTATAAGTATTGCTGCAGTTGGCATGGTAGTTATGCAGCCATTTGTTGCAGGAAAGACCAGTTTTTAGAACCTATGGAGCCATAAAACTGTCTTCAGGAGTGCCATCCCTTGTTCACGCGCGCTTATTTGTCACTTATTCTGAGGCGTGTTGAGTTTTTTTGAATACGTTTAAGTTATATGAATGTAAGTTATCAAGAAATTATGAATTACACACATAACATGGACGTAATTACATAATATCATATTGGAATGAAATGTCCGTATCATTGGCAATGTCCAGTATACTGGACATACCTAAACCATACTAAGTTACTGCAAACCTGGCAATGGGAAGTATACTGGACATGCAAGTTTTACAAAGAATACTGCAAAATCCATGATATATACAATGCTTGCAGTGTGTGTATACGTTGGTATATACCATCTGAAACGTATAAATAAAAAACCATTGCCTATTTTAGAACAAAAAAATCGGGTAATTCCAGAATTACCAAGAGCGGGTAAACGTCGTTCGACCTGCCTGACATTGCGGAGACTACTGCCTGACCGGGTGCAGGTGTCCATTGGCAGTTATTTTTAGGGTAATAATACAGGACATAACCAACCTATCTGATGCAAAAAATCTTTAATATGGTTTAAAATAAATGCATCAGATTTTTTCAAAGTCTATGTCCAGTATACTTCCCAATATCGAATTAAGGGTTAATAAAAAAACTCAATCTTAAAGTACCTATTTACCTAAGTATGTATTAAGTTATAAAAAAATACGTCGCGTCCCCAGCGCGACGTATTTTTTTGATTGGAAAAAAACGTAGATAATAAATAATTTGGAGCGGTCTCAAAGGGAACTTGGTTTTTTACCCGACTGCGCCAGGAGGGTTATGTTTTTCTAGTGTATGTATGTATGTATGTTTCTGTGTGTTGCTCTGCAGCCTAAACGGCTTGATGGATTTTAACTTGAGAGGTGTCGTTAGATTCGTCTTAAACGTGAGAGTGTCACTGGGTACATAAAACTGGCCAAGTGCGAGTCGAACTCGTGTGCAAAGGGTTCCGAACTAAAAATATTTTTTAAAAATCTCTCACATTCTATCAAGTGGGGTATCAAATTAATGGATTTTAAAAATGGTTTACCAAAATATATATAACTTATATGTTTCAATTTAATTTGGACTGATAAATGCTAACAAAAACTAAAAATAGTAAAATAAAATAAATTAAAAAAAAACAAAAAACCCGACTGCGTAAAAAAACTAAAAAGAAAGAAACAAGCCCAATAGTTTAGAATTCACTCATTCACACTCACAGTCGGGGCCCATTCAAATTATACCAATCAAATCTTCCCAAGGGGCCCCGACTTTATATACTTATTTATTTTTGTGTCTTGGTTTTTTAAACTTTTTTTTTTTATGAAAACATTAAGTACCTGCTATAACTTTCATTTTTCCTTTTGGCGCAATCGGGTAATACGTTAAACATTATTTTGTTTAAGTCATGTATAGATACGTTAATGAAACTGTAGGCGAGTGAGGCGCTGTTGAGGGCTGGTAGTGACGCGGCGCAGGCGCAGCGTGCCGCGCGGACGCTCAGCGGAGTGCGGCGGAGCGGGTTTTTGCGCACGTGATATATGGTCCGGTCGGACCGGCCGCGCCGCGCTCCTAGCCTCACAAAAACTAATTTAACTCTATGAACCGCTTCTGCTTCACATGCGTGTGACGATTTTTACTTTCGAGATGATCGTACTCGGATGCGTTGACACCGCATCATAAAAAACTATGAGAAGCGACGCTGATAAACCTGCCGAGCATCCGCCGCGCCGGCGCGGACATAGCTGAATAAGACACGAGTGTCGCGCAGCCAGCACGAGGAGGCGAGCTGGCCTGCACTGGCCTGCACTGGCCCGCCGGTCTCTGTCAGTGCGCTGCTCACTAGTACAGCTCACAGTTATAATGTGCTCCACTTCCAAGTTGACATTATTATGAGCTCTTACTCCCCAACCGGCTGTTTCAACTTTCAACCTCTTGCAAATACTACCAGTAGTAAGGTCAGTATTGATCTTATGATACTTTGTACAGCTACTTCGACTTTCGTATGTCATTATGTTGCGTGCGTGCGTGCGTGTGCCAGATTGTGCTCGTTATGAGTCATCATGATATTTGGTTGATCAGGTAGTAGCGATAGCGTAGCGCCAGTTTGATATTTTCATTAATATTTAGGTAGGAGAGCCGTGGCCGATTTAGGAGAGCAGTGGTGGCCCAGTGGTCTCGGTCCCGACTTACGAGTTGTAGGTCGGGAGTTCGTACCGAAGCTTCGAATCGTCACAAATACTTGGCTCAATTACTTTAAATATTCTCCAAACACTTGACTAAAACATCTTCACAATAATTTTATTTGTTCTAATCTGCTAGACTTTAATCAACGGTCATCTGTCATCAGTTTTTAGATATCTTCCACCATTGTATGACAAGGCAGACTTTTACCACACTTTTACCGTGTTGAACCTAACTCAACTTTGATATTGGTTAAGTCAGGATTGCCGTCCGGAGTGCAGGATGCATCGGAACCGGGCCCGGAGGTCATGCACCGAGGGCATAACAAAGAGGGTGCATCCCACCTTTTTGTTGCCATCAGGCATCAACATGATAGACATAAAGATTTCAGACTGCTGAGAGCAAAAAAAAAGCCTCTTCAAACTTTACTAACATGGGAATCGAATCTACGGAGCACACTTAGGCTCATGCTTACACGCATGAAGGCAGATACCAAGTCTGTCAAGTGAGTGGTGAACTGGTTAGTAATGATAAGATGTGGAGTGTGGTGGTGGAGGTACTGACCCGATCGTACTGGAAGTGCGGCGCGTGGTGGAAGGAGCGCGCCGCCCCGCGCCCGTACAGGTAGGGGTAGTAGGCGCCGTACATCACCTCGGGACAGCTCACCGCCATGCCGCCGGCCGGCCGCGCGCGCGCGCCATGCCGCCGCGCCCGCCGCCCGCCTCACCTCCCTGCGTCTGCGCAACACACAACGTCTGCACTCAACACACTGCAGCACCTTCACTTTTCAACTACTAACTAGCCGACTGACGCTGGTTCTCCCAAACTGTCATTCATTAGCCGCAATAGAAGACGGTACACAAATACTTTGTGTATGGGCCTGGGCACTATATTGATGTTACACAGCGGCGCCTCCCCCCATCAAAAATTTAATGTCAAGTGAGAGCCAAGTTCAATATTTTGATATAGGTACTAGCTGTGCCCGCGACTTCGTTCGCGTGGATGTCGGGATCTTAACAAAGTATTTTTTATTAAATTAAAGGATTTTTTCTAAAATAAAAGTAAGTTACTCCTTATTACATCAGCTACCTGCCAATAGAAGTCCCGTCAAAATCGGGCCAGCCATTTCAGAGATTAGCCATTACAAACAGACAGACAGACAAACATTTACGGCCTGTTGTTGTGTACGGTATTGACTGGCCTGTTGGTCTGGTGGTTAGTGACCCTGACTGCTATGCCGGAGGTCGTGGGTTCGATTCCCACCCAGGACAAATGTTTATGAGCACGATCATTTGTTCTGTGTCGGGGTGTAATTTATCTATAACATTTGTATGTATTTAAAATATATAAGTATGTTTATCAGTTGTCTAGTACCCATAAGACAAGCTCTGCTTAGCTTGGGACTAGATGGCGTTGTGTGATAGTTGTGGAATATTATTATAATTATTATTATTTAAAATAATATTATTTTGGTGTATGTCTATTATGTACCGTATACCTACATAATTATATGTATATAAGTATATTCGTATGCATGACATAAAAAAACGGTTAGGTATTTCAATATTATCTACAAACAGACACTCCAATTTTATTTATACATATGTAAGTATATAGATGTACCTATAACAACACGATTTTATCATTTACCTAAATAAATCTAGTGATTTGATCAAATGCCTAAACCGGTTCAGTGAAGTGACAAATTTCAGAAAATGTCGACGGAGCACCGCTTCGCAGAGCTCCTACTTCAGGGTGGTTTAAAAAAAAATTACCACGAAGGGGATGGCGGGGTCTTCCAGACCCCGCCACATCCCCTTCTAACCTAACCTGTCCGAGTCGGGGTGCCCAGTGTGCCCACCCGTGTGCCCGTTTCGTACACACGGGGCACCCCGTAAACTGAACCAGTTTAGGGATTTGAATCAAATCACTAGATTTGTTTAGGGAAATGATAAAATCGTATTGTTATTTTAACATCATTCAGTGTTTGATCAAATTAGAACCCAAATTTAAAGGTCGTTTCAAAGTTATTGAGTTGCTTGAAAACGATCGCTATATTTTAAAATCACTGGCAAGAAATAGAACGTACAAGTTCGCTCATGACCGCATTCGGAAAATGCCTCAAAGTAGAGTTCTTCCAGAGCTTCATTCTATTGCCGAGAGTGATGAAGAGACTAATGAAGGCTCCATTGTTTGATTGTATGCACACTTGTAACTATTTGGCCGCACTGCACGTCTGGTCGTAGCTGTAACTGCAGTCACTCGTGGCTGTTCAGGGCGCAGTGCGCGGCAGGCGTTGTGGCGGGGGCCCGGGTCTCGTAGAGACTATTGTGTTTGGTCGACTTGGAGTGACCCGAAAGTCATGGAGACTTATGTGTTTGGGCTTGGTAAGCCCCGGGTGACAGTGTCACTAGAATTTGCTGCCTAGGGTAGCCGGGTTGCAAGTGTGTGTGCAATTAGTGTACTGTTGCTTTATTTGACTAATATGCACTGTTTGACGCGAGATTTAATTATTTTGAATTAATGCGATTGGACCTTTAAATTCAGATGTCTTTCATAATTTGATAGTGACCTGAACCTTGGTCAGGTAGGCCGAGTCAACAGTTAACTTTAAGATGTGTTTTCCTTGTTTACAGGTTACCACCACCACACGAGGACGTGTGATAGTCAGTTCTGGCCGTGTTGGATATTCGGTTGATTTTAAAATTAATAGTTGCTGATTTGTATTGTGACGTTGGTTGGTGAAGCACGTGACTAGATCACGTGGACAGAGTCATAGTGGGCTTGACTCTGTGTGGTACCACAGGTGGTACGAACGGTCTTAGACGAACTGTCAAAGCGACAGCACCATTCTGAAACTGTCTCTTCACCTAATTTCGTGTTAACGTATTTTGTACAGTGCAATGTTGTGATTAATTATTACGAAATACAATATTGATTTGAGTGCGTGTGATTTTCTTGCTCGAGCACCTACGCCATGTCGGAGCCTGACGCGGGCAACACTCCTGATGCCGGTTCTGCCGCAGACCCTACGCGCGCTCCCACATATACATTATTGTAGAAAAAGTACTAAGTATAATCTTTGCTTGCTTAAAGTAAAGAACTTCATTTTGAAAAAAAAAAAAGAAAATATTAAAGTACCGAAAGAATCGGAAGAACGGGATGAATAACCGGTAAAAAAAGTACCGGGATTTCCCGGGAGCATGCCCTAATATGTATCCCATCAAAAACATAAATGTGAAATGAGAGCCAAAGCCAAGCACAATTAGTTTGATATTATGCCTTGGTTGTTGACTTCAACGAAAAAAGAAGTGAAATCTAAATGGGTGCCAAGTTCAACGGTCAGTTCTGAAATTTATTTAAAACAACATAAACTATATTTCTTTTTATAACTAAGGACCATACTTTGTAGCCTTATTTCTGTCTTGGCTATTTCTCATATACGAATTATATTTTAAAAAATCTAAAAACCCACGTTTTTAAATGTCCTAAAAATAAGAAAATAACCCTACGAGGCTGAGAGGGGCCACTCAAAACGTGGGGGCGTATCTTTGCAAGTTACACCCACAATCTATACACGTCATTTAAATATATCCCATAAATAATCCCTTAAATAATATACGCCCCCGCTACGCAGACCGAGGTGCTGCTTCACATCCAGCGTGCGGGGCGAGGGATGCCTCGCACCACAACTTAGAACAGGGCTGGACGCCTTGGGTCGCCACCGCTGATCACCTCACGAGAACAAGGCGGCGTAAGAACTACCCGAAACAACCGTGTTCGGTGAGGCGCCATCATATCACATTTTACTTTCTGCGTGATATAGGTATCATAATAGTACATTATGATATAAGTGCGGTACGTTGATAATTACAGCTGAGGCGATATTGAAGCCCGACCCGCAGGGGAGGGCTATAAGAAAGCAGAGGCTGTAATTATCAAACGGCACGTATGTCATACGACGTTTTATAACACATTTGCGAGGAAATAATAAAATCATTACAGCGAAAAGAAAAAACACGCGGAATAATTTTTTACTTTTTCACAAATTAGCGATGCGCGCGCATCAGCGTCTTTTGTTTATGGCAACGGCACAAAAACAGCCAGTATTACTAATAAAGTAAATTCATACTTTTGTGTTTTTATTACAAATAAATGGTTGTAATTTATTGTCAAAATTAATTAAATTAAAAAATAAAAAGTTTATTTATTATATTTCATCTCCCAAAGTTAATTTTATTCATAAAACGTTGACGACTTTTCTGACATAAAAACTCTTTGCTAAGATTTAAAAAAGTACCTACCGTTCGTTTTAGACGGAGCATCTTGATAAACCGTGCGTTTTACTTTACCATTACGCACTAGTGCCACTAGTGCGTAATAAGATACATTACGATACTGAAATAGGTGCAGTAAGAGACCTTTTACGAGCAAATGTGTTATAAATATGTAAATACATTTAAAAAATGTAACCGCCTTCATAAACAACCACAAAAAAGGGTAAAATAACCTTCAAAACTTTTCTTTCGAAAGTCGGTGACTTTTTTTTTATTAATTTCATTGTGTTTTTGCCACCGACTTCCGAAAGAAAAGTTTTGAAGGTTATTTTACCCTTTTTTGTGGTTGTTTTTGAAGGCGGTTACATTTTTTTTTTGAAAAAGTTTTTATTTTACTCTTTTTAGATATTCAACCTCAATTCTTGTCAAATACGAGTACATCATTTTCTTGGGTCCACCCTTTATAGCAGAACTTTTTACGTCATAATTTTATTTTGCATAGCAACGGATAGCATAAACCTCTTTTCGCAGAAAATCGTTTGGCATACACTCATTTACCATAACACCGAAACCCATAATTTTGTAAGTCAGAATCATCTTTGGGCATAAATTTCATTTCCATAATAATCAATAAGTATAACCATCATATCGTAGAAAGTTCACAACCAGAATCATCTTTTGCATAATTGTGTGGTTTTTTATTTCCCAGACAGTAAGATGATGCAGTAAGCATGCAGCAAGCATTCAGCACATGCAGCAGGCATGGCTTCTGTCACGGCTCCGGCGCTGCGGGTCTCTGGCGGTCCCACGCGAGCTAATCGTCGCAGATGATTTTACGCCCACCACCGCAGCTTCGGCTTACTGGCCGGCGAGCCGGCCAGCCTCAGCCGCGGCGGTGTGCGTTAAAACCACCTGCTCCTCAGCTCACGGGCCGCCTCGCCCCTCCGCGCCTACGCGATTATAAATTACACTCTAGGGGTAGGGCAGACAAGACTACGTGAAGTCGGTTTTGCAGCGATTCATTTCTGTCACTAACTTTTGTAGCACACCATATTGATTTTATAAAACAATTTTTTTATTTTTTATTATGACTATTAAATTATTTCTATTCTGAAATTCTGTGATCTTCGAAGTATACCAAGTCATATTATTCCAAATAATCGGCGCTCTAAATAAACGTTATGCTAAATGAAAATATGCAAAATTGTAACTCTGACAAAAGTAATTATGCCCAATACAATTCTGTCATCTTAAAAGTATCCCAATTTAAATTCGGACATAAAAACATTAGGCCAAAAAACAATTATATTAAAAAAAATTTATACCATAACAATGTTCGTTTAAAAAAGTTTCTGCCAAGTGAGTTCTGCCAAATAGGTTTCGGAGAAACAAGTTTCTGCCAGATAGAGGGCACCCCATTTTCTTACATGAGCACTAGAATTTTGTAATCCGTAACACCGGTAATAACATCATTAAAATCTCTTACATTCATAATTCCCTATCTCAAAAACTACTGAACCGATTTTGATGAAACTTAGTATTCCCTAAGTTGAACGATACCTATAAGTACAACAAAAAACCGGCCAAGTGCGAGTCGGACTCGCCCATGAAGGGTTCCGTAGCAGCAAGTAACATACCTAATATAAACGTTCTTGTAACTTTGAAAAGTAAATTGCGGTTTACGATAAATAAGGTAGGCGCGCCTAAAAAGTGCGCCAAACAAGCTTTTAAAAAACTTTTTTTTGTCAATAACTGGCCATAGATACCTCGTTTTTAAAAAGTATTTTCGCTTCATATAAAAACAGTTTATTTGATCATGATTTTTTACAAATTAAAACATTTGCCAAAATTGATTTAAGTATAAGGTTTTCCAAAAACCCGGCCCTTATTAGGCACAATTACCTTATATGACGCTTAAAAAAAAACTAATTACTCGATCTCGTTCGAACCAATTTTCAATTGAAGTTTACATGGTAATGTACATCATATATTTTTTTGGGAAATTATATGTGCGGCAACAAAAGTTTTCTTTAGCACCTGCAACCTAGCGTCTTTTTTTATATGTGAGCGACGAGTTAATAGAACAGCTTCAATTATATTAATTCATCATCTTTACTATTCCAACAAAATATCAAGAAACCAGCGTCAATTTACGAGCGTAAATTAATATGACTCCGAGCTACCGATAAATATATTTACTTCTGATTTGATAACTCAGCGACTAATGTTGTAAGTGAGCTACTTTATATATTGTACCAAATCAGTACCAAATCTAAAACTCGCTTTAGCAAGATTTCAGGGACACCCCGAAGTTCGGTTTGGTTAGGTTCCTTTAAACCTTGTACACAGAAATAGAAGCCCCGCGAAGCGGGGCTTCGTCGACCCTGCTTAGGTAGATTTTTTTTATTACACCTCGTTATGACATATTTTAATGAACATATTTTGGTGCACATTCAGTATATTTGGTGGAACACAGACAAAATTAGGTAAATATAACGGTGACTCTATGAAATTAGAGTACGTTGATATTATTTTATAGATGAAGTTAAACACTTATTAGAAGCTGGCAATGAGTAGACATATCACAAATTTAGTTGCTTAAGAATTATCACCATGTTGCGTCATATTAACAGTAGCTTGTTTTACAATATATGGTCGCTTATAAACCATTTATTAGACGCTAAAAGTTTGTCGCTGACCTATTAATTCATTAGACAACTAAATATATTTGCAGACGAGAATGACATTTTAAAGAAGCTGCCTTAATTAGCACCCTATTTTTTTTAGTTTTATCATTCTCTTATTTTAGAAGTTACAGAGGGGGGGACACACATTTTACCACTTTGGAAGCGTTTCTCGCGCAAACCGTTCAGTTTAGAAAAAAATGATGTTGGTAACCTCAATATCATTTTTCAAGACCTATTTCCCCACACGTATGGGTCAGGCGAAAAAAATTGTTTTGAGTTTCAATTCTAAGTACGGGGGGTACCCCCAAATTTGGTTTTTGTTTTATTTTTGTGTGAAAATCCTAATGCGGTTTACATAATACATCTACTTACCAAGTTTCAACAGGATAGCTCTTATACTTTCGTCAAAAAGGGCTGTGACATGGGACGGACAGACAGACGGACAGTCATGACGAATCTATAAGGGTTCCGTTTTTTGCCATTTGGCTACGGAACCCTAAAAAAGAATGACTTAAATCGGACTTGTAGTTCCGGAGATATGCGAACACAAACATAATTTACTAAATCAGTCGATGCCAAGTACTTACTAGAGGAGTTGTACCTTCCATCATCAGCTCAGCTACATGAGATGATGATTACCATACGCAAATACCTTAATTACTTCATAAAATTTGCGTATGTGTAGGCCCATAAAATTTGAGGTTTGCCCTCGATTTCTCCAGGATCCAATCATCAGATCCTGACATGGTGACAATGGGACCACTCCTGAAGTATCTCCTCTCGAACAAAAAAAGAATTTTTGAAAATCGGTCCACAATTGGCGGCTTACGGCTCTCCGTACGCTAGGTAACTATCTTCGTCCACTCTCCCACGGTCTGCGTTGCCGCACGTGCTGTACGATTTACGAGAGGATCGTGAAGTTAGCCTTTGCGAACGTTCGCACATGTAAGTACACTCGTAAAAAAAGTGTTATTCATTTTATTTTAAACCAAAATACGATTAAAAACTTAAAAGGTGTCAAGGGACAACGATAGCAAGTTAAAGATAGTTGTGAAAGTTGATTCAAGCGATTTTCGACCTTATTGACATTTGCGCAAACACCTGATTTTAATGCAGCAGCAATGATACCAAACGAGAATGTGAGAAAAACAAACAAAAAAAACTTGAGAGGTGTTTTAATGCTTAAGTACTAACACTATATGGATTTTGTAGTCCGAAATAAATGAATTTAATTTAATTTAATTAACCAAGGGGATAAAGCAGTGTCTTCTGTCGCGGGTGACGATATAAATCGCGAGCGTAATGAAGGACTCGAGGTTTACTCCCGAGCGCAGCGAGGGTGTTAAAAACTTAAATCACGAGCGAAGCGAGGGATTTAAGACCAGTCCTGAGTGTAGCGAGGGATTTAAGTTCACCCAAGACTAAGACAGCTTTATCACCGAGGAAAATACTCTTTTAATTTGCGAAAAAAATAACACAATAATAATATGAGATAAGCATTTAAACATTAACTTATTTATAAAAATAAATTAAGATATAAAAACTAAACGTTTATGTGTTTGAAGAATACAAAATACTTTTTTGTCGGAAAAGCAAAGGCATCAAGCTCATACGGCTTCGTCGGTTTTCGTAATTTCTTTATCTTTACATATAATAAAATCGTAGAGCTGTCATTCCTGTACATTGAATATTTTTTTCTTTTTGTATTTTTTTCGAGATAAGGGATCGATTCTGATGCCAAATCAACTTTTTTTTTTTTTCGTAATTTTTTATGTTTTTTTTATTTGATCTATCTCCTAAACTACTGTAAAGTTGTAGATCAAATTTTCCTCAAATGTTTCTAATAATATGCTTCTGTTAATAGGCTATGTATTATTGCGCTATTTTCCCTGGGAGATAAGCAATTTTGAATTTTGTTGTTTTTAAATGTTTGTGTGGAGTTGGAAGCTAAACCACTGGATATTATTTATTCAATTTTTCTCAAATATTCCTTAAACTGCTCTTCAATTAATAGGATATGTATAATTACGCTTTTCTCCTTGGGGGATTAGCAATGTTATAATATGTTGATTTTCAGTCATTGTTGACATTTGTATAAGAACCGCTATTTGAAAACTACTGTCAGCGTACTAGCCAGTCTGGTTGGTAACCTGCTTGACTTTCGTGCAAGGGGTCTCAGGATCAAATCTTGCAATTTCTTTTTCACTTTTTGTGTTTCATTTTTTTTGTTTTTATTTGTCCTAAGAGTTCCAAATAATAAAAAAAAATTGTGCATACTTTTATTTCAATATTATTCGCAATTTTAATTTATTACTATTTTTTTTTTCAATAGTTCGCTAGGATATAAATCTACACTGATTTATATTCTACAATTTAAATCAGTGTAGAGAAAAAAAAAATTTTAAAGCTGTAATTGTTTCGAGGTGTAGGAATTTTTAAGATTCGAAAACAATCAGTGTTTCTATTATTTTGTGTTTATTTATGTTTTGAATTGGTGCTCAAACCAGTGCATAGATTCTGTTTGAAACGACGACAAGTTGTACTCATCGAGTCAAATAATTAGTTATTTTTTAGGTATCACACGGTATACTAAAGGGAGGAGAGCAATGCTATCGTACGTTCAATTTGCAGCAATACTATAAATCGACCAAAAAATTATGGTCTAATGTTTAAGATAAACACGGATCTTTGAAATTAATGTCGCTCAAATAAGGATGTTTCCTATGCAAACTATGACCTAGGTATAACATTATTGATCTAAACTAATAATAAAAATGCAAGTATGTTTGTTTTTTTACCTTTTCACGCATTACTACCTACTGAATCGATCGTCCCAAAATTTAGCATATACGTTGTCAGGAGTATACACACGGATATAGGGTATATTTCATCCCGAATAACAGAAGAGAGCTGTTGCCGAGAAAACAATTACGTTCATATTCCAGATGGCGCCACTTACACGATTCGTATTGTTTCTCAAATTCTAAATTAACGCAAGCGAAGCCGCGGGCAAACACTAGTTATTTAATAATCCTGCTTAATAAATGCGTATTCCTTTTTCAAAAAGATGTACCTATAATACTTTATACATTATACAAACTCAATGGTGTAAACACAGATGTAGTTCAGCCGGTAAGTACTCCAAATTTAAATCACATTCTCTCCCTAGAGGATGAATGAAATTCAGTACAATTTTCTTTCCCAGTTTTTAACAGATTAAAAATGACTATTGTTATGTTCGCTTTTAGTGGCATAGAATGTCACTTTTTTGAGCAAGTGGTACGAAAACTATATTTCTTTTTATAACTAAGGATCATACATTGTAGCCTAATTTCTTGCTTGGCTAGTTCTCATAATTATACGTATTGTTCGATGGTTAGTACTACCAGCAAGCCAAATTTTCGGAATAATAAAATAAAACCGGCCAAGTGCGTGTCGGGCCACGCACAGTGTAGGGTTCCGTAGTTGCCTATCAAAATACTTATGCGAACTAATTAAACTGATTCGCTGAATTTAATTTAAAAAAGAAGAATTTTCAAAATCGGTCCAGGCGTCTTTGAGAAATCGGGGAAAATACATAAAAAAAAGATTAGGACGAATTGAGAACCTCCTCCTTTTTTCGAAGTTAGTTAAAAATAGTTGACAATAAAAACCTACCTATCCCCAAAACATACCCACCTATTATAGCTGTAAAAATAAAGTTGACACACTTACATTTGCAGTTAAAGAACAAGTTCTGCGATACATTTTGTTTAGGAAAATATATTGTCCAAGTACGTTTTATAAGTTGGTCGACTATTACTCGTAAACTTGTAAAGCCTACTTAGTCGTGATAATTTTCCTTAAAATTTCGATATATATACTACTATTGTGAATTTTTTCACACCCCCAAACATAACCGTTTAGCTGGTAGAGGGGGGGGGACACTCGAGTCGAGCAAAAATTAGCACTTTAAAGCTTAATATTTCACAAACGAATCTTTTTATCAAAAAATTGTTA
The DNA here is from genome assembly GCA_954870645.1 of Agrotis clavis. Lineage (NCBI taxonomy): Eukaryota > Metazoa > Arthropoda > Insecta > Lepidoptera > Noctuidae > Agrotis > Agrotis clavis. The sequence continues at coordinate 28,319,111 of OX940921.1, forward strand.
ATGAAAACTATCAATATTTTTTAAAGACCTATTTAATGATACCCCACACTAAGGGGTACGCGAGAAAAAAAAAAACCATCCCCACTTTACGTGTACAGGAGGTACCCTAAAAAAAAATATTTTACGAGATTTTATTTTACCACTTTTTCGGCACAACAAATCCGTATATTCACACCAAATTACAGCTTTCTAGTACTGGGCGTCTCTGAGCTAAGCTGCGGACAGACGGACGGACGGACATGGCGAAACTATAACCGTCTTATTCCAAAACGCCGACTAAATATAGTACTGGGATTAGTTCTAGGTTTAAACCATGGACTAAGAAAAACCTTATTATAAAATGAAGTTTATCACTAATCCTTGTACTATCTATAGTACTAAAGATAAACCCGTGAGACCCCTAGTTTATCCAAGGTCTAACTTTAGTACTATTGTCAAATGCCAATTTCGACAAAAAGTTGAGGGTATCGTGGCTTAAAATTCCTGTGTTTATTGATTTTATATCGTTAAAAAATGGATATTAATATGATTGACTTGATTGTTAAATAAAATAGAAATACATGAAGAAAAAATATAGTTTTATTATAAGCCACAAACTTCAAAGTTAAAAACAAGAGTGTTGCGTAGCAACATAGGAAGTCCATAGAGTTTTTACTATGTACCTACTGTATGAAGGTGTGTATACTTCACATTGATGGACTTAGAAGATATGGAGATGCTTGAGACTTCTCGTCGATCTGTGATACGTTGTCATCGTGGAAACCCATTTGAAATTGAGTGACGAAGATTTTAAATTTTAGATTTTCAATTTGACCACACAAAGCTTCTCGCACAGAACCACAACAGCAATACAGTACAATATTAAGAACAATGAATAAAGAACTGTTTATTACAGGATGCAATGCAATAACATACTTAAATATTTGGTTGGACCATTGGACCGTCACATTCGCATTTCGAATTATGCGCCGTGAAGCTGTACTCCGTTTCACGTTCTTTGATAAAAAATATAACTTGATAAAAAAACGCGATATGTGTGTTCGTTGCGCTCCTTCAAGAGGATGGAACTTGGACAAAGAAATTAAATGATTTGTTTGTTAGGAATAAAGAGTTATTATGCATTTAAAGTATTTAATACCTATCAACATTAGTAAAAACGGAATGTCATATTGAATGAAGCCAGTGTAAAAGAATGAATGTTTGTCCTTTTTTCATTTTTTATCTGTGTATAATATTTAAACCTTGGATGATCTTTGGACTAACTGATCTTCAGTTGGTCTTAGATTTGTAATATGAACACATTTTAAGCCTGGTACTAACTTTAATACCGTAACAATCCTAGACTATTTAGTCCAGGTTTAAACCAGTACTAACTCAAACTTTTGTAATAAGACGGTAAGGGTTCCTTGTTGACTACGGAACCCTAAAAACTGACAAGTAAAAGGTTTAGAACTTAAGGGGGATGCTCCAACCAGCCCGCGAAATTCAATTTTTTTACGTTTTTTGAATAAAAAATTATCAAAAAATTCGCTCCATCAGCTCTCACATAGAAAAGATGCATCGTAGTTAGATTTCGGAGATTTTAACATGATGCACCTTTTCTATGTGGGAGCTGATGGAGCGAGTTTTTTGGTAATTTTTATATTCAAAATTATACTTGTTATTACCGCAACTCATATATTTATAAAGCTACAACATGTCACTGGCCTGCAAATTGCAAAAAACGTAAAAAAATTTGAATTTCGCGGGCTACATCGAAGCAATCACCTTAAGAAGGATATACAATATTAAAAAAAAAAAATTGCTACCCAGCTAGCTCCAGTCACTGTACATAGGGTGCAAACAAACTTTATAATAAATTAAAATGACTAATAATGAAGGGTATGGGACCTTTCATTATTAAAATTAAAATTCCCGTTCCTATAAACAGTCCTAGAATTGGATCATTTCAACCTATGCTAATTATTCCGTTTATTGATAAAACGTTCGAAATTTGCCTTAGCACAGCACAGAAACAGTTACCTCACAATTATGGACCTTATTCATAATTTTCAAGCCTTGTATTTCATCCAACTATATTTTACGATTCATATCTCTAAAAATCTACATGTTATGCTAATCTCGGAGGACGAAGCCTGAGTATAATTAAGGATTAAACGAACTTACCTGTAAGTGAAGTTCTATCCTAATTATATGAAGGCTTCGTCCGAAGAGATTAGCAACCCTCCCACCCGGTAGAGACCAAACGAGTTCGGTCTGTATCCCTATCGTAAAAAATCGTAAAATATGATGGTTAATAACGGGTTATATATACTCTAAACTAAATGACACGAATTGCGAGCGCAGGATTCAAGTAGACTAAACTACCCACAAAAAAAAAAAAAAACAAATCAAATACTCTTAAAATAGTGTGGAATGGCATGTACTAGGCGTTACTACATGTTATGCTAATCTCTTCGGACGAAGCCTTCATATAATTAGGATAGAACTTCACTTACAGCACGATACTGTGCTTACAGGTAAGTTCGTTTAATCCTTAATTGTAGGTAAGTACCTCTTTTTCATAACAAATAAAAGAAATACTAACATTTCTGAATCACGAGGAAATCCTAAAAAAGAAAAGTTTTTATCTCTTCTCTTGCTGGATCTACATCCATCCACTGCACATAATATACCAGTTGTAACCAGATCGATTTCAAAAGTCGCCGCGCGGCTGTTGACATCCCTCTGCGCTATAGGTAGCGGCTACCCGGCGCCCGGTAGGTGGTTAGCGCGCGTAAGTACATGGAGTGCAATATCTGGTAATCTGTGGCCCGGTGCCCCTTATATCCACGGGGCCCTGGGCTACAGCCCACATAGCCCATATGTAGATCCGCCCTTGCTAAACACAATACAGTTAAAATTAATATCAGTTATCTCGCTAGGTTCTTAGTCAGAGAGTTTAACAGTACCTTCCGCTCATCGCAGGGTGGGATGACTCAGCTCATCATTTTGACACGCAAAATAAAGGAGAGCATTATCAAATAATTGTTGCCGCAAACCGTTTTTTTAACCGACTTAACTTACTTACTTTAACGAAAAGGAAGAAGGTTTTCATCAATTCGACGGTATGTTTTTTTTTTTTTTTTTTTTTTGAGTGCATGTTACGCGATTACTCCGTGAATTGTGGACCGATTCTAAAAATTACTTTTTTGTTCGAAAGGAGATACTTCTGAAGTGGTCCCATAATCACCAAGTCAGGATCTGATGATTGGATCTTGGAGAAATCGAGGGCAACCCTCAAATATTATTGGGAAATTTAAGAACTTGCTTATGAAAATCGTCATCTCATGTAGGCTGATGATGGGAGGTACAACTCCTCTAGTAAGGACTCGGCATCGACTGATTTAGTAAATTATGTTTGTGTTCGCATATCACCGGAACTACAAGTCCGATTTTAAGTAATTCTTTTTTTTGTTTTACTATTGTATCGTTCAACTTACGGAATACTGCAAGTTCCATCAAAATCGGTTAAGTAGGTAGTTTTTGAGATAGGGAATGAATGAAAGATATGTTAGCGATGTTATTACCGGTGCTGCGGATTCTAGTGCACATGTAAGAAAATTATGTATTTGACAACGATTGTGGTTGAATATTTCAACTAAAAAAAATAAAAACTTAAAAAAAAAAGAATGTAACCGCCTTCAAAAACATCCACACAAGGTTAAAATAAACTACAAAACTTTTGTTTCGGAAGTAGGTGGCAAAATAGACAATGAAATTAATAAAAAAAATTGTGGTTTTTTCTGAAGGCGGTTAATTTTTTTTTTTAAGTTTTTATTAATTTGTTATAAATTGGTTCTAGTCAGGGTTGGCATGATTAAAACAAATTGTTTTAAAACACCTGTTTAAAACAGTTTGAAATTAAACAGTGTTTTTTATTACCTATTTCAACTACTTTTCAAGGCAGATTCATGCATATAAAATGAAAATAAATTAATATTCAGGAGTCTAAATAGTTTGACATAAAACCTTTTGAGTGTAATGCCATTGTTATGTCATATTTTTAACTTTTATTGATATTGTAATGAAACAATGCATACAATTATTAGAAAAAAAAACATCACAATCATGTTTTTTTTTCCATTGATCATTTTTCGTAAAAATTTCATTACAAAGGGCGAATTTGAAAAGATGTAGTCTAGAAATGAAACATAATTGATTTATACGTTTAGACATCAACAAAAAAGGTGGAATTAATTTGAAAAAAAAAAAACAGAAACTAAAAAAAAAACAAAAAATAACACATGTTTAAAACATTTTGAACTGTTTGTTTTATAAATTTGAAAAAAAAAAAACTGTTTTTTTCCAACACTGTTCTAGTCAGGGTTGGAAAAAAAACAGTTTTTTTTTAATTATATAAAACAAACAGTTCAAAATGTTTTAAACAAGTGTTTTTTTTGTTTTTTTTTTAGTTTAGGGCATTATTTCAAATTAATTCGACGATGTTTCTTTTCTAGGCTAGATCTTTATAAACTCACCCTAATAAATTACATATTTACAAAAAAAAACGATCAATAGATAACATTTATTTGTATGTTGCGTAATCAAACTCTTCACATTCACCCGGTAGGTATGTTCTCTAATGTTGATTTTATATTGGGCGACACGTAGGGACTTTCCTAGCGGGACAGGCGGCGCGCCTCCTATTCGTTCGTAGAATAGTTCATTGTTCATAAGGTATATCCCCGCGCCACGGTGCGGGGCTTTACCTTATGAACAATGGACAGAATGGACTGAGAAACACCGATCTACTTATATGTCTAAAAAATAGGGGAATTACCAAATTTCTTTCGACAGCCGACATTAGGGATCGAAGTTTACGTTTTTTATTTATGACTAATGTTGTTTATTAATTAAAATTGTTACAATTTTAATTGTTTTGAAATTATTGTGATAATGTTTCAAAAATAGGTGCTATCTTGTCCCATACAAATCCTGGTATACTTAGATATTTGTTTTATTGAATGAAATACCTACATAACATAAAAATAATGTTGGCGGCATGTTTGAGTTTATAATTATGTTTGTAAACGCACCCACGACACAGTAGAAATTCCTAGTGTTGGGCAAAGTTTTATAAAAAAAAAATGATTAAGTCAATTACAATGCCATTGAAAGTTAAAAATATAACAGCAATAGAGACTCGATTGGTTTTATGTTGAACTATTCAGACTCAAATACTTATTATTTATTTTCATTTTATATTCAGTTATTGCGACATGAAAAGTAGTTTTAAAACATGTTTTTTTTGGTACTGTTTTAAACAATGTTTTAAACTCGTTTAAATCTTTGTTTTTAAACATGTAATAAAAAACACTGTTTAATTTCAAACTGTTTTAAACACTGTTTTAAACATGTGTTTTAAAACAACTTGTTTTAATCATGCCAACCCTGGTTCTAGTGCATTCCACTAACACACAACCAACTTGGTTTTAAAATTATAATATTTACATAATCATTTTATGTTGATAATGGAATACCTACCTACCTAATGAGAATTTAATATGAATACTTACTTAGTTATTGTCATCGACTATAGGAGGATAATGTATCAAAATCAAAAGTCATTTATTCAAATTAGGCTGATTTATCAGAACTTTTTGAAGGTCAAATTTTACATAAGACAGTCCCCCAAAGCGCCTCCCCTTCGACACTTCCTAGTGTTTTGGCTGGGAAGAAGAAGTGGCGGAACAAACTCCCCAGCAACACATCTGTCTGTACGGTTAGAAGAACCAAGATTTATACAATTTAATAGAACATTCACATTATTCATCAATCCGAGATTACACCTCAATCGTGACTAGAAGGCACATAAAGATAAACTGTTGGTTAGAAAATGAAATAAAACATTAAAATGAAAAAACTAATCAACATAATATAAAACAAACACATACATAAAAAAAAACATAACTAGCTTCCGTTGTAATATGAAATAAATAAAAGATTCCATAATTTTGGTAGATGGGACGCAATCCGCGCACGAGTGGCATGGCACTCGGCACGAGTAGGCCTAGCACAGCGCACTGGCGCGACTGGATGGACGCGCGCACAAACCTGACTTGAACAATTCCAATGGAAAATAAAACCACTATCGTAACCTATTTAATAAAAGGGACTTTTTTTTATTGTGGTAAAATCATCAAATGAGGCCTCCGACCCGGGCGTGGTCCATGGTCGGGCAGCGAGTTGCCCATTACTCGCCGTCCGCATGCCCTCTAATTTAAGGGACTAGCTAGCGTACCTACTTAATGTCCATATCGTTTGTAATGAGATGAGTATAGGTATATACCTACATATACATACATTTATTTTTAAAAAACGTTGCCCCGCATTAGGAATTTCTTCCTGTGTCGCGTGTACACCCGGAACAGCTTCTTGCAGATCTTACAAATACCTACTTCGGTACTTTTTTTTATGTTTGTTACCTCATAACTTGCGACTGGGTGAACCGATTTTCATGATTCTTTTTTTATTTGAAAGCTGGTGCTTCCCGTGTGGTCCCTATGTCACCATTCCAGGATCTGATGATTGGATCTTGCAGAAATCGAGGGCAACCCTCAAATTTTATTGGTTCACACATAGTTTTTCGCAAATCTTATGAAGTAATAGTACTTACGTATGGAAATCATCATCTCATGTAGCTGAGCTGATGATGGAAGGTACAACTCGTCTAGTAAGGACTCGGCATCGACTGATTTAGTAAATTATGTTTGTGTTCGCACATGACCGGAACTACAAGTCCGATTTATTGCATTTTTTTTTTTGACTGGCCTGTTGGTCTAGTGGTTAGTGACCCTGACTGCTATGCCGGAGGTCGTGGGTTCGATTCCCACCCAGGACAAATGTTTGTGTGATGAGCACGATCATTTGTTCTGTGTCTGGGTGTAATGTATCTATAATATGTACCTATGTATTTAGAAATATATAAGTATGTTTATCAGTTGTCTAGTACCCATAACACAAGCTCTGCTTAGCTTGGGACTAGATGGCGTTGTGTGATAGTTGTGGAATATTATTATTATTATTATTATTTAAGTAATTCTTTTTTTGTTGTACTGGGTTCGTTCAACTTAGCCCCTTCGTACACTAGGCGACGCAAGTCTCCGATATCTTACGATTTTGGTATTCATTGACGCGTGCTTGTGTTCGAACCTCTATGGGTTTGTATTGCGATAGCCGTTTGGATACCGAAGTCGTAAGGTATCGAAAACTTGAGTCGCCTTGTGTACGAAGGGCCTTAGGGAATACTGCGAGTAGCTACTAAGTTTCATCAAAATCGGTTCAGTCGTTTTTGAGATAATGAATGAAAGGGATGTAAACGATGTTATTACCGGTGCTACGGTGATTCTAGTTCACATGTAAGAAAATGATGTAGGTATTCGACAAGAATTGTGGTTGAATATTTAAACTAAAAAGAGTAAAATAAAAAATTTTTTCTAAAAAAAATGCTACCGCCTTCAAAAACAACCACAAAAAAGGGTAAATAACCTACAAAACTTTTCTTTCGGAAGTCGGTGGCAAAAGAGGAAATGAATAAAAAAAGTCACCGACCTTCGAAAGAAGTTTTGTAGCAAAGGCATTAAACTACAGCTTGGCCAGAACGGATTGAAACGGAACTAAAATTTTTATTTCTGACAGCGTTTTAAAATCTTTGATATTTGATGTAAACAAAGACCGCAGGTTTGTTAGATTTATTATTGTGCCATAAAACTAACGTCATAAGTGAAATAAAATCAAATCATTCAGTGATGGTAGCGCGAAGACAGTGGCGACTTCCGGTTTTCTACATTTTTATGTCAAGCTGTATATATGAGCAATAGACGGGACATCACGAAGAAATTTGTGATCCAAAACTTTTTACCACTAGGTAAAAAGTCGCTCAGTCTAGTTCGAGACGTTCCGCCTGACAGTTCGTGTGACCGTGCGTCAAAATGTAAACTTTGATAGACGATTATAAGAAAAGGAGACGGGCGAAAGTCCCTAGAAAGTTGGGCCTGATGTTACAGTAACAATTACTGCATTATTTTATTTATACCCTCATACCATTTAAAAAAAACTAAATTATTCACGACTGCTCCATGGGAGAAAGAAAATATAGGATGACATTGGTTTGTATGAAAGCAACCTCTAACATAAGGTTATACACTGAGCTCTCACTTATTACTTCAAGAAAATAACTATTTGACTTTATTCTTGACTAGAGTTAACCTGAATTTATTGTAGGACACATTGAAGATGACGCCTTCCAACTAGATTCTAGAGGTAGCAGCAAAGGGAGAATGAATTAAAAACACTTTCTCTTTCAATTATTTATTCATCATCCACATCATCATAAACAATTAAAATATCGTCTAAAAACTGTGCAGGCGGTATTAAATTCTCTTGATGCCTTGCCCAGCTTAGGTACCATATTATGGACATCACATGACAACAGCAACCTACTGTTCTTTTTCCTACGGTACGGTTTGGTCTTCCATATTTTGAATATTAATAAAATCAAGGCCAGCAATTGATTGACCTTTTAATTGTAGCATGTTTTGAATATGCACTGCTGTAAACACATTAACATAATTATGTTATAGGGCTTCAGTAATAAAATCCCAAGATTGCGTATTAATGTGGTGATTGCATAATCTATTGTTTTTTGGGATGTAGAAGTTATAAACATCTAATAACATTTTCCTAGTTGTATCAGAAACTCTATTCCTTTCTTATCTCCGGCAACCTTCAATAAAACAGCGAGATTCGGTTTCTACTGCCCTTACATAGTCACGTAACACTATACCTTCGCTAGGTCTGGGTGTACCTTCTGAAGTAGATTGCAAAGCCTGTGAAGTAGCCTGTGATGTGGACTGCAAAGAAGCTTGTGATGTGGACTGCAAAGTAGCCTGTGATGTAGACTGCAAAGTCAATCCTTCATGCTCACTTGCTTCATGTGCTGATGTTGAGGATCCAGATGGTCCAGATACAAAGTGATGGGCATTTCTCATGGGCATGCAGCTCTGACCCAGCAACTGTGATATATGAGAGCTCTGTTTCTTGAAATCTGAAAAATAATTTTATAATAAGCCTTTACAACAAACAAATACAACTAGTGAAATGTGAGTGTACTGGAGTGCAAAAGGGGAATATGGACACAATATTATTATATTATGTATTATATAAAGCATTGCAACCATAGTCAAAGTGATGATGTGTATTTATTAATACTGTCTGACTATAAGTTCAACCCCAAGATAGACTTCCAGTCAAAGTCAAAGATCTTTATTGTGAGACAGCAGTTTAAAAAGGTGTTCTAGAGGTTGTTGTGCTCTTGCCTCCACCATGTGAGGCATACAATAGTTTGTGACAAAATACCAGTATTTTACATGCAGCAACTGCTTGTCCGACCTGCACTAAGTAAAACTAGTTTTCATTCTTTGAGGCTTATATAATAATAATAATATTCCACAACTATCACACAATGCCATCTAGTCCCTAGCTTAGCAGAGCTTGTGTTCTGGCTACTAGACAACTGATAAACATATTTATATATTTCTAAATACAAACATATTATAGATAAACTACACCCAGACACAGAACAAATGATCTTGCTTATCACACAAACATTTGTCTTGGGTGGGATTCGAACCCATAACCTCCGGCATAGCAGTCAGGGTCACTAATCACTAGACCGACAGGCCTGTCGATATATACATTACCATCAAATAGTATAGAAATAAAAATCAACTGATTACAATAAATACTTACAGTACGAGGCAAAATCCATTCACAAATGGCTGTATGAATCCTTCTTTCTCATTCAGTGTCAGTACGCAATAAATGAGATCTAGCACGCAACACTGAACATCCACAGTTGACACATACTTGACGATGTCCAGTTGTTGATGAAAGCTGCTCGTCTGTGCCCAAAGAATTTATCACTAGATCCCTGCATCCTTGGCAAATAGGATGAGAACTGTTGACCTACAACAATATTAGTTTGTTACTTACAGTCCTCGGCAAGAAATAATTTAGGTACATGGAGTTTAGAGAGACTATATAGGCAAGAACATTGTATTCGTTACAACTACTTAATTATTAGCCAATAAAATAGTGAGAAGACTGTTTACAAATTGCTCAATTATTTTTAACTGTTATTAATTGGCTTAATCATTTTGAGATATCATAGTGATTTAAGAATAATAATGAAGTAGAGTCCGGCAAAATATAAAACTTGTAATAAAATAAACTACTAATACTTACCACTTGAGGTGCAACCCATTACTGAACAACTGAAAGAATGCCTTCGTCTTTTATTTGATGTAATCCTATAGAAGGATTACGCCGCCAAGTAGCTATGCCATAGTTGATACAATGATGGTGTTGATAACTCATTGTATTTTTTTCGAAATCCGGTATACGAAGTTGAGGTATGTTGAGTAGGCAAGTATCTGAGTCCGTTGTGAGAAATGCGTGCATGTCGTTCGTTAAAGCAATAACCGTCAGAATCCTTTATACGTAGCCAAAGTCGTTAGATCACTGATCGAATATTAATAATTACAGCCGAAAACACAACAGAAAATGAAGCGAAAGCGAATGTGATTGACGTTGACGTTTGAGTTTTTGACCACCTGACGTTGACATAAGTTCCGCTTTGTTGCCTGTATATTAAAACATTGACAATCGATTGTGAAATCGATTTATGAAGCAATTCATTTTTACGACCATTATTTCAACCATTATTTTAAAAATATATGTGTTTTATTTAAACTCATGTAATAAAGAATAATTATTAATATTTTAAATAATTAATTAATTACTCATTCTGTTTTTGTAATAATAATCGATTGTACATCTATTAACTTACCTATATCATATGGCAACATTGTTTTAATATGAAAGTAACGGAAGTCAGTATTAATTTGATTAAAATATTTAATTTCTTATCCCATTATAAAAATGCTTAATATTTTATAATTGACCACAAAAAAACTTAAAAAAAATATTGATAAATATTTCATTTGTGTAACGATAGGCCCAGATTCGCCCGTCTCCTTTGCCTAGTTTCGCTTTGCCAAACTGCAAATCTAGGTACGGGAAAACAAGTGGACTTGAAATCAATTTATTTTCGTAAATATTTTATTTTTACCCAGTATTTAAGATGTTTTTCAATATTTTCTGATATTATTCTAGAACATTTGCATTTTTGAAATAAACGCCATCTGTTGCTCAGTAGCTGTACGTATTTTGCTAAGGAATTAGAGTTGTCTGTTTATCGATATGAACTATCGATATTTATTAAGTCGAAGACTCTTGTCGAAGAGTTTTTTTTTTTTTTTTTTATTATCATATCTTGCGATCAGTCTTCAGACTATAAGCAGATGAGATGACTCTATAGAACGTGTAGAGCGCTACTCCCATTGGAGTCTGCCCTTTCTTTTATTAGTCATTATTGACTATTTTGGTCGAAAATATCCCGCCGCTTTTTTAGTCGGCGTATGCTTTCTGGGATGGTTAGCTGGCCCGCCAGCTGGTTGGGATGTTTGTGCAGTCGGCATTTGTAGTTGTCTCCATGTAAACTTATTTCCTCCTTGACCATAGGAATATTAAGAAATTCATGGATCTCTGCTGTCTTGACAAACCACGGTGTATTGGAGATGTGTTTTAGGATGTAGTTTTGTGTCCTTTGTACTATCATTATATTTGAGGCGCTGGCTGCTCCCCACAGTTGGATGCCGTATGTCCAGATTGGCTTTAATATGGTCTTGTATAAAAGGAGCTTATTATCTAAGGCCAGTTTTGAGTTTCTTCCTAGCAGCCAGAGTAAACCTCTATATTTTAAGTTTATCTCGTCTCTTTTTGTTTCGACATGTTTTCTCCATGTGAGCCTGCGGTCAAGATGCATACCCAGATACTTCACAGATTCATGGTGTGGTAGTTGAGTGCCATTAAGTGTGACAGGGTCACAATCGTTTTTGCGGAGAGTAAATGTGATGTGCACAGATTTGGAGACGCTGGCGGCAATTCTCCACTTGGCTAGCCATTCTTCAGTTTTATTTAAACTGGTTTGCAGAATGCGAGATGCTTGGATTGGGCATTTATGCGAGGCAATTAAGGCGGTGTCGTCCGCAAAGGTGGCGATTGTGACCTCAGAGCTCTGCGGCAAGTCAGAAGTAAACATCGTGTACAGTATGGGTCCAAGAACCGATCCTTGTGGTACTCCTGCATATATGTCACAGAATTTCGAGGTGCATTGATTTTCTCTTACTTGGAATATTCTATTTGTAATGTAGGATTTTAGAACACCATAAAATGTATGTGGCAGTAGGGTTTTTATTTTATAGAGCAATCCCTTATGCCAGACTCTGTCAAAGGCTTGTTGTATATCGAGAAAGGCAGATGAGCAGTATTCTTTTTTCTCAAATGATTTTCTGATGGTCCTGCAGACTCTATGCACTTGTTCAATAGTAGCATGTTCCTTTCGAAATCCGAATTGGTGGTCAGGGATAATCGACTTTTCGTTAAGCACGAGTAACATTCTTTGTAATAGAGACCTTTCGTAGAGCTTGGACATTATTGGTAAAAGGCTAATTGGTCTGTACGATGTGACGTCATGTATTGGTTTGCCAGGTTTATGGATCATTATTATTTGAGATACTTTCCATATATCTGGGAAGTAGCCTACCCGTTGAATGGCATTAAACAAAATAGTGAGGTACATAATTCCTTTGCGAGGTAATTCTTGGAGAACTTTCTTATCAATGAGGTCGTAGCCTGGAGCTTTACCGTTGATCAATGAGGTGATATTAGTACGTATCTCTTTTGGTGTTATTGGTTTAAGTGGGAGATCCAGTTGAAGATCTTGGTTGAGTGTAAGGTCAATATCCGATTCGTCCACATTTGGTGATGGATTATTGGGTTTAAATACATTGCTGAGGTGGTTTGCAAATGCATTAGCTTTGTCTTGTTCTGTCCTTATCCAGGTCCCGTTGTGACCTCGCAGTGGTGGTTTGTGGTGCAATGGTCGGTCCAGATTTTTACAGGCTTTCCATAACGAATAGTCGGTCGTTTTTGTAGCTGTGAGACCTTCTAAGTACGTTTCCAGAGCGACGCCTTCTGCTTCAGTTATAAGAGCTTTTAATTCTTTGACAGCTTTGTTCAGTGCTGCTTTGTCGCTTGGATGCCTACTGGTGTGCCATATACGCCGCAGTCTTCTTTTTTCCATAATTTTTAAGCGTATGGTTTCTGAGTAGACCTTTTTGTGATGGACACGTTCTTTAGCTTCTGGAGTTGACTTCCAACAACTCTCTTGGATTATAGATGTTAAATATCTAGCAGCCACGTCTATATCGGCCTCGGTTTTCAATGGTATTTTAAGGTTGATTCTATCTTCAACCAGTGTGCGAAATGAGTCCCAATCTGTGCGCTTATTGTATAATTTGAGATTTCTTTCAACGTTTAGGACTGTGGTACCAATTGTCAATATAACTGGGACATGATTTGTGTTGGCGTCTAAGCTTGTCTCTATGTGGTGAAAGAGCCTGGATAGACCTTTCATGACAAAAAAGTCTATGACATCCGGGAGTTTATTTGGGTCTGAGGGCCAGTTGGTAGGGTCTGATGTAGAAATAGTTCTAAGATGGTTTTTATCTATACTTTTTTTGAGCTCTCTACCTCTTGTATTAGTGAGCCTTGAGGCCCAATGGGCGTTTTTGGCATTCCAGTCCCCTCCTGATATGAAGCGGGTGCCTAGGGTGTGAAAATACTCATCATAGTGTCCCTCTTTGAGCTTATGTTTGGGCGGGCAGTAGACGGCAGACACATTAAATGTCCCATTTCGGTCTTCTATTGCAATGGTGGCTTCTTGTATGTGTTCAGTTTTGTAGTGTGGTTGTTCATAGTGTTTGATACTAGACCTTACTACTATGGCTGCGCCTGCGTGTGCAGTTCCGTCTGGGTGATCGGTGGTATAAATTTCATAATTTTTTATCTTAACATTGCTGCTTGCAGTTGTGTGGGATTCTGGCACTAGTAGTATGTCTATGTTGTGAGTGTGTAACAAGGCTTCAACCTCAACTCTATTCGGAGCAAGCCCTGCTGGGTTCCAGGTTGCTATCTTGAGGGAAGTCATTGTGACATCTTAGTGACTAGAGTCGTTATGAGATTGATTAACATACTCATTTGCTGTAAGATAAGGTCGAACTTTTCTGATTGTTTTAGTAGCATCTCTTCTATAGCTAGTTTTTCGGTGGGAGCATTCTCGCCTTTGGCGGTTTTGTCAGTTGTTGTAACTTCAGTGTATAGTCTGGTAATGTTGCTCGGTCTTGCCACTGGTTCAGTAGGATAGGTTGCAGGTGTACGTCTTGTCCATTCATTTCGAGGGGTGGGATAGTCCTGCTTTGACGGCTGGGCCTTGTCTCTGACGTCAGGTTTTAGGTGGTCTCTGTTACTGACATATTGTTGTTTGTTTGTCTTCCTTGCTAGTATTTCCTTGTATACTTCGCATCCTTTAAAATTTGCTGGATGGGCACCTTGGCATAGAGCACATTTTGCTGGAGTAGTACGATCTTTTTTTGGGCATTCTGCCGTTTTGTGTGATTGTGCGCATTTCACGCATCTGAATGGCCTCATACAGTAGTTTTTGGAATGTCCATATTGCTGACACCTATGGCATTGTACTATTGAGGTTCGTTTTCGTGGTTCTTCTATTTTTATCGACTGGTGGTGTATGTATTTAATACTTGTTGTAGCCTTATTATGGGGGCTCGGTTGCAGGTTGACAAAAAACGTAGATGTTGGTTTTTTATCAGGACCAAACTTTGCGTTTATTATTTCCCCTATCACAATATTCCCTGTCTCCTCTAGTGCCTCCTTTATTGCACTACTTGGTGTGGTATGGTGTAGGTTCCTAATCACTATTCTATAGGGTCGCTTATCCTTGCTATTGAAGGTGTGTCCTATTAGGCCCTTTTGTCGAACAATGTCTATAATATTCTTGTATACCATCACATTTGCGCAATTAATCCTTAGTTGATTCTTGTTGATTATTTTATAGGTAAAATCAGCTTTGCTTTCTACACTTTCTAGCAGTTGGGTAAGCTTGTTGAGGTCTTCTATGCCATAAAGAATTATGGGTGGTGGTTTAACTACCTTTTTAACTGTCTCACGGCATTCTATGGGTGTATCTTCTTCCAGATCTATTGGGAGTCCAGTAAACGCATTGCTAGTACTTATTCTCTCAGGACTTGTAGACACTTTCTTTCTTTTAGCACTTCTCAGGACAGGTGCTCTTTGCCAGGAAGGAGGATTGACGACCTTGCTATTATTCTGCGTGTTTTCGATCTGTATTTCTGTGCTGGTGTCCCTTATCGTACTTAGCGATGAACTTCTAGGTCTAGTCATTAGTATTCCTGGGTGGAAGGCTTGTTGAACCAGCTTCTTATTGTTTGTGGTATCTTTAAGACCAGTAGCATTTACTGGTAAGGGGGCCTGGGTACCCACCCTCTTACAGTCTTCGGTAACAAATTTCTCACTCACAGGCCCGGATACCTGTGAGCGCCGGGGGCTAGCCGGATTGCATGGCAAAACATTCTCACTTTTTTCACTCATTTCATAATGTGTGGGAAAATAGTGTAGTGCTTTCCCAGGGCACTACACGTCACAATTTCGGGTTGACGCCCTAGCCCTTGATGATCCAACATCTTTCCACAAGGCAGCGGTTGCAGTTTGATTTCGAAGTTAGCTTCTCCTAGACCAATTGCCGTTCCAGAGCTGATGAGGCTTGGTCCCCCCATTTAATGTTATTTTTTATGTCAGGGTTTTCTTCCCCTAGCCAGTTAATCCGGTTACTTGCCGTCAGAAGTGAACATGGGGTCATGAATCCCAGTCACACCACAGACGACAATCAGGCGCCGAAAACTCGCCCCCGCGCTTCATACTTGGCTACTACGGTCCCGAGGTAGATGGAATGTGCGATGCTCGTTAAGGGCCGCAGTATTGCCCAGAGGGGACGACCCACAAAATTTGATAATGTGTGGGCCCATCACTATACCGCGGCGGCAGTCTAGTAATGGCGTGGACGTGTATGAAGCACTTGTCGGTGAGCGCCTGATAGCCTAGCTTCGCACACCTAGGCGTGCGCTATTAGCAGCTTAGCATTTTTTAGGTGCGGGTTCTCTGGCAAGAACCCGCTCCACTAAGACCTACACCGACCCCCCCCTTGTCGAAGAGTAATTAAAAATTTGTTATAACTTGTTTTATGAATTAATGGACTGTCTCGTTGTTTGTCAGTTCATGTAAGGTTCATTATATGGGGAAAAATAAAATCAAAACGGTGGAAGTAGGTAAAACAAAAGACTTTTTCATAAATTAATAATATAAGATCGTATTAATAACTTATAATATAATTTTATTTCCGGGTGCCCTCTATCTGGCAGAAACTTGTTTCTCCGAAACCTATTTGGCAGAACTCACTTGGCAGAAACTTTTTTAAACGAACATTGTTATGGTATAATTTTTTTTTAATATAATTGTTTTTTGGCCTAATGTTTTTATGTCCGAATTTAAATTGGGATACTTTTAAGATGGCAGAATTGTATTTGGCACAATTACTTTTGTCAGAGATACAATTTTGCATATTTTCATTTAGCATAACGTTTATTTAGAGCGCCGATTATTTGGAATAATTTGACTTGGTATACTTCGAAGATCACAGAATTTCAGAATAGAAATAATTTAATAGTCATAATAAAAAATACCCACAAAACTGAAAACGAAAGCGATGACGAACATCTGCCTAACGCCGGTTCTTACCTACGCATGCCAGACATGGTCCCTCAAAAAATCACTCTTAAATAAAATAAGAACCTGTCAAAGAGGACTAGAACGGAGTTACATGAACATCAAATTGAAAGATAGAGTCAAAAGTTCACTGATAAGGAAAAAAACAAAGGCGAAAGATGCAGTCAAACAGGTCCTGACATTAAAATGGAAATGGTCTGGTCATATTCAGAGAGCTACGGATCAAAGATGGTCACAAATAATAACAAATTGGTACCCAATATATAAAAAACGAAGGAAGGGTAGACCATTTAAAAGATGGAGTGACGACATCGTAGAAATAGCCGGAAACTTATGGTCCAGGCGGGCAAATGATAGAGCCACCTGGAATGGTTTGGAGGAGGCTTTCACCGCAAAAGGCGGCCCTTACACCTAACAATACTAACCTTATTTAAAACAAAACTAACATTACTAACAAATAAATAAATAAGCATACATAATAGTAGATAAGAAATACATACACGTAAGGGATTAAATAAAGCTAATAATAATAATAAAAAATAAAAAAAATGTTTTATAAAATCAATATGGTGTGCTACAAAAGTTAGTGACAGAAATGAATCGCTGCAAAACCGACTTCACGTAGTCTTGTCTGCCCTACCCCTAGAGTGTAATTTATAATCGCGTAGGCGCGGAGGGGCGAGGCGGCCCGTGAGCTGAGGAGCAGGTGGTTTTAACGCACACCGCCGCGGCTGAGGCTGGCCGGTTTGCCGGCCAGTAAGCCGAAGCTGCGGTGGTGGGCGTAAAATCATCTGCGACGATTAGCTCGCGTGGGACCGCCAGAGACCCGCAGCGCCGGAGCCGTGACAGAAGCCATGCCTGCTGCATGTGCTGAATGCTTGCTGCATGCTTACTGCATCATCTTACTGTCTGGGAAATAAAAACCACACAATTATGCAAAAGATGATTCTGGTTGTGAACTTTCTACGAAATGATGGTTATACTTATTGATTATTATGGAAATGAAATTTATGCCTAAAGATGATTCTGACTTACAAAATTATGGGTTTCGGTGTTATGGTAAATGAGTGTATGCCAAACGATTTTCTGCGAAAAGAGGTTTATGCTATCCGTTGCTATGCAAAATAAAATTATGACGTAAAAAGTTCTGCTATAAAGGGTGGACCCTTTATTTCCGTTCTGCCCTTACACACTTTTTTAACTTATTAAAATGTTTAAATCCTAGTTAACTTTATCGATGTTAATGTATCGATAATTTATGTCATTCTTTAATGTTGCACCCCTATCTTAAGGTGCTCGGCAGTGCCATCTATTGCGCAATAGCTGAAATATATTCTGATGAATTATTTTAATACGAAGGAATAAGATTTTTCATACAAATACAAAATACAAATAATTTATTTCGTTTCACAAAATTAGTACTACATCTAGTGGTTGAAGTGTCCTTTTAGGCGTTATTTGCCTGTGTTAGGGCACTTCGCTCCTCCGAAACTTAAAATTACAACCGTGAAGTACCTACTAACAATAATAATTTTGGTTTTACAAAAAGAATAGATAATTATTCCAAGTTAAAATGAAAAACTAAAATTAACAAAGGTTGGCAAAAAAGTTTTTTTTTTTTTTAAGTAATTAATGTCTTATTCCTTAAATAATAATTTTATAAGGTACCTAGTAATGGCATGCGTGATTTGTGGATAATGAGAGTGGGGTGTAGGCGTAGTGTATGTATGAGACTGGGTGTAGGGTGTATGAAAGATGCATGTATGTGAGTGGGTGAGGGCTGTATGAGTGATGTATGTATGTGAGTAGGTGTGTGTGTGAGTGAGTGTGGACTGTGGGGTGTATGTTTTTGTGTTTTGGTGTTAGTGTGGATAACAGGGTCAGAATGCGTGTTGTAAGAGGGCTTCAGTGTCCTCATATGAAAGTCTTTCAATCCAATTAGTTATAAGTTTTTTGCATTCATAATATTTTTTTGTGTATAACTGTAGTTTTTTGTTCACTTTGTTGTATAAGTGAGATGCTCGTCTGTCATATTGCATACTACAAAAACTGGTTTTCGTCTGCGGGATATGCGCCACAAGATCGTTTCTTCTTTTTGTTAGCTGACCAGCATCATAAGGTAGCGTTTTGTGCTTCTTTAAAACAATTTGAAGAATATATAGTTTTCTCACAGAAAGAACTTCACTAATTTGGTAAAGCTTATAGGTTGGGTACCTCTGTTTCTTAAAGTGCATAATTTTGATCAGAGCTCTTTGTGCACGTTCCACTTCTATAAATTTAGTCTTAGTTGCTCCTCCCCATATAGGTATACAGTACACTAAGACAGATTGGACCAGGGCAATGTAAATTTCCTTCAAAAGATTTCTAGAGGCATCCTTACTAACAGTAGCCCTTGATGGAACAATATGTCTCAGTGTCTTGAATATCCAGCTCAGTTTTCTGACTCTTTTTACAACCTGTTCAAGTTGGGGGTGCCAAGATAATCTATGGTCAACAATGACTCCTAAGTATTTAGTCTGTGAGACCTTGGTTATAGCGGAACATGTACAGTTTTTGTTTTGAGCGTCGCCACATACGTGAACTTTAATAATAAAGTCATGTTTCGGTTGAGTACGATTACAAATACTGAAACATATATAGTTTGTTTTTGATGTGTTCAAAGTAAGCAAATTATTTTGTAACCATTTAGCAACTAGAGCTATTCCAGTGGAAGCATTTTGCTTAACTTCGTCCCAGGATTTTCCGTAGAATACTATAGCTGTGTCATCAGCATATGAAAAGACTTTAGCGTTATATAGGTTCATGTTACATAAGTCATTGATGTAAATTAGGAAAAGGCTGGGACCTAAAACGCTACCTTGCGGCACGCCGTAAGAAACCATCGTATCATCACTGCAGTATTGCCCTAACCTAACCCTCTGCTTCCTATTTGATAAATAGTCTTTCAGAAGATTGAGTGGAGTTCCTCTTATTCCGATTCTCTCAAGTTTGTTGTTCAGGAGTGGAACAGAGACGGTGTCAAATGCCTTTTTGAGATCTAAAAAGATGGTCAAGCATTTATCGCCGTTATCAAGATGATTAGTTATAAGTGTGCTAAGAGCTGTTACAGCATCTTCAGTGGATATATTGTGTCTAAAACCAAATTGAAACGGGGAAAGCAAATTAAAAGTATTTAGATATTTAAGGAGCCTAGTATTAATTAATTTTTCTAGTATTTTAGAAATTGCAGGAAGGACAGATATGGGCCTATAATTGTTGACATCGTCTCTGTTTCCACCCTTATGAACTGGAGTAATAATCGATTCTTTAAGAGGATCCGGAAAGATGCCGTCTCTAAAGCAGAGGTTTGCAAGATGGGCAATAATGGGGACACATTCCTTACTTATAAACTTAAGAAATCTTGTTGAAATATTATCATAACCTGGAGCACTGTCAGACTTTAAGCTCATCAATGTTCTTTCCACTTCATTAGGATCAGTGTCCAGAAGCACAAATGAATTGAGTTGTGTCAAGATTGGGTTATTTGAGAGGCCATTATTATTTACGCTAGGTTGGATTTGCTGGGCTAGGTGTTTACCGACATTTGCAAAAAAATTATTAACATAATTTGCCGATTCAATAGGCGAGGGTTTATTGTTGATCAGTTCAGAGTTCTCACTTTTAGATTTGTTAGTGTAAGTCATTGATTTGATGTTTTTCCAAAGTAACTTGCTGTTTGAGATTGAATTAGTCAGAAGCTCTCTCTCATATTTTCTTTTCAGTTTTTTAATTAAGTTATTGCAGTGATTTCTGTATCGGTTGTACGTAATTTTAAGTATTTCATTGTGTGGGTCCATCTTACTTTGTTTTTGAAGTTTGTTGC
This sequence comes from Agrotis clavis, assembly GCA_954870645.1. Classification (NCBI taxonomy): domain Eukaryota; kingdom Metazoa; phylum Arthropoda; class Insecta; order Lepidoptera; family Noctuidae; genus Agrotis; species Agrotis clavis. The sequence continues at coordinate 28,339,797 of OX940921.1, forward strand.
GGTTTTTTATGCAACGTAGCATTCCAGGGGTAACCCAAGGTTTAATAATACGTTTACTGCTTGCGATTTTATTATGAGTAGTGTTAAGATTAATAGATTCAGTGAGTTTTTTAATGAGTTGGTCAGTAAGTAGGTACATTGGGGTCGTTGCAAGACAGTAATTCTGCTAAGTTTTGTTGTTGAATATGTTGTAGAGCTTCTTCATAATTAATGCGAGTTGTAGACTTGTTTGTAATTTGTGAATATTTTTGTTTACGTAGGGTTATAAGTGTAGTGTAGTGATCAGTAATAGTAGTGTGTAGGATTGCTATAAATGCAGAGACTTTTTTTTTATTAATCTTTAGCATAAAATGATCCAAGCAATTACTTTCTCTGGTGGCAAGGGTATGCCCTGGTAGTATTCCATGTATCGACAGCATATTTAGATAATTTACTCTGTTTTTAAATCCTTGAGATGTCTCTGTGTCTGTAGGTCTAATATTGATATTTATGTCTCCTGCTATTACTATATTTTTTTGCGATGTTAGAGTTTCTAGGTGAGTACAGAGTGAATCGACAAAGTTTTCAGTTTTCATGTTCGATGGAGACCGATAGATACCCAGTATATGATAATTCAGTATGTCTATCTGAAGGCAGGACGCTTCGGCTAATTCAATCTCTCTAACTTTCGGTTTTAGCGTGTTTTTGACATAGGCGATTACACCATCATTTTGGTTTATGTAGCGAGTTGAGGCGTGACAGTGATAATTACTGAGCTGGGGAATGGGTTTATTAGGATTTAATCTGCACTCTGTAAGGATTATAATATCAGTTTCAAACTTAAAAGTAGATAGATGAAGCACAAAATCATCAAAATTACAGTAAACGCTTCTTATGTTTTGTGCGATAATAGTCAAGTCGTTTTTTTCCACTGATATGTGATTAGATATCTCAAAGGAGTTACATTCGATAGCATGCGCAATCTGAATATTGTCTATATCATTTATAGTTTGTAAATCGTCATCCATTTTTAGATAAATACGGTAGAATAAACGTCAAAATCAAGTTATGCGACGGTGTAAAGGTTGATGGAAAGTGCATGAAATAGCTGTAAGAGGTGATTTCATGGCTATTGAAGGACCACTGAGCTTGAGTAATGATTTTGTTAAAGTTTATGTATTTAGGTATGAGTAGTTGGATTATGTTGTGAGTCAGTGTAAGAGTATAAGAGTGTATGGTTTGTTTATGAGGTTTTGAAATAATGCTTTTGTGTTTAGACAAACAGTTTATAAGAGTATCCACGGAGCCATTACATATTAATGAGAGATAACCTATCAGAAAATAAAATACAGTATAATAAAGAACATTTAAAAAGAATGGCAACTTTACCACTCGAGTGAGGTGTGGTTGAAGTTTGAGGGCAAAGGATAATAGTCACTTCCCTACCATTAGTTGGTGCACTTGGTCCTCACTTCTCACAGTAATTGGTTGTGACTGCTCGTCTCTCTTTAAATATACCTTACCATAGGCAGTCCAGCAGAACTTATATGCTCCGGATCTCGTTAAATCTCTGGCAAGGAAGTGTAGACGGGAAGCTTTAGGGGTCAGATGATCTGCTATAAATATAGGTGTGTCCTCTTGGGTTTTAAAGCCCAGGTGTTTGCAGCATAACTTATCCTTGTGTTTAATGTTAAATGCCTTTCCCATTGCCGTGATTTCTGTCTTCAGTATCGTAGAGCCCGTTTCCACTATAATTGGGGAATTTTGGATTTCAGTGGTTTTACCACGCACTCTATAAATGTCCTTAATATCGTATCTGGTTATCTTGCAGTCTAAGTTTTGGGCAAGGCACATAACCATCGCTATGAGGTCTTCTTTAGACTCATTATTTTTACGTGGGACGTTTTTTACTACAAAATTCGATTTGCGAGCTCCCATTTGAGTTTCCTCCAGTTTGTTCTCCAAAATAGTGATATACTTCCTATCTTCCTTGGCTTGTGTTTCTAGTATATTGATTTTTGATTGGAGCTCTTCGTTCTGTGCAGTAACATATGCGATTGAATTCTCAATTTTGGTGTTGGATTTTTGAATTTCATTCAATGTGAGAGAAATTTGTTGTATCTCATTAGCCTGTCTTCCTGAGAAGATTTCCATCATCTCTCTCATTGCTTTCTTAAATTCATCCAAGTGCTCACGTATCGCATCGTCATCCCAGCTCCTTTTCACCCGTTGAAACACATAATTAGGCGGCGTACTTAGTAAATTTGTATCCGATGCTGCTTTATCCATAGGTGAGTTCATGGCAACTTTTGTGTTAATCGTCGGCGCGTAGCACTGGTGACGGCCGCAAATACTCGTAGCTGATCTTCGTAGCTCGTAGCCGGTGACGTATGCCGCGTAGCACAGCTCTCACGTAGCGCAGCCGCAGTATTGTGAAGAGTGTGCAGCGCGCGAGGTGACAGAGACGACAATTATTTTGTTGACGATTGCACTCCTCGCACAGACACTCCGCGTACCACGGGTTTGCCTTTCACTTTTACTTCACTTGTTGCAGATTGTAAGTTATTGATGTTATAATAAGTCATATATTAGAGTAACTTGGAATTAATTAAGTGATAATATTTAAATAAAAATCGGTAACACGTCTGCTCAAGGCAACAGCACGGACGGAAGGGGCATACAAACGTTTTCACCCCTGTTCACCCCCTTAGAGGAGGATTTTCGCAAAATCCCTTCTTAGTACTCACCTACATAATAAATTGCAACTACCGACCAAAATTCAGGTTATACGTTTAGCGGTTAAAGAAACTCCCCTTAAAACTTGAATACCCCTTTTCACCAACTTAAAGGGTGATTTTCGAAAAATCCAAAAACACGTGTTTCTTTAATTCTTATCTAGTATCTAAATACTGATTTTTAAATTCATCAGCTCACGCGTTATGATTTTCCCATACAAACTTTAACATCGTCTAGATTACCAATGGAGGGTAGTTTTAAAAAAATAGTGGTGCTAATCTTATTTATTTACTAGTGTTCTTATTCGTGGTAAGTTTCAAGTTTATAAACCCAAGGAATAAGATTTTTCATACAAACGTTTTCACCCCTTTTCACCCCCTTAGAGGAGGATTTTCGCAAAGTCCCGTCTTATTGCCACCCTACATAGAATACTGCAACTGCTGTCCAAAATTCAAATTTCTGCGTTTAGCGGTTTCGGCTGTAGTCGAGTCAAAATAAAAAACCCTGTTCTTTTATATACAGGGTGTTTCTTTAAAATGGGACAAAAGGGAGAAATCCGAATCCATAAGAGATACGGGAAAACTATCTTAGAAACCTTTAGCTCTTTTTTGATATTGCCAATTTTGGCGTTTTTATTTTTTTGGTCAAGTGTGAGTTGTCCACAGAAATGAGTGAAATTGGCCAAAAATTTTTTTAGTGCCGTTCGGCTTTGTTTCATGTAAGGATAATTTCATTGTATCACAAGAAAAAAATCGAGACAGCGGAAGTTGGTCAAATTTTGCAAAATATTTTTTTCATACAAATTGTTTGAACGAAAAAATTATCACTTTTTTTTATGATGTTATTTGATTTAGTGTCTATTAAGTATCATTTCATTGTATGGAAAGGAAAATGTCTGGGCAACAGAAGTGGGTCAAATCTAATGAAATACTGACTACTACTGATAAACTTTATGCTATTAGAAGAAACTTTACTGATCTTTTGACCCACTTCTGTTGCCTAGACATTTTCCTTCCCATACAATGAAATGATCCTTAAAAGACACTAAATCAAATAACATCATAAAAAAAGTGATAAAGAACAATGCGTCAAAATGGTCCAAGTAACCAATACGCATGAAATGATTTTTTTATGATAGTTCATAGTCCAAATCTTAATAAAAAAATATTTAAAAAAATCCAAGTAATCGGGTAACATGTACTTACACTCAGGTCGAAAAGTTTTAATTATTTTTAAATAGATTTTTGTGTATACGAAGTAATAAATAGAAAAAACGTAGTGTGAGTCACAGGTACATCATACCAGCACTGTATATATAAGAGATAAGCGGTGTGCTTCGAACTAACAAGCCGAAAGTTGGCATAATTACGAAAAAACTGAAGCATTTAGGGTAGGTTCGTTTTCTTGTGGGGAATCATCAAGTTAATCCTCCCTCTCTGAACGTAGCGGAAGGAACTGTCACAATTGACTGTCTAAAAACCCCGTAGTAGAAAAGTTTTGTTTACCAAAGCCGACCTTTCGCGCACGGCATTGCTCGAGGCCAAGCTGCGGGGCGAGACGGAGTGGGAAGCGGTCGCCTCCTCCTGCGAAGCAGTCATGCTCGCGAAGGAGGAGGCGGGCCGCGTGAGGCAGATGACAGCGTTCTCCCTCGACCCCAGCTGCAGTGGAAGACGCCCACGGCGACGGACGCCGGCAGACGATTTCCGGCCACCGCAGGCGCGGGTATGCGCTCGCTGTCCAACCGTGGACCATGCCCGGTTCCACGTGCGCCTCAAAGAGTGTCTGCATAATGACGGGGCCCCCCTGTAGAGGGCCTAAGCCTGCCGGGGTTGCAGGACTTATCGCATTACCATGAACATGGAACGTTAAGGGCTATTGAAGGACACCGTGAATTTTAGTCAGTACGAGACTGACAGTCCTTCCCACCCTGCCCTGGGTGGGAGGATTTATTTGATTTTACCACTTATAAAAAAAAGGTTTACAAAGGTATCTTCATTATACAGGGTGAATTTTTAAACTGAGCATGTGCAAGCAATGTTCAAAGGAATCTCGAGGCCGATTTTGATGAAAACTACATGTGGATTTTTGATAAATCTTATTTCTTGGCCAGGAATCGTATAGATGTTTAAGAAAAATTATTTGGCAAACTATATACTTCTTCGTTCCTCCCCTCCCCTATATAGCGTGTCAATCCAGACTCGGTAGAGCACGCCGATATTATGGCTATACATATATTAATAGACAGAGGTAAAACAGGTATCGAACCTATAGTTCAATATTACTGTAGCTGTTTGACCGGTAGTCGTACGTTGGGAAACGAAATAATTATTAATTGTGACACCTAACATGTGATTTGTAAACTGTTTGTCTGAACAGTCAGAAATGTTAACATCTTAACACCTACCTTTTTTTTGTCGTGGTAAAATCATCAAATGCGGCCACCCACCCAGAGCAGAGCGGGAGGGGACTATCAGACTTGTATTGTCTAAAATCTACGTTATCCTTCAATAGCTCTTTACGTTTCAGGGTCACGGTTAGTCGGTAAGTCCCGCGACCCCAGCAGACTTTGGCTCTCTAAGACGGGGCCCCGTCATGCTGACATTATTAGAAGCGCGCGTAGAATACAATGCGCCGTCGACACGGGCATGGTCCATGGTCGGACAGCGAGTCGTCCATTACTCGCCGCCCGCATGCGCCCACGCCTACGGTGGCCGGAGATCGTCTACCGACTTCGTCGTCGTAGGCATCCACCACTGCGATGTAAACACCTAGCTACATGTGGTGACATATTATATTAATGTCTTTGACTGTACCATTGTACCTAGTCTTGATTAAAACGCACGTATGCTCACATACATAAGTGAATAAACACGTAAAATAGATATACCAGAATAAAAAATCCCTTGAAAACATTTAAGTATCATGAACTTGACTGTACTAATACCCGGTTCATTAAAATAAAAAAACATTTATTTTCATGAATCTTATGACAAGACCTACCTAAAAAGACATCCACTACGTGTATTGGTAATATGGACCACCTTCCATACAAATTTGCCCATTGTCCTTTTTTCGTTTAAACAATTTGTATGAAAAAATATTTTGCAAAATTTGACCAACTTCCGCTGTCCCGATTTTTTTCTTGTGATACAATGAAATGATCCTTACATGAAACAGAGTCGAACGGCATTAAAAAAATGTTGGCCAATTTCACTCATTTCTGTGGACAACTCACACTTGACCAAACAAATAAAAACGCCAAAATTGTCAACATCAAAAAAAGAGCTAAAGGTTTCTAAGAAAGTTTTCCCGTATCTCTTATGGATTCGGATTTCTCCCTTTTGTCCCATTTTAAAGAAACACTCTGTATATATGTAGATTAGTGCTCAAACCAGTGCATAGATTATGTTTTAAACGAAAAAAAGTTTTACTCATCGAGTTAAACAATAAGCTATTTTTAGGTATCACGTGGTATGCTGAAGGGGGAAGAGCAATTCTATGGTACGTTCAATTTCGTTAACAAATTGCAACAATACTGTAAATCGACCAAAAAATGATAGTATGTTTCAGATAAACACGGATCTTTGAAATTAATGTACCTAGCTCAAACAAGGACGTTTCCTATGCAAACTATGTAGGTAGTTAGGTACCTACTTATAACATTATTGATATAAACTAATATTATAATTGCAAGTATGTTTGTATTTTACATTTTCATGCAAACTACCTACTGAATCGATCGTCCCAAAATTTAGCATTACGTTGTCAGGAGTATAGACACGGATATAGGTAGGATATATAAAAGGATAGGAAAAAAAAAACAAGTACGTACGTATTCCAGATGGCGCCACTCACACGATCTGTATTGTTTCTTAAATTCTAAATTAACGCAAGCGAAGCCGTGGGCAAACACTAGTTAATGTATAATTTCACAACACTTTGGATACAATTTACGACTGTAGGTAGGTACCTACGGAACTACAAGTCCGATTTAAAGTAATTCTTGTTTTGTTGTACTAGGTATTGTTCAACTTAAGGGAATACTGCAAGTTTCATCAAAATCGGTTCAGTAGAAAATTATAGGGTCAATGGTTGGGTGTTTTACCCTACTTTGTTTTTTTTTTACTTAAATCATAATTTCATTATCTTAATTTTTAAAAGTTAGGTACTTTATTCTTTGTGTTATTTTTAATACATTTTTAAAAAGATATTGATAATTAAAATTGTTTTTTTTTTTTAATATGTAATTACTAATATAAGGGGCATTTCACGTGAAGCGGACAGGGAAAAAAAAGTGAGGTTGTGAAAATCGATCATATTCGGCCCATTTATACTTCTAGTAGGTACTATCGCGTCCACCGCCGCTTTACCACCACTAAGCTCATTTTTGCTTGCACACTTACAACATAGACACGCTCTCTAGCCCCGCCCCGTTTCCTTTGTATAGAAATAATGAATGAAATACAATACCGATCGGCGGAGCGCACTGACGGACGACGCACACCAAACGAGTTTTTTTTTTTCAAACTGCTATTTTGTTATAAAAATACTTTAATTTAAATTGGCCTGCGTTACTGATCATGTTTGTCTTTAAAACTTTGTTGAAATTGGCTTACGTTACGTTGTGTTTGTGTGTCGGAAATCCGGAATAGTTATACAGAATTCTGTATTTTTTTTTTAATTTGCTATAGGAAACTTAAAAAAAAATCTTATAATAGTGACAGGCAATAGGTAAGCTAGCGTAGTGTTTGTAATCCCGTTAAATTTGAAATTTTAAATGAGGGCTTAGCAGGTAAAAAGTTGATCTGATCTAGCTGGATTTCATCTTTGTGAAAATTCCTTGCCTGTTAGTCGTGAGCGGAGCTCGGTCACCCAAATATTTTACTAATCTAAATATAATATTTTTTCTAACTAGAAATTTGTTTGTTAAATCTTATTATCGTTTAGGTATTAATTAAAAATGAAATAATGTTAAGGGTTTATCAATTATACATAAACTAAATAAAACAAACAGATATTCATAAAATATTTATTAGCTGAAAAGGGATACCTTTTAATTGAAACAAAATTATATCTATTTTACCCTTTATATACACCTATTTTGGTGTTATATATGACAGACTATAAAACTGCGGTTCGGGCCCGATTTCTTTTGTCATAATATAGATATTAGAACAAAGCATGTTTTTACTTCGGCATGCAATTTGACACAAAGAAATTAGTTAGGTATGCAAACAAAAGGCGGGCGCCTTTTGTTAATATTTTTTAGCAAAAAAATAAAGCTACAAACATAATACCTAATGCGCTTTGTTATTATCACTCTTTAAACTTCGTCGGCAAAGGATTAAAATTCTTTGATACCCTTTGATATTTCTAATTGCTTTGTTATATTGAGATATAACTAAAAATGGGAGTTCGGGTTTCTCCAAGATATTGATATCATTTTTCAATCAAACTAATCTGAAGCTCATTCGATATATTCGTAAATAAGAGAAAGTAATACTTAATGTTTCCATTGGCATTGAAAAAATAAGATTAAATTTTTTTTTCAAGAAAGTTATTAACGAATTAGAATTAATTGGATACTAATTATGAATCACGTTAAGCGATTCATATTAGTATCCAATTATTCAAAAGTTCCGCGCGCCAAAGTTCGTCAGAAAAATTCGCAAAAAAAATGTACAGAGGATACGTCACGAAGCTGCGTAGCGCAGATTGCAACTAATTATGTTGACGCTTTCCTGATAGGCCCACACTTTAAGGGGGCGTGGCTCAGCGCCTCCGCAAGGTTTAAGCGAAAAAATTTTTAAATGGTCATGCTTAAATGGCGCCGATAGTACCTATGCATGTGAACACAATTTTTTTTTTTGTATAACATATATTTCAGAAGTTATGGGTTTCTAAAGAATTATCGTAATTGTAATTTAAATTTTTTAAAGTAGTTTTTCGAATTTATCAAATTTACAATAAAACATTTAACATAGCGATACGTATTAGAAAACTACTGTTATTTTTAACAATAAAATAAAAAAATAAAAAATATTTTTTTTTCGTGTCCAAAACCGGAAGTAAAGTTTTCAAACCTGAATTTCAGTCACTTCGACCATTTTTATTTTTATTTCTTCAAAATAAAGCGTAAAGTATATTAAAAATGCCATAGAACACTCAGAATGGGATCTCTATTAGTTTAGGAGTTAGAGTGATTAATGTACATACGCGTCGCAATGGGCCTGATATCTGTCACTAGCTTAGATCGGTTGGTGTGCGCGAAACAACAAGTCTTGTTTAATTGCTGTGATATAATAATTATAACATAATAAAACAACATTGTAACAACACAAGAACTGGTTTATTTTGTAATTTTTAACCGACTTAAAAAAAAGTAGGTTCTCAGTTCGACCTGTATATCTGCATGTATGTTTGTCCGCGATTATCTCGCGTTTGGCTGAACGAATTTTGATGCGGTTTTCAGGAAAGTGTTCATTACATTCTAAAGAAGGTTTTAGTAAATAACACTAATAGATATCCCGGGACGTTGCCCGCTTGGATCAGTTTTTGCTTACTTTGGTTGTAGATTTTCAGAGACGATTGCATGTTTGTCCGCGATTATCTCGCGTTTGGCTAAACCGATTTTAATGCGGTTTACAGAAAAGTCTTTGTTACATTCTGGGGAAGGTTTTAGTATATAACAATAATAGATATCTCGTGAAGTTGACCGCATAGATTCGTTTTTGTTGCTTACTAGGATTGTAGATTTCCAAAGACGCCGATTAATAGTACATTACTGCCGCGGCCTATAATGGCTACTTTGCTGGTCGCACTGATGATGGCCGACAGCGCAGCGTAGCGCAGCTCCAGGCCGACACAGCGAGGACAGCAAGGGCTGCAATGATGGCCAAGCTGGAAGGCCTAGAGCGTAGCTAGGCTATAGCTCGAGGCAATCATAACGTGACCAGCGAAGTAGACATAGTGGGCCAAGGCTTGTATAGTGCTTTACTCAAAAATGCAAGTACCTAACCTACATAAAACCAGCAAGTGATTTAAATAAAATATATATTAATTAACTAGAAATTTACTTTAAATAACAATTATGAAAAATACAGTAACTAAAATTCAACACCGACTTTCCTGGTTTCATATTACTTACTAATAGTTTGCGATAATTTTAATGCGATGTTTGACTGCTATATTTTCTTCATTTATTACTTCATTTACATAAAGCAAAAAAGTCACTAAATAAAAATAAAAAATTCGCTGAACCGCGCTTTTGTTCCTTCTTTGTATTTTTTTTTTAATAATATGGAATACAATCTTTTTGTGCCTACCTCTTTATATACAAACAGCTGTGTTTTAAATAAAATCTTTTTGCATTTGTTTTTTTAAAACGTTGAAACGTCAAAATAGCGGCCGGCAATGTTTTTTCCGGCCTAGTAGAGCGGCCAGCAAAAACATTGCCGGCCGCTACTTGAAACAGACCGGCAAAGTCTACTTTGCTCAAACAAGATTGTCAAAATAATGACCACATTACATATATTTTTGAGTAAATGAAGATTTTCGTTGAATATCTAAACTAAAAAATTTTTTGAAAAAAAGGGAACCGACTTCAAAACCAAACACAAAAAAAACGATAAAATAACTTTTCTTTCGGAAGTCGGTGACTTTGTTTTTTTTTTATTTCATTGAGTTATGGCCACCGACTTCCGAAAGAAAAGTTATTTTATCGTTTTTTTGTGTTTGGTTTTGAAGTCGGTTCCCTTTTTTTTCAAAAAGTTTTTTATTTTTCCCTTTTTAGTTGCGATATTCAACAAAAATCTTCATAAAATCGGCTTCTTTGAAAATCTACAATCCTATTAAGCAACAAAAACGGATCTATGCGAGCAACTTCACGAGATATCCATTATTGTTATATACTCAAACCTTCCCCGAAAACTGCATCAAAATCGGTTCAGCCAAACGCGAGATAATCGCGGACAAAAATGCAATCGTCCCTGAAAATCTACGATCCAAGTAAGCAAAACGGATCCACGCGGGCAACGTCACGGGATATCTATTAGTGTTATATATTAAAACCTTCTCCAGAATGTAACAAACACTTTCCTGAAAACTGCATCAAAATCGGTTCAGCTAAACGCGAGATAATCGCGGACAAACATGCAATCGTCCCTGAAAATCTACGATCCAAGTAAGCAAAACGGATCCACGCGGGCAACGTCACGGGATATCTATTAGTGTTATATACTAAAGCCTTCTCCAGAATGTAGAGAACACTTTCCTGAAAACTGCATCAAAATCCGTTCAGCCAAACGCGAGATAATCGCGGACAAACATACATACATACATACATACAGGTCGAACTGAGAACCTACTTTTTTTTTCGAAGTCGGTTAAAAAAAAGGGAACCGACTTCAAAACCAAACACAAAACAACTGTTGTTATTTTGGAAGTTGTTCTTTCGGAAGTCGGTGGCTTTGTTTTTTATTTCATTGACTATGGACTCCGACCTCCGAAGGAAAAGTTATTTTACAGTTTTTTTTTGTGTTTGGTTTTGAAGTCAACAACCCGTGGCCTTCTTGTTAGAAGGACCAGTTCTAGCATAGATTCCCATTGTAAAGTTCTAAAAATTACAAAATAAACCAGTTCTTGCGTTGTTACAATGTTGTTTTATAATGTTATAATTATTATATCACAGCAATTAAACAAGACTTGTTGTTTCGCGCACACCAACCGATCTAAGCTAGAGACAGATATCAGGCCCATTGCGACGCGTATGTACATTAATCACTCTAACTCCTAAACTAATAGAGATCCCATTCTGAGTGTTCTATGGTATATTTTTAATCCCACCAAAAACATTACATGTAAAAAAATGCCAAGTCTCTCGATGCAGTCTTTCCATCGTAAAAAGTTTTGAGATCTCATAGAAGCCAAGTCCTATTCAAATTATTTTGTAGTTATAAATCAACATTTAGTAATTATATCAATAGTTTTCTTTATATTATAATTATAGTGACTTGGCAATGAGCACAAGAAGAAACAAATAAAACGGCATATTTGGAGGAGTTGAAAGTTAAGTAATCTTAATTATTGTATTAGAACATGTAGTCGGTAGTGACCATCATGATTCACACATAACAAATAATCTGATCACAGGTCTCGTCAGTAACATTTGCACATTAATTCCAGGCAGCAAGCAGCTTTTAATTTGTGCTCATTGCCAAGTCACTATAATTATAATATAAAGAAAACTATTGATATAATTACTAAATGTTGATTTATAACTACAAAATAATTTGAATAGGACTTGGCTTCTATGAGATCTCAAAACTTTTTACGATGGAAAGACTGCATCGAGAGACTTGGCATTTTTTTACATGTAATGTTTTTGGTGGGATCTCATTTATTTTTTGTAAGTGTATTTCTTTCTTTTTTTTTAGGTGTCCTCATAATTTCTTGGACTTCAGCTACTTTTTTACTTAGGACCCATTCTCTATCTAACAAACGAAATAGAACTAAACTAACTAACAAATAACTAAATAATATATTATATATCTACTAACTTACAAACTAAATGTAACTAAACTAAATAACACGTAAACAACTACATAATGTAACTATGTCTATGTTATATTAATAAACTATTTTCCTAAATAACTGTTTCAGTAACAATAATAAATCTACTATCTAATCCGGCTAACTTAAGTTCTCCGAATAACGCTACAATATTTTTTTAGTTTCGAAATGGTTGTTCATAGATAGATGGCGCTATCAAATGAAAATTGTCGAATTATTTTAAAGAACTACTTAGACTGCGCTCTGTAACGAAACCATAGCGCGATTCAGACAGGTACAACGCCATCTATCGAGCGCACATACAACATTTATCGCAATACAATGGAGTTTTAGCTTTATTAATTTAATGAATTATGAACTTTATGTATTAATTTGTATTAACTATAGTCTATGTATTACATTTATATTATTCTTTTCTATTCTATGTATGCATAAACCACGAACAAAGTTAACAATGCAGTCAAAATCCATACACAATGTTCTTGCCAAACCGCAAATATAAAATTGTTTTCTATGGTATATTATTTTTTAATGTTTTTGTAATTTTTCCTTTATATGTGGCTAATGACCTATCTTGGTGCAAAATTTGAAGTTTCTAAGTCTGCTAGAAGTACCTTAGATTTTTGATGATCGGTCAGTGAGTCAGTCAGTCAGTGAGTGACAGAATGGTGTAACTTTGATCGACTGTAACTCCTAAACTATTAATTCGTTTGGCATGTAATTTCGAACTTAAGCTTGTTTTAATGCCTACTATTATTCACCGAAAACCTAAACTCCTAGCTTTGTCCACGTCGAAGATATAGGGGGGGCGAAACAGCCGCGAATCGCTTCGAGAAAAGATGGTACGGCCGTGCCCTTTGCTCGAGACTTGGCGGGGCACTGCCGTGCCCCCAGATATACTTTAAGCTATATTTTGAAGAAACAAAAATAAAAAAACTTGAGAGGTGTCAAGGGACACCCGGATGGAACGAAGTTACTGTATACCCTCAACAAAAATAATCGTCGCGACTCCACTCCAGTCCGGTCCGGTCCGGTCCAGTCCAGTCCGGTCCGGTCCGGTCCGGTCCGGTCCGCTCCAGTCCAGTCCAGTCCAGTCTAGTCCAGTCCATTCCATTCCATGGTGATAAACACATTACTCTCCTTTGCGTCGCGCAGTCGGATAAAAGTGTCGTGACAACTTTTCGTAAGAATTTTTTCCGTCCAGCCCCCTTTCACAACGCGCGATAAGGAACTTCGTTCCAAAATAAAAATGGTCGATGTGACTGAAATTCAGGTTTGAAAACTTTACTTCCGGTTTTCGACATGACAAAAAAATATTTTTCAAAATTTTATTTTATTGTTAAAAATAACAGTACTTTTCCAATACGTGTCGCTATGTTAAATATTTTATTGTAAATTTATTAAATTCGAAAAACTACTTTCAAAAAATTGAAATTACAATTACGACAATTCTTTAGAAACCCATAACTTCTGAAAAATACGTTATACAAAATAGTACATTATGATATAAGTGCGGTAAGTTGATTATTACAGCAGAGGCGATATTGGTAGCACAAGCCGTAAGGCGAGTGCTATAAGAAAGCAGAGGCTGTAATTATCAAACCGCACGTATGTCATACGACGTTTTATAACACATTTGTGAGTAAATAAATAAAATCATTACATCGAAAAGGAAAAGCAAGCGGAATAATTTTTACTTTTCACAAATTAGCGATGCGCGCGCACCAGCATCTTTTGTTTATGGCAAAGGCACAAAAAACAGCCAGTATTACTAATAAAGTAAATTAATTCTTTTGTGGTTTTATTACAGATAAATGGTTGTAATTAATTGTCAAAATTAATTAAATTAAAGAATAAAATGTTTATTTATTATATTTCATCTCCCAAATTTAATTTTAATAATAAAATGTTGACCGCTTTTCTGACATAAAAACTCTTTGCTAAGATTTAAAAAAGTACCGTTCGTTTTAGACGGAGCATCTTGACAAACCGTGCGATTTACTTTACCATTACCGCACTAGTGCGTTTTACTTTACCATTACGCACTAGTGCGTAATAAGATACATTACGATACTGAAATAGGTGCAGTAAGAAACCTTTTACGAGCAAATGTGTTATAAAAAATATTTTGTGTTCACATGCATACCTACTAGAAGTAAAAATGGGCCGAATATGATCGATTTTCACAACCTCACTTTTTTTTCCCTGTCCGCTTCACGTGAAATGCCCCATAAGTTCGATGGTTAGGTCTGTGGCTAATGTTGTGTGTACCTAGTTCGTTATGTTCTCCTTAATAATAAAGTTTTGTTGGTATTACAGAAAACAAAAGTAAATTATTTCGATTTGTGGGGTAGACACAAATATGTTAGTTCGATTCGAGTCAAATATAATAATAGAACGTTGTTGATTCCTGGTTATTGTGTGTGACGAGTGTTTAAATCTCCGATTAAACTTGTTCATCATCATCATCATCATCATATCAGCCGTAAGACGTCCACTGCTGAACATAGGCCTCCCCTTTAAGGGGGGGGTTTGCCCATAATCGCCACGCTGGGCAGGCGTGGTGGCGATCGCAGAGACGTAGCTTCGCGCCGAGGATGCTGCTGCCCATCCTCGCCCTGTGCCATTTTAGCTACGTCAGTTAGAATGGTTATACCGCCATTACTCGGTTCTGGTACCTTAGTCGGCTCTTACGACACCTGGTACAAAGGGGGATACTATTCTACTCTGCCGGTATCTAACTTAACTTGTTATGATTACCGATTTGAAGTGAAATAAAAACAATAGGATTTTTTATAACATATAAACATTGAGGGTGAATATTCCAGCCCTGCATAAATGTGGCTTAAGTACCTATAACGCGTAGGGTAGGTATAATGAGGATGATACTTGGATGATATCTATCAGACGTCATCGGCGTTTCTTACTCAAATATAAATTGTCTGTTTAAAAATTAAAACCCCGACGCTTATGGCGAAAAAAATATGAAACTAATTAGGTACTCCTACCTACTATATCAGTAGTCCTGAGCGATGCGAGACTTTTTGTTAAATGGTCTTAAGTTTTTTTAGTAAGAAGTTTTCCTAAAAATAAAACTGATCAATCTTCAAGGAAATCATTGTCTGTCGAGACTCCTTTCAACGTTTTTCGATGCTCCCCATAGTTTCAGATATAGCCATCCACACCCAGTTGAAAATTTCATCCTGTATGTTTATATGTACCTAATACCTATCGACCCTATCGTACACAAAAAAATAATTCGCTGTTATTTAATAACTTATGTAGGTATAGGATTTATATTAGGATCTGTTATCTCTGTGTAACAGTATCTAACAGCGATATCAGGAATCGTGTATATAATACCTATAATCGTTAAAGTCAACCCTATAACAGCTATAACTAGGGTTGCCAGACGGTCGGGAATTGGCGGGATTCTCCCGAATTTTCGTATGTCCTTCCGACTCCCGACAAAGCAAATAACCTCCCGAAAAACAAGTTCGATAATTTTAAGTTCACATTTTCGTCAAACGAAACTTGCAAACCACTTGGGCGCTTGCCGCAGAGCGAAAAAACTAGTGACCGACCGAAATTTCGGTTTCGGTTTCGGGTTCGGCCTTAGTTTCGGTTTCGGCCAACATATAGCCGAAACTTTTATCGCTCAGTAGTTAAGTAAGTTAAATTTATAACATAGAAAAACAGCAATTTCTAAAAATCATCTATTCATGTTTGCCGTTTATCATGACTTCCCTGAATTTGATCCTTATTCCAAACACTATCGAATGGTGAAATAATACAGGTTGTGATTTTTTTTTTCCAAAATTAGCGGGTTCGATTCCTGGCCAGGAATTTTAATTTTTTCTAAAATCCAATGACGCAGTTTTAGTTTTCGGAAAAATTCGCCCTGTACAGTCGAATTCCAAAATCCTTTGTAAATTTCTCAACGCAATAGCTTGACGCTTCGCTGTGACTTACGTCCTTTTGTTATAAGTTGTTTTAATACTATACAAATCAAATCAACCTAAGGTATACTTCATAATTTCAAAGAGTTTCCTACAAGTAATGTTGGCGCAGTGGTAAACTATACCGCTCTGATAGTGCGTCTGACGAGCTGTGGCTCACGCCACATGTAGGTAGGTAGGTACATGTAGTAGGTGATTTGATCTCACGATCAAATCACCTACTTTGTGTTTTTTTTTTACCATTCATAATTTCATTTTCTTGATTTTTAATAGATATGAGCGCCGATGGTCAATCTGTCGGCGGCGGCGCGCCGACTTTTTGAAGTCGACGGCGGCGGCGTCGGCGGCGCGGCGTGACCTTTTTTTAACTACTTTAATTTATGAGAAGAAATAAAACAATTTTTTACGTATAATTAAGATTTATTATATAAATTATAATATTGACGAGACAAATTAAAAAAATTGGCAAGATAAACTAAAAAAAGATAATAAAAAATTTACATTAAAATTGCTGGTGGCTATATTTTTACTGTGAGCCTTGATGAGTATGCCAGAGGGTCATGGCTGTCCGGATGATCCGCGGATACCGCACGATCGCCGGCGAATCGGCCAATCTCCGGATCTGCCGGATTGCTGCCCTGGAATCTGGAGGCTACTGCCCTCCAGCGCGTCTAGAATGGCACGTGGTGGCGCAGCGCCGGGGCGTATCCCCGCTGCCTCGAGAAGTCGAGGCGCGGCGGTAAGAGCTCCGGCGCTATCTCAGGGCAGTATGGAGGGGACGACTGTCGCGACCGACGTCCGACCCCTCTTTGAGGAGTGGCTGGGTAGGCGTCACGGCGTCCTGATACCTACCGCATGACGCAGGTCCTCACTGGACACGGAAGTTTCGGGAGGTACCTGTTTCTGATGAGGAATCAGGAAACGCCTGGGTGTCACCACTGCAAGGATCGCCCGGAGGACACAGTAGAGCATACGGTGCAAGACTGCCCCGCTTGGGCAGAGCACCGACGTGTCCTCACGGCGGTGATAGGCGGAGACCTCTCGCGCCCGGCATTGGTCGCGGCCATGCTGTGGGGCGAGACGGAGTGGGAAGCGGTCGCCTCCTTCTGCGAAGCAGTCATGCTCGCGAAGGAGGAGGCGGGCCGCGTCAGGGAGAGGACAGCGTCCTCCTTCGGTGGAAGCCCACGGCGACGAACATCGCAAGACGAGCTCCGGCCACCGTAGGCGCGGGCATGCGGGCGGCGAGTACAGAGCAACTCGCTGTCCGACCATGGACCATGCCCGGGTCGACGGCGCGTTATGTTCCACGCGTGCCTCAAAGAGCGTCAGTATGATGACGGTGCCCCTCTCTAGAGGGCCAAAGCCTGCCGGGGTCGCGGGACTTATCTCATTACCGTGACCCCGGAACATAAAGGCTAAGTAAGGACACCGTGGAAGTCAGTACGAGTCTGACAGTCCCTCCCGCCCTGCCCTGGATGGGAGGACTCATTTGATGATTTTACCACGCTAAAAAAAAAGCCTTGATGAGTGCTATGAAACAAAACTATAACATTGTATAGTTAAGCTATAAACAAATGTACCTATATTAGCCATGTAAGATAAAAACAAAACCATAAGAAAATCATAAAACACACCTTACTTATTAAATAGGTTTTTTACCAGGTTAGTAACCTCGTAAAAAAGCTATCAACACAAGTAAGAAGGTACTAATTTAATTATTTTAATAAGAGGTACCTACATAAACTTACTGGGAAAATTGCATATCTTTTTCTTTCGCTTGTTTCAAACAAGCGTCGCAAAACACTTGGTCGCCCAACACTGTTCGTTTCTTTCCATAATATTAACAACTAACTGACCAAAATAGGTCCAACAAAAACTGTGTTTGTTTGTTTGCTGATAACTTGGACAACACAGAAATTGTAATGTCAAAGAGTTTCGTTTTATAAACGTCTACGTCTGGTGCCGCCATTTTGCCAGCATTTACTATCGTGCGTTCGGTTTGATCAGCGTGTTAGATTGAACTGAACGCCGCCCGGGTTCGGCGCGCCGGCGCCCGTGGACGGCGGCGGCGGCGCGGGAAAAATCACGGCGGCGGCGGCGCGCCGGCGCGGCGCTCATATCTAATTTTTAATAGTTACTTTATACTTTTTTTTATTTTTAATACACTTTTAAAAGGATTTTGATAGTTAAAATTACTTTTTTTTTATAATTGCTAATATTAGTTCGATCGTCATTAGTTTTGTGTGTAATAGTTTGTTATGTTCTCATTTATAATAAAGTTTTGTCGGTAGATCTCAGAAAACAAAAGTAAATTATTTGTAGGGTAGACACAAATAATATGTTAGTTCGTTTCGAGTCACCTACGAGTATAATAGAACGTTGTTGATTCCTGGTTATTGTGTGTGACGAGTGTTTGAATCTCCGATTAAACTTGTTATGATTTCCGATTTGCAGTGAAATATAAACAATGGAATTTTCACATATAAACATTGGTGGCGAATATTATAGCCCTACGTAAATGTGGATGAAACATAACACAAATATCATAATTGTATGAAACCGGACTAAGTGTGAGTTTAACATTTTAATTATTTCACATGTTAATATTCTTATTGATTCACAAGGGAACAAAATAAACTTTTTTTTTTGTTGCATGGAATTTTATGCCCGTTTTTTACTAATTTGAGGTCGCTGATTTCAAATCTACTTTCAGTTTTTTTCTAGCAGCTCTCGTTTTTGAGATACAGCTATCAGTCATATTTTAGTACTAATCACATTTAAATTTCAATTCTACCGAGCTGTTCTTTAAAACAATTTTTTGTTTAACAATGTCCAAGTCGACAAAGATCTGGTAGAACGATCCCAACTACTTTTGTAACATCTGTGGTGAATATACATTAAAAAATCGTGGACTAAGTGTGTCGGATTTCATAAAACAGATGTATTGTGATTACTTTCCTTTGGAATCCCTTTGGGCATCCGTGACAAGTACCTACTGGGTATCTCCTTGGGCAAGTAAAAGATGTGTGGAGTCTTTCAGATTATAGGGGAATAAGAAAAGACCCCATTGTGTGTATCAAACACCAATGATGTGGCATTAACTTTCCAATCATCAAGATGATTGCTATTCTGGTGTGGTTGATATAAACAGGATTTACAAAAGAAACCGTCCGAAACGGTTTTATCCTAATTTGTTATCTGTTACTCGACCAGCCTTGTACTCCGTCAATGCTCCAGTTTCCCAAGCTTCTTCATCTATACAAAATAATCCCGTTTTAGAAGAAAAAAAAAGCTTCTTCAAGTTATCATAGTGTTAAACGATTTTAACCCAGATATTTCTGCTGACCCCCAGCCCCTTAATCAGGAAGACCCCAGTGCATAAGTCAGAACCCTTGGTCTTTCTATAAAAGCATCGAAGAGCCTTTGGGAAAAATAACAAAAAAATTGTTGGGAAACAATTAGGTTGAAGCTATGTGGAGCATAATTAACTGATATTGTCACACTTCTAGCAGCTTGGTTGTGATATGAGCATCAAGGTACACTTCCTCCAAAGCCATTTAGACCGTTTCCCTGAAAATCATGGTGAATTGAGTGAAGAACAAGAGGAACGGTTCCATCGAAGACATTCGGGCTATGGAGGCACGTTACCAGGGTCACTGGAATGCTCCAAGATGGCGGATTATTGCTGGAGCTTCAAAAACAGCCCTCGTGAACCAAGTCAAGCAAGAAAATCTTTTAAAAGGTTTTTTTTTATAAGTTGTGGTTGATTTTCTAAGGGATTTCTTCAGAAAAAAACGATTTTTCTTAAAAACGCGTTTTAATGATATCTCAAAAACTAAAGCTGATACAAACAATCTGGCTTCCAGATCTGTAATCAGCACCCCGAGAAAGTATAATATTAGTCATAATATTTCATGCAACAAAAATGCTGTTCCCTTGTGTTATATAAGATTCCGTATTCAAAAGTGTTAAAATAGTTTTGTTTAAAAGTAAAAAAATCTGATTGATACTTAGTATGTGTTATTTATAGATTTTTCTTAATAGTAAAATAAATCAACAGCTGTATTTTATTAAAGATATTCCATGTTTTGTTCTAGTGTTGAAATACTGTGAGTCTGTGGGATATGAGAAAAAAAACAAAGCTTGAAGAGAGCGAAGTGGAACACTTGTTAAGGATAAGGATTGTTGTAAAGGATAAGCATGGACGTCATAATATGGTAAACGAAAACGAAGAATAAGGTTTCCTTCAATGAGTAACTGATTAAACACGATATTAATAACCGTTCACCGTGCACTCAAAACTGAAGGCTTATATCATCGAACATCAGCTAAAAACCGTTTATGTTTTACAGGAAAAAAAAAACGTTTAAGATTTTCTCAAGAATATTTTATGATATTATGGTTTTTGTTGTATTTATTGTATAGTAGATAGTTTTATTGACACTTAAATTTTATTTAGGATTAAGATTCGAGGTTATTAAGCTTCAATCCTCTTTTCGTAATGAAACAGATATTTAAGCTAATAGTAATCTCGATATCAGGGTATTTTTTATGAAGTGCGTAGTTTATTTATATCGTTACCGTAATTTATAACTTTATTTTTGCTAAATCGCACTTGGTGAAGCAGAAGAAACTTGATGTGCTCAAAGCACAACCTTTTTTTGGTACCGCGACCTGGGAACGCAAAGAGCGACTGGCTCTTTGCGTTCCAGGGTCGCGGTGCTAAAAACGTTTATATTGACACCGTAAAAAGGCATCGCGGCCCGGGAAAGCAAAGGACTGTGCGAGTCAGGGTGACCCAAGTCCCCAGCTCACTTCGCTCGCTCTTACTGCCCTGGAGCGCAAAGGGCAAATAGTCTATTAAATTCCAGGGTCGCGGTGTTATGTTACTGTTTATAAAATAATCGACTCAATTCGTCGTTGACTTTAATAATGATAACTTTAATATTTCTTTTGGTGAAGTAATTATACGATTTTATTAATTTTCTTAAAAGATAATAATTAAAATAAAATGTCCGCACTATAATATGTAAAAAAATACCCTGTATTTATTTATTTGTTAAAATATAATAAACGTTAGTAAGGGTTTATAAAGTCACTTTTTTTTACTTTTATTTCGATGTTGAATTTTCCTATTTATTTATTGTTTAGTAGCTTTGAAAATCCATTGAAGCATTTCATAATTTTGTTAAAATAATAAAAAAAAAACATCTACGAATTTATAATAAACTAGCTTCTGCCCGCGACTTCGTACGCGGATCCTGTTGCTTATGCCAGCGACAATGGGGTCGTCAAAATTGAAGATCTGAAACGTCTGATGTCGAATTCTTAGAGCCTGGGGACGGGAAAACAACGGGACGCGCATGACGATTCCAGACGTTCCAGATCTTTCATTTTTGTAAGTCAACAGGTAATGCCCATCAGACTAAACAACTCTTGCTAACATGTATTCATATATATGTTATAGTGTAGCTGCCCACCTTCCAATCCAAATGTAGAATTCCAAGAGCCCTCTTGGAATTCCACATCAGTTGTTCCAGGTCTCAATTTTCATACGTCAACAGAGAGTGCTCATTAGGCTGAACAACTCTTGCTAAGACGTCTTTCCTATATATGTTATAGTGTAGCTGGGCTCTTGGAGTTCCACATCAGGTGTTCCAGATCTTCAGTTTTTATACGACAACAGGGAGTGCTCATCAGGCTGAACAACTCTTTTTAAGACGTCATTACTGTATATGTAATAGTGTCCCTGGGCTCTTGGAGTTCCACATCCGGTGTTCCATATCTTCAAATTTATTTTCTCAGCAGAAAATGCTCATCATGCGGAACAATTTTTGCTATGGCGCTATTGTTGTATATCTTATAGTTTAGCTGACCTATTGCAGTTCTGCATCAGGTGTTCAAGTTTCCAAGTTAAATTATAGCCTATATGTTGCCTAGACTTAATAGCTATACAACAAAAAAAAAACAATCAAATCCGTCCAGTAGTTCCGTAGAATAGCGTGTATGGAGTAATTTCTCCCGTTTTCCTAACATTTCCCTTCACTGCTCTGCTCCTATTGATTGTAGCGTGATGAAAAGTATGCTATAACCAGCGCAGGAGCATGAAAAATAATTGTACCAAGTTTCGTCAAAATCCGTCGAGTAGTTTTTGTTTCTATAACGGTTATACAGACAGACAGACAGACAGACAGACAGACAGACAGACAATAATTTTATTAATTGCATTTTTGGCATCAGTATCGATCCCTAATCACCCCCTGATAGTTATTTTGGAAATATATTTAATGTACAGAATTGACCTCTCTACAGATTTATTATAAGTATAGAAGATATAATTATTTTATCACTATTAGACAACAAAAATATAATTATTGTTATAACATAATTATCACGCATTTTTTTTTATTCTAAACCCTTTAATAAACTATCATCATTATCAGAGACTTTAGTAAGATATTAAAAACGAAAAAAATCAGCCGCATAATTTTGTGTTACAACCGTGTTTTACAAAAGTGGAAACCGGTTTTTAACATTCCTTTGCATTCATTCGCAATGATCTAACATGTGCTGATAACTGTTTCTGTTGGGTTAAGTGGATTCACGATCAACAGAGTTCTGAGTTCGAATCTTAATAACGACGTTTGCAGTTTTTGTTTCTTTGATATCATCACAATGTTTTAATAAATAAATTAGATATTGGTTGTTTAACTGAGTAAACGAACAATTGATTAAAACTTACAAAAAGATTATCACTTCGTGAGGTTTGAACTCGCATCTTTTTGATCACAGTGATTTTGTAGTCTTAACGCTTAACCACTAAGTTAAATGGACATGCTTTACAACGTTGAAATTATGAATCCCATGCAATCAGTAGTTTATGATACATGTGTCTCTCGAAAGTAGAAGGTCATAAGTCAAACTAAACGTTAAGCTATTGCCTTGTAAGTGCGCCCAACCACTTTTGAGTGTGACTGTACATTGACACTTTTTCTTACGTGTTAACAAATGTAAAAAAAAAACAATAAAGGACATCATTTTTTTTGGGCCTTTTCTGAAAGTGCCGGCCAACGAAAAAAATTGGTACCTATGGGTAGTACTAGTCATTTGGAGCAATAGTTATTATGGCACAAAAGTTGTAGGATTGCTCTCGGCCAAGTTATACAAGTTCGAAGATTCGGAATTTTCATACATTTTTTTCATTTCTGAAAGTTCCAAAAATCACCAAATAATGATAAGTATTGCTAGAACTAGTGACTTCAAGCAATTCAACATAACGCCTGTAATCCCTGAACACCTCTGCCCAACCCGGGCAGAGGTGTACCGAATTAAATGAATAATAATCTGTTTATTTTTTGTGAAAAGTAATAAAAACATTTTAAAATATACAAATCAGCTGGTGGGACCAGCATCGGGAACAGAATCGAAGCTGCCTGTGGTAGGCCTCGCAACCTCCTAACAATACAAGTCGTGACCAAAAGTACTGCTTTCTGAATCAATCACGTTTTTTTCGGGTAATAAAATCATCAACCGTGCTACGGTACCTATCCTGCTGAGATAGTCCCGCAAGCCGGTAGGCGTTTGGTTCCATAAGGGCCACTAAAAGCTTATTTAGACGCGCGTGGAACACTACATGATATCGTTCTGGTCCTGATCCTTGATAAGACAACTAGCTCCGCATTACATGCCGTACGCGACAGGATTAAGATTTCGAGAGCGTCCTTTTTCGCGTGTTCTGCCTCTTCATTCGCTGTCATTACTACTGCAGAAGAAGTGGCAGCCTTCTTTCCGGATTGCCAACGTGTGATCTGGAAGCAGATCCTCCAGCATCTATGTGTATGAGTCGATCACCCGAATAGCCATGATCCCCTGGTGCGATTAGCTTGTCTGTTCGCTTCCTTATGGAAACGACAGACACAGGGTTCCCGTAGAAGGGCTTTAACCGTACCACTTCTACGTAGAGCCTTCAGAAAGCGGCGTTTACCTCGCAAGGTTGGGTAACAGCTTGAAGGCAGCCCCAGCTCGATTCTGTTTTTGATCTAAACGTCGGAAATGCTCCTTGAAGTTCCACGGGATGTCAAGGACGAGTATCAGTCGAGTTTCGTTGACTGGACGGTGAGGCAAACCCGTCTCACCGCTAATTGTGGACCCGACAGTATCGCGTTCCAAAAGCATGAGGCTCTTTTTTTTTTTAAGCGTGGTAAAATTTTCAAAACACTCCTTCCACCCCGGGTAGGGCGGGAGGGACTGTCAGACTTGTACTGACTAAAACCACGATGTCCTTCAATAGCCCTTTATATTCCAGGGTCACGGAAAGGAAATAAGTCCCGCGACCCCGGCAGGCTTTGAGAGCCTTTTAAAGGGGGCCCCGTCATTTTGCTGACGGTCTTTGAGGCGCGCGTGGAACACGACGCGCCGTCGACCGGGGCATGGTCCATGGTCAGACAGCGAGTTGCCATTTACTCGCTGTCCGACGATCGTCTGCCGACGTCCGACGCCGTGGGCGTCTCCCACTGCGATTGGAGCGGAGGGAGAACACTGTCCTCTCCCTCTCGCGGCCCGCCTCCTCCTCCGCGAACATTACTGTTTCGCAAAAGGAGGCGACCGCTTCACACTCCGTCTCGCCCCGCAGCATGGCCTCAACCAACGCCGGGCGCGAGAGGTCTCCGCCTATCGCCTCCGTGAGGACACGGCGGTGCTCTGCCCAAGCGGGGCAGTCCTGCACCGTATGCTCCACCGTGTCCTCCGGGTGATCTTCGCAGTGGTGACACCCGGGCGTCCCTTCCCTCCCTATCCGACACATGGCAGGTACCTCCCGAAACTTCCGTGTCCGGTGAGGATCTGCGTCATCCGATAGGTCAGGACGCCGTGACGTCTCTCCAGCCACTCCTCAAAGAGGGGTCTTACATTGCAGCCGCGATTGCAGCGTCCCGAAGCTATGAGGCTCTTTGAGAAAACAACAAATGTATGAATGAAATGTAGGTACAGGCTTGTCGACTATCTTAGTATCTGGAACGCAAAGGGCAACCGAATGAAGAGGGTGGACTTTTAGTCAGCAGGAGTCTTGACTAACTCATTTGATGATTTTATTTCCCCCTAAAAAGGGTTGATTCAAAAAGCAGCAGTGCTGATCACGTCTCGTATTGTTAGGAGATTCCTCTCCCAAGACCCCTAACCACAGGCAACCTGGGTTCTGTTCCCGATGCCGGTCCCACGAGCAGATTGATATGTTTTAAAATGTTTTTAGTACTTTTCACAAAAAATAAACAGATTATTATTCATTTTTATTCGGTACTCCTCTGCCCAACCCCTCAGGGATTACAGGCGTTATGTTAAATTGCTTGAGGTCGCTAGTTCTAGCAATACTTATCATTATTTGGTGAGTCTCGGCACTTTCAGAAATTAAAAATGTATGAGAATTACGAATCTTCGAACTTCTATAACTTGGCCGAGAGCAATCCTACAACTTTTGTGCCATAGTAAATATTGCTCCAAATGACTAGTACTACCTATAGGTACCAATTTTTTTCGTTGGCCGGCACTTTCAGGAAAGGCCCAAAAATGTATGGAGCCTGAATGTTCTCCTTTGAGAAAAAAATTGTAAATGTTACGAAACCGAAACTTTTTAAATTTCGGTTTCGGACGAAACTGAGAGCAAGGCCGAAAGTTCGGTTTCGGTGTCGGCTGAAAAATCAGTTTCGGTCGGACACTAGAAAAAACATTGCAATGCACTCCATCTGAGTTGAGTCGTGTCTGTGTAGCGTTACGTCGTCATCTAAATCTAAGTTCAGTGAACCAAGTTAATATTATTAACTTATTTTTTTATTTCTCCCGACCAAATCCCTAAAATCCCGAAAAATTGGTTATTGATCCCGATAACAGGAAGAATCGATCTGGCAACCCTAGCTATAACTGAGACAAGTCGCGATTTGTAGCGCAGTGTAATATGTTACGAACGAGCCCGAGAGACCGTGTAGTGTAATAAGCATTTTAGCATACTAATTATATACTATTATGTCTACAAAACTGTTGAAACAAGGCCAGCACATACCTACTGCTGATTTAATCAATCAAGGCTTCCCACACTTGGACACTTTACTATCACTGTTTATTATAAGCACAACACTTTGTTATGTAGTCATGGAGCAAGTAACCTCTGACAAACAGATCACCAGCTTGCGCGATCCTCACCCGCAAGAGAACCAAGCTTGCGGTCCGCTCGGTCGGGCACAACACTGGCACGTATCACAGCGGCACACACTCGCGGGCGCGCGGAGCAGCGCGGAACAGCCGGTACGTGCGGGGCAGCGCGGCGCGCATCACTGACGAGCGCGGCGGGTGCGCGCCGGCACCGCCCCGCGCGCCGCCCTGTCTCCGGCCCGCCTACGCGGCGCCACCCCGCGTGTCCCGCCCACCGCCTAACATAATTTCTAAAGCCTGTTCTACACTGGGGCTGGGCTGTGAGGTGGACGCACGCGTCCCGCCTCCGCTAGCATGACTGCTTCGCAGAAGGAGGCGACCGCATCCACATCCGTCTTGCCCAGCAGCATTGCGCATTGGTTCGACCAATGCCGGGTGCGAGAGGTCGCCGCCTATCGCCGTCGTGAGGACACGGTGGTGGTGCTCTAACCCCTTCTACACGGTCAGACTGACCGCCTGACAGAGGTGACCTTGGTCCCGTGTGCGACCAAATATGGGCGGAGCGTGTAGAAGGGGTTTCTGTCCAAGTGTCCAAGCAGGGCAGTACTGCACTGTACCTATGCTCCACCGTGTCCTCCGGGTGATCCTTGCAGTGGTGTTTCTTCTTTCCTCATCACAAAATATTACAAGGAAAGTTCAACCTGTTTTAGTCAAAACTGTTTATATTGAAATGGTTTCATTACCAATGACAATAAAGCCTCAATTCTCTTTGTTTCATTACCTACACGTCTTTTTTGTATGGTTTTTTTTTTAATCTTTATTTACCTATATTAAGGAGGGCTTGATCAGACACACATGATCATGCCACCCTCATAAGTCATAGGCCTCACAATAAGGAATGCAATAAAATTAAGTTACTTTCCACGTTCAATCACAGTTCAATTGCTAGTTTAACTAATTTATATAATTACTAGCTGACCCCGCAAACGTTGTTTTGCCATATAAATTAAAAACAAAAATAGATAGTAGCCGATTCTGAGACCTACTGAATACGCATATAAAATTTGGTAGAAATCGGTAGAGCCGTTTCGGAGGAGTACGGTAACTAACATTGTGACACGGAAATTTTATATAGGTAAGATACTCTTTGC
Source organism: Agrotis clavis (assembly GCA_954870645.1). NCBI lineage: Eukaryota > Metazoa > Arthropoda > Insecta > Lepidoptera > Noctuidae > Agrotis > Agrotis clavis. Next base: position 28,367,332 of record OX940921.1, read on the forward strand.
TTCATCCGAGAGAGGACGAGCCAGAACCAAATTACACAATATGCCCAATTCCCGAAGATTTAAATTATAAGTATTTGTGCATTATGTTGAATCTTTCAGCCTCAATCCGGGCACATTCGGCCACCACGTGGTACACATCCTCAACTACCTACGTCTTTGGTGTGTTAGATTTACCCATCAGAAACGCGAATTTGTTTAGCGGGATGTGCCCGGAACGAAGACGAAAGGCAGTTACCTACTTACAATATCCGTTCTCTACAAAACTGACTCGGCAAACCACCGTGAACGTGGCAGGCAAGGCTGGCTGCATGGTTTTATACCAGATGCCTTTGCTTAATGACCTCTCGTCAAAATACTCCTCTCTGTACACTTACCTGTTAACATTTGTAAATAATTATATTATTAGAAACGATTATTATTGTAACCGATTAATCATTCGATTAATATTATCTATGGTAAGGATTCGTGGGTAGACTTCAACTGTCAACGAATGATGGGCGAATCACTTTTTGCTCCAGCGCGGTGACGAGAAGAGCTCTGAGCGAACGGTTGACTCGTTTATCTAATTTTCTGTGATTTAAATATTGAGTAATTTAGATTAAGAACAATTTATAACAAATCAGTAATAAACATTTGTATTGGTTATTATTTTTAAAAGTTCAGAAGTGGGATAAATCGCGTCAACCGAACGGTCTAAGGTAAAGTTGGTCGCAGAATGCAGGTGAGTCGTTTTAATACTTTTTCTTGCCTGGTTAACGAATGAACGTTGACTAGCCTATATTTATGGTGACAATCGATTTTACTTACGCAAATTTCATGTGTTATTATTATTATTATCTTATAATACCAGCTGATCGGTATAATACTAGAAGAAAATTGAGAAATCATGTAATTTGAATCTGTATCTGTATTACTTATTAATTTACTTATGTTGGTTAGCTCATGATTATCTCAATGAAATAATCCGTTCGTTTGGTGTTTTATGTGCATTATAACGTGTTTTATTACAAAGTGGTTTTAGAAGGTGCGTTTTGTCGATTTTTGGTCAAGATTTATAATTTGCTCACGGATTTGTGTTTAACCGCCTCATCTTACGCAATAGATAGGTACTTACCGACGATTAGGTAATGCTGCTAGTCCATGCATGAATTTTTGTAGGTACCCACAGTGTTTCTTTTCCTTTTTAGAAGTTTAAAAGTTTAGTTTATAAACTTTACATGGCAACAGGTTACTTGGTAGGCTTATTGTTGGATAGGGTCGAGTAACTAACTACATTTTATACTAATTCTGAACGTTCATTAGATATTATAGGTTGGATAACTTCCTACCATATTATTATGTAGTATGTAATAATGTTTTTTATTTTTTATTTAAAAACGAGTACCTCAACGAGTATAGGCAATCTTAAAAAAAAGCGAATTCCGCATTAATGAGTAATATTGTTTACAGTGATCGAATATTGTCTTTCCTTTACTTTTACATAATAGGTACCCTCACTACCTTTTGACCCAAAATGGGTACACCCTCTCCTCTTAGATCAAGATCACGGTCACATAGTAGACGTAGAAAAGTATCTGAGAAAAGTATGGATTCTCGAATAGATAAAAATAGACATAGGCCTCGCAAACAAAGCCGCAAAACGAGAAAACGGCTTAAGGGTCGAACATACGATTCGAGTAGCTCCTCAACTACTTCTTCAGCGAGCGGTAGTGACTCGTCGTCGACTAGATTTAAACGCCAAAAACGTGAACAAAAACGAAGTGAACGTTTAAGTAACCCTTCCGAAACATCTGTATTAGAAAAATTAGAAGTAGCTCTTAAAACGTAATAACGGAATTTGACTCTCAGGCTAAGACACAGACAATGAAAAACTGGTTGGCTAAAGTCAACGAATCGGCGCATGTGTACGGCTGGTCGGAAAGACAAACCATATTCTATGCTTTACCTAAGCTTTCCGGGCTTGCCAAACGGTGGTATGATGGTCTGACCAGCGTGAAATATTCGTGGGCTGAGTGGCAATCAAAACTTATTGCCGCCTTTCCTTGTGAACACAATTATGGCGAACTTCTTTCGGAAATGTTGGCTAGACGGTCTAGGCGAAATGAATCACTGGAAGAATATTACTATGATAAAATTATGTTAATAAATAGATGCGAACTTAAGGGTCAGCAGGCGGTAGACTGCCTTACTAATGGTATTTACGATAACAATATTCGAATGAACGTACAGGGTGCTAATTTTCATAATCCAGAAGACGTCTTAAAATACTTTCGGAATATATCTTCCAAATTAAATGACTTTTCAAAAAGATTTGTAACGTCTAATGTGCGTGCTAGTGAGGATGCAAACTCAAATGCTACAAAAGCAACAAATTCACAGTCAAGACGCCAACCAAGATCAGAGGTCACTTGTTATAATTGTAAGGAACAAGGACACATAGTGTCACGTTGCTCAAAACCTATAATTAAGTGTAGAAAATGTCGCCAATACGGTCATGATGAGAAAAATTGTACGGATAAGATTTTAAGTACCGCCATTGACACACGACAGACTACGGACGCTTCCAGTAATCAGACAAAGAATTTGCTCAGTATATCCCAGAATAGAAACGTGAGTGATAAATATTATAAACAAATAATTTTGAAAGATAGACCTATCAAAGCATTTATTGATTTGGGTAGTCATTGTACGCTATTAAGAAAAGACATTGGAGAGCAGTTAGGAATACCTGTTGATAATAATAACTTACCTACACTAAATGGGTTTGGTCAAGGCAGCGTTATACCAAGTGGTCGCATTACAGTAAGAATTAAACTCGACGGTCTCGACGAGAATGTCGTTGTATATTTAGTTGAGCCTGACTTACTTGTAGCAGACTGTCTAATACGACATTCACTTACTGAGTTACCGGGTGTTAGGGCTTACAAGTCAGACACATCTCTGTTTCTTTACAAAGAACCACCGTCCAATAATAATAAAATCACTTTATCGTGTTTGGAGGATAGTTCTATTTACGGTATATCGACTATTAAAGTACGCGCAGGTTCCGAAGTAACTGGACTGATCTACATCAATACCGAGTGTTGTATGAAGATCGATAGGGAATACCTGCTTTTACCTGGTGTATACACTATCAACAAAGGGATAGGGTCTATTATTATAATTGGACTTAGTTCGGAACCGTTCACCTTAACTTCAAACACATTAATAGCTAGGGTTCTTTATTTGACTGGCGATTTGCCACCGGTAGCGAAACAAATCACCAACACCGATCCTAATAAAAGTTATGTATTGAATATTGAATTTGTGGAAAACTGTATCACTGTTGATCAAATTATTGTTGATGATGAATTAGATAAAGAAACGCTTATGAAATTAACTAAATTACTAAATTTGCGACGAGACTGTTTTTCGTTTTCTTTGGAAGAATTAGGTAAAACATCATTAGCCGAAATGCGCATTCAATTAAAGGATCATATTCCAGTAACTTATAGACCGTATCGTCTCTCATTATCTGAGCGCGAAAAAGTTAAAACTATCGTGAATCAATTGCTCGATACCGGTATCATTCGGGAATCAACATCGGAATATGCTAGCCCAATATTACTTGTAGCTAAGAAAAATGGAGATACTCGATTATGTGTGGACTATAGGGCGCTAAATCGGAAAACTTTAAAAGAGAAATTCCCGATGCCGTTAATAGACGACCAAATTGATAGTCTTTCGGGTCAGGTCTTTTTTAGTACTTTAGACCTAAAATCTGGGTACCATCAGGTTCCCGTTTCAGAGGACTCAAAGCACCTCACAGCTTTCGTAACGCCCGACGGGCATTACGAATATAACCGTATGCCCTTTGGTCTGACTAATGCGCCAGCTGTTTTCCAAAGGCTTGTTTTGAATCTTTTGAATCGTCGTAAGATACCTGGCGTGTTAGCGTATATGGATGACATTATAATTGCTTCCACTACCACAGATGAGGGACTGGAAAGACTAACAGCTGTTCTTGACCTCATCAAAGACGCCAATCTTACTTTGAACTTGAGTAAATGCCAATTCTTTAAAAAGACCATAGACTATTTGGGTTTTGAGATTTCGTCAGAGGGAGTTCGTCCCGGACTTAAGAAAATTATGGCAGTTAGCGCTTTCAAAACTCCTCGAAACGTCCATGAAGTACGGCAATTTATAGGACTAGCGAGTTTCTTTCGTCGGTTTGTTGCTGGGTTTGCTACCATAGCAAGGCCATTGACCAGTCTTACGAAAGCCAACACCGCTTGGACGTGGGGAAATGAGCAGGAGAATGCTTTCACAACGTTAAAGACGATGTTGACTCAGAGGCCCATTCTCGCAATATATAACCCCAAGTACCAGACAGAGCTTCATACCGATGCGAGTTCGACTGGCTTGGGGGTATTTTACTCCAACGGGCCGATGAGGGAAAGCCTCTACAAGCTGTAGCGTATTTTAGCCGACAGACGACAACTGAGGAGCAACATTTCCACTCTTATGAGCTGGAGACCCTCGCTGTCGTCGCGTCACTTAATCGCTTTAGAGTATATCTTCTTGGAATTGAGTTCAAGGTCGTGACTGATTGCAACGCACTTCGAACGACACTGATAAAAAGGGACTTAATTCCAAGAATAGCTCGATGGTGGCTTTCCGTACAAGAGTACTCATTTACAATCGAATATAGACCAGGAGCTCGTTTAGCTCATGCAGACGCACTGAGTCGTAACTCCATAGAATCCCCTGATGGGGAACAACTATCAGTGATGCTCTTAAGTGACGTACATTGGTTACAATCTGTGCAGATGAGTGACCCCCAGTTGTGTTATGTGAAAGCCATTTTAAATACAAATTCAGTCGAAGCGAAAGACGTTCGTAGCGCGTATGAGTTGAAAGACGGCAATTATAATTCTTCGCGCTGCTAAGAATACAAAAAGTAAAACATCTATAAACGTTTTGAAGGATGTGTTTTCTCTCTTTGGTACGCCTAAAATTTTAACCCTTTACCGCATCGTGGTTCATATATGAACCAAACCATATTATCTTAAATATTTTTAAGCTCCAAACTGATTTCCTTATTTTATGCATACTGTGTCAAATTCGTCCCGTACGAGCTTCATTTTATGTATAAAACCGCCATCTAAGAGCAAATTGTGTGAACTACTTTCTTCGTCAAAGTCAGACAGCAAGTACGAACCGGTGCGGAGCAAATTGTTGATTTTCAAAATTGTGTCAAAAATACAAATCTTAGTGATAGTGCTTGCAAAAAAATACTACAGGAAAGAAAGTAATCTAAATATTGGTAATTATGTAAGTTTTTATTGTTTTATCAAATAATAATTACTTTTAGGTGGTTCTAACTGAATGGATCAAATTTGGTACAACATGCAGAAACTTCTTTCTTTCTTTGTACCATATTAGTGCCAACATGCACCAATGCTATGTAAAATTTATTGAATAGTTTTAGAAAAAAAAAACACTTTTCCACTTTTATATAATCGCAAAAATTGTGTAGTATGAAATACTACATAATTTTATACTACGTTATGTTTATGTCGTTTTTTGCTCTATGTACCAAATGTGATCCAAAGTAAAAAGTGTAAAAGTTAATTTTCTGCTCAATGTACCAAATATGATCCAAAGTGGAAAAGTGTTCTTTTTTCTAAATCTATTCAATAAAAAGAAAAATCCTGAAACACGTGTCCATTTATTTAGTGTTTCCTACTACATATATTTTTTTCTTACATAAATAAAAAATCATGCAGTAAGGGGTTAATCTCTGATAGGGGAACAAGTTTCACATCTAAAGAATTCCAAACATTTGTTAAGGAAAATGGCATAAAGCACACACTAAACGCTGTTGCTACGCCTAGGGCAAATGGCCAGATCGAAAGGTATAATCGGTCAATCCTATCCTCTTTAGTTGCGTTATGTCACGATGACGATGATAGAAATTGGGACACTCGCGTACCAAAGGTTCAATGGAGTCTAAATAATACCTTAAATCGAAGTACGGGTAAATCACCTACTGAAATAATTTTTGGAAGACCAAGCGTTAATGTAACCGAAGGCCATTTACATGAGTTAAATGCAAATAACTCAATACCGAATGACACTCTCCAAAAAATTCGCGACGACGCTAGTGCTAAGATTAGGGAACAACATGATGAAATGAAACACAGGTATGATAGGAAAAGATGTAATGCTAGGTCATACAAAGTGGGAGATTTGGTAATGGTCCAGAGAGTCACTAAGACCCCCGGCGAGAGTAATAAACTTGCATCCGCGTTTTGTGGTCCTTATAGAATAACTTCAATCTTTGATCATGACCGTTATGAAGTAAGTACTGTAGAGGGTTATTCTAAGAAAAAAATATACCAATATATTTTCTGTCGATAAGATTAAGCCATGGATCAGATTCGAAGAATCTGAGTCTGATACCGAATACGATGATAATGAAAACTAAAAAAATTGTAATAGTAGTATATCACGTGTTGATTAAAGATTTGTCGGATCCGGTCAATAGTACGGACAGCAAACGAATCGTAAGCGCGCCATTTTGAGTATCACGTGGTCTGTGCGCGCTTATACAGAGTCGTGATGTTTCATCGGGGCTGCGAGGAGCGCATTCAGTGCCCGACCGCAGCAGTGTGAAGACATCCCGAAACTGTACTCGATTCGTTGTGCCCAGTATAAGTGTAGTGAGTGATTAAATTAAGTTGTGTTTGATTTAACATGTGATATAAAATTAAAATAACCAAGTGAACCGCACCCAGTGTATTTTCATTGCACGAGACCCAAACTCTGCCCACATGATGCCTGAATCTGACGGAACAATACCGGTGGCTCCGACATCAGAATTGGGATCAAATCGTGCTAATGAAATTACACGCGGGAACAGTGACAATAACAATCAGTGGAAGTTAGTTACTTTTTGAAATGCAAAACCAGCAAACTTTGAAAACGCAGCCAGTGAAAAACAAGTTTTTATTGCCGGAATTCGACCCCGACAAACCGGATTCCGATGCGCGGTCGTGGTGCGCCACCGGATGCCAGCTTATTTTGACGCTGAGCAAGGCGCTAAAGGTGAAGCATCAACCTGGCTATTTCAAATAGCCTACAAAGGAATTTAAGGTACTTACAACAAGATTTATTTCGCAAAAGCGGGTACCCTCATTAAAAAAAAAATGAGTGGTAAAAAAAAAAAAAAAAAACAAGTGATAAAGAAACATTACCCACGTTCGCCAGTCGTTTCATATCTGATGCGAAAAATGAACACTATCTGTGAATCATCGAAAACAAGTGACACCAAGCGAGGAAAAATAACGTCAATTAAGTGTTATAACTGTGCTAAAACGCCCAAGCGTATTGAGTGCAGAAGTAAGGCGATGGATACGAAGGGAAGACCTACAGCATCAAGTCAAGTGACGCAGCAGCCGGCATCGAAGACCTTGGTGTGCATCAAATGTGGCAAGCCAGGTCACATAGCCGTGCGCTGTACGAGCAGTAGTGGCGGCAGTGGCAACGGACCAGTCCAAGGCGCGGCGCGACGCGTCGATGTCTGCATCGTGCAACCACCATCAGACACGTTACAACACAGGTGAATCGTTTCATTTTTACTTACGCCTCTGGTGCCTTGTGTTCTTTATGTTGACTATCGCTGGTTAAGCGTTAGTGAGTTAATATCGCTGGTTAAGCTTTTTTTATTATTACTGTCTAAGTGATAGGATTTGTAACGCTGGTTAAGCGCTACAATGTTAAGAACTGGTTAAGTACTTCAGTGATTTACACTACTGCGTAAGTAGTGAAGCATAGTGCTGGTTAAGTGCTGTGGATTTGGGGGGAATGCCTGAGGTTCAAGTACCATTTTGAAGTAGAGATGTTGAGTTGGATGATAGTGTGGAATCTTAGGTCGGCTGGTCGGACCGTACCAGTAGCTATTTCGTAGCCGTAATCCGTATCTTATTGACATCTCGGTGTCCATGGAAGCGCGGTGTGCGGATGGCACTGGCGGAGGTCGTGTATTGTGCGTTCATGGTGAACGGTGTGAAACAAACAGAGGTTTGTTAGTGGGGCTAGTGTTAGCCACAGGCCACGAATTTGATTCCTACTGTTTTGATTACAATATTGCTGCATTGTGATAATACAATTGCAAAGGTACTTGAATGCTCTGGGATTTCCGATCAGTCTTAATTAGATCCAAAGTTTAAGGGTCTGTTTAGAGTGATAAAGATTTTGAGGTGGTGACCGTTACACATTGAAACCCTTGAATTCTAAGTGTACCTACAAACATTCCAACGGGTCATTGTACCAGTCGAAGTTACCATAGATTCTGATTAAGTTGTGGTGAGAGGTCGAGTAAAACGGTCTATTGGCCGTCTTGTTTTCGACTGTACCAGTAGCCATTTCGTAGCCGTAATCCGTATCTTATTGACATCCCGGTGTCCATGGAAGCGCGGTGCGCGGGTGGCTCTGGCGGAGGTCGGGGTCTTGAGAGACCATAGTGTGTAGTCAGCGGGTGATGCACTCGGGCGATCCACGTGGTGGATGCGCACAGAAGTTCTGATCCATGCATTGGATGTGTGAAAGCAATGTGATTGCTGGTCGGCTAGAGAGCCGTGGCGTTAGAAGTTTTACTCGAAAGTTGAAGGTCACTGGAAAATCGGTAGTTTTTTGCAATAGAGTTGTGAAAGTAGATTCGAACGACTGTGGTACATGGCCCGGGGTAGTTGTTGGTGGCCCGGGGTGGTTGTTAGTGGCCTAGGGTAGTGATTGATGTATTTTCAATTGGCTATTCCCAATGTTAGATTTAGTTAAAGAGAATTGGTTTTAATGGTACAGTAGAGTTCTGAAATTTCCTTATTTTTACCAAAGAACTGAATATAGAGTTTGGTCAGGAATGACCGAGTGGAACAGTGTTCTGTCGTGGACTATTTTGTGTTTCAGAGTGATTATTACACGAGGACGAGTGAAAAGAGTTCAAAGAGGCCTATATTAAGATGGTAGAAAGAGGCTGAAGAAGAAGAAGATCACACGAGGACGTGTTAATCGCAGGATGGCCGTGTCGGATCCGGTCAATAGTACGGACAGCAAACGAATCGTAAGCGCGCCATTTTGAGTATCACGTGGTCTGTGCGCGCTTATACAGAGTCGTGATGTTTCATCGGGGCTGCGAGGAGCGCATTCAGTGCCCGACCGCAGCAGTGTGAAGACATCCCGAAACTGTACTCGATTCGTTGTGCCCAGTATAAGTGTAGTGAGTGATTAAATTAAGTTGTGTTTGATTTAACATGTGATATAAAATTAAAATAACCAAGTGAACCGCACCCAGTGTATTTTCATTGCACGAGACCCAAACTCTGCCCACATGATGCCTGAATCTGACGGAACAATACCGGTGGCTCCGACAGATTCATTTAATAAATAATCCTCCTTTTTCCCTTCCTTTACCAATTATTTCACGAATTCCCCACTGAGACAATGAGGAAGCAGTCACATCTGGTGCGTGTGAGCATTACTCAATTGCAAGCAATATTACCATAGCTCCTTGTGTGGGCAAGCGCTGTGCTGTTCTGAGACCGTAGCTCCTTGTGTGAGCAAGCAGCGTGCTGTTTTGAGGCCGTAGCTACTTGTGTGGGCAAGCGGCGTGCTGTTTCGAGACCGTAGCTCCTTGTGTGGGCAAGCGGCGTGCTGCTTTGAGGCCGTAGCTCCTTGTGTGGGCAAGCGGCGTGCTATTTTGAGACCGTAGTTCCTTGTGTGGACGAGCGGCGTGTTGCTTTGAGGCCGTAGCTCCTTGTGTGGGCAAGCGGTGGGCAAATTGTACATTTCAAAGCCGTAGTTCCTTGTGTGGACGAGCGGTGTACTGCTTTGAGGCCGTAGCTCCTTGTGTGGGCAAGCGGTGGGCAGTTTTTACAGTTAAAAGCCGGAGTTCCTTGTGTGGACGAGCGGTGTACTGTTTTGAGGACGTAGCTCCTTGTGTGGGCAAGCAGTGGGCAGTTTCGCAACCGTAAGACAGTTGCAACTTGTGCGGGCAAGAGATGTATTACTTCAAGAATGTAGCTCCTTATCGGGCAAACAATGTACAGTATTGAAGCTGTAGCTCCTTGTGTGGGCACGTGGCCAACTTAGACTTATCATCTTACAAATGTAGTACTTGTGCTATGACTGAAGGCCGTAGATCCCAAAGTGGGCAATTTGAGGGCAGTCTATGACAATGATGACGAAGCCCCTTGTGAAACAGTTACTATAATTCAAAATTTGTTATACTCTTTGACTGGGATGGAAGACGTCATTCATATCAGATATCGTGGATGGACCTGTGTAGACAACGTAGTGAAGGCAACATTTTCACGGATTGTGGCAACGGCGAAGCTCGGATTACAACGAAAATGGAGCAGAAGCATCCTATATAAATCATGATTTAATGAAAATTGCAGTTAAGTTGAGGTGTTTAACGTTAATAAATAATAATATTATTAAGAGCAATGAGGCCATTACTCTAATGTAGGATGGCCGAACGCTAAGTAGAGACTAACCATTTCAATCTAATTGTAAAATCTTTGTAATGCAAATATCTACCTTAATCATGTTAACTTACTGCCTCTTATATAAATTATTGTATTATTTGTAAATAATGATATCTGTATATCTAGGCCATTCATGAAGTAGCGGGTTCCTTTTAAAATAAATTGTAAAATATTTTTTTTTCTTGTTTATTTTTGTGCCTGGGACAGACACTACTTCAGGATGGCCGACTGTTAACATTTGTAAATAATTATATTATTAGAAACGATTATTATTGTAACCGATTAATCATTCGATTAATATTATCTATGGTAAGGATTCGTGGGTAGACTTCAACTGTCAACGAATGATGGGCGAATCACTTTTTGCTCCAGCGCGGTGACGAGAAGAGCTCTGAGCGAACGATTGACTCGTATATCTAATTTTCTGTGATTTAAATATTGAGTAATTTAGATTAAGAACAATTTATAATAAATCAGTAATAAACATTTGTATTGGTTATTATTTTTAAAATACCCCTAACCAAATATAAACAATCCGTAAATAAGGGCAAGCAGGAGAATGGTAGGTATTCCATTAAAACTGGCTTCCCTGGCCAGACGATCAGCCTCCTCATTTCCTGTTATGCCCACATGTGAAGGCACCCATTCTAACACATAAACACGTTACGACGATGCAACGTGGCGCTGCACGTTGCGTCGTTGTAACGAGCCATGACGTGGAAATCGACGTCGAGCAACGTAAATAATCACGCAACGACGATATATTACTAGACTCCTAATAACAGGCGACCGATGTCTGTCAACACATTAGGCAAAAAAGTCTTATATCGGTCTCTCTTCGACCACTCCTGTGAGCCGTAAACATACTTGGTTGAGACAGAACAGACCTTGAGTTAGCCAATCACAACGCAGTACCCCGTCCCCCTCGCTTACGTAGTACCTCAGCGAGTTGACAGAATAGTTTTTGTTCCTTAGATCCTGCATGCGGAGTCTAGATATATATCGTCGTTGTAATCACGTCACGACGACGCAACGTGTCAGTGCCAATGATATTATAAGTAAAAAGGTGTAGATACGTTATACGCGCTCAAAAACAAACGCGCTCAAATCAGGCTGATTCACACATTTTGACCTCAGTGCGACGTTGCCGGCGACAACAGACGCACGTCACGAAGTACAAAGTAATATGACCCAAAACCACCGAAAATGCCGTCGTGTGTTATGAGATATTGTACAAATTATACAAGCAAAACTTCTAAAAGTCAAGGAATCACATATCATTCGTAAATATACTATGTATTTATCTTAATATTTTCACAAATCAAACATTACGTTTTTAAAATATGGCGTCAAAAAAGAAAGAGTGCAACAGAGATAGATGTCATTACCGAACATCGCGTAAAATTATATTTGTCTCTTTTTCACTTGCGATGCCATCCTACTTTAGTGCCTAATCGTGATGTAGTGTGCTATTGCAATATTTAGTTATTCATGTGTGCGTTAGTGTGCTGTTTTTGAAGATAGACTGTCGTGTAGGTAACGTATCTATTCATTTATAATATCATTGGTCAGTGCCACGTTGAACGACGTCATATTATTGACGGTGTCGGATTTTTAGAATTGCCCCAGTTAATTTCGAGAAATGGACCACACTAGATGTGTTCTCCTACTGCTAATATTATGAAGCAGAAACAGATACAAAGAAAATCCTTTAGTTAAACACAAAGATTTTACGTGCCGTGCAACTTGGCACGTTACGACGACGGCGACGCAACGTGCAGTGCCACGTTGCGTCGTCGTAACGTGTATATGTGTAAGAGCCCAAACGCTGTTGAAAGAGTAGATTTAGGGTCGCACCACACTTATCAAAACGGAAAGGGATCGTCACCGTATCAACTTAAGCCGTTCAGTATTATTTGTTTGTATGAAACTCTTTACTGCAACGCACACTAATCGGAATCGTAACGTAATCGCATCGCCTCGGACAATTTCACGAACCGCGGTGCAGTGCGTGGTCGACTAGCGGTCGGCTTTCCGTACCCTCGCTTACGGCTCTCCGTACGCTAAAACCCCTTCTACACGGTCAGACCTGACCGCCTGACAGAGGTGAACTTGGTCGTGTCAACAGTACCCCACCGTCTGGAATGCTGTCGGCTGACAGTCGGGTCCCACCGCGGACGCAGCCTGTCGGGACGGCTGCTCTCCCGACTGACTCCGCCCATATTTGGTCGCACACCGGACCAAGGTCACCTCTGTCAGGCGGTCTGTACCCCTAGCACGAATATTTGTAGGTTTCGTGTCGCCACCGTATCGTGCCGTCGATACAATAACGGAATACAACGAAAGTCGGAAGCACGAAGCACTTCCGAATTCGTACCGAGGGCGCGATACGAAAACGTTGGTGACGTCATACTAACGTAAATAGGGACGGGAAAAATAGAACGAATGATCGTACTCTTGAATGAATGTTTCGTCCAGAAACTGGATTTTTGATAGAAAATAAGTGATTTTTGGGCATTTAAAATTATAAAATTGTTCAATTTATGACGCAATACAAAGGAACTGCAGAAACAGTTAATATTCAGTTAGATAAATGGCGTAATAATTAAACTTATTACTAAAACGTTGTGTTTGATTTGACTGCGTTCCTAAACGAACGTCGTCATGCTGGCACAATTATAAAGCCATGATAAAAGTTTATTTCGAAAAAAAAAACCTGTGTCAAACCTAATGTCTAATACATAATGTCAAAATATCTTTCCGCTGTCAAGAGCTTTCAAAACAATGTTCAATGATTTGTTATTTTTCTGTTGATTTGTTATATTTCTGTAAGCTATTCCAGTAAACTGCGATAACTAAACGGAAGTATTCATAATGGGGTAAATAAGTAATTGACACCCTGATCAAGAAGGTCTGATAACCGGTTGAACAGAAGGATCCCCCACGATGTTCAATGTTATGACGAGGCTCTCGTTCTTCCTCTCATTTGGAGATTCGGTGAAGAGCTTGAATTAGAAGACAGTACATTTCGATAAGGCTTGCATTATGAAGAAATTCCTATCTTTGAGGTTCTAACTTGCAATACATTGAACTGTGTTTTATAACAAAATGTTTATTTGTATTTTTTTATGTAAATGTATTAAATCCTTATTATTCAATACGAATGTGAGTTTGTTTTTGTGCTTTTACGTTGTACTGCTGGACCGATATTAAATAGCACAGAGTAAGTGGGGCCTGGAGACGATCGTAGGATAAGGAGCATATTTTGTTATAACATTTAATGTAAAATGTAATGTAAAAATAAAGAAAAGCTTTATGAATATTCTGTGTTCGATGATTTTATTTATTTGAATAATCATGACAATAATATCACTCAATGAATCAAGCAATGATTGAGGGCCATCATAATACGGTTGCTAAAAGATCTATGTAATCCTGTCATGCTTCCCGCACTCGGTGCACTTATTTTTTGTCAATTATGGCAGCTTAAATAGAAAGGTAACATATTATTATAATAAATATTGGAGCACACATTCATTTTCTAACAAAATATATCAACACAATCACTTAAATTATAATTTTATCGCTAAAATAAAATACGACGAATGTTTTCTCACTGTCAAATTTAAAGTGAATAAATATTCGTAAAACTCGTAAGCCAGCCTTCGACAGTTACGAAACTATCCGTCATTTTATGTCTTTGTGCTACCTATTTTCATACAAACGGCTCAAATAACGTTTACGTTTACGTACGAAGACGATACGAAACGTACATGTATTTGTTCGTGCTCTGAAAATTAGTTCAATTTACGCTCACCAGTGGCGCTGTTCAAGTTCCCATACAAAATGCTGTCGGAGACGATACGAATACTTTGTCGAAAGTGATTCGTGCTAGGGGTACAGGTCTGACCGTGTAGAAGGGGTTTAACTTACGTATCTTCGTCCACTCTCCGCCCACGGACTGCGTTGCCGCACGTGCTGTACGATTTACGAGAGAGGCGATCGTGAAGTTAGCCTTTGCGAACGTTCGCGCAGTACACTCGTAAAAAAAGTGTTATTTATTTTAAACCAAAATACGATTAAAAACTTGAAAGGTGTCAAGGGACAACGATAGCAAGTTAAAGATAGTTGTGAAAGTTGATTCAAGCGATTTTCGACCTTATTGACATTTGCGCAAACACCTTATTTTAATGCAGCAGCAATGATACCGAACGAGAATGTGAGAAAAACTAACAAAATCATAAATGTCGATAAGGTCGAAAATCGCTTGCACCTGTTTTTTTAACTTGCTATCGTTAAGCAAACTTTTTCCGACCTTCAAGCGATTTTCGACCTTATTGACATTTATGCAAACACCGGATTTTAATGAAGGAGCAATGTTAGCTAACGAGAATGTGAGAAAAACAAACTAAATTTTAAATGTCAATAAGGTCGAAAATCGCTTGAACCGGTTTTTTTAACTTGCTTGACGATAGCTAGGTAAAAAAAAGGTTCAAGTTATTTTCGACGGGAACCGATCAATTTACCGAATTTTGTTTGTTCGAATTTCATTATACCGAAAACTATTGGCCGACATCTCTTTTGCTATATGCATTATTTGACATATTTTCAGATCATCGAAGTTTCATTAGCCATAAGTATTATTTTACCGAAGTATGTTCCGCCGACTAACAAAATAACTTTTTACTATTGACCGAAGCCTCTTTTAAACTTTTTTCAGTTGCCAAATGATTTATTTGCCATATTTTCACCATACCGAAACAACGTTTTACCGAAAATTTAATTACTGTTATAAAAATTCAATATATTGCGCTACAAAACTTTGTGGCGGAAACTAAATGCTGCAAAGCCGACTTTACGTAGTCTTGTCTGCCCTACCCCTAGAGTGTAATTTAAAATCGCGTAGGCGCGGAGGGGTGGGGTGGCCCGCGAGCTGAGGAGCAGGTGGTTAGAACGGCCGCCGCCGCGGCTGAAGCCGAAGCTGCGGTGGTGAGCGTTCAAATCATCTGCGACGATAAGCTCGCGTGGAGCCACCCAAAACCCCGCAGCGCCGGAGTCATGACAGAAACAATGCATGATGCATGCTTGCTTGAATGCTGCGTGTTTGCTGCACGTTGCATGCTGCGTGCTTGCTGCTTGTTGCATGCTGCATGCTTGCTTGCATGCTGCATGCTTGCTTGCATGTTTTTTTGGTGCTTGTTTGCATGTTGCATGTCTGTTTGTATGCTGTATGCAAGTGTATCACAATACAAACCTTTTTACAAACACAAGAACAACACAAATACAATAACAAGTCACAAAAGAGTCTCAAGAATCACACAAAATGCGCAAGAAGATTCGAACACACGTGCTAGCCAGAACATCACTTATAGTCCAACTGTATAGTTAACAGCAAATGTCATTAATGATAATACAATGCCCGTCAGAGTTATATCGTATATGACATTTGCACAATTACTTTGTATTGTCTACCTACATTTTCAATGGCGCCTGCAAAAAAATGATCACCAATAATTAGTGTGCACAAATTTCTAGGCGTTTGGTGAAATGAAAATATGGCAATTAAAACAGTGGTATACTGAATGTTTGGAAACATAATACTTCGAACAACCGTCGTTTCGAGTAAGTGTAACATCGGTAAAAAGTTTTTCGGCCAAATGAAGTGTTGGAGTAACGAAAAAAATCGAATAGATAATAGGTTAACTGAAACAGTGGCAAACGTGACTTCGATGAAGTAAACAAAAACTAAATGATAATAGTTGAAAAGTTTTCGGTCAAATGAAATTCGGTCAAACGGTTTTCGATCTTATGATAGGTAACCATTTTCGACCTTATTGAAATACCTAGGAGTGTATTTCGTACATACATTATATTTTTGTGGTAATATATCAAAATGTGATAAATTAACTTTTTATTTTATTTTTTATCAAATAGTAATCTGTACCTCACTATGTTTTTTATAGAAGTATGTAAAATGAAGAGATCTATAAAAAAAACTAATCTGAAACAAGCGGACCTCGTGATGAAAAATACTCGACCAGCAGTACAATTGACTGTTTGTTTTGCGCGCATGTGGCAAAAGAAATTTAAAAAAAAATGGTCTTCGGCTATTTGAAATTATTTCAGTCTTTAAATATTTTAGTTCTTGTATTTTTGTTGTATTATGTGTTGTTTCTCTGATTATATCAACGAAAAATTTATTATTTTAATAGCCGCCGGGCGCGGAGGAAACTGTCATAGTCCTCCCGTCTCAATAGAGCGGCGCGCGCCGACTGTGTGGCCGACTGGCAGGTGAAACAAAATGATGCCTGAAGCTAAAACCCGAGCCGCGACTGAAGTCGTTTTGACGCGGCGCTAGTGTCTATGTCATTACATCAAATTGCATTTAAAAAATTAGTACCACGAGATTCCGCAGACCTTCACTCGAGACGCAGATTCTAGTGTGACGCGAAATGGAAAATAGCATTCTACACGGTTTAAAAACGTCGTAAGCGATAAACAATATTTCAAAAAAGTGCCATACACGTCCCTCGGCTACGTATTTGTGTTCATAATGATCTAATTTATATTTCTGTAGGACGAACCAAAATAGAATGAAATGAAAAAAAAACTTGAGAGGTGTCAAGGGACACCCAGATGGAACGAAGTTACTGTATACACTCAACAAAAATAATCGTCGCGACTCCACTCCACTCCGCTCCGCTCCGCTCCACTCCACTCCACTCCACTCCACTCCACTCCACTCCACTCCGCTCCGCTCCACTCCACTCCACTCCACTCCACTCCACTCCACTCCACTCCACTCCAGTCCATTCCATTCCATTCCATGGTAATAAACACATTACCCTCCTTTGCGTCGCGCAGTCGGATCAAAGTGTCGTGACAACTTTTCGTAAGAATTTTTTCCGTCCAGCTTGAAAATTAGAGGTAACTTTGTGATCGTTTTCTATCGAGAAAATTTTGTATTTTTATGTTTTCTGTTTGACTCTGCCCTCGCAAATATAACGAAGTTTCCCAACATATACTTTTTCCCAAATTAAACACGATTTAGTACCTATTGTAAAAATCCAATCCAAAATTGAAGATTTCGCTTGTAGCGCCGTCCTAAGCGGCAATGGGCATTGTTCATTTTTTAGGGTTCCGTAGTCAACGAGGAACCCTTATAGTTTCGCCATGTCCGTCCGTCCGTCCGTCCGTCCGTCTGTCCGCAGTTTAGCTCAGAGACGCACAGTCCTAGAGAGCTGTAATTTAGTGTAAATATAAGGATTTGTTGTGCCGAAAAAGTGGTAAAATAAAATCTCGTAAAATATTTTTTTTTAGGGTACCTCCTGTACACGTAAAGTGGGGATGTTTTTTTTTTTCTCGCGTACCCCTTAGTGTGGGGCATCATTAAATAGGTCTTTAAAAAATATTGATAGTTTCCATTAACAATTTTTTGATAAAAAAAATTCGTTTTGAAATATTAAGCTTTAAAGTGCTAAATTTTGCTCGACTCGAGTGTCCCCCCCCTCTACCAGCTAAACGGTTATGATTGGGGGTGTGAAAAAATTCACAATAGTAGTATATGTATATAACGAAGTTTAAAAGAAAATTATCATGACTAAGTAGGCTTTACAACTTTACGAGTAATAGTCGACCAACTTATAAAATGTACTTGGACATATTATTTTCCTAAACAAAATGTATCGGAGAACATGCTCTTCAACTGCAAATGTAAGTTTGTCAACTTTATTTTTACAGCTTTAATAGGTATGTTTTTACGGTATGTTTTTTGGGGATAGGTAGGTTTTTATCGTCAACTATTTTTAACTTACTTCAAAAAAAGGGGGAGGTTCTAAATTCGTCGTAATCTTTTTTTTTTAATGTATTTTCCCCGATTTCTCAAAGACTCCTGGACCGATTTTGAAAATTCTTCTTTTTAAAATTAAATTCAGCGAATCAGTTTAGTTAATTCGCATAAGTATTTTGATGGGCAACTAAGGAACCCTACACTGTGCGTGGCCCGACACGCACTTGGCCGGTTTTTTAATATGCTGTAATTGAAAAACCATTTCGAGGAATAGCGTTACTGATCATTATGTACTAATTAAAAATGAAAAATATTCATATTTCATTGATATTTTTAATAAAATACGTTTGACCTTCCTTGCCCTTCAAATGTTTAACACCTTCTTCAAACCTTTGGCTGTAGACAGTTTTGTATCTTTGCCTCAGAAAACAGAAAATATAAAAAATATAAAACCGGCCAAGTGCGAGTCGGACTCGCCCATAAAGGGTTCCGTAGCAGCAAGTAAAGTTCTTGTAGTTGGTTGTAACTTTGCAAGGTAAATTGCGGTTTACGATTTATTAAAAAAAAAACTAATAACTCGATCTCGTTCAAAACCATTTTCAATTGAAGTTTGCATGGTAATGCACATTAATTTTTTTTTTTTTGTTTTATCATTCTCTTAGTTTAGAAGTTATAGAGGGGGGGGGACACATTTTACCACTTTGGAAGTGTCTCTCGAGCAAACTGTTCAGTTTAGAAAAAATTATGTTTGTAACCTCAATCACAGAATAATAGTACTACCTCAATATAATTTTTCAAGACCTATTCATAGATATCCCACACGAATGGATAAGGCGAAAAAAAAATATTTTGAGTTTCAATTCTAAATATGGGAGGTACCCCCAAAATTGGTTTTGGTTTTATTTTTGTGTGAAAGTCCTAACGCGGTTCACATAATACATCTACTTACAAAGTTTCAACTGTTTGTCGAAATTATAAGAGCTATCTCTTGTAATTTCGACAAAAAGTGGCTGTGACATACGGACGAACAGACAGACAGACAGACATGACGAATCTATAAGGGTTCCGTTTTCTGCCATTGGCTACGGAACCCTAAAAAATAAGTGACAAGTATTTTCCAGGGATGTCAGGCATAAGTACCAATCTATTGGTATACATACCAGTTTTCAGTGTCACGTACCATGTACCAAGATTATTACTCGAGAAAAAAAAACCAAGATTGGACGTTGACCAACAATCCAAACTATGTAATATCCATCCAAACTAATATTATAAATGCGAAAGTGACTCTGTCTGTCTGTCTGTTACGCTTTCCCGCTTAAACCTCTCAACCGATTTTGATGAAATTTGGCACAGACAATCATTAGACCCTGAGAAAGAACATAGGCTACCTTTTAATGCGAAAAAGGGGATGAAGAGGTTGAAATAGGGGTTGAAAGTTTGTATGGGATTTCTTAATTTTAAAAGATAAAACCATGAAACTTTATATTTAAGCAGTTGATAAGATATATTTAAACATTTGTTCTAGCGTTTTTGAAATTTCGACCAGTGAGGGGGTGAAGTAAGGGTTGAAAGTTTGTATGGGATTTTGTCATTTCTGGGGATAAAACCATGAAACTTTATATTTAGGAACTTGATAAGAAATAAATAACAATTTGTTCTAGCGTTTTTGAAATTTAAAATCGTTTGTTCTAGCATTTTGAAATTTTTACCACCGTGGGGGTGAAATTCTACAAACGGAATTCCCGAAATTCGAACGGAACGGAACGGATTCGGAACGGGAACTACGAAGCCAAACTTTTTGTATACAAAATTTTAACCACTGAACCTAGGAACATCATATTTAGAAGTTTTGGATGTATCAAGTTAAAAAAAATTGGCTTTTGAAGTTAAAGTTCCTTTTAACGAATAGGTACTCTGCATCGCCGCCGCTGCCGTCGGTCGTCGGTCGCCGTCGCGCACATTCGCCGAAGTGTGGCGGCAGGCAACGGCGCTGTCGTGTGGTGGGGGAGCGCACGAGTCTAACTATGCCTACCCGAACGGGCAGACACGTGAGGGCAGACATCATTGTCGGACGCATGCGATCAGAGAAATTTGCGCTACAGAGAATTACATTTTTCGATCCAGTAAAATTATTTTATTGTTTCGTATCATTTTTTAAGTAAGTATTTTCTATTAGTTAGGTCCTGTAAATTAATTTTGTACATAATTAATATTTCGGGATCTTTTAGTTCATAGATAATAGTAGGTAAGATAGTTTCCGTTACTTTAAAAAAATCCGTATATCCTCTACCGTTCCAATCAATTATAAACCTTAATATTCAAATTAATTTACTATAACTGTGTAAATGTTTGTTTCACGGCTAATTTGCTGAGCCGTTTGTTACAAAATTGGATATGGATAGTCTGAAATCTGAAAAACAACATAAGCTACTTTTTATCAAAACACCACGCGGGCGAAGCCGCGGGCGGAAGCTAGTAGATATATAAAAGAGAGGGAAAAAAATGTAAACTTACTTTTAATATTTTTGTTTTGTAAGATTATTAAATAAAGGCTATTAATAATAATAATACTCGATTGTACCCTAAAATTTGTCGTTTATTCTGTACTAGCTTCCGCCCGCGGCTTCGCCCGCGTGGTGTTTTGATAAAAAGTAGCTTATGTTGTTTTTCAGATTTCAGACTATCCATATCCAATTTTGTAACAAACGGCTCAGCAAATTAGCCGTGAAACAAACATTTACACAGTTATAGTAAATTAATTTGAATATTAAGGTTTATAATTGATTGGAACGGTAGAGGATATACGGATTTTTTTAAAGTAACGGAAACTATCTTACCTACTATTAACTATGAACTAAAAGATCCCGAAATATTAATTAAGTACAAAATTAATTTACAGGACCTAACTAATAGAAAATACTTACTTAAAAAATGATACGAAACAATAAAATAATTTTACTGGATCGAAAAATGTAATTCTCTGTAGCGCAAATTTCTCTGATCGCATGCGTCCGACAATGATGTCTGCCCTCACGTGTCTGCCCGTTCGGGTAGGCATAGTTAGATTCGTGCGCTCCCCCACCACACGACAGCGCCGTTGCCTGCCGCCACACTTCGGCGAATGTGCGCGACGGCGACCGACGACCGACGGCAGCGGCGGCGATGCAGAGTACCTATTCGTTAAAAGGAACTTTAACTTCAAAAGCCAATTTTTTTTAACTTGATACACCCAAAACTTCTAAATATGATGTTCCTAGGTTCAGTGGTTAAAATTTTGTATACAAAAAGTTTGGCTTCGTAGTTCCCGTTCCGAATCCGTTCCGTTCCGTTCGAATTTCGGGAATTCCGTTTGTAGAATTTCACCCCCACGGTGGTAAAAATTTCAAAATGCTAGAACAAACGATTTTAAATTTCAAAAACGCTAGAACAAATTGTTATTTATTTCTTATCAAGTTCCTAAATATAAAGTTTCATGGTTTTATCCCCAGAAATGACAAAATCCCATACAAACTTTCAACCCTTACTTCACCCCCTCACTGGTCGAAATTTCAAAAACGCTAGAACAAATGTTTAAATATATCTTATCAACTGCTTAAATATAAAGTTTCATGGTTTTATCTTTTAAAATTAAGAAATCCCATACAAACTTTCAACCCCTATTTCAACCTCTTCATCCCCTTTTTCGCATTAAAAGGTAGCCTATGTTCTTTCTCAGGGTCTAATGATTGTCTGTGCCAAATTTCATCAAAATCGGTTGAGAGGTTTAAGCGGGAAAGCGTAACAGACAGACAGACAGAGTTACTTTCGCATTTATAATATTAGTTTGGATATATGTATTATTAGACACCGATATTGAGATTGTCTTGCGATTTCGCAAAGGCCTCCCCTGTAGCTTGCCACTCCTTCCGATTATGGGTCATCCTCCTCCAAGTAGCACCAGCCATCTTTCGAAAGTCGTCTTCCCATCTTAGGCGTTGCCTTCCTTTATTTCTTTTGTTATATCTTGGACACCATTTGGTTACGTCCTTAGCCCATTTATTATTAGTACTCCTCAACATATGACCTGCCCATCTCCATTTCAATTTCCTTATGCAATATGTGATTTCGTTGATTTTAGTTTGGTTTCGTAATGTCTCTAGTTTGATTTTGTCTTTTAACTTGTCGTTGAGCATGCTACGCTCCATGCTATGTTGACAGGTCTCTAGATTTCGCATATTTAATGCTCCAAGTTTGACATCCATACGTCATTATAGGTAAAATGAAGGAATCAAATATTTTCTTAGATTTGGGAGGAACCCGAGGATTTTTGACAACCTTGTGTGGCTAATATCTCTTCCACGCTAGCTGTACTCTGTTATCTATTTCTTTAGTTACAATCGAGTATTGCTTACTAAAAAATCTTTTTTTTTTGAACATGAATTCAAATATAGCACGGACGAAAATCGCAGTCGGTTGTTAATATTTATCCACTATACGGTTGGTAAAACTGCGTGTTTAGTGTTTACTGCCCTCTATTAACAGTAAAAGAAAAAAAAAAGATTTTTCATTCGTATTTGATTTTCGACACATTTTACCGATGTACCAATATTTCATATTGGTACATCACAGTGGCCGTCTGACATCCCTGATTTTCTCAAGTGTCAATTTGTAAATGTCAAAGATGTAAACAAACAAGTTTTTATTGTAACTGCAAATTGCTTCATTATCTTGGTTAAATCTGTTAAATCGGCATCGGTAATATAACATAAACTACACACATCAAAAGTGTCTAGGGATCAAGCATTTTTATGCGGATTTCTTGAGATTGAGATGTGGCTTTGTAATAAATTTATGATTTTATAAATTTATATGGATCCTTTTTGGTGCATTTCATAATTTGAATCAGGAACTGTAATCAAATTCGAGTAAAAGATGAAAATCAGCTGTCAATATTTTCCCTATAAAAACATACAACGCATTGAAGACATTATTAGTGCTACTGTTTCCCTACTACTGATTAAAACCAACGTTATTATGGAGCGGCGACGTCATTTAAGCAGGGAAGAAATGCTCAGAGCCGTGGGAATGATAGAAGCTGGTTCCCGGCAACGTACTGTGGCTTTAGCTCGGAATACAAGTCAGAGTGTTATCAGTCGACTTTGGACACGTTACCGAAGCACTGGTACCGTGGCTGAGCGCCATGGAGGACGGTATCGCTGCACCACACGGAGACAAGACCGATACATTCAAATCTTAACTCGAAGAGCTCCAACAATAACCGCCATGATGTTAGCCGTGAGGCTTCATCACTCTTCAGGGAACTTAATTAGCGACCAAACAGTCAGAAACCGCTTGCATGAAGTGAACCTTCATTCCCGAAGACCGCTACGGGTACCACCTATAGCAATGCACAATCGTAGGATTCGATATCAATGGGCTCTTGAACACAGAAATTGGGCAGAAGAACAATGGCGTTTCGTGTGCTTTTCTGATGAGTCTCGTTTTGGTATGAGACCGGATACAAGACGTATACGACACTGGAGAACCCCTGGACGCCAACAGCGATTAAAATCCTGCCAGGAAGTCCATCCTTATAGTGGTGGAACCATCATGGTATGGGCGGGTATTTGGATCGGCGGAAGAACTGAGTTGATTTGGATCAGAGGCAACCTCAACGCTCAAATTTATGCTGAGACGATTGTATCAGACGTCATCGTTCCTCTACAAGTGCAAATCGGTCCCTTATTTCAGTTCATCATCATCATCAGCCTATTAATGTTCCCACTGCTGGGACACAGGCCTCCTCTCTGTGTGAGAGGGGGGGTGGGCCATAATCCACCACGCGGGCCCAGTGCGGATTGGTGGATGTCACATGTCTTCGAATTTTTGGTTCTAGGACATGCCGGTTTCCTCACGATGTTTTCCTTCACCGTTTTGAGAGCAGTGGTGATGAAATAAATTACACAAAGTAATGCGTCTGCCTGGATTCGAACCCACGACCTACAACTCGTAAGTCGGGGCCGATACCACTGGGCCACCACTGCTCTCATACCACTGGGCCACCACTGCTCTCATTTATTTCAGTTAATGCATGATAATGCACGACCGCACACCGCAAGAGTTGTAAGACAGACTCTCGCCGCAGCTAACATCAATGTCCTGCCCTGGCCTGCTCAGTCGCCAGACTTGAACCCGATTGAGCATGCATGGGATATGCTACAGAGAAGAGCTCTGCCGAATATGGAGGGTATCCAGTCGCAAGAAGACCTTTTTTTGTTGTTGCAACGAACATGGGCGGCCATTCCACAGCGTGATTTGGATGAACTCATTTTGAGTATGCCAAACCGATGTTCTTGTGTTGTTAGTGTTCGCGGTAGAAACACGGATTATTAATTGTTTAAGTTACCCAATAAAATTTTAAAGAAAACTGTTATTTCAGTCTTTTTTTCGAACTTTAATGTTAGTGGTTCAAATGTCAAAAATCCCTTTATTAGGAAAATGCCAAATTTCTTTATGAATGCAAAGGTGACTTGGTTTATCGTTACTGTGACAAACGATAACACTTTATTTGATGAATCCTTAAAGAACATTTTAATTAATATCAATCAGGAGAAAAGTTATTGCAAAAATATATGTTGATCCCTAGACACTTTTGATGTGTGTACAAGTAAAATAGAATATAGGAAGTGCTTTGTCCCAACTTGCAACAATAATACTAATAATAATCCAAACAACATTTTGTTCGTACTAAAGAAGATTTGCGAGAAAAGTGGTGTCGTGATGACGGCGTGGAATGTTGCAAGGTTTTTACAATGTACTGTTGCGAAGATCACTTTGATGTTAGTATTTCAGAAGCCTTA
This sequence comes from Agrotis clavis, assembly GCA_954870645.1. Lineage (NCBI taxonomy): Eukaryota > Metazoa > Arthropoda > Insecta > Lepidoptera > Noctuidae > Agrotis > Agrotis clavis. The sequence continues at coordinate 28,392,492 of OX940921.1, forward strand.
GATTCCTTTGTATGTTCATCTAGGAGTCATTTTGTTTTGTAAATAATAACCTATCGGGATGTAAGTGACGTTTAGACAGTTGACGTTGTGTTGACAGTTTTTTAATTTTGCTCTAGTAAGGAAACGGCACAACTTTTAGGCCAATGGTGACGTCACCTACCTCAAAAATTGAAATATTAAAAATAAAAAAACTATTGAGCCAATCATTAAAATATTCAAATTAGTTTCTCAAAATGCTATAAATTTGCAGAAAATAAAATAAAATCGAATGTTTAAAAAATTAAGACAATCCCCATTACATTGTCCGATTTCAGGATCCGATATTCAGGATGCAATTTAGGAGAAAAGTCGCCAAAGCACGTACCAAATCGTGCAGAGGCGTCTCTAGCCCTTGTGGTGCCCGTGTGCAACCAGTACCCTGGCGCCTGAGACTAGAGAGTCTAGCAGGAGAAGAAGGAGGAGAAGAGAAGGTTCAAAATGAAATAGGTACTTATTTTGACCCTTCCTCCCGTTTTATTTTCAAACGGAAATTATTCGGATGCAAATGGTGCAATTTTAAATGATGTCGGGAAGCAAAAAGTTTTTTTAGGAAGGAAGGGGTTAAGCGGCAATTACATTGTCCGATATTCAGGATGCAATTTATTTTATGCTTTGCTACCGCGTGCCCGGCGGTGGCCATAAACACGAGCGCCGGCATCGACGCATCTTTGGCGGTGTCGCATTAGAGGGCGCTCGGCGCCCCCTTAAACCCCGCGCCCGTGTGCGCCGCACACCCTGCACTATAGGTAAAGACGCCTCTGATCGTGTCCTAATAAGGATGCTACTCATCCTAACTGCGATTACACTTTCCTGAATTCAGGACGTCCTGAATATGTATCGGATCCTGAAATCGGACAATGTAATTGCCGCTATACAGGTTGAATTTTTCAACTGGGCGTGGATGGCTATATCCGAAACTATAATGGAATATCGAAAAACGTTGAAAGGAGTCTCGAGGCCGATTTTGACGAAAACTAAAACTGCATCATTGTATTTAAGAAAAATCAATAAGCCAGGAATCGAACCCGCTGATTTTGGAAAAAAAAAATAACATCTTGTATTATTACACTATCACTTCAGTACACGCGCCCCTGTTTGGGACGCGAGTGCTCGCGCGCTCTAATATGTAGAACAATTTTGTGTTAAGATTTTCAAGGGACAATGTTTTTTTTTGTGTGATTTTAATAAATATAGGCTTCTGGTGAATTTGGAGTTTTTTTTTACCATTTGACTTTCTCATGCTTTTTATTTTACTCATATCCTCCACGTTGTCCGCATCATTTTTACAAAAGCCAGGACAGAAATAAAGACTGATTTTGAGGACAAATCCATTTTTCACGGGTGTGACTAGTATTGGGGGGTTGTGCTTATTTATACTCAAAAGTATTTTCCCACTAATTTTCAATGATTAGAAAAAAAATATTAGAGGCTATCGCTTCAGTATCTGGAGACGTCGCAAATATTTGACAGTATGTCTGTGAAAGGTTATTTTGGTTGTAAATAATATCATAGTGAAATAAAAACCATATAAACATTGGTTTATACATAAAATAAACACTTACACAAAATACACATAAAGAGTAAACTTCGGAAAAATAATTAATACATTAAAAAAATCTAAAAACCCACGTTTTAAAATATTCTAAAAATAAGAAAATAACCCTACGGGGTTGAGAGAGGGGCCACTCAAAACGTGGGGGCGTATATTATTTAAGGGATTATTTATGGGATATATTTACATAAAGTGAATAGATCGTGGGTCTAACTTGCAAAGATACGCCCCCACGTTTTGAGTGGCCCCTCTCTCAACCCCGTAGGGTTATTTTCTTATTTTTAGGATATTTAAAAACGTGGGTTTTGCCAAGTGCCTCAAAACCTGTCCGCCATATTGGATTTAAGTCTCAGATTTTAAAAAATCTAAAAACCCACGTTTTTAAATATCCTAAAAATAAGAAAATAACCCTACGGGGTTGAGAGAGGGGCCACTCAAAACGTGGGGGCGTATTTTCTTATTTTTAGGAAATTTAAAAACGTGGGTTTTTAGATTTTTTTAAATCTATTAATTATTTCGTACTCCTGACAGCAAACCCTTTCATCTGATACCCATATCATAGGGGTGCATTTCAAATAGCCTGTCTGCCATCTTGGACGTCCGCCATATTGGATTTAAGTCACGTGACTATTTTTTTTCGTACTCCTGACAGCAAACCCTTTCATTTGATACCCATATCATGGGGGTGGGTTTCAAACAGTCAGTCCGCCATCTTGGGGAGGGCGCCATATTGGATTTGTTATGACTTTTGTTAGCTAGTCATGTATTGTCATCAGAATTCAGAGCGTGTGCAAAATTTCAGCCTTCTAGCTTATCGGGAAGTGCCTCAAAATTGAGTTGCAAAAGTCCAACCGGAACGACAAACAAACAAACAAATAAACAAACAAGAAAAGTGAGTTTATAAAAACGTGGGAAAAATAGTCACTTGACTTAAATCCAATATGGCGGACGTCCAAGATGGCAGACTGGCTGTTTGAAATCCACCCCCATAATATGGGTATCAAATGAAAGGGTTTGCTGGCAGGAATACTAAAAAAAATAGTCATGAGACTTAAATCGAAAATATGGCGGACGTCCAAGATGGCGGACAGGCTTTGAGGCACTTCCCGATAAGCTGGCAAGCTGAAATTTTCAGGGTAGCTTCAAACCCGACGAACAAAGATAAAAATAATAAAATAATTAATAGATTTTAAAAAATCTAAAAACCCACGTTTTTAAATATCCTAAAAATAAGAAAATAACCCTACGGGGTTGAGAGAGGGGCCACTCAAAACGTGGGGGCGTATTTTCTTATTTTTAGGATATTTAAAAACGTGGGTTTTTAGATTTTTTTTTAAATCTATTAATTATTTCGTACTCCTGACAGCAAACCCTTTCATTTGATACCCATATCATAGGGGTGCATTTCAAATAGACTGTCTGCCATCTTGGACGTCCGCCATATTGGATTTAAGTCACGTGACTATTTTTTTTCGTACTCCTGACAGCAAACCCTTTCATTTGATACCCATATCATGGGGGTGGGTTTCAAACAGTCAGTCCGCCATCTTGGGGAGGGCGCCATATTGGATTTGTTATGACTTTTGTTAGCTAGTCATGTATTGTCATCAGAATTCAGAGCGTCTAGCTTATAAAATTTCAGCCTTCTAGCTTATCGGGAAGTGCCTCAAAATTCTGTTGCAAAAGTCCAACCGGAACGACAAACAAACAAACAAGAAAAGTGAGTTTATAAAAACGTGGGAAAAACTGTCGCGCGACTTCTCGCGCGCTCTATTATTGTAGAATTTTAGTTTTGGCGTGAAATTACCAACATACGCGGTCGTGCAGGTCGCTGCTGAGATGCTAATAGTGATCAATAGTTACTAATAGAGGAATACTATGAGTGGGGGCTCTAGAAACACATAATTTACGTTAAAATTCCACGAAATGCATGTGTGTTCTACAATAGTAGAACGAGCGACTAACGTAGTGCTATTCGATAGTGTTGCTAATAAGGAACAAATTCTGGGAAGTAATCATATACGGAAACTTAAAGAAATAGCAGATTTTTATGCTTTGCTACCGCGCGCCTAGCGGTGGCCATAACACGAGCTCAGGGTCTTTGGGAGCGCCGGCATCGACGCATCTTTGGCGTGTCGCATTAGAGGGCGCCCGGCGCCCCCTATAAACCCGGCGCCCGTGTGCGCCGCACACCCTGCACTATAGGTAAAGACGCCTCTGGGACTCACGGACGGACGGACATAGCGAAACTTTATGGGTTCCTTGTTGACTACGGAACCCTAAAAACTTAGAGCGCCTTTTGGATAAAGACTCCTCACTAAAATCAAAGGGTGAGGCCGAGTAAGTTTGCCGGTATCGCGGTAACGGACGGTTACGGACGGTAACGCGACAAATTGTAAAGCATGGTTTACATGCAATTAATTTAAGGCATTAAAATGCGAACCAACAAAAAATAAAACATATTTTATGTAAAATGTGTAAGCATTATTAATTCTAGGAGGATTTGTTAGTTAGTAGTGAACGTTTAAATAAATTTAAAAAAAAATAAGAAGTATTTTTTATTATTATTACTTAACTTCAGCAGAAATAGAAGTACTTCTTTTAAGAAGTACGAAGTACTGCCTCTTTAAAATCACTTTCGGTGGTACCTTATATTTAATATATTAATATCTTAAAATCACGTTTCTTTTTTATTTTAAAATATACTAATTTTTAATTAAATGTATCATGTAAACCTACCTTTTGGTAACGGACGGTAACGAACGGTAACGGACTTCAGTAACGAACGCCTTTGGAAATGGTTAATTTAACCTCACGTTTTATTCTGTTGTTGTTTTGGCAAAATTATATTCTGTGATATTACTTAAAGTTAAATAATTATAATAATACATTCACTTAATTTGAAGAAAATCAGCTTTTGGCGCCCGAAAAACAATTGACCACACCGAAAATACAAATTCATCCTCACCTCACAACTTACTTATTGTCCGAATAGATTTACGTCAAATAGTACTTGTGTTGGCGCTTGAAAATTAAATTAAATGTTGCCACTTTCTAAAGTAAAATCTGTCGAAAACAATAGCGGATGTCAAAAGTAACGGACGCAAAATATTTGGAGACACAGTTTATTGTCGAATTATTTTATCCAATATTTTATGAAAATTTTACTATACCACCATTTACGTATCCTACATGTCATGGAGACACATAAGTATGGACCCAGGACGTGGTATGTTTAAAAATATATGAAATTAATGTGTAAATAATTAAATATACCACAGGCTTTTTTGGATTTATTTAGGCGGATAAATATTGATTATGACAAACATAAGTTTATGTTACAAATCGCTACCAATTTTTTGTTACATTGACACAAAGTTGAGCCTTGAGGACATGATCAATTCAACGAAACCGGCAAAGTTACTCGGCCTTACCCCAAAACGTTCTTCCAAATACCTGATGGCCCTTTGGAAAACCTGTTCTGCTTCTTTGTTAAAGTTTCGTTTTTCGGCGTTTGGCAATTTTGTTAACATGGGCCTATTTTTACTGCCATAAAATTTGTCCTGTAATCGGCTTTTTAGCTAGTTCAACAGCTTTCTCATTATACCATCTATTTCCAGGACAGTACATCCATAATTTTCCAATGCCAATATCGCCGTCCGAAACTCTAACATAACGTTATGTACAAAATATAAATACACTTCAGAAATTCGTGTGCGTCAGAATGGCTGGTTGCCTGTGGCGTTGGTCAATGAGAGTTAATTCGAAAATTGCTACATAATTGCTTATATTTGCTACATATAATAAACTAGCGACCCGCCCCGGCTCCGCACGGGTGCAATCTTTATAATATTGTTAAAATTGCGACTATAATTTGAGATTTAAACTATCCTATCTCTCAAGTTGGATCGAACTGCACATGGTGTGCGAATTTTATTATAATCGGTTAAGTGGTTTAGGAGTCCATTGAGGACAAACATTGTGACACGAGATTTATATATATTAAGATAATTGCTACATAGGATATACAGGGTGTTTGGTCCATCGTGTGCCAAATTGAAATGGTCGATAGAAGGGGTCACCTGCTATCCTTTTAGACCCCTTAACACCCCTCATGCCCTGTGGATTTTTTTTTTATCGACTTCTTATTGTTTTACTAAAAAAGACCCAAATTTTACATTTAAATACAATTTTCTTTTTAAATATGGGGCGTAGACTCTGAATTTTAATTTTATTTCGATGTGTATTGTTTAAGAGTACTTTTAAATACAAAATTAGTGACATTAGTCACCTAGTTTTTTTTTAATTCACTCGCAAAGGTAAAACATAAATTAAAGCTGTACATGTTACAGCTGTTTATATGGCTACAGAAAAAAAAGACGTGTGGCACTCGGGGACTGCCGCGGTAAAGCTATTGCATAGCATTTTGTATCAACTTATGCAATAATTTTATTTATTTATTTTATTCATGCAGTATTGCTTTTTCTTTGATATTAATTCAAGTTACATTTTTAAATATTTCTTTAAAAAAAAAAACAAAAAAAAAAAAAAAACAAATTATTATTATTATTATGGTTATATTATTTTATTATTCTCTTTATTTATTTTTATACACTTATAGATTACATTTTTAAATATTTTTATAAAAAAACAAACTAAAAACATTTAAAAATATAAAAAATAGCAGTCCACCAGCACCAGGAACAGGGTCCGGGCTACCGGTGGTCAGGGCTCTTGAGAGAGGAACCTCCTAACAATACGCGCCGTGTCCAGGAGTACTGCCTTCTGAATCAAGCGCTTGATCCAGCCACCCAGCGAGAGCCTCCTCAGGTGTTGTTCGAGGCTCTTGGCAATTAAGCCATTGGCAGATACGACTATCGGCACAATAACTGCCGTATTCACGTCCCACATGTCAACAACCTCGCGAGCCAGATCAAGATACTTGAATTGTTTATCCTTTTCTGCCTTCACGAGGTTCCCGTCATGCGGGACCGTTATATCAACAATTATTGCGCGACGCTCCGATCGATCTATCACCACAATGTCAGGCTTATTGGCAACAATAGTCCTATCAGCGATGATAGGTCGATCCCAATACAACCAGATATTGCCATTTTCGAGAACTGGGTCGGGCGCATACTTATAGTACGGCACCTCCGATTCCACAAGATTGTATTTCAAAGCAAGTTGCTGGTGGATAATCCTGGCAACGAGGTTGTGTCTATGCAAATACTCGCCGTTAGCCAGACGAGAACACCCAGAAATAATGTGTCGGATCGATTCTCCTGGACGGTGGCATGCCCGACATATGTCAACCGTACCATCCTTCACAATGTATTTCCGGTAGTTATTCGTCATCATAACTTCGTCCATAATTGCACAGACAAAACCTTCGATCTCCCCGAACAGGTCACCGAAGCGCAACCAGGATACAGACGCTAAAAAGTCTACATCGGGACTATGTAATGCCCGGTAATAGCGTCCGTGAAGCTCCTTGCTCTGCCATACCTCCTTACGATCATTAGTGTCTAATACTTTAGGTTTGCGCCAGTTCTCGTTAGCCAAGGAGAGCGGAGTAAGACCCTTGTCCACTGTGACCACATCTCGGTGCATCCCCACGTCGGCTTCTAGGAAATATTCCCTGAGACTGCATATCTCACGGTTGTGCAGGGTCTTAGCATTTAAGAAGCCACGACCCCCGCACTTCCGCGGGATATACAGTCTCATCACCGACGACCGCGGATGATGCATCCGATTTGCAGTCAGCAGTAAACGGACTCTCCTATCCAGGGCGTCAAGTTCTGTCTGAGTCCATTTGAGTATGCCGAAAGAATACATCAATACCGGCATGACCCAACCGTTGAAAGCGCGCACCTTGTTACCACCTGACAAAAGACTGTTAAGTACTTTATTCAGGCGGTTAAAGAAGCGCTCCTTCAACGATTGCTTCATATCAGCATTATTGATGCCTAATGCTTCCGACATACCCAAATATTTGTAGGTCTCTGTTGAAGAGAGGGATCTAAGGTGTATGGAATCCGAGAGTTGAGTTCCCTCTGATTCCATAATCTCCCTTCGCTTCACATGCATGACTGCACATTTGTCCACACCAAATCCCATCCTGATGGCGCTACTGAAAGTTTCTGTTACCTTCAGTAGCTTCATCAGTTGCAAGTTGTTGGGGGCAAAGAGTTTCAGATCATCCATGTAAAGAAGGTGAGATATGACCTGACCACCTCTCTTCAACCGATATCCTAGCCCCGAACCCTCTAGTAATGTACTGAGTGGGTTCAAGGCTAGGCAAAACCACAAAGGACTCAGACTGTCACCCTGGAATATGCCGCGCTCAATCCTTATTGGTTCGCCGCTACCTCGGATCTGTCGACATCCTGGATAGCGAAGGACTGTCTTCCAAGTCCCCATACACGACAACAGGAAGGTACGTAGTGTTATATTAACTTTATACAACTCTAGCACCCTCATGAGCCATGTATGGGGTACCGAATCATAGGCCTTCTTATAATCTATCCAACATGCGGACAGATCCTTTCGGGAGCGGCGAACCTGTTGGCTAATGGCCATATCAATGAGGAGGAGCTCTTTAGTACCGCGGGACCCGTTCCTACATCCATTCTGAGAGGTGGACATGATGGAATTAGTCACAATATGTTGATTGATTTTAGCTCTCAGAATGGATGTAAGAACTTTATAGACCGTTGGTAGACAAGTGATCGGTCTATAATTTTTGGGTTCCGCAGTACTACCTGATTTATAGAGCAGGTGGGTCACTCCTGTTGTTAAGAATTGGGGTAGCGACCCTGACTCTAGAGCTAATTGGAACTGGGATGCCAATCGAACGTGTGATCTTTTGAACCATTTAATCCAGAAGTTGTGCAGCCCATCCGGCCCTGGAGATTTCCAGTTCGGCAACAGATGGACTGCACAAGCTACGTCTTGGGGGCTGATGGTGATAGCCCCCATTTCTGGAATGTGATCACATGCTCGCTTAACATCCCCGATCCAATCACCCTCAGTGTGGCTGACAGGCACCGACCAGATGCTGCGCCAGAATGAACTCATGGCATCATCATCCGGCAGGGGCGTGTCAGCCACACCTTGGTCCGGTCGCTCCCAAGCCCTATAGACCCACCTTTCATCGCTTTGGAAGGTGCGATTCAAAGTGTACCGCTCCACTCGTCGCTTGTACCGACGAATACGGCTTGCCCATGCACAAATCTTCTGCTTCAGGAAGTCGATACGTTCTGTGACGCGGGTCAAATAATCACGAGGATCGATTTCGATTCCCGCGAACGCCCGCCTCACAAAACGCATCACTCTAGGACGAGTATTACCCTCCCTGAAGCAGTGCAATTTGCCGGTGAGTGCTCTAGCCTCACCGATACGCCGCTCAATCCTGCACTGCCAAGCTGGAGCCGCTGGTTTTGGTCGTGTAGCTCTGTCACTGTCAGGGAATTTGACGTGAGCTACACGACATGCCGCTACAGCTGCACAGTACAGGATTGAGTGGGTATCAGCAAGATCCTTACTGCTGTCAAAACAATTTGACAGCTCTGAGTCTAGAGCACACATAAGCGCCTTGTTTTTATTGTGCATAGGCAAACGAGGTAAACGTGGTCTAAGTTCCGGTGGTACGGAGCGGTACTCCCGGAACGCACTCTCCAAAGCGCTCCTCAATTGTGCGTTGCATTGGGTACTCACGGATATAACTTCGTCATGATCCTCTTCACAATCGCGATCGGGTCGCGGTGGCATACTGGAAGAACTTTGTTGCTGCACCGCGATCATTGGTGAAGCAGGAATAACTCGGTTACTCCGTGAATCCGAGCGTAGTCGATCAAGTACGGTGTCATCCAGCATACAGTTACGCTGAATGACCCGCACCTGATCCGAAAGTCGTTGTGCCGACACGCTGATACCTGGCTCAAGCACCTGAAACAGAGAGAGCATCCGACCACGGTACGCAGTCAAGCTGCTTCCCCCCTCAGTAGCCCCATAATATGCGCGCATGACATTTTCATTCATGGACTGGGTCCATCGCATGCGCGACACATTTCCACCGGCAGCGGGGACCCTATTCGGGGCCTGTTGGCCTCGAGGTCCCAAGCCCGCTGGTGGCCGTCCTCTTCCTCGTCGTCGCGGTGGTGGTGGTGTCGACGGCGGGGAGAAAAACTCGTCGCTGGAGCTCGACGCAGCTGTAGCGACCGGAGACACGACGTACTCGGATGAGGCGCGTCCCGGCGGCTGCGAGGCGGAGCTCGGCGACGAGTCCGGAGATGGTGGGTGTGCCTGTAGTTGTTTAGTCCGACTTCTTGTTATCATTCAGGTGATGGTGGTGATGGTGACATATCTATGATTTCATTTTCGTTTTCGTTTTCTTCCGGATATATTTCATTGTCACAATACTGCAGCAATTATTATTTCTGTTTTCCGTTGTTGGAATGACACGTTTACAAATTCGGTTTATACGAAAAATCAATTAATATTGTAATAAAATTGGAGAAGAAAATTTATACATCACTCATGACAGACGTCGGACCACAGATTTATTATTATTATTATTATATTAGTAAATCAATAATTAATTAATTTTAATAATTAATAATTAATTTAATAAATTAATAATTTAATTAAATTAATAATTTAATTAAATGAGCGTGAGGTTTTTTCGTTACGGAATTTCTGGATTCGGTCCCCGCGCTCAAGGCCCGCGATAGAAGCTATGCAATAGCTTAAAAACCAGAAGCGACCGGGATCTTCCAACTCCCTCATTAATTCTCCAGTCTATCCCCTTGCAAATGATGTGCCACATGCCATAAAAATCTTTTAACAACTTCGTGAATTCGCTAGAATTGTGAATCGAGTGCCCCTAAAGCTGATATACAAAATTATGATTTTAAACATATTTTTTTTGCTTAAATGATACCTGACAAACCTATAAATCTTATCTTATTCGTATAAGGAAAAATCTGTCTCGAATCTCTAAGTTTTAGTGGGATTTACGTGTAAAAAAAAAACAAAATTTCATTTTTAACATTTGTTTCATAATGGTTACAAATCCTGCTCAAATTCACTAATTTGAGCAGACAAAGGACAAACGTTCATTAATGAACGTTTGCCCATGGTATTTCAAAATGCTGTTCTGCGCATTGGCGTTTGACTGTGAGGAGATATCTTAACAATGTGTTTCACAATGCGTGGATTGGACGCGATGGCCTTATTCCATGGCCACCACATTCCCCAGATCTAACTTCGTTACACTTTATGTCTAGCGACGTTCCAAAGAGCTGGTATAGGTACGCAACGGACGTTACAACTAGGGAGGTACTAGTCCAACGCATGGAAGTGGCATTCAATACCACTAAGGAGGAAATACGACTTCGTATAACAACTGTCGAAATAGATGTCGGGCCTGCATTCGCAACAGAGGCCAACAATTCGAGCAGGATTTGTAACAATTATGAAATAAACGTTAAAAATGCAATTTTTTTTTTTCAAGTAAATCCCACAAACATAGAGATTCGAGACAGATGTTACCTTATACGAATGAGATAAGATTTATAGGTTTTTCAGGTATCAAAAAAGCAAAAAATAATAATTAAAATCATAATTTTGAACATCAGCCTTGGGTGACTCGATTCACAATTCTAGCGAATTCACAAAGTTGTCAAAAGATTTTTAAGGTATGTGGCACATCATTAGCAAGGGGATAGACTGGAGAACTAATGAGGGAGTAGGAAGATCCCGGTCGCTTCTCGTTTTTTTTTCTGTAGCCATCAGCTGTAACATGTACAGCTTTAATTTATGTTTTACCTTTGCGAGTGAATTAAAAAAAAGCTAGGTGACTAATGTCATTAATTTTGTATTTAAAAGTACTCTTAAACAATACACATCGATATATAATTAAAATTCAGAGTCTACGCCCCATACTTAAAAATAAAATTGCATTTGAATGTAAAATTTGGGCCTTTTTTAGTAAAACAATAAAAAGTCGATTTAAAAAAAATCAACAGGGCATGAGGGGTGTTAAGGGGTCTGAGAGGATAGCAGATGACCCCTTCTGTCGACCATTTAAATTTGGCACACGATGGACCAAACACCCTGTATACTTAGATATAAAAATTTTTTTTTGACCAGCCATCCTGACGTCAGGATGGCTGGTCACCTCCTCGTTTAAAGTCAAGCGTGTAGAGTTTCCCGAAATGTATTGCGTCAATAATTGCTACATATTTACTTCATTTATCTCATTTAGTTGTATCTTCAAATATATGTTAAATAAAGGATGTAGCAGTAATTTAAATTATCCCAAGGAAAAGTCCCTGATAAAATTATTAAGGTAAATAGTTGCAGTGCGTCTTCACTCAACGGTATTGATACTTTAGGAGGCAGGCGTTCTAAATTGTTAAATGGCATGTTATGTATGAGTAGGTAAGTGGATAATAAGCACACTATAAGGATATCGTAAATAAAAAAAAAATACGAAGAGTAAAAAGAAGCTAATTCCACATTGCATAATATATGCAAAAAAATAATATGACAATAAGGTAAATTAATGCTGAGGTTATGGGACATCTCGCCCACGAAAAAAGGTGGCCCGCAGGCCAGATGTCCCCTTTTTAAAATTTGCATGGGTAGTTTCGCCCGAACCAATTTTTTAGCTTATTTTCATATTCATCATCATCATCTCAGCCATAGGACGTCCACTGCTGTACATAGGCCTCCCCTTTTGATCTCCACATATACCGGTTGGAAGCGACCTGCATCCAGCGTCTTCCAGCGACTTTTATAAGGTTGACTGGCCACCTTGTTGGTGGACGTCCTACGCTGCGCTTGCTAGTCCGTGGTCTACACTCTAGCACTTTTCGACCGCATCGGACATCTGCTCTGCGAGCAATATGGCCTGCCCATTGCCACTTCAGCTTGCAAATCCGGTGGACTATATCAGTGACTCGTATGTGATCACGTAGAGAAACACCGAGCATAGCCCTCTCCATAGCTCGTTGAGCGACTTTGAGCTTTGAGATGAGGCCGATAGTGAAAGACCACGTTTCGGTGCCGTAACTCATCACTGGTAACACACATTGGTTGAAGACTTTCGTCTTGAGGCACTGGGGTAAGTCGGACGGAAAGACATTGCGTAGTTTCCCGAACGCTGCCCAACCGAGTTGGATATGGTGGTTGACCTCTTTCTCGAAGTTGGACCTACTTAACTGGACTACTTGTCCTAAGTAGATATTATATGAGTCAACAACTTCGAGTATTTTCATATTATACAATGTGGAATTAGCTTCTTTTTACTCTTCGTATTTTTTTTAATTTACGAAATCCTTCTAATATCCTTATTGTCCACTTACCTACTCATACATAACATGCCATTTAACAATTTTATTTAGAACGCCTGCCGCCTAAAGTAGCAATATCGTTAAGACGCACTGCAACTATTTGCCTTTATCATTTTATCAGGGACTTTTCCTTGGGATAATTTAAATTACTGCTACATCCTTTATTTAGCATATTTTTAAAGATACAAATAAATGAGATAAATGAAGTAAATATGTAGCAATTATTGACGCACGTAGGTCGTGGGTTCGAACCCCGGCAGGCGCATTACTTTGTGTAATTTATTTCATCACCACTGCTCTCAAAACGGTGAAGGAAAACATCGTGAGGAAACCGGCATGTCCTAGAACCTAAAATTCGAAGACATGTGACATCCACCAACCCGCACTGGGCCCGCGTGGTGGATTATGGCCCACTCCCTCTCATAGAGAGGAGGCCTGTGTCCCAGCAGTGGGAACATAATAGGCTGATGATGATGATGATGATTGACGCAATACATTTCGGGAAACTCTGTACGCTTGACTTTAAACTAGGAGGTGACCAGCCATCCTGACGTCAGGATGGCTGGTCAAAAAAAATATTTTATATCTAAGTATATATCCTATGTAGCAATTGTTTATTATATGTAGCAAAATATAAGCAATTATGTAGCAATTTTCGAATCAACTCTCATTGACCAACGCCACAGGCAACCAGCCATTCTGACGCACACCAGAAATTCCCTCACTGTAACATTCATCAACCCCTTGCATTATAATCAAAAGTAAGATTTTCCCACGTTTTTATAAACTCACTTGTCTTGTTTGTTTATTTATTTGTTTGATTGATTTTTGATTGATTTATCAAGGTCTTTATTTAATAACATAGGTTAATACAATCCTGTTTACAAATGATCTTATTCTATTTGTATACAAAACATGGTTCATTTTGTTACGTAGGCTAATTATCGCCTTTACAAACATTTATGCATATTTTTTCTTAATTTTAATTACATTGGTAAGTTTTTGACGGTTTAAATCGTTACGGATTGCTAATATGTGCAAGTCTTAGTATGGACCCACATAATATTTACAATGATCGTGTTACAAAATGTACTTTTTATTATAATACGAAATTATTATAAAATATAAGGTGAGTAGCGGGTAGATGTGCTAAAAAATCGCGAGATAACGGCCGGTGAAGCGGCGTCGGCTGGTAAGCGAGCTATCGTCATGATACGTCACGGAGGAAGTAGTGATGTGGGAGTCGATATCGATTGTACGTTCGGGCATAGGGCAAAGTGCGTAATCTGGTTTTACCAATTGCTGATACTAGTATATTACTATGTTTTGGGTTTTTGTGTAAATAGAATTTACGTGAAATTTTCATTATAAAATCTTTTAGAAATGGATACTTGATTTGTTTGTGGAGTGTTTTAAGGTTAGTACGAAATGGTGTGTTATAAGATAATTTTAAAGCTTTATTTTGAATTACTTGAAGTTTGTTATACTTGGTGTCGGCCACACTGGACCACACAGGCGCTGCGTAGGTTAAGCAAGGTCTTACCAAAGTAGAATAGATTAGCAGTTTAGTAGAAGGACTAAGAGTGGACTTGCGATTTAGAATAGGCTTTAGTGAATTAAGAGCTTTTGCACCTTTCCTCACAGTCAATTCGATATTTTTATTCCAGTTTAGTTTCTTATCTAGTATTAACCCTAAGTATTTTACTGACTCGCGCCAGGTTATCTGGGAATCGCTTATCTTAACGAGTCGTTTTGGAAATGCTCGTTTGCCGGAGAAGAGTATGCCTTCGGTTTTATCTGAGTTCACTTTCAGTTTCCAAGTCTTGAAATATTGGCTGAGTAAATCCAAAGAAAACTGCAGCCGCCCAGCAATTATGTCAACATCTTTGTCGGTCGTGAATGTGGCAGTGTCGTCAGCATAGATGGCTAGGTGTGTATGAGCTTGTTTAGGTATATCATTTAGGAAGAGATTAAAAAGATGAGGTCCAATTAGTGAACCTTGAGGGACACCAGCTGGGATAGTTTTAGGATCAGAATGTTCTTTACCCACATAAACAGAGAAAGAGCGATCACTTAAGTAATTCTGGATGAGTTTTACTAAACAAATAGGTACTTGCTGTTGTATTAATTTGTGGAGTAAACCGGCGTGCCAAACAGAATCGAAAGCTTTTTCAATATCTAATAAAATCATGCCCGTGGAAAGACCGCGGTTTAAGCCATGGGCAACGTGTTCAGCCACTCTAGCCAGCTGTTGTGTGGTTGAATGTGAGCTTCGAAATCCAAATTGTTCAGGTTTCATAATATGCGCTGTTGATTTTGAGAGACGAGTGAGGATAATGGATTCCAGAAGCTTCCCTATGCTTGGTAAGAGACTAATCGGGCGATAGTTAGATGGAATGGAGTGATCTTTTCCAGGTTTCTTAATGGCTATGATTTTAGCATGCTTTAAGGGCTTCGGAAAATATGCAATACGTAGGCAGCCATTGAATATTTTTGTCAAGTACACAATTGCTTTTTGAGGGAGGTTTTTCAGTAGACCATTCCCCAGACCGTCAAAACCAGGAGCTTTGTTGGACTTTAGCTTGCCTAGAATTTTTCGGATTTCGTTTGGCCTAACTAGGGTTGGGTAGTCATTGGTCTGATAAGAGTCCAGCAGCCTAATTGACTCATTAACTGCTTCTTCAGTACCAGTATCGGAGACCCAATTATTGGTCAAATTCATATTCTCTAGAAAAGCATTGGCTAGTGTCTCACATTGCTCAAGTTCTGAAGAGGTGGTAGTATTATTGGGCAATGATAAAGGAGGCATTGAAACGGTCTGATGATTAATTGACTTAACAATTCTCCACAAGTCGGAAGCAGGGTTGGTTATTTTGGACAGTTTCTTGTTCCAGGCATTATCATTTAGGGTTTGTATCTTGGTTTTAACACATTTCTGCATCTGGTTGAACAAGAAGAACAGCTGACGACGTTGGTACGGATTGGATTCTTCTAGAGCCATTCTACGATAGCGATTTTTGATCTTTATTTGTGACCTGATCCGTCGTGGGAGTTTATAATCACGATTACTGGATATTTTTGGTACGGCTTTATCCCTGGCTACAGCGATGGATTTGGTTAAACGTTCAACAGCATCGTCAATAGCTACTGGGGAGTTAAAAGTTGCTTGATTTAAAGTTATGGACTCATTGATATGAGATCTATAGCTTTTCCAGTCGGCCTTTGTGTAGTTAAAAATAATACGCTCGTGTCTGCTGACTTTGCCATCGACAGTAAAGAGGACAGGTAGATGGTTGGAAGAAAGGCCGGAGATTACTTGAGGCTGCGAGAGGTGGTAGACGGAGTTAGCTAGAATAATGTCTGGAGTAGAGGGTACATGTGTGCTGTGGTAGTGGACCAAGGTTGGGCTGGCAGGTGCGTGAATATCATAGTCATTGTTGAGCATGTGATCGAAAAGAACTTCTCCGTGGATGTTGGATTGGGAGCAGTACCAATAGGGGTGTTTAGTGTTAAGATCACCCATAATTAGTGTTTTTGGAAGAACATTAATAATTGCATCTAAATCTGACGTTAGTAATGATAGGTTGGGAGATTGGTAAGCTGAAATAATAGCGATTTTGTTATTTGATAGGGCTAGTTGTATTCCTACACATTCCAGATTTTGTGTTGGAAGTGGGTTTAATGGGATGTGTGCTATGTCTGACTTTATTAGGATTGCCACTCCCTGGCCGTGGCCATTGCATTTCTTATCACGACGGTAACAAGTAAAACCAGGAGTGGGTAATTTGATGTGGGGGGATACTCTGGTCTCTGACAATGCCACAATATCAATAGATAGCTCACTTACCAGATCCAACAGTTCCGAGAGTTTATTGCGAATGCCGTCAGCATTCCAGTAAAGTATACGCAGGTTAAGCTTATTACACATACTGACCAAGGTTGGTTAAAATTAAAATAACTTTATCCATCATACTATTGCACCCTATAAATTGGTTTTTGATGGATTTGATTGTCATAAGTATGGCTAGCATGTCCGCTGTTGCCTGATCTTGAATACCTTGACAAGTTGCTTTTTGTGTATTAGCAGCAACAGAGTTCCAGGGTCGCTCATCCACTAGGTTGGTTTTCGGTGGCTTCGTAGTCTTAACTTTAAGTTGGTCCTGACGTTCCCGTAGAGTCTTCAAATATTTTTCGCGCTCTTTGCACTGCCGAAAATTTGCTGGGTGATTTCCACCACAGTTGCAGCATTGAGCAGGTTGGTCCCGGGTCTTTTTAGGGCAGTCTTCAGTAAGGTGGGATTCTGGGCATTTCACACAGCGTGGCGCTAAGTTGCAGTTTGTGGATGAATGGCCAAAACCTTGGCATCTGTAGCACTGTGTTCCGTAAAGATTGTTGCTTCTGTATTTCCGGATTTGCACGACAGTGTTACACAGGAGCCTGATTTTGCAAAATCTGGAGAAATCGGCACCGGGCGGCAACTGGACTAGAAATGGAGGGCAATAAGATGTCTTCCCAGCAGGAACTTTCATTTTACGAATAGTGACCTTCTCAAATCCAAGCGAGGCAATTTCAGCTGGAAGTATGTCCTCAACGTAGTCAGGAAGACCGAAAATTACTGCTTTGTACATTTTCTCATCCTTGCGTGAGTAAGTGTGGAAGGCGACATCTAGGGTACGCAGGCCTTCTTTGATGGCTTGATGGCTTTCAGGCGTATGACAGATGACAGCCACTCGATTATTGCGTCTGTACTGGAGGTGAAAATGTTTCGAGTAGGACATGATTGTAGTTCTGATGTACTCGTGCGTCCAGGTGGATTGTATTTCCAAGACAATGGGTGGGAGGCGGCTGGTCTTCTTGGTGACAGCGTCATGAAGTCTGGTGGAGTCAGCTGCAGAAGCTTGGTTGCCAGGCAGTGAACTGAAACTATTCGATGTTTTGACAGGTTCCGGAAGATGTTGTTCAGCTGGACGCGCAGCTCTTCTGGGAATTTTCCACTCGTTAGGGTTAATGGGTCCTTCGAGAGGGCGTTTTCCAACAGAGTTGGAGCGTGTCAGAAAACGATCCATATCGACAACTTTTTATCGACCGTGTTCCCATCACTAGTTGCGATGCCGAATAACTAAGAGGGGTTATAGTAGACGTACAAGGCGTGCGGCTAATAAGGGCGCGCGCGCCGAAATTTATTTGTTTGTTTGTCGTTCCGGTTGGACTCTTGCAACTCAATTTTGAAGCACTTCCCGATAAGCTAGAAGGCTGAAATTTTGAACACGCTCTGAATTCTGATGACAATACATGACTAGCTAACAAACGTCATAACAAATCCAATATGGCGGCCTCCCCAAGATGGCGGACATACTGTTTGAAACCCACCCCCACGATATGGGTATCAAATGAAAGGGTTTGCTGTCAGGAGTACGAAAAAATAGTCACGTGACTTAAATCCAATATGGCGGACGTCCAAGATGGCAGACTGGCTGTTTGAAATGCACCCCTATGATATGGATATCAAATGAAAGGGTTTGCTGTCAGGAGTACGAAAAAATAGTCACGTGACTTAAATCCAATATGGCGGACGTCCAAGATGGCAGACTGGCTGTTTGAAATCCACCCCCATGGTATGGATATCAAATGAAAGGGTTTGCTGGCAGGAATACTAAAAAAAATAGTCATGAGACTTAAATCCAATATGGCGGACGTCCAAGATGGCGGACAGGCTTTGAGGCACTTCCCGATAAGCTAGCAGGCTGAAATTTTCAGGGTAGCTTCAAACCCGATGAACAAAGATAAAAATAATAAAATAATTAATAGATTTAAAAAAATCTAAAATCCCACGTTTTTAAATGTCCTAAAAATAAGAAAATAACCCTACGGGGTTGAGAGAGGGGCCACTCAAAACGTGGGGGCGTATCTTTGCAAATTACACCCACGATCTATGCACTTCATGTAAATATATCCCACAAATAATCCCTTAAATAATATACGCCCCCACGTTTTGAGTGGCCCTTCTCTCAACCCCGTAGGGTTATTTTCTTATTTTTAGGACATTTAAAAACGTGGGATTTTAGATTTTTTTAAATCTATTAATTTTTAGATACTAAGTCCCATATTTCCTTTCGACATTCATTTTCTCCTTTTAACAAGAAGTAAAGTTTTATGGCTGGCCATCCATGAAGTAATCGTTCTAAAGCAAGCATAAGTGACAGCCACCTTGTGGGAGATGCCGAAGGTTTTTAGACGGAATGCATTGCAATGTTTTTTCGCTCTGCGCCAAGCGCCCAAGTGGTTTGCAAGTTTCGTTTGACGAAAATGTGAACTTAAAATTATCGAACTTGTTTTTCGGGAGATTATTTGCTTTGTCGGGAGTCGGGAGGACATACAAAAATTCGGGAGAATCCCGCCAATTCCCGACCGTCTGGCAACCATAAGTGGCACTATGGGTTCGGGTCCCACCACCGCCAAGCTAGATCCCCGTTCATCCACTGCATCGTTGCCTCGGGAGTCGCTGTGTCCTTTGATCCACTGAATGGTTATGTTGTTGTGCTCACCTACCTGGTTTAGGCTCTGGTGGCACTCGTATATTAGTCCAGAGTTGACCGTGTGGTGGTGTGGCTGTCAAGCGCCAGCAACATGGCCATGCTGTCTGAAAGTATGCGAATTGAGTGGTCCTTTACCTCTCTGGCTGCTTGGAACACTGTGTTGTGGACGGTGGAACCCCAGTGATTTTGCTATGCGGATGTTGAGGTCTTCTGAGAAGACTCCAGCACCGGTACCTGTTTTAGGTCCATCCATAAAGATCCGTAGCTCCGCCAGGGTCAGCCCCTTGCAGCGGTGGTCCTCATGGAGTTGGATTTTGTATTTCTTGTCGAAGATAAACTGTTTGGGTACCCAGTCTTTTATAGCCTTTGCCATGGGGAATTCCTCATAAAGTCCTTTTGGTACCGAGGTGTGTTGTAACTCGCTCTTACCCCAGAGTTGTATTGTTTCGAGACAGACCGCCGCCAATGTCGCTTCTTGCTGTATGAACAGGTGAAGCGGAGGGAGTCCTCATACAGCCTGTAGTCACCATGCAGGCCAGTCTTTGTATGCGTTGTAGTTTGTTTGAAGCGGTGACTAACCTGGTGGGAGGCCACCAGACCACGGCTCCGTAGGTGATCATGGGGCTAATGACTGTACAGTAGATCCATAGTATAATTTTGGGGGATAGGCCCCATCTCTTACCTATCATCCTCCTGCATTGCCAGAAGGTAATGCAGGCCCTGTTTAGCTTGTTATCAAGGTGGCTGCTCCAGTTTAGCTTACTGTCCAGGATGACCCCTAGATATTTGACCTCGTTGGCTAACTGGAGCTGTTTCAAAAAGTTTTGGTTGGCGAAATGGTCCAAGTAATTGTATTTGAGTGAACAATTATTATTACACCATTATAAAGTGTTGCTAATAAGGATCAAATTCTGGGAAGTATTCACAGCCAGTCGAAAAATTTACCTTTACCTCTATCTAAAATACTTTTTGACCATCTCTAACAATAATGTTACTATATGCCACCAGCATGGTATTGGTAGTGCATTAGTTTGATGTTTCAGCCATTTTCTGTTTAATTAAAAAGTTATAAAAGTAGTTAGGGATGCAACAAACAGCCAATCTTATTTTATGTCTTTATAGTAGACAACTTGCAGTCAATTAGTACCTCATTCAGTCGGCTTTTTGGATTTATTTAAATTACTTAAACAATACCTAGATACAATACAATCACTTTACACAAACTTAACAGTTAAAAACACTCTGGCCTGCTTTTAATTTCAGCGATAAGTCCGCGTTCAACTAGTGGCATTGTGAAGCGGTCGTATACCAGTCCGCTACACACGTAGACGGGGCGCGTCAGTGCCGCTGACAGCCGGCGTGCCAGGGCCGCCGCCGCGCCTTCCGCGCCCAGCAGCGTGCTGGCCAGCGCAGCGCGGCTCGCGCCTGCCTCGCGCGCCGGCATGCCCAGCGCTACCTCAGTGAGCTCCGCCGCACCACCGCCGCCCACCCACAGCAACAGAGCGCCTTCTACGCGTAATGCTGCAGCTCGGCATACCAGCTCACCACTCCATATTTCAAACTGATGAACGCGCCATGCACTAGGCCTGTATGTAATTCTTTTTCGAGAACTTATCACTCGTGGTGAGGAACTGATTTCCATACTGTGCAAAAATAAAATCAATCAAACAGAAACAAGTAAACAATCCTTTGTATTTTCCACAGATATTTTCGCATGTCTTGTCATCATACGACGTCCACAGACTACTTAGAGATATGCCACAGACTAAGGACTAAGTAGACACTAGATATGCATACGTCCTCCCATAGATACAACCACAGACGACTTATTAGAGTCTAGAGATCACGGAACATTTATATTACCCTAGAGATACTACAACGCACTGAACGCACTCTAGGTCCTATGCTGTGGTCCGTCCTATGGAGTAAGTGCTTCTTACTAATCGAAAAACGATCCCAAATCGGTGACCTTGAAACGAATGAAAGGCACACAGCATGGCGTTCTGTTTCTTTCTAATAGTGTGTCCATGATATAGTATTTTGAGGATATAGTAAATTACTGCCGCGGCCTATAATGGCTACTTTGCTGGTCGCACTGATGATGGCCGACAGCGCAGCGTAGCGCAGCTCCAGGCCGACACAGCGCGGTCAGCATGCAGCACTGGATGGACGAGCTGAGATAAAGGCCGAGGCCGTAGGCCGAGGCCTTTACAGCGAGGACAGCAAGGGCTGCAATGGTGGCCAAGCTGGAAGGCCTAGAGCGTAGCTAGGCTAGCTCGAGGCAATCATAGCGTGACCAGGGAAGTAGACATAGTGGGCCAAGGCTTGTATAGTGCTTTACTCAAAAATGCAAGTACCTAACCTACATAAAACCAGCAAGTGATTTAAATAAAACATATATTAATTAACTAGAAATTTAATTAAAATAACAATTATGAAAAATACAGTTACAAAATTCAACACCGACTTTCCCGGTTTCATATTACTTACTAATAGTTTGCGATAATTTTAATGCGATGTTTGACTGCTATATTTTCTTCATTTATTACTTCATTTACTTAGAGCAAAAAAGTCACTAAATAAAAAAAAAAATCGCTGAACCGCGCTTTTGTTCCTTCTTTGTATTTTTTTTTAAATATGGAATACAATCTTTTTGTGCCTACCTCTTTATATACAAACAGCTGTGTAATGGGGAAGACAAGTGTCAAAGTGACAAGTGACAGTTTGGTCCCAAAAGAACTGACAATTCAAAGAATTTTTCTGCAAAAAAACTATTTATTGATGTAAAATGACTAGATGTTGTGTAATAAGCTGTAAAAATGATGGAACATACACATTTCCGTCAATTCACACTATCAAGAAATAATGGGTAGCTGCTGTGACTGCCTTGAGAACAAAAATTGAATTATAACTAAGGAAAAGCTATATAATAAACAAATATCCAGGCTTGCGAAGCCAGGACAGGCCGTTAGTTGAGTTTATTAATGAATTTCTATGATTATACCATAACTAAACAATCGAATACACTTTTCAAAATAATATACAGCTTGACATAAAAATGTAGAAAACCGGAAGTCGCCACTGTCTTCGCGCTACCAGCACTTTGAATGATTTTATTTTCTTTTTTTTCACTTATTACGTTAGTTTTATGGCACAATAATAAATCTAACAAACCTGCGGTCTTTGTTTACATCAAATATCAAAGATTATAAAACGCTGTCAGAAATAAAAATTTTAGTTCCGTTTCAATCCGTTCTGGCCAAGCTGTATACTTTTCTATTGGAGGTTAAGTACCAGTATTGCATCGCTCTATAAATCATGAAATGGTTCGTCTGGCGAAGAATGATCACCTGGAACGAGTTTTGTGATAGTTGTGGTGTTAAGAAATTAAATATATTGTGATATTTCTCAAATCTAAATAGAAAAAAGGGGTAAAATTACCCCTTTTGGGTAAAATCACTGACTTAAAACATTATGATATTTTATCAAAATAGAAAGTCAGAAGCAGCATTATATTCTTGTTATAGGAGAGGACAGGTAAAACATACCTAAACTCAAAAATTTAAACCTCAACTACAAGTAATTGTGGATTTATTACGGTAAAATCAAATGTATTACCACTCAATTAAATCACTTTTTTTCCTCTTGTAGATGCACCGCGGCGTCTTAATTCTTCTTTTATTATATGCACTTGCATTGACGAATAATTTTCCATATTTGTTTTGTATTTACACTCAATTTTTATAACAATAAATCTTGTTTGTTTTTTGTACAAGGTAGACAGTAATCTGACGTAGGGACCAACTATCGCAGCGCCATCTACGATTAGCTTTGAGTTGCCATCCCCATAAATACAATCTTTTTGCATTTGTTTTTTTAAAACGTTGGAACGTCAAAATAGCGGCCGGCAATGTTTTGCCGGCCTGGTAGAGCGGCCAGCAAAAACATTGCTGGCCGCTCCTTGAAACAGACCGGCAAAGTCGACTTTGCTCAAACAAGGTTGTCAAAATAATGATCACATTACATGCATTTTTGAGTAAATATTATTATTATTGTGTTACAGAAAGTGGGTACTTATAGTATTACGAAATTCGTATTTTTTCTTTAAATATGGGCAGACAATGTTATAAACTCCGTTTATGATCGATTTCAAAAAAGGAAGATTTTCATGATCCGACTGTATTTTTTTAATGCTTGGTACTTCATATTCATATTTTACGACTGGGTTGAACCGTTTTTGATGATTCTCTTTTTGTTCCATGAAGCGTACCTGTCATTTGGTACGATGAAAATTTCTTTCTTTCACAAAAACTATTGAACTAAATGTTCCATGAAGCGTACCTGTCATTTGGTACGATGAAAATTTCTTTCTTTCACAAAAACTATTGAACTAAACGTTCAATAGTTTTTGTTGAATGAGCATTTTGAGGGTTCCTTAGTCAACAAGGAACCCTTTTAGTTTCGCCATGTCCGTCCGTCCGTCCGTCCGTCCGTACGTCCGTCTGTGCGCAGCTTAGCTCAGAGACGCCCAGTACTAGAAAGCTGTAATTTGACTCGTGTCTCCCCCCCCTCTACTAGCTAAACGGTTATGTTTGGGGGTGTGAAAAAATTCCCAATAGTAGTATATATAACGAAGTTTAAAAGAAAATTACCATGACTAAGTAGGCTTTACAAGTTTACGAGTAATAGTCGACCAACTTTTAAAACGTACTTGGATAACGTACTTATGAGTAGAGATGTGCCTTTGCCGGCAATATTGCCCAAGGTGGGAATTTAGGTGGAAATATTGCCGGCAATATTGCCGGGAGTGGAAATATTTGGGAATATTGCTTAATTTTAAGTCAAAGTGAGTACGAGAACTATGTAACACACTTAAAATTAGCATTTACAGACCATGGTCTACATTATATACAAAAAAAACATTATTTTGGGTAAAATTCCCAAAATTGCCGGCAATTTTTGGCAATATTTCCAGTATTTTACCGGCAATATTGCCCATTGTTGCCGCACCCGACTGTGAATATAAGAAATTACACATAAATTTTAAGATAAGAATTGACGATCATTGTATATTGAATAAATATTGAATAAAAAGGCATAAATTCGAATAATTTCTTTTAATGTTGTAGTTTAATCTAGTCAACGAATGCTCAAAGCATAGAGGGAAATTCTAGAAACACATTTTTTACTACGTTACTTTGTTTGGACTAGTTAGGTAGTGAACATATCAAAACCATGAGCTCTGGGTTGGGTTGGAGTTACCATTTTTTGAATTTTCGCTTACATCTCGGAAAACCATGCGTTCTAGCAGCATAGCGTGTGTGTCTGTAATTTAGGGGAAAAACATTTTTAGTTTTTCGCATTTGGAAAGTTGTATTTGATATCGCCATAGATCCAGAAAGCAGTAGCAGTTGATTCAGACCCTCCCTTCACCACCTGCGATGAACAGAGCCAGCATGCTGCATCTTGAGGTGATATGGGCCTCCAGATCTTTATCTGGAGGCCCACGTATAAGTACAGGTATAAGTAGTTCTTAAATTCGGTGACCACCATCAAGCTTGATATGTCTTGTCTTCCCCCACCGAGGGAGCAGTAAAAATTAGCTTAGAAACTCATTTTAAATTATACTAGGTACTTACAGACTAGGTAGGACTGTACTGTGTAGGAAGTAATCCGCACCCATAAGAGATGCGGAAAAACTATCTATGGAAACTTTAGTTCTTTTTTGTTGTAAACAATTTTCGTATAGGTAGGTATTAATTTTTGGTCAAGTGTGAGTTGCCCACAAATATACAGGGAGGAGTAGGTACTACAGGGAGAGCCTGAAAAGACTGCTGCTGCTTTCTGGATTTATGGCAATATTAAATAAGACTTTCCGAATGCAAAAAGGTAAATATGGTTTTTCGAAAACTATACAAGATATCGAAATGGTTACTAAATAAAACTTATAGGAAATTTATTCAGCCTTTGTTTTATTCATACAAACCATGCCGCTAGGAGGCATGGTTTCCGAGTTATAAGTGAAAAACCAAAAAAATGGAACCCTTAAACCCCCCTCCCCCGCAGCTCAAGGGCTAGTGGCGGGGACTTTTGATAATTATTTTCACCTCCTAATTAGTTCAAACAAAGTAACGTAGTCCAAAATTGTGTTCCAAGAATTTCCCTCTATAACTGTTAGTTGAGTGGGCTACTAATTTTTCATGCAAAATCACATAGCAAAAACCACGAGTATAAGTACCTATACAATATGGAAATAAATAAAAGTTTAAATCTCTGTCAAAACTACAAATAATCAACAAAAAATAACATTATTTTAATGCACTTGTTTCGATAATTCTTACATAATAATCAGTAAAACCACCGTTTAGAGTAACAACTTAGTAGTTTTTATAAGGCGGACTTAATGCCGCAACGCATTATCTACAGTAATATAAACTGCACCTGCAGTAATAATAAAATATACTGGTGTTATTTGACTGGCAACATTGGCAATATTGCCAAAGTTGCCGGCAATTTTGGTATTTTACCGGCAGTGGCAATATTGGGAATATTGCCGGCAGTGGGAATATTGCCATCAGGCACATCACTACTTATGAGTCTCCTAACACAGGCTTATTATCTCATGCTTAAGAGGAGACTCCAATCACTAATATTGTATGTTTACTTATGAAAGAATAATAAATTATTTGAATTTTGAATTTGAATAACATATTTTCCTAAACAAAATGTATCGGAGAACATGTTCTTCAACTGCAAAATGAGTGGTAAAATCATCAAATGAGTCCCACGTGCTCCACCGTTTCCTCCGGGCGATCTTCGCAGTGGTGACACCCAGGCGTTTCCTCCTTACGCATAAGACACAGGTACCTCCCGAAACTTCCGTGTCCGGTGAGGACCTGCGTCAAGCGGTAGGTCAGGACGCCATGACTTCTCTCCAGCCACTCCTCAAAGAGGGGTCTTACCGCCGCAATTGCGGCGACCGGCGTGCCCGATGTTTTGGGGATAGGTAGGTTTTTATTGTCAACTATTTTTAACTAACTTCAAAAAAAGGAGGAGGTTCTCAATTCGTCGTAATCTTTTTTTTTTAATGTATTTTCCCCGATTTCTCAAAGACGTCTGGACCGATTCTTCTTTTTAAAATTAAATTCAGCGAATCAGTTTAGTTAGTTCGCATGTGGTTCGCATAAATATTTTGATGGGCAACTACGGAACCCTACACTGTGCGTGGCCCAACACGCACTTGGCCGGTTTTTTATTGTGTACAATTGGATGATGTTTATTTCGTCCCGAGGTCAAAAGTTCGGTGACTTCCAACCACCAGCACGCGTAGCATGACCACTGTAGAAACGAGTTATATCGACGGGAGAATCGGCAAACTGACAGATTGAAGAAAGATCTCTATCGTCCTAAGCATGGCAATGCTTGACACGTAGAAAAGAAATGTTTCTTCTCTACGATAGAAAGAAGTCTACAACGTCGAGCATGGCGACAATATTTTCTCTACTTGGGGGAAGACACATTTCTTCTTTAGAAGAGAAACTTGTCTACATCAAATCAGACCTAGACAAGATTCTTTTTATAATATTTTTGGTGTTTATCAATTTAAATTTGTTTTAAAATCAAGTAAGGGTCCTTCCAACTCAATCGCTTTAGTTTTTAAGCCATAAAGAATAAAAAAGGCTGAATGAAACTTATTAGGAAAGTGCATCAAACTTTTTTTAATACGAGTTCCATGAAATTTATAAAATGAGAAACTTTCAGTGAAATAATGCAGACAGCTAATCTTTCCAATGTTTCATTACACAAAAATAATATAACAAGAATCTACGTGAAATCAGTTATAGATATGCAGCATGGACCCAACATTATCTGCCTAAAATTGCCATAATCATAATTTATTATAATTATAATAAATATCTGTCTCCTATAACACATATATGTCGGAGCCACCGGTATTTTTCCGTCAGATTCAGGCATCATGTGGGCAGAGTTTGGGTCTCGTGCAATGAAAATACACTGGGTGCGGTTCACTTGGTTATTTTAATTTTAAATCACAAATTAAATCAAACACAATTTAATCACTCACTACACTTATACTGGGCACAACGAATCGAGTACAGTTTCGGGATGTCTTCACACTGCTGCGGTCGAGCATTGAATGCGCTCCTCGCCGCCCCGATGAAACATCACGACTCTGTATAAGCGCGCGCAGACCACGTGATACTCAAAATGGCGCGCTTACGATTCGTTTGCTGTCCGCACTATTGACCGGATCCGACACGGCCATCCTGCGATTCACACGTCCTCGTGTGATGTTCTTCTTCTTCTTCAGCCTCTTTCAACCACCTCAGTGTAGGCCTCCTTCAACTCTTTTCACTCGTCCACGTGTAATAATCACTCTGAAACACAAAATAGTCCACGACAGAATACTGTTCCACTCGGTCATTCCTGACCAAACTCTATATTCAGTTCTTTGGTGAAAATAAGGAAATTTCAAAACTCTACTGTACCATTAAAACCAATACTCTTTAAGTAAATCAAACATTGGGAATAACCAATTGAAAATACATGAATCACTACCCTAGGCCACTAACAAATACCCTAGGCCACCAACAACTATCCTGGGCCACTAACAACTATCCTGGGCCACCAACAACTACCCTGGGCCATGTACCACAGTCGTTCGAATCTACTTTCACAACTCTATTGCAAAAACTATCAATTTTCCAGTGACCTTCGCCTTTCGAGTAAAACTTCTAACGCCACGGCTCTCTAGCCGACCAGCAATCACATTGCATTCACACATCCAACGCATGGATCAGAACTTCTGTGCGCATCCGCCACGTGGATCGCCCGTGTGCATCACCCGCTGACTACACACTATGGTCTCTTAAGACCCCGACCTCCGCCAGAGCCACCCGCGCGCCGCGCATCCATGGACACCAGGATGTCAATAAGATATGGACTACGGCTACGAAACAGCTACTGGTACGGTCGAAAACAATACGGCCGATAGACCGTTTTACTCGATCTACGACAACTTAATCAGAATCTATGGTAACTTTGACTGGTACATGACCCGTGGGCATGTTTGTAGGTACACTTAGAGTTCAAGGGTTTCAATGTGTAACGGTCACCATCCCAAAATCTTTATCACTTTAAATAGACCCTTGAACTTTGAATCTAACTAAGACTGATCGGAAATCCCAGAGCATTCAAGTACCTTTGCAATTGCATTATCACAATGCAGCAATATTATAATCAAAACAGCAGGAATCAAATTCGTGGCCTGTGGCTAACACTAGCCCCACTAACAAACCTCTGTTTGTTTCACACCGTTCACCATGAACGCACAATACACGACCTCCGCCAGTGCCATCCGCACACCGCGCTTCCATGGACACCGGGATGTCAATAAGATACGGATTACGGCTACGAAATAGCTACTGGTACGGTCCGACCAGCCGACCTAAGATTCCACACTATCATCCAACTCAACATCTCTACTTCAAAATGGTACTTGAACCTCAGGCATTCCCCCCAAATCCACAGCACTTAACCAGTACTATGCTTCACCACTTACGCAGTAGTGTAAATCACTGAACTACTTAACCAGTTCTTAACATTGTAGCGCTTAACCAGCGTTACAAATCCTATCACTTAGACAGTAGTAATAAAAAAAGCTTAACCAGCGATAACTCACTAACGCTTAACCAGCGATAGTCAACATAAAGTACACAAGGCACCAGAGTCGTAAGTAAAAATGAAACGATTCACCTGTGTTGTAACGTGTCTGATGGTGGTTGCACGATGCAGACATCGACGCGTCGCGCCGCGCCTTGGACTGGCCCGCTGCCACTGCCGCCACTACTGCTCGTACAGCGCACGGCTATGTGACCTGGCTTGCCACATTTGAAGCACACCAAGGTCTTCGATGCCGGCTGCTGCGTCACTTGACTTGACGCTGTAGGTCTTCCCTTCGTATCCATCGCCTTACTTCTGCACTCAATACGCTTAAATTCCTTTGTAGGCTATTTGAGATGCCAGGTTGATGCTTCACCTTTAGCGCCTTGCTCAGCGTCAAAATAAGCTGGCATCCCTCCACTGCACTCCCATTAAAACAAAAGTCGGTGGTGGCGCACCACTACCGCGCATCGGAATCCGGTTTGTTGGGGTCGAATTTCGGCAATAAAAACTTCTTTTCCCTGGCTGCGTTTTCAAAGTTTGCTGGTTTTGCATTTCAAAAAGTAACTAACTTCCACTGATTGTTATTGTCACTGTTC
This sequence comes from Agrotis clavis, assembly GCA_954870645.1. Classification (NCBI taxonomy): domain Eukaryota; kingdom Metazoa; phylum Arthropoda; class Insecta; order Lepidoptera; family Noctuidae; genus Agrotis; species Agrotis clavis. The sequence continues at coordinate 28,422,262 of OX940921.1, forward strand.
CCGCGTGTAATTTCATTAGCACGATTTGATCCCAATTCTGATGTCGGAGCCACCGGTATTTTTTCGTCAGATTCAGGCATCATGTGGGCAGAGTTTGGGTCTCGTGCAATGAAAATACACTGGGTGCGGTTCACTTGGTTATTTTAATTTTAAATGACAAATTAAATCAAACACAATTTAATCACTCACTACACTTATACTGGGCACAACGAATCGAGTACAGTTTCGGGATGTCTTCACACTGCTGCGGTCGAGCATTGAATGCGCTCCTCGCCGCCCCGATGAAACATCACGACTCTGTATAAGCGCGCGCAGACCACGTGATACTCAAAATGGCGCGCTTACGATTCGTTTGCTGTCCGCACTATTGACCGGATCCGACATATATAATGTTCTTCACTTGTTTTTCTCTCTTTCTTGAAAGTATGTTATTTTTATTTGATATTTGGCTAGTAAAGACTCGTGTCCATACTGTGTGTCTATGGTGTGGATCCTTTTTGCGTTTTGGTGTCGCTTTGATTTATGTGCAAAAATTTTTTTTTCATTGCAAATGAATGCACATATTACTAGAATTATGGATAATTCTGTCTGATTCTAATAAATCATTTTAATTGTATTGAAAACTTGAGAATTTTACACGTTTTTTTACAGGAATAGAGATAGAATCGCCATGCTACGCGTGCAGGGGCCCAGGGGCACAGGGTACCGTCCATCCTCTAAATCTATGGATTCAACTGATGCAAATCGCGTTTATTGGTTGGTGTTTAAAAATTACAGATATTGACCAATGGAACAACGACATTTGTATTTTCTAATCTACTATTTGCTGATAGAATGGCGTGTGTGTTTGCTATTTGTGCATCCGTATTTCGGTTATAACTTACCAATAGGAAGTAATGTGGAACATGCGTGGAACTGAGATTACCGGATTACCGAGATTCTAGACGATAACTTGTTTTCATTTATTTCTTTGCATGCTTGCTTCAGTGAACGTGGACCGTCGAGGTTCCTGTTTCGATTAAATGTATTCCTGCTTGTGATATCAGTGAAGAAGTAAGAAGTTAGCTCAGTACGTTTTGTTGGGTGTTGGAAGACACGATGAAATATTTCAACTTGTTAGTAGTCGGCGTCCTTTTAATGGCAGGTGAGTTGTCTACGTAGCGCGTTTACTGTTTATTTTAGGGAATTCTCTAACGAATGGTAATGTTTATTCTAGTTTATGAAAGACATTTGTTATGAATAAAATGTAAAAATATTACAATCTACAAAATAATCAGTATATCTTCATACTTTCGTAGAACTTTTAATATCTCAGTTGCGGCGACTAGAATTTTCTGCAGATGCCGCCGGTATTATACGAGATCGATAACTACAAGCAATTGATGCATTGTAAATTCTGTCGTTCTAATATCATTTCTCCATCAGGAATTCCCCAATAGCAGTCACGGTGCCCGGATCCTTGCTTGGTTGAACGCCCATGGGTCTTGCACGTCACTGGCGAAGCGTGGGTTTAATAAATAATAGGTAGACCTATAAGTCACCTAACCTGAAGACTACAGGCGTGATATAATTATCATGTAAACGTGTAAAATTTCAGGATGGTCCGCGGCGCAGGAGGAGGGCGCGGGCGTTGGTTCTGTGGAGGAGGTGACGGTGGAAGCCGACCTAGGGGCCTCGCGCGAAGGTTCTCGCACAGGTAACCACTTCACATAATAATAATATAGCCTTTTATTCTGAACTAAGAAACATACATAAATTAGTTACAGTCTTAATGTTTTGTGAATTCACTAAATGATGTCTCGTAGTTCAGTGTGCCGCTTGGCATAGGCCTCCTCTAACTCCTTCCAATGGGTTCTGTCACGTGCTACCCTTCTCCAATGATGTCCAGTGGTGAGCTTTAGGTCATCTTCCCATCTCATCTGTTGGCGGCCTCTGTTTCTTTTGCCGTCTCTTGGGTACCAGTCTGAGACAGTTTTGCTCCATTTTCCTTGAGTATCTCGGATCATGCGGCCGGCCCACCTCCACTTTTGTTGATCTATTCTAGAGATTTTGTCGATGACTCTAGTTTTTGCTCTTATTATGCTGCTTCTCACTTTGTCTTGCCTTTTGGTTCCTGTCATACTCCTCTCCATGGCTCTCTGACAGCACAGCATTCCAACTTGTCTTTGTGGTGTTTGGTGAGTGACCACGTTTCACATCCGTATGTGATGACTGGAAGTATACAGGTATCAAAGACTTTTGTTTTTATTGCCATACTTAACTTCTTAGATTTTAGTACTTCTTTCAGTGATCAGTGACCAGTACTTCTTCCATCCGTTTGCAATTTGTCTATTTACTTCTTTGGTGGTCTGGTCTTTATGGGAGATTATCTGTCCTAGGTAGCTGTATTCTTGTACATATTCAAGAGGTTGGCTGTCAATTTCTATAGCTATCTGATCAGAGTTTGTGTGCAGTTTTGTTTTGTCTTTGTTCATAGATAGGCCTACTTTCATACTTTCCTCGTTAAGCGCTTTTATCATTTTCTTGAGGAGTGTTGGTTGTTCCTCAAACAGGACTATATTGTCAGCAAAACGTAGATGGTTTAGTCTCACGCCGTTCACGTTGAGGCCGTAGTCAATCCAGTCTAGTTTTCGGAAGATGCTTTCCAGAACAGCCGAAAATAGTTTTGGCGATAGTGGATCTCCTTGTTTTACACCTTGCATCTCTAGCTGTATCCTCGCCTCGCTATTTCAATAGATATTCTATCTGCATATTAATCTGAATGAAGTGTGAGTTTATCCCTTGCTGTTCCAGACTCTCACAAATGGCGTTATGACTAATGCTGTCAAAGGCTTTGGAATAGTCAATAAATGCCATGTACAGATTTTTGTTGTATTCCCTGTATTTCTCTATTATTACCCGACTACGGCAAAGCCAAAAGGAGGGTTATGATTATGACCGGTATGTATGTATGTTTGTCTGTTCCCTCATAACTTCTAAACTACTTGTCATTACATGACAAATGAGGTGTCGTTAGAAGCGTCTCAGTTGTCCGCTGGTTATAGGGTAGGTGACGTGTCACCAAATCCAATATGGCGCCCTCTAGGGGATGTAAAGTCGTAACCGAAAAAAAAAAAAATTCGCACAGTATCGACATGGGTATCAAATTAAAGGGTTTGATGCGCACATTTGAAATATATATGTATAGATTATATAGCTTTTACTAGCTACTTTGCCTGTATTTAACAGGTCAACATGGGTATCAAAAGAAAAGGCTTAATGAGTACATTTGAAATTCACTCGCTACTTTGCTTTTATTATTTTACTTAACAAATTAATAATAAAACCCCAAAATAGTGTAAATCTATATCTATACGTATATAATAAATTTGTAGAAAAGTGGTGTCTGTACAATGGAAATATATAAAAAAAAGTAGCAGGGGTTGTTATTATATCGGTAAATACACCGATATAATAACAACCCCTGCTACTTTTTTTTCACTGGAAAACTATTAGTCTTAAATTAGTAGCAGAATACCAAATGTAGTTAAAACTGCTACTGAGATCCAATTGATATTCAATTGAGTCATTACTAAATTAGCAGAATTGGGGCCCTGTTCTGTGGATTGTCGCACAGATCAGAAAACAACTCAATAAGTTTAATTTTTTGTTCAAAAACCGTGTTTACAACTCGCGACATGTATGTCCAACGAGTTGCGGGAGAAATAGGCAATTTTTTGCTGCAATGAGTATCGTAAAAAGCAGCTCGTTTTGTACTATTACTAAAAAAATTACACAAAGACTGAAGGCCTGAAAAAAATAAACTAACCTCCTGAATTCTATTGCATGATTTAGACAACACTAAGGCCAAAATATGTGCATTACACCAAATGTAAATTGCTTGTGGACAAACATCTTTAACTTTTTGTTGCACTCCATTTCTTACACCGGACATTACACTAGCACCGTCATAGCTTTGCGCTATTAATTTTGCGATGCAATCATGTCTATTCAATAATTCTAAAATAATATTAGAGAGTGAGTCTGCTGTGCGACTTTCCGACACATTAAGAAAGCCCAAAAAACGGTCATGAATTTCATTTTTATAATAATATCTGAGAATCAAGCACAGTTGTTCTCTATGACTAACATCGGGGGTTTCGTCAATAATAATTGAAACAAATTTTGTTTGCCTAACTTCGTAATCGATGCGAGTTTGCATCACATCGGCTACGGAATGAATAATATCGTTTTGAATTTTGTTAGATAAATAACTCGGCCCCGGTTTGTCACTTTCCTGATGCATATGGTTTTCTAAAATGACATCGACATCGTATTTTGAAATTAACGAGACCAGTTCTAAACAAGTGCGTGTCGCGCCACGCACAGTGTAGGGTTCCGTAGTTGCCCATCAAAATACTTATGCGAACTAACTAAACTGATTTGCTGAATTTAATTTTAAAAAGAAGAATTTTCAAAATCGGTCCAGGCGTCTTTGAGAAATCGGGGAAAATACATTAAAAAAAAAGATTACGACGAATTGAGAACCTCATCCTTATTTTAAATTTAGTTAAAAATAGTTGACAATAAAAACCTACCTATCCCCAAAACATACCCACCTATTATTGCTGTAAAAATAAAGTTGACAAACTTACATTTGCAGTTGAAGCACATGTTCTCCGATACATTTTGTTTAGGAAAATATGCTATCCAAGTACGTTTTATAAGTTGGTCGACTATTACTCGTAAACTTGTAAAGCCTACTTAGTCATGATAATTTTCTTTTAAACTTCGTTATATATGCTACTATTCTGAATTTTTTCACACCCCCAAACATAACCGTTTAGCTGGTAGAGGGGGGGGACACTCGAGTCGAGCAAAAATTTGCACTTTGAAGCTTAATATTTCACAAACGAATCTTTTTATCAAAAAATTGTTAATGAAAACTATCAATATTTTTTAAAGGCCTATTTAATGATACCCCACACTAAGGGGTACGCGAGAAAAAAAGAAAACGTCCCCACTTTACGTGTACAGGAGGTACCCTAAAAAAAAATATTTTACAAGATTTTATTTTACCACTTTTTCGGCACAACAAATCCGTATTTTTACACCAAATTACAGCTTTCTAGTACTGGGCGTCTCTGAGCTAAGCTGCGGACAGACGGACGGACGGACGGACGGACATGGCGAAACTATAAGGGTTCCTTGTTGACTACGGAACCCTAAAAATTGCCTTTATTTAATGAAGTTTTGGATTCATCATGTCCTCTTCCTCTTAGAGGAAGTTCCTGTTGTGCTAAATGACAAACAATATAGACTAATCTTTGAAATACGCTACGGTTGTTATCAACGCGCGTGTTATATTTTGAAATTTCCTCAGATAACTGGCGTGATATATGTAGATGTCAATTCGTTGTTTACCAAAATTACCGAAAGAAACCATTGCACACAAGTGTGGGAATTTGCGTGCCTTTTAATGGCGCCAGATATGTTATTTAAATCATTATAACCAGATGTATTCCAAAACGGAATCTTCATTCGAAAAAAATATGCAGCACCAGCAATACAACTTATTAAATCAATAAATCAATAATAATCAATAAATCAAAATGCCTCAGTGGGCACTTATCAAACGTCGAGAAGAGGAAAAAAAAATAGTTATTTGTTATGCAAGGCTGCAAAGTTGATTTTTGGCGCGAGTACTTGAATTGAAAACTGAGCGAGCGAAGGATTCTAAGATTGAACCGCGAGAGAAACGAGCGGTTCAAATATAGAATCCTGAGCGATGCGAAGTTTTCAAAGGTACGAGACGCAGAAAAACTTTGCTGCCGAGTGCAACACACAACTTTTCACCTCACACAGCGAGGAAATGAAGTGGGGGCATTGACCTATACAGGGGGCGGCTCGCCTGGCAGTGTAGAAAACAATTGAATACAAGACGTGTTCGAATTTTAAACAACACTTTGTGCTCTAGAGCACAAAATGGAGTTTTGCGCTCAGATTTTGAATTAGAAATAGAATCTTTCCGAGCGGGTGAGGTGAAAATAAAATTATATATTATTAGTGTGCGAACAGCCAACAATCCAACTAGTTTTATACACTGATCTATTAAATTTTCGTTTATGCGATTTACTGGTCCGAGAAATACACAGATTAGGCGTCGGTTTTAATGAAGAAATTAACTGTTTTTTCTGAGCAAAGTTTAAAGATTTTACCTTATCTTCGCCAATCAAAACTTGAACGCATTTTAAATCCTCACAAGGTACTATTACTTCCATGGTTGTAGGTAAGTCACTAAAACAATTGTATCACTGAAAAATCTAAGAAAACACACAAAAAACTTTAACAACAAAACTTTTTCCCACTCAAGCAAACGAAACTGGAGTTGCACTCGGGTGTCGGGAATTACTTACGCTGAGTTGCAGTGTTGTCATTTAGGCAAAAAAAGTCCCCAGGTATATGAAAAATCTAGCTAGAAGTCGCAATTTTGTATATTTATGATATTGCTTGAATTTTTAATTTCGTTATTTATGTCGCTAGTTTTTATTGTTGCTAAATCTTAGTCTCTAAACTTTTTAAAAATCTCCAAGATCTCACAACGGTCGCTAAAACGGCAACACTGCAGAGTTTGCAAAGTGACAATACGCGTACAACTTCATACGCATGCAGGGCTTAAATCTTCATACTGATCGATTTGTAGACGCACAAGGTTCTCACTCGTGACACGGCACATCGCTATAAGTGACGAGAGATAGTATTTGAAAGCCCGGCAAAAGCCCGGTACGTGTAAGCGTGATAGCTAAAGGGGTTTGCAACTTCTTGGCATCAATGTTTATTTTTTCTTTCGCCAGTAATGAAATTTTGGTCATTAGTAGACCATAACCTAAGAAGTTCGTAAAAAATAACAAAAAAATTCTAAACCGTAACTAACCAGAGATATGACAGTCTTTATTTTGTTCTAATTTGGAGTTATATTTAGTAGGTAGTACAAAATACAAACCACCATATCTCTGGTTGGTTACGGTTTAGAAACTTATTTTTTTTTCTATGGACTTCTTAGGTAGTAGTCTAATTATGGCCAAAGTTTCACCACTGGCGAAAGAAAAAAAAAATGATGCCAAGGTCCGTACTAAAAGTTGCAAACCCTTTTATGTATTGCGTGTTATGTGTGTATTCGACCAATCGCGAGCGTAGTAGTGTGGCATAGGTAGATACTTTGTGACCTTTGTGTTTTTTTTTTTTTTTTTTTTTTAACCGACTTCAAAAAAAGGAGGAGGTTCTCAATTCGTCGGAATCTTTTTTTTTTTTATGTATGTTCCCCGTTTTCTCGAAGACGCCTGGACCGATTTGGAAAATTTTTCTTTTGTTTGAAAGGGTATACTTTCCAATTGGTCCCATGATCACCAGGTCAGGATCTGATGATGGGATCCTAGGGAAATCGAGGGCAACCTTCAAATTTTATAGGCACATAGTACCATTTTCATATATTTTCTAAAGCTGTTCAAGTATTTGCATCTGATAATCATCATCTCAGGTGGATGACCTGATGATGGAAGGTACAACTCCTTAACAATAAGGAGTAGGCATCGATTGATTTACTTTGTGTTCGCATATCTCCGGAACTACAAGTCCGATTTAAGTAATTCTTTTTTTGTTGTACTAGGTATTACTTAACTTAGAGAATACTGCAAGTTTCATCAAAATCGGTTCAGTAATTTATGAGATATGGAATTTTATTAGCTTATTGTGTACATGAGCGATGTAAGTACCGGTGCGAAGGATTACAAAATTCTAGTGCACATGTGAGAGAATACTGTTCTTGACGAGAATTCGGGTTGAATATTTAAACTAAAAAGAGTAAAATAAAACTTTTTTCAAAAAAAATGTAACCGCCTTCAAAAACAACCACAAAAAAGAGTAAAATAATCTACAAAATAATCTTTCGGAAGTCGGTGGCTAAAAAGACAATGAAAAGAAAAAAAACAAAGGCACCGACTTCCGAAAGAAAAGTTATTTTGTAGATTATTTTACTCTTTTTTGTGGTTGTTTTTGAAGGCGGTTACATTTTTTAGCGTCGTAAAATCATCAAATGAGTCCTCCAACCCCGGGCAGGGCGGGAGGGACTGTCAGACTTTTACTGACTAAAATCCACGGTGTCCTTCAATAGCCCTTTCTGTTCCGGGGTCACGGTAAGGAAATAATCCCGCGACCAGGGCCGCGCCGACCCCTGGCAGCGCCTGTGCGCAAAACTTAAGAAGCGCCTCTTTTTTTTCGTCGTTTCGAATTTTTTTTATTGAAAAATAATATTTTCTCCACTTTTATTTTAATAGTACCTGTTGACAGAAGACACCCTCCTACCCCTGATATTTTAAATGTTTTTCCTAATGGTCACGGATCACCGCAAAGTAACGCCTGATTTTATAACTTAATACATATTTAAAAAAAAAATTAACGTTTCCCTACACTGTATCATGTGTGCGTTTACAATCATTGCAATCACATACACATAAGACCCGAAACGATTACTTGCAGGTCATACAATATTTGTTGAGTGAGGGAATCGAACCCGTGCCACGCAGCGCAGCAGCCGATCGTTCGCTCAGCCACTGCGCCAAATACTGCTCGGATATTTTTTATAAATTAACACCTTACGTATGAATTTAAAACTCAGAAGGAACATCAGGGCCATTGTAACATAATTATTGTATAGGAAAAAACCTAAAAAGCACATACCCCTGCTGGAAGCATTTTTTGTATCAGTTTTAACACCTTCATCGGTTCTGTTTCGAAACACTCCAATGATTCCTTGGAAGTAGACGGGAGAGCCGTGAAATATTTACTTATTTTAGAAGTGTTTTTATCACGTTTTTCCTTCCGTCTTATTTTTCTCAACAAATTCTGGTTACCAGATAATTTATTTTTTTGGGTCCTTTCCAATCGTCATGAAAACACTTTAACTTAGTACCTATTGCATTGTTATTAGTGTAAGAAGTTAAACTTATTTTAAATATCATAAAGCACGGCACGTTCATCCAATGTGCACCTAGCACCCACTTTGGATAAAATGTTTCTAATGATTGTTTATAATTTTTCTGTCGCTGTTTAAAATTGTAGACTCGCCGCCGCTGTCTCCGGGACGCATCAAGTTTCTTTAATATAAACTCATGATCCACAGCTCGGCTTTATCTATTGTATTGACTGCGGCACTTCTTTTGATTTAAAAACGCAGACGTAGCGTTTGAAGTTCGTGTAAACTCATACCCGAAATATAAACAGTGGGTCAATTTAAATAGTACCTATGTCTTGGGAGACTTGTATCTACTTAGGTACTTATCGATACTGAGGTGTAATGTATGTTATGTGAAAAAATAATTTCATTATAAATTGGCTTTGGCATTTCATCCGGCGCCCCTATACCCCTGGCGCCTGTGTGCGCCGCACACATCGCACACAGGGGCGGCGCGGCCCTGCCCGCGACCCTGGCAGGCTTTGGCCCTCTGAGAGGGGGGCCCCGTCATTATGCTGACGCTCTTTGAGGCGCGCGTGGGACACGACGCGCCGTCGACCCGGGCATGGTCCATGGTCGGGCAGCGAGTTGCCCTTTACTCGCTGCCCGCATGCCCGCGCCTACGGTGGCCGGAGATCATCTGCTGACGTCCGACGCCGCGGGCGCCTACCACTGCGGTTGGGGCGGAGGGAGGACGCTGTCCTCACTCGCTCGCGGCCCGCCTCCTCCTTCACGAGCATTACTGCCTCGCAGAAGGAGGAGACCGCTTCCCACTCCGTCTCGCCCCGCAGCATGGCCGCAACCAATGCCGCGAGAGGTCTCCGCCTATCGCCGCCGTGAGGACACGTCGGTGCTCTGCCCAAGCGGGGCAGTCTTGCACTGTATGCTCTACTGTGTCCTCCGGGCGATCTTCGCAATGGTGGCACCCGGGCGTTTCCTCCTTCAGGCACAGGAACCTCCCGAAACTTCCGTGTCCGGTGAGGACCTGCGTCATCCGATAGGTCAGGACGCCGTGACAGCCACTCCTCAAAGAGGGGTCTTACCGCCGCAATTGCGGCGCGCCCGGCCTTCGGTCGCGATAGTCGTCCCCTCCATACTGCCCTGAGATCGCGCCGGAGCTCTTCCCGCTGCGCCTCGACTTCAACCTTTGTTTTATTTTGAAAAGAATTAAGCGCGCGAACTTTTAAATAGTTCGGGTTTGATATTGATTCTCTATCGAGCATTTTTAACGCATTCCGGCCGGGCTTTTGGGCTTGTATGAAGGTAACGCCACTGTGACGGCGCGTCGTGTTCCACGCGCGCCTCAAAGAGCGTCAGCAAAAATGACGGGGTCCCCTCTCAGAGGGTCAAAGCCTGCCGGGGTCGCGGGATTTATTTCCTCACCGTGACCCCGGAACATAAAGGGCTATTGAAGGACACCGTGGATTTTAGTCAGTATAAGTCTGACAGTCCCTCCCGCCCTGCCCGGGGTGGGAGGACTCATTTGATGATTTTACCACGCTAAAAAAAATCCTTTAACCGTTTACGCAGCGCACGCAACGGAAGCTCTCGAAAAGGAATACATTTTCCCGATTTTGAAACATTTCTCATTGCTGCTCCGCTCTTATTGGTGATAGCGTGATGGTATATGGCCTATAGCCTTCCTCGATAAATGGTCTATTCAACACAAAAAGATTTTTTCAATTCGAACCAGTCGATCCTGAGATTAGCGCGTTCAAACAAACAAACAAACAAACTCTTCAGCTTTATAATATTAAGTATAGATTTTAGATACACAAAATAAATAGACAAAAAAATTGTTTATATTGCAATAAATTGTTAAAAAAAACTACTGACTATATTAATCAAAGTCTTTATTGTGGTTCATAGATAAGTACTTATCAATGTAATCGACAAAGTTGAATCATGACCTATTTTGACAATAAATCGTTTGAATCAGTCAAATTGACAAATATCAAAAGTCTTTACCATGGATATGTATGTTTACGCGAATGTGGACCTAATTTTATTGGAAAGTCTGTAAGAAAATAAGCTTATGGTGGGTCAAGATTCAACTTTGTCGATTGTACATAAATACAAGTAGTCTTTAAGTAATACTTAAATCATGAGATCCGATCGGCTATATCCTGCCTTTACAATAGTAACACATTAAAATGAGGTACATGATTGATTCGTTAACGGTTCTTAAGCTTGTCGTCGGCGGCGAGCACTTGCAGGCGCGCCTTCAGCCAGGCGGAGTCGCGCACGTGGTGCTGCAGGCGCCGGTCGGCCCGCGCCGGCGGCGCCGCGCACTGCGCCCACCAGCCCACCCTGCACATGCACAGCTCCCGTTTTATACAATTGACTAGCTTCACCGCCTCGCCGGATCGCATCTCCCGCCCGCGCTTTTGTTTTCCCGACTGACTCGGACAAAAACGATGATTCCCGATGTCCACCCCCAGTTTGTCCCCCGCTGGTGGACAGCGAGAATTTTTCTAAAAAAAAATCCTTTTGTCCACCCCGGGGTGGACAAAGGGAACTTTTATTTGAAAATTTCTCTCTGACCACCACTGGTGGACAGCGATACGATTTTTTTAAATATCAGGTATCATTGACCACCACTGGTGGACAGCGATACGATTGTAAAAATTACAATTCTTAGTGTTCACCCCTTTAACTATTTTTAATACTTTGACTGAAAAAAAACTAGTTATGAGATATAAAGATCTTAAATGTATGCATAATTGAAAGAAAATTATTATTTATCTACTCTCATATCGTTAAATTCAAAATACAAAACTCAAAACGAGTTTATATAGACGTGCTTTATAAAATAGTATATCAAAATGAAATAAAAAAAATGAATTATGACTATTTCTCTAACAAAATAATGTTATAATATTTTTTTCCATTACGATACAGTTTACAGATCATAGATACATCTATTTAATTTTTTATCTGTGACTGCGCTTTGGCGCATGCGCGGTGATACCGGTTTGGCACCATAATACGTTTAAGTGTTTCGGTGGATAATTATATATTAGTGTTTATCTTTTATTTGATGTGTTCGTGTTCAATGAGAGTAGATAAAGCAGTGTATGAAACTGCACATAACTAGGTATTATTATTATACACTCGTGTATGATATCCCTCATTATGTACCAGTTTCATAAACTACTATATTATAATTTCACATAATTAGATGATTTACATGTTTGAAAATTCTATTTTATTCTATGAAAGTACATTATTATAATTATGTAAGTATATAATTTTCAGGTATGAGTACCTATGATTAGAAATAAACAATGAAATATTACAAACAGGAGAAGTGGCAAGGGGGCGTGTCGGCGACCAAGTGATATTGAGCGTTACGCTCAACTATGGAAAAAATGGCCGTCACCGCGTGTTATGGCTGCTACACACCTTACGATAAATCGTTACGATTACTCGGTACAGTTCAAACTGCAACGATAAATCGACAAGTGTGTATGAGAAAAACTGTACAGTTTGTTCGATTTTTCTCATTCACACATGTCGATTTATCGTTGCAGTTTGAACTGTACCGACTAATCGTAACGATTTATCGTAAGGTGTGTAGCAGCCATTAGTCTGTTGTCAACCGCGATCGTAAAAAAAAGCGATTACTCCGTCTTGTTCGGTGGTTTTGTGCAAAAATAGCAACCAAAACAAATATTTTAGAAGTCATGGCATCAGTTTCCACAGGTAATTACAAGTATTTTACAATATTTGTCTTAAAAATCACGAAAAACACCAAGCAGTAAAATATATCTGACTTGTACTACTGTACTTTTGTTTTCCTACATTACTTCGACTGTATTATTTTTGCAATAAATACATTGCTTTTTTACAACCACATCATTGCATCGCAGAGTGACTGAACAAGCAATGTAAAACTGACATAACGATACCTCAATTAGCCGTAATGTCGCATGGTACGGCCGCTGTTCAGGTCCGCGTATTTTAGCGCGAGCTAGTGACGTGCTCTTGGAGATCCGACAAAGTCTATCGACAAGAAAGTCGACTGCTAATTGCTATTTTAAGATTTCATTGATTTTTTTTTTTTTTGAATTATTTAACTTGTATAAGGCTGGAAAGCCGATGTGGTTCATGCATTTTTACCAATTTTTAGGGTTCCGTAGTCAACAAGGAACCCTTATAGTTTCGCCATGTCCGTCCGTCCGTCCGTCCGTCCGTCCGTCCGTCCGTCTGTCCGCAGTTTAGCTCAGAGACGCACAGTCCTAGAGAGCTGTAATTTGGTGTAAATATACGGATTTGTTGTGCCGAAAAAGTGGTAAAATAAAATCTCGTAAAATATTTTTTTTTAGGGTACCTCCTGTACACGTAAAGTGGGGATGTTTTTATTTTTTCTCGCGTACCCCTTAGTGTGGGGTATCATTAAATAGGTCTTTAAAAAATATTGATAGTTTCCATTAACAATTTTTTGATAAAAAAATTCGTTTGTGTAATATTAAGCTTTAAAGTGCTAAATTTTGCTCGACTCGAGTGTCCCCCCCTTCTACCAGCTAAACGGTTATGTTTGGGGGTGTGAAAAAAATCACAGTAGTAGTATATATAACGAAGTTTAAAAGAAAATTATCATGACTAAGTAGGCTTTACAACTTTACGAGTAATAGTCGACCAACTTATAAAATGTACTTGGATAACATATTTTCCTAAGCAAAATGTATCGGAGAACATGCTCTTCAACTGCAAATGTAAGTTTGTCAACTTTATTTTTACAGCTTTATTAGGTATGTTTTTACGGTATGTTTTTTGGGGATAGGTAGGTTTTTATCGTCAACTATTTTTAACTTAGGTACTTCAAAAAAAGGGGGAGGTTCTAAATTCGTCGTACCTAATCTTTTTTTTTATGTATTTTCCCCGATTTCTCAAAGACTCCTGGACCGATATTGAAAATTCTTCTTTTTAAAATTAAATTCAGCGAATCAGTTTAGTTAATTCGCATAAGTATTTTGATGGGCAACTACGGAACCCTACACTGTGCGTGGCCCGACACGCACTTTTTTTTTTTTTTTTAGCGTGGTAAAATCATCAAATGAGTCCTCCAACCCCGGGCAGGGCGGGAGGGACTGTCAGACTTCTACTGACTAAAATCCACGGTGTCCTTCATAGCCTGTTAAGTTCCGGGGTTACGGTAAGGGAATAATCCCGCGACCCCGGCAGGCTTTGGCCCTCTGAGAGGGGGGCCCCGTCATTGTGCTGACGCTCTTTGAGGCGCGCGTGGGACACAACGCGCCGTCGACCCGGGCATGGTCCTTGGTCGGGCAGCGAGTTGCCCTTTACTCGCCGCCCGCATGCCCGCGCCTACGGTGGCCGGAGATCATCTAGCGATGTCCGTCGCCGTGGGCGCCTACCACTGCGGCTGGGGCGGAGGGAGGACGCTGTCCTCTCTCGCTCGCGGCCTGCCTCCTCCTTTACGAGCATTACTGCCTCGCAGAAGGAGCTGACCGCTTCCCACTCCGTCTCGCCCCGCAGCATGGCCGCAACCAATGCCGGGCGCGAGAGGTCTCCGCCTATCGCAGCCGTGAGGACACGTCGGTGCTCCGCCCAAGCTGGGCAGTCTTGCACCGTATGCTCCACCGTGTCCTCCGGGCGATCTTCGCAGTGGTGACACCCAGGCGTCTCCTCCTTTCGCATCAGACACAGGTACCTCCCGAAACTTCCGTGTCCGGTGAGGACCTGCGTCAAGCGGTAGGTCAGGACGCCATGACTTCTCTCCAGCCACTCCTCAAAGAGGGGTCTTACCGCCGCAATTGCGGCGTGCCCGGGCCCGACACGCACTTGGCCGGTTTTTTTATTATTTTACAGAGTATTAGATAAATGCAAAACCGAAGATGGTTAAGTAAATTAATTAATGTTTAGTTTAGTAATCTATGGACTAAATTATTAGTAATCTATACAATAAAGATAATAAAAACGGTTTCATATCGTTTTTTATTTATTTTATTTCCAAACCTTTATAATTTATCGATATATTTATCGTGAACTCTTCGATTTAGTCAAACACTGTCGAGTCCGCCCCCGTGTCCCGACGACACACAATGATAATTGTTTTAGTGTGAGTAAATTATACGGAAAAAGTACGCTGTGGTTTAAAGAATAAGGTTTATATTTAAATGACTGAGTTATCGATGGCGCGTGTGTGCACTTGTTCGTATTATTGTTTTGATAGAACTACATGCGTAATATTAGATAGATAGATAGATGATTTTATTTAGTGCAATAGAGACGCAAAGAAAAAAAACAATAAGTGCATAATTTCTCATCACAGTAACAAGAAAAAAAAATAAAAACAAATATGACAGACAAAAAAAAAATGATGTAGGTATCTTTTTTTTTTTCTTTACTACTGAGATTAACAAAATTCAGACGTGACACAGAAAATGTGCGGTGTGTGTCTCAGGATTGCACCAAATGGGTGTCCAGCTCAGCATGTGTCAGGTTGATACCTGACGCTGGTATTCTGCTAGACCCCTACAGTGACATACGGACGCAAAGCAGGCGCGACCACACAGTCATCTAAAATTATATAATATTATCTTTATGGTGGGGCAGTTGTGGCTTCACCGGTTTTCTATACATTTTGAACTCCACGCCATATCTCCTTCTATAATATATCTATGGAAATAAATGTTGTCATATCCTAGTCGATTTCCAAGTAACTTTAAAAAATAATAATTCAATAATATAATTGTTTCATTTTTAATTATGGTGATTAAAAATGAAACATTATAAAAATACAAAAGTAGGTTTATAAAAACAACTGTTTGATTTTAAATTTACTTTGAAATCGACTAGGATTAACGAAAATTTCTAATCATATACACCTGAAAAGTATATAAGTACATTCATAGAATAAAATAGGATTTTCAAACATGAAACAAACAATCTAATTATGTGATATTCAAAAAATTTTACATTTTACCTACAATATTACATTTAAAAACTTTATATCTCATAATAACTAGTTTTTTTTCAGTCAAAGTATTAAAAACTAAAGGAGTGGACACTAAGAATTCTCATTTTTAAAATCGTATCACTGTCCACCAGTGGTGGTCAGGGGAAAATTTTCAAATAAAAGTTCCCTTTGTCCACCCCGGGGTGGACAAAATGTTTTTTTTTTTTTTTTAAAGTCTCGATGCCCACCAGCAGGGGACAAACTGGGGGTGGACATCGGGAATCATCAGACAAAAATTGTCTATTTAAATAATATTGTCTATCTAAATATTATCTATTTAACCTATTGTTATGACTATTTTTGATGGTAAAATTTACAGGTCATTGTCATTTTCTAAATGTGACTAAGGCCGTTTTGATAGTGTGCTCACATGTCTAAATGTGCGGGGATCTTCACAAAAAGAAGATTGGATGGATACAGCCACATGGTAGCACACCAACGACAACAACAAGGTGCTGAAGCAATCGCTTTGGTTGAAATTGGTCGAATCACATCATCATTATTAAATGGTGCGAGTTGAATATTGTGGAATGACGGGTTGTGTAAAGTCTCTCTCCACAGATTGATTAATTGCCACCATTAAGAAATCGGATCCGTCTTATTATATTACAATAAGTTAGCAAGATAGACGAACACTTGCGCGCTAGTGAGCGGCGCGTCGTACTTGTCGCGCGGGCCGTGGCCGAACATGTCCTCGATGCGCCGCAGCGCGCGCTGCGTGGCTGCGTCGTCGGCCGCGCCCGCCTGCTCGCGCACGTAGAACTTGCCCGTAACCGTGGCGGCTGCGTCACAAAATTAAATGTATTTACTTGCGACCACGTAAACTTATCGTTTCAGTCTTTGTAGTCAGAGCGATGTGAGAGAGGTGCACTAACAGAGGTATCTTATACTTAACTAGCACTCTAGCCGAACCTCGGGTGCCCAAGAGTTTGAAAGTAGACTAAAGTATTTGGTTAGGTTTCCGGACGATTTTAGGAATTACACACATTTCCTAGGAATTGTATACAATGACATACCTACCTACATTATAATTATGTTTTCACACCACCTGCTCGAAAATGTCTAATTATATGTCAAGCAACCTTAACCTAAAGTGAGTCATTAGTGGCCGAGGGCACAGCCGGTCAATAATGTTGTACTGGATTTCATTATTACCCGCTGGTCAATAATGTGATTTGAATTTGGAATATGTTTATAAACAACAAACACCCTTTGGTGCCAGAAAGATTTGTTTTTTAATTTTCTTTTCCCTTGACTCACTTTAGGTTAAGGTTGCTTGACATATAATTAGACACACCACCTGCTCGAAAATGTCTAATTATATGTCAAGCAACCTTAACCTAAAGTGAGTCATTAGTGGCCGAGGGCACAGCCGGTCAATAATGTTGTACTGGATTTCATTATTACCCGCTGGTCAATAATGTGAATAACTATATCTTTGCACAACTGGACTAATGTCTCAAATGTTACAATTAACTTGAATTAATATATAAATGTACCTATATAACTAGTTCTAAATGTTATTCTTACTGTTTTTTTATTTAATAAATACTTTGTTTTTCGTACTATGGCTATTATTTTCTCACAGTAGGTGTAAAAAGTAGAGTATCCTCCTCTGGGCTAAAGGTGTCTTTGCCTTGGGCTAGCTTGAATCCCTCGCTGCATTCAGGATTCTTGTATTAACTCCCTCGCTTCGCTCGTGAGTTAAACTCTTAACTCCCTCGCAACGTTCGGGAGTTAAATCCCGAATCCTTCATTGCGCTCGAGATTCAATATGACGCCCGTGACATAAGACACAACTTTAGCCCCTCGGTGCATAATCTACTATTATCTACTCTCATATCGTAAAATTCGAAATACAAAACTCAAAACGAGTTTATAATGACATACTTTATACCATAGAGTATCGTAATGGAATTAAAAAATTAAATTATAACACTGTTTCTCTAACAAAACAATGTTATAATTTAATTTTTTTTCATTATGATACAGATTACTGACCATAGATACATCTATTTCATTTTTTATCTGTAGCTGCGCGCGCTTTAAATAGGAATGTTGGAATTTTGACGTTTGTATTTCGGTGGATGAATATTAGTGTTAATTAATTTTTATCTTTTATTTGATATGTTCGTATTCAATGAGAGTAGATAAAGTAGTGTATGAAACTGTACATAACTAGGTATTATACCACTCGTGTGATGCTATTAAAAAAACTCGTGTATAATACCCCTCATTATGTACCAGTTACATAAACTACTATTATTACATTACTAGCTTCTGCCCGCGACTTCGTACGCAGATCCTGTTGCTTATGCCGGCGACGACGGGGTCTTCAAAATCGAAGATCTGAAACGTCGAATTCTAAGAGCCAGGCTGAACAACTCTTGCCAAGACGTCATTCCTATATATGTTATAGTGTAGCTGGGGTCTTGGAGTTCCACATCAGGTGTTCCAGATCTCAATTTTCATACGTCAACAGAGGGTGCTCATAAGGCTGGACAACTCTTGCTAAGACGTCATTCCTATATATGTTATAAAGTAGCTGGGCTGTTGGAAGTTCTACATCAGATGTACCAGATCTCCAATTTTTATACGACAACAGAGGTTGCTCATCAGGCTCAACAACTCTTGCTAAGACATCTTTACTGTATATGTTATAGAGTATCTACTATCTAGGCTCTTGGAGTTCCACACCAGGTGTTCCAGATCTCAATTTTCATACGTCAACAGAGAGTGCTCATTAGGCTGGACAACTCTTGCTAAGACGTCATTCCTATATATGTTATAAAGTAGCTGGGCTGTTGGAGTTCCACATCAGGTGTACCAGATCTTCAAATTTTATACGACAACAGAGGATGCTCATCAGGCTCAACAACTCTTGCTAAGACGTCTTTACTGTATATTTTACAGTGTAGCTGGGCTCTTGAAGTTCCACATCAGGTGTTCCAGATCTTCAATTTTTATACGTTGACAGAGAGTACTCATCAGGTTGAATAACTCTTGCTAAGACGTCATTCACTTATATGTTATAGTGTAAGTGGGCTCTTGGAGTTCCACATCAGGTGTTCTAGATCTTCAAATTTTTATACAGCAACAGAGAGTGCTTATCAGGCTGAACAAATCTTGCTAAGACGTCGTTCCTGTATATGTCATAGTGTAGCTGGGCTCTTGGTGTTCTACATCAGGTGTCCAGGATCTTCAAATTTATTCTCTCAGCAGAAAATACTCATCACGTGGAACAATTTTTGCTATGGCACCATTTCTGTATCTCTTATAGTTAAGCAGGTCTGTTGCGGTTCTGCATCAGGTCTTCAAGTTTCCAAGATAATTATAGCCTATATGTTAACGGGACTTAATACCTATACAACGAAAAAAAAATTATTCAAATCCGTCCAGTAGTTCCGAAGATTAGCGTGCACAAACACACAGACAGACAAACCGACAAACAGACAAAAAAAATTTTAACTACATTTTCGGGTTCGGCATCGATATAATAACAATCCCTGATACTTTTTTTTTATATATTTCCATTGTACAGACACCACTTTTCTACAAATTTATTATATGTATAGATAGGTAAATATAAAAAATGAAATGATCATAATTACAAAACAAAAACATAGAGAGACTTAAATAATAATTATGATGTTACATCCTCGACGCAAATAAATCACACTCCGGTGTAAGCAAGTATGTATTAAAAGCCGAAGAGTTTGTTGTAATGGGAAACAGTCACCTCCTTCTACAAAGCAGTATTCTGCCTTGTGTCAGAACTCGTGAGGGAAAGGACATCCTCCAACTCACGCGCCAGACACTTCGGGAGACAAGATCACGGAGCGATGTTCGTCCGTAGACGTTGGTTAGCAGACAATGTTGCGAGTAATGGTAGCACAGCGTCGTACCAAGAACCTGGCCGGTTCGACGGCGGGTCCGCGTGTCGTGTTCCACGCTCACCTCAAGGAACTGTCGGGGCCTCCATAAATCCATATGGCCAAACGCCTACTATGTATAACGCGGATGAAAACTCGGGGCGCGGATTAGGCGCACAATGCCACATTCGCAAAATGACATTTTCAAATTTCGCAAAATGCCACATTCTCAAATTGTCATATTCCGAAAACGCCGCGTCACATTTTTGTTTACTTTTTAAATGAAAAATTATATTATATTTTTATTTTAGGTGTTTACTTAAACATTGCACTCTCTCAGAAAGAAAAAAAATCAGAGGTATCTGCAAATTTGAAGTGCATTTAATTTCAAATCAATGCAAGAACCGACAGATTTTTCATAAACTACAAAAAAAAACTTAAAAAAAACCTTTTTTATTTTAATTTTCCTGGCGGTTACAAATAGGTCCCTGAACAAGCTACCTAAAAAAAATTATATCCATTTGGCCTGGACCACCCTGAGTGTATTATAAAATATGGAAAATAGTATTAGTGTAATGACAATTAGACTATTTGTTATCTTATTATCGATGTTATGTATTTCAGTTCACATTTTATAATGTTAAAATAAATGAGAATTAATAAATCATGAGTTAATCTCATGATTTATCCAGTGGCGGGCCTAGGGTTGCAAAATAAGGCAAGCCCAATAAAATTTTAACAGATTTCAAAAAAAAAAAAAAAAGTTCAGTTGTCGACTGAGTATGTAGGTATATCATCGCAGTTTTCTCATAAACTACTGGTTAGGTACAATAAATTAAAAGAGAATTCATCCATCTTCTTCTTTCCTCTTCTTTCTTCAATTTCACTCTTGCTTGTCGTGCGGTGAATGAGGTAACCAAAGCAGAAAGCTCACTGAAGGCTTGCTAGTGCTAGATTGAATATAATAACTGACTGGCCTGTTGGTCTAGTGGTTAGTGACCCTGACTGCTATGCCGGAGGTCGTGGGTTCGATTCCCACCCCGGACAAATGTTTGTGTGATGAGCACGATCATTTGTTCTGTGTCTGGGTGTAATTTATCTATAATATGTATGTATTTAGAAAATAAGTTATGTTTATCAGTTGTCTAGTACCCATAACACAAGCTCTGCTTAGCTTGGGACTAGATGGCGTTATGTGATAGTTGTGGAATATTATTATTTATTATAATAAACATATCAGCAATTGCATACTTCCGGTGGCTTTGAAAAAAGCCGTTTGGTTTGCTTCATTGCTTGAGGGAACAAAGTTACGAGTATGGTAAATAGTTGCTTGCTTCGTAACGTAACAGAACTAACAGGTTACAGACAAAAAACAAAACAGAAAGTTACAAAACAAAAGTTAAAAAATAGCTAGATAGAATGTAATAAGGAATTTAAATACTTAAATTATTTATATTCTAATTGCAATCGTCTATCTTTCTTAGGAAATTATTTAATTACATCAGAGTAAAATGTTGGTGATCGTTTTAATTCTACCAACAACTGTTTTTCAATAGCTATCATTGATAATTCGGAAAGACGCTCTTGACCTTGTGTATTTCTCAGATAGGTATTGATACGTTAAGAGACGAAAAAGCACTTTCCGCGGAAGAACTTGTAGCCGGAATAGATACAACAAGATACGCTAACTTTAACAGCTCGGGAAAGGCATCTTCGAGGTTATTCTCATGAATGAAATCAATTACTTCGAACAGCCAACAATCCAACTAGTTTTATACACTGATCTATTAAATTTTCGTTTATGCGATTTACTGGTCTGAGAAATACACAGAATAAGCGTCGGTTCTAATGAAGAAATTAACTGTTTTTTCTGAGCAAAGTTTAAAGATTTTACCTTATCTTCGCCAATCAAAACTTGAACGCATTTTAAATCCTCACAAGGTACTATTACTTCCATGGTTGTAGGTAAGTCACTAAAACAATTGTATCACTGAGAAAATCTAAGAAAACACACAAAAAACTTTAACAACAAAACTTTTTCCCACTCAAGCAAACGAAACTGAAGTGAGTTGCACTCGGGTGTCGGGAAATAATTACGCAGAGTTGCAGTGTTGTCATTTAGGCAAAAAAAGTCCCCAGGTATATGAAAAATCTAGCTAGAAGTCGCAATTTTGTATATTTATGATATTGCTTGAATATTTAATTTCGTTATTTAAGTTATTTTAGTCGCTAGTTTTTATTGTTGCTAAATCTTAAAGTCTCTAAACTTTTTAAAAATCTCCAAGATCTCACAACGGTCGCTAAAACGGCAACACTGCAGAGTTTGCAAAGTGACAATACGCGTACAACTTCATACGCATGCAGGGCTTAAATCTTCATACAGATCGATTTGTAAACGCACAAGGTCATAACTCTTGACACGGCACATCGCTAAAGTGCGAAAGAGACGAGAGATAGTATTTGAAAGCCCGGTAAAAGCCCGGTACGTGTAAGCGTGATAGCTATATTTATGTAGATGCTGCAAATGCGAAACTTTGCGCGCGATCATTCGACCAATCGCGATGCGTAATAGTGTGGCATAGGTAGATACTTTGTGTTATTTTGATGAGAATTAAGCGCGCGAACTTTTAAATAGTTCGGGTTTGATATTGATTCTCTATCGAGCATTTTTAACGCATGCCGGGCTTTTGGGCTTGTATGAAAAGATCGCCACTGGATTTATCGTATTTAATATACGTAATTAAATTATCTAATAAACATCGACTCAGAAGTCATTAAGTGGCTTTAACTTTTAAGAATGTGTCATTTTGAGAATGTGTCATTTTGAGAAATGACATTTTGCGAATGTGTCATTTTGCTAATGTGGCATTTTGCGAATGTGTCATTTTGCGTCAATATGTCATTTTGCGAATGTGGCATTGTGCGCCTAATCCCGGGGCGCAGCTAGTACGTCAATCTATAGTGGTCGCTTCGCTTTGTATGTACCAACTTCAAGTAAAAAATTCAACTTTAAATAAATAACGCCTCATGGTGACTCGCTTGTTTAGGATTGTCACTCCGTTTGGTGTCCACACGCTTTACGCCAACGTGGCGTTCTAGGAACACAATAATTATAAAACTGGCACTAAGCACTTGGTGCGGCATCCGAGGTCGTCGATACTCACGCAGGCCGAGAGGCTTCACAAGCGATACGTAGGAACGCCCTTGCTCGCGCTGTGACGCGAAGCGCAGCTTGAAAGAGCGCGCGTGCAGCGAGCGCGGCGCGCCGTCCTCGCTGACCAGCCCCGCGCCGCCCGCGCCAGCCTCGCCGCCGACGCTCTCGGTGCCCTCTGCCGCCATTCTAATAGCCAAGCCTTCTATTTCAGTACAAATGTTCTGTTGGATCGATATTTCAAGTTGCTAGGTATTAAATAAAAAGGCAATGCTCGCTCTGACACGCATGTAGCGCGATCGCAAAGCGCTACAAAACAATACGTATTTTGTATATTAAATACGTATGTTACGCATGTAATTATGGTTATTTTATAGTTCTACAGTAATATTGTGATTATTAACATGTGACATTAAAACATTATGTAAGATATAATGTTATAGTAGTTTTAGTTCAGCCCTGCACGATGAGATTAAAATGAACGTGGTTGAACATCACGTTGTTACTTTCTAAGCTTTGTTTGAAAACCAAACATGTACGACGAGGGCTCGTGGTCGTGGGTAAAACTTTGGTTTGACGAACTCTTATCGCCACACTTACCTACTGCCTCAGTTTTCATGCTGTAAACCCTTTGGGCAGCCCTGTTAAATAGTTAAGAGTGGAGGGGTGTCTTTACAGGGGATGGAGGGATTTATGGTTAAATTTTCTAAACAAAACTTGCACTAACAAAGTTGCTGATGCGGAGCTTGTTTATAAATAACAAACATTCTTATTAATTAAAGTCTTCATAAACAATAAAGTTCAAGCGTACAGTTAACTTTCTAAACTTCACTAAGTTCATATAGGATATTTTGGTACAACTACCATTCTTATAACAATATACCAGTTCCAGCACTTGTTTATATTAACTCTATGTATAATAATCTGATGATGACGGAAGTCCTTCACCCATTGGCCAGTGCCGAATTAACATATATTAGCACTAGCTTCTGCCCGCGGTTTCACCCGCGTCATGTTAGGCGTTGGCCCTATGGTCCCGTCATCGTCATCATGAGTTCCCTTGCGCGTGGAACACGACGCGCCGCGACTCTGAAACTATGATATCTCCTTAGATATTCATTGAAATTAAACGATGTCAAGGGCAATTTTCTTCAAAATTAAATGCTTGTGATGATTAACGTATTTATTTTGAGGATTTATATTGTGTTAATGAAAATACCTTCGCAAATAAAGCACTACTTTAAAAGCAATTTGATTTCCTTAAAAATGGTTATAGTGACTTAACCTTAAAAGATATATAGATGCCCCCGCGGACTTTATTTTAGAACTTTTTATGAGGAATAATTCCGTAGTACATATTTTTTGCGTATCTTTAACCGTTTACGCAGCGCACGCAACGGAAGCTCTCGAAAAGGAATACATTTTCCCGATTTTGAAACATTTCTCATTTCTGCTTCGCTCCTATTGATGATAGCGTGATTAATGGTCTATTGAACACAAAAAGATTTTTTCAATTCGAACCAGTAGTTCCTGAGATTAGCGCGTTCAAACAAACAAACAAACTCTTCAGTTTTATAACATTAATAAGTATAGATTTGTTCTTTTATTAATTGTGCTTGTTAGTTTTTTGTCCAAATTCCTAGTAAACTCACCCAAAAATGGGATCCCGCAATAGAATTTGCCACGGGCCCCGCACATGTACAATCGACAAAGTGGAATCATGACCCACCATAAGCTCATTTTCCTACAGACATTCAAATACAATTAGGTCCGCATTCGCGTAAACATACATATCCATGGTAACGACTTTGATCTTTGTCAGTTTGACGGATTCAAACGATTTATTGTCAAAATGGGTCATGATTCCACTTTGTCGACTGTACAATCCGGCACTGGGTATTGCAACGAATATTGTTTAAGTATACCCACTGGGCCACATCCACAAACTCACGAGTTTGATTTCGTTAGATGCTGAGGCAGTGTTACGAGAGGAGGAGGCCATCTCACCGGATGGGCTGAGCGTCGCACAGATGCGAGAGATCAAGGAGCATGCTCAGAACTACACCTTCCAGACAGAAGTCAACCGCATGATGAAACTCATCATCAACTCGCTGTACAGGAACAAAGAGGTTCGTCCGCGCAACCTCGAGTAAACAACCAACGCGACGGCGGAGCCCGGCGCTACTAACGTGAGTGTCGTTGCAGATTTTCCTGCGGGAGCTGATCTCCAACGGCTCGGACGCGCTGGACAAGATCCGGCTACTGTCGCTGACGGACCGCGACGTGCTGGAGACCAACTCCGACCTCAGCATCCGTATCAAGGCCGATCCAGAGAAGCGCCTGCTGCACATCATCGACTCCGGTATCGGCATGTCGCGCAACGAGCTGATCAACAACCTCGGCACCATCGCCAAATCCGGCACCGCCGAGTTCCTCTCCAAGATGCAGGACGCGGAGAAGGTGCGGTGTTACGTGCTCTAGTCGGTAGGTACTCTGTAACGCTGCCAGTGCCTCACAACGTCTCATGTTTGCAGAGCGAGGCACAGGAGATGAACGACATGATCGGCCAGTTCGGCGTGGGCTTCTACTCGGCCTTCCTGGTGGCCGACAAGGTGACCGTGGTGTCCAAGAACAACGCCGACAAGCAACACGTTTGGGAGTCCGACGCCAACTCCTTCAGCGTGGCCGAGGACCCGCGCGGCGACACGCTCAAGCGCGGCACGCACATCACGTGAGTACCGCGCACTGCACGCGCCGCCAGCACACGCTGCTGCTGTGTACATGACACCGGCGCTTGTTGCAGGCTGCACATCAAAGAGGAGGCCGCCGACTACCTGCAGCCCGATACCATCCGCAACCTCGTGAAGAAGTACTCGCAGTTCATCAACTTCCCCATCTATCTGTGGGCGTCGCGCACCGAGACCGTGGAGGAGCCCGATGCTGACGCCGACGCCGAAGACAAGGCCGACGCCGACGACGACGCGCAGGTATGTATATACGCGCCGCGAGCGACTTCCACGATCACTACTGATTCCTTCAACAGTCAGTCAATGAGTGAACGTTGTCGGCAGGTCGAAGATGCTGCCGAAGAGAAGAGCGAGACCAAGAAGACCGAGAAGACGGTGTGGGACTGGGAGCTCATGAACGACAACAAGCCGATCTGGACGCGCAAGCCCAGCGAGGTCAGCGACGACGAGTACACGCAGTTCTACAAGAGCCTCACCAAGGACTCCTCGCCGCAGCTCGCCAAGTACGTGCGCACTCACCACTTCTTGTTCTTACTTTACAGGGTCAATTTTTCAACTGGACATGGATACTCTGAGGAAACTATGAGGAATATCGAAAAATATTGAAAGGAGTCTCGAGGCAGATTTTGACGAAAACTAAAACGCCATCAATGGATTTCATAAAAATAGTAGATTATTAACCAAGGGGATAAAGCAGTGTCTTCTGTCGCGGGTGACGATTTAAATCGCGAGCTTAACGAAGGACTCGAGGTTTACTCCCGAGCGTAGCGAGGGTGTTAAAAACTTAAATCACGAGCGAAGCGAGGGATTTAAGACGTGTCCTGAGTGTTGCGAGGGTTTTAAGTTCACCCAAGACTAAGACAGCTTTATCACCGAGGAAAATACTCTACTTTTCGTACCATTTGCGAGAAAATTAACACAATGATAATATGAGATAAGCATTTATTAAAAATTAACATTTAACATTAACTTATTTATAAAAATAAATTAAAATAAACTTAATGTTTTAAATGTATTTGAAGAAAACAAAAATGAGGCAAATTCCTCGACTAATATTTTTTGTCGGAAAAGCAAAGGTATCAAGCTCATACGGCCTCTTCGGTATTCGTAATTTTATTGAATAAATCTTAACTGCATAATAAATGCGTATTCTTTTTTCAAAAAGTTGTATAATGCTTTATATACAAACTCAATGTTGTAAAGACAGACTGATGTAGTTCAGTATCGGTAAGTATTCCAAATTTAAATCACATTCTCTCCCTAGAGGATGAATGAAATTCAGTACAACTTTCTTTCCCTGTTTTTAACAGATTAAAAATGACTATTGTTATGTACGATTTTTGGGGCATAGAATGTCACTTTTTTGAGCAAGTGGTACGAAAACAATTATCCTGGCCGATCAAAACTGCTGATTTTGGAATAAAAATCACACTTTGTATTATTACACTATTCGAAAGATCAAATTCTGCCAAGTGATTATACAACGTGTAACGTCAAATGCGCAAAACCTCTCGTGGGGTAACTCAGCCCATGTTACTAAACAATTTTTGTCCTAATAATTTTAGAAGTTCGCAAAAAAAAAAATGGTTTTTCATGTGCCCGACGAATTTCTCATTTTGCATAAAAATACATTTTTTTTTGCGAATTTCCAAAAGTCTTAGAACAAACTAGCTGTGCCCGCGACTTCGTTCGCGTGGATGTCGGAATTTAACAATGTATTTTTTAGTGCGAAGCGCTTAAGGACGCGTTTGCAATGAGGGTTTTCCCGTATGAAGAATCCACTAGATGGCAATACGTAGGCTTGTGGTCTATCTGCTCCGTGATTGGTTAATTTTGACATTTCTGACAATGTCATGTCGAAAAAAACCAATCATGCTGCAGTTGGAACTCACGCCTACGTATTGCCATCTAGTGGATTCTTCATACGGGAAAACCCTCATTGACACAAAATTATGCCTTTTTCCGGTACATTTTCTGACTAAACTGAATCAAATCGAATAAAACTAATAACGAATACAAACAGATTGTAGTTCTTTATCTTGCCATGATAGAGACGTTTTTCTTGAAAATGATAGTTTTAAATACTTTAAAAACGATCTGCCGTTGCCATGTTTACCATATCGTGTTGTGTTTAGGTACATTTTTTGTTCTACAAATAACATATTTTAACATTCCTAAAACTACTGAAAGTAGGCAAATATAGTCTATTTTAAACCTTAGAGAATATTTCTTTATTTTTCATTCAGAAATGCACCAAAAATAATTCCGCAAAACAGGAAGATATTGACAAATTTTCATCAGAAATTATATTTTTTATCTATCAATATTTAATGGGTATTTAATTAGAAAGTACTCAATAACTAAGGTTACTATGTTACCTTGCATCAAAAAAATAATGAGTTCATTTAAAAGTAAAATAATAGAACCGTTTTTCCCCCGTAGGGAACAAAAACGGATATTTTGGGTCTAGCCAAGGCTTGACCCTCTGAGATTACACTTTGTATTTTGACAATGAATAGCACGTTTTCTAGCTCTCTTTCACAGTACAACTGCTCATTCTACATCGCCCCGCGGCTCGGGATGAGCGCGGGGCCCCCCGCGAGGGGCGCGGTAACATGGCCGGCGAGCGCGCTGCGCGCATTCTCCAGTACTGTCATAATGTAAAAGGCCGGCTAGGCCTTAAACCTGGGTCAAGCCTTGGCTAGACCCAAAATATCCGTTTTTGTTCCCTACGGGGGAAAAACGGTTCTATTTTAGGTCTAGCCTGCGGCTTGACCCTCTGAGACCTGTTTGGTTTCTGCCGGCCATAGCAGCGTACTGTGAAAACTGATTGGGGTTACTTTTATGTCTAAGATGGTTCTAATATTATATTGAAGAAATGAAACACTGGTTTGAAAAACGAAAATCATAAACTTTTACTTTTTGAAACAATCTTTTGAAAACTTAAACTATAGGAACTTCTTTGTAATCAGTATCATTCATAAAATAAACAATCAACATCACAGTCTTAATCTCAGTATTAGACTATTGGAAACAATAATAAGAGTTTTAATATTATATAATATTAATCAGTCTTAAAGTTTTACGATAAAGCTTTAAAGGAACCATTTAAACTATTTGGTCTTTCATTAGAATTAAAATCAATACGATTAATTTCCTTAAAATAATGTTTAAAGAAGGTCGTTTCACTTCGCCAATTGCCCATACTCAAGACCTCATCTAGTGGTAATGAATTGATATTCTTGGAAGCTACTGCTGAGCGTACACTCCCAGGCGGTGCGTCAATACCTGCGCACTCAAAAGCTGTTCGTACCCATCCAGCGATAACACTACGAGACGCAGCTTTAACCACTCCTCTTGTGGTAATGAATAAATTTGTCAGATTTTCACGAGCTGTTCTACGATTCTCAGACAAAGAAATAAGCTTTAACGTCCAAAAAGGAATATCTAAGTTCTTTATCTGACCAGATTTAAGCTCCCAACCCGACTGTCTGAAGCGTACAGAGTCCGTTTTGGACCCGAACTTAGGCCAGAATATTAGTGAATCTTTGGTAGTAACCATATCGTCGGAACTTATGTGTAAAAGGGTTAAATCATGGATTCGACGTCCAGAACTGAGCAATAGGAGCAAAGTGACATGTCTTGATAATTGAAAAAGACTATTCTCTTGCGGTGGATTATCTGATATCCATTTGATTATTTCTGATACATCCCAAATATTCCTTTTGACAGTGGGTGGTTTTGACAGCTCGATTCCTTTTATTATTCGTGCCACTATGGGGTGTGAACCAAGACTAACAACATTGGTAGGATTCGAGAAGGTGCAGACAACAGATTTGTGCAGTTTAATTGTTCTAGGAGCTAAATTCAGGTCCGTATGAAGATAACATAGAAAAAGGGCCAAATGCGTGGCCGATGGATTAGACTGGTTTACTGAATTTGAAGCACACCATTGGAGCCAACGATTCCATGCTGCTTTATAGGAATGCAGCGTTGACTTTCTCCAAGAGCTTTCTAATAGGGCTACATTTTCCGATGACCAATCTTTGACTAAGTTGCTCCACCCCGAATTCTCCAAGCCTCCAATTGTAATTTGTTCACTTCGGATGGGGGAGCTGCGGTTGCTAGATCTATCAGATGGTGTTGTAGATTTCGAATTTGAAAAGGAGGCGCAGTGGCTCTCTGCCGAAGGTCGACTCTCCAAAAAGATTTTTCCCAATTCGGAGCTATGATTATGTATGACCCTATTGCATTGTTCAGATGCTGTAGTACTTGCGGCATTAATGCCGGTGGAGGGAATACCCAGGCTAGATTGAAGGCCCATTGCCGACTGAACGCGAATGTGAAAACCGCTTTTTTGTCTCTCGGATCTTGGCTGACATATAGAGGTACCACAGCTGATGATTCGGTCGCGAACAAATCGATCTCCGGAGTTCCCCATCGCTCGAAGATCTTCCTGGTAACAAATGGGGACAGACTCCATTCTGCGAATCGTTTCTTGCGGGACAGGCTGTCGGCCGTCAGATTGTAGCGTCCCGGAATGAATTGCGGCTGGATGACTACACGTGCTCGATGACACATCTCCAAGAGACGTCTTGATAGTTTTAGTAGACGCACTGATTTTGTACCGCCTTGCCGCCTTATGTGTGAGATGACTGTTCGGTT
The DNA here is from genome assembly GCA_954870645.1 of Agrotis clavis. Lineage (NCBI taxonomy): Eukaryota > Metazoa > Arthropoda > Insecta > Lepidoptera > Noctuidae > Agrotis > Agrotis clavis. The sequence continues at coordinate 28,452,668 of OX940921.1, forward strand.
GTCGGATTGAATCACTATGGCTTGACCTTTCAATCTTCCGATGTGCCACTTGATTGTCTCGTAAACTGCATAAAGCTCTTTTACGTTGATATGCCATTGTTTTTGTGAAGGTTTCCAGGGGACCGACATCATTCTTCCATTGAGATCTGAACCCCAACCCCAATTGGACGCATCGGTTGACAAAAAAGCAGTTGGATTTTTCGTGAAGATCGGAGAATTCTTTCGCACATTTGCTAACCACCAGTCCACGTCGCGAATAGCTACCTCGGACATAACGTGTATTTGATCCGGCCGACATGCGTTTAGTTTGTTCACAGCTCTTTGCATCAATCGGCAATTCAAAAGGCCCAAAGGAACCACGAAAGCGGCGAACACTAACAGACCTAGCAACGACTTCGCCTTTCTCCAAGTCCAGCGACGAACTTCTAGAATCTGACGTAGAGCTTCTTCTATCTTTCGTACCTTTTTTGGACTGATAGATTTTATATCCTTTTCGGTGTCCCAAATAATCCCTAGGAATTCTAATTTGTGAGTTGCAACCAAGATTGATTTCTCCCAGTTTATGATCCACCCTAATTCGGTTAAGACATTTATTGTTAATTTGATCTGATTTTGTAATACGCTCAGGTCCTGACTTGCGAGTAAAAAATCGTCCAAGTATACGATTATACGGACTCCTTTGGATCTTAACAGGCTTGCCACCCAATTCGTCAGTCAAGCGAAGACCACGGGAGCGACCGAAAGACCAAATGCGGTAGTGCAGTCATCTGAAAACACTGGTTGTTGTGAGAAAGAGCTAGGAACCTTCTGTGAGCTTTTTTTATGGGTACATGTAGGTAAGCACTTGATAAGTCTATTTTTGCTAGAAAATCGTTTAGTTGCAGAAAATTTGGCACTTTCTGGTGATTGACGAGACGAAAAGGTTTGGGATCCATGAAACGATTCAACGGCTTCAAATTGAGGACAGGTCTTTGGCCGCCGTCTGACTTCGGAACTAGAAAGAGACGTGAAAGGAAAACTGAGTTGTGGTTGCATTTTTCCAACGCCCCCATTCGGAGCAACTTCGTTATCTCTTGATGCATAGCCTGGGACTTCCCGGTTTGCAGCCTCTTTAAATTGTACATTGAATTTGACATTAGCGGGGGCTTGCGTTTGAAAGGGATCGACATGCCGCCTAAAATATTTCTTATATAATTCGGAGCGCCGTAGCTCTCCCATTTTTCTATAAAATATTTTAGACGCCCCGCTAGGCACTTTTTTCCGGCATAGTCAATAAGGTTTAGAGGGCCTTCCAGGTGAGGGTTTTCGATGTGCCCCCCCCTTTGTTTTCCTGTTGTTTGCTTTTCCCTCGTATGGTTTTCTATAACCTCTATTGACAGAAGATGATGCGGTAGTTGACGGAAGCTTCTTTTTGTGGAATTGTTGCTGGCGGCTGTCTTGGGATATTGATTTTTTATTGGCTTGATCTTGACGCTTGAAGTTGTTGTCAGATGAAGTCTTCGAGGCGGGAAAAAACTTGTAAAAACCACCATTTTGTTTAAACGTCTCGGACAACGCATTCTCTTCAAAAAGATGTGTAGAAGAAGGAGGTACTTTATGTAGTATGCCATGCATGAACTTTGATGGAGGTTTGTAGAGAGAGCGTCTGAACTCTATTAACTCAGCACGACGCCCGCAAACATATTGGAGTACATCATCACTGGACTTCCTAAAATCGGTGTCTTTTCCAGTAATATGTTTTACAATAGCCTCATTAAGTACTTTGGAATTCATCTCGCTCGCCAAATTAGATAGGGCTTCTATTAACTGCTTCCTTTGTAGCAGGAGACCATGTGTCAAAGCACCCAAAGCTTGATCGTACTTCACAACTTGTTCATAAGGAACCCAGTTTAGCGTTTTTCCAGCCAATTGTGCGTTTACTGACAGGGAAGTAAAAGCTGGAGTGGCTTGAAGCTTTTTATTGACTTCACTATATCGAAGGTTGGCCCAAGACTCATTACCAAACCTTTGACAATCCACGCCTTGTTCTAATAAATCAGCAGGTGCCTTGCTGATTTTAGGTTCGGCTTCCTTAACGCAAGGAGACAAATCAAAAAGATTGGTAGAGCATCCTGGTAAGTTTATATCCATACCAGGTGCTTCAAACACAGAGGAAGCCCGACCAATATTTTCCTTTTCTTCACCATTTAGCGACGAAATATCTTCCGAAATCAAGTCATCTTGTTCACAGTTCTTCGAACAATCACTTCTTGAAGTGCTATACGCTCGAGTATTCAAAAGCTGTGCCATCATGTCCTGCAAGGTTTTCGTTTGTTCCTTGAGGATTTTAATTTCTTCAGCTGAATCAGTTTTTTGCTTTTTGTTACTGCCATAATGTGATGACTGAGATGACGGTCTCCTTCTCTTCTCCCTGCCAGACATCAATCTTTCTGCTTCTTCCCTTGAGATTAGATCGTCTCCAATATCTCCAATCGCTGCCATGAATAATTCCAAATTTGATGAAGAACCATGAATTCTAGCCGCCAGTGATTTAGGGTTTATAATTAAGGCCCTACAAAAGGGCCATTCCAAAAGTGATAATTTGTAACTCTTGAATTTCTTTTCTGATACTAACGTAGTATCCGGGTCAAAACATTTTATCATAGATATCGTCGGGATCGCAAATCTCAATTTATTGAGAGTTTGCGGATCCATTCGTGATCCAAACAGATCTTCTTTTGAATAATCGATAACGTTCCATTCTCGCCATGTATCTGGAAACACTTGATCGACGACTTCGATGATGCGATCTAAAACGTCCCTGTCACCTGATACGTCGAGTTCAGCCAGCTTTCCCAGGGTTGTGAAGGCCCTTGGTAGCGCCATCCTAAGCCCTGTGATAAGAAATACCCATTTAGGAATTTATTGGTATAAGCGCCTGACGGGTTATCGAACTTTAGCCGTCAATAATAAACTGAGCCGACTGATGCATAAAAGCTAGCCTACGGGCCATGATTCTGAGTCGTCGGCTCCATAAACTCAGCCGACCGCTCACTTCATTGACCCTTGAAGGCCCACTTCAACGACCCGACGGCTCACTTGATTGGGCCGACGGCTCACTCGATTGGGCCGACCGACGGCTCACCTCATTGGGCCGACGGCTCACTTCATTGGGTTGGCCTAATTTTAGGTCCACGTCTGGGCTGACTGGCCGCAAGACGCCAACGAAGGCACAAATAAAAGGTAAAAACCTCCAAGGACTACCCAGGGTGAGTCCAAAATAAAGAAAATAGTAAACCCAGTAGTTATCCGATTTTTCCTATAAATAAACACTGACAATTTGCAAAACCATCTTAGAAACAATATAAGTAACTCACCTTAAAGATCGAGATCATCCACGGAAAAACACTCGTAACAACGATCTCTCGAACAGACTCACTGTTAAACTTAATTCAACGTGCGTATCACTCGGCAAAATACAGCGTACTGGAGAATGCGCGCAGCGCGCTCGCCGGCCATGTTACCGCGCCCCTCGCGGGGGGCCCCGCGCTCATCCCGAGCCGCGGGGCGATGTAGAATGAGCAGTTGTACTGTGAAAGAGAGCTAGAAAACGTGCTATTCATTGTCAAAATACAAAGTGTAATCTCAGAGGGTCAAGCCGCAGGCTAGACCTAAAATAGTGTAAACAATTATTATATGCAATGACAAAATTCAATATAAAACCAAGACCAGTTTGTTCTTTGATTTAGACGGCGCGGGGCGCCTATTGAGGGAGGACGTATCGCTCGCAACCATTTTGACATTAGTCACGTAATCATTAAAATTGAAAATACTCGCCACCATTCATGACCTTTAGACGCGGCGCTAGTATCTTCGTCATAACATCAAATTGAATTAGAAAAACCGGCCAAGTGCGTGTCGGGCCACGCACAGTGTAGGGTTCCGTAGTTGCCCATCAAAATACTTATGCGAATTAGACTAAACTGATTCGCTGAATTTAATTTTAAAAGGAGTCTTTGAGAAATCGGGCAAAATACATTTAAAAAAAAGATTACGAAGAATTTAGAACCTCCTCCTTTTTTTGAAGTTAGTTAAAAATAGTTGACGATAAAAACCTACCTATCCCCAAAAAACATACCGTAAAACATACCTATTAAAGCTGTAAAAATAAAGTTGACAAACTTACATTTGCAGTTGAATAACATGTTCTCCGATACATTTTGTTTAAGAAAAATATTATCCAAGTACATTTTATAAGTTGGTCGACTATTACTCGTAAAGTTGTAAAGCCTACTAAGTTATGACAATTTTCTTTTAAACTTCGTTATATATACTACTATTGTGAATTTTTTCACACCCCCAAACATAACCGTTTAGCTGGTAGAGGGGGGGGACACTCGAGTCGAGCAAAATTTAGCACTTTAAAGCTTAATATTTCACAAACCAATTTTTTTATCAAAAAATTGTTAATGGAAACTGTCAATATTTTTTAAAGACCTATTTAATGATACCCCACACTATGGGGTACGCGAGAAAAAAAATAACATCCCCACTTTACGTGTACAGGAGGTACCCTAAAAAATATTTTACGAGATTTTATTTTACCACTTTTTCGGCACATCAAATCCATATATTTACACCAAATTACAGCTCTCTAGTACTGTGCGTCTCTGAGCTAAACTGCGGACAGACGGACGGACGGACGGACATGGCGAAACTATAAGGGTTCCTTGTTGACTACGGAACCCTAAAAATGTAGTAACTCGAATTTTCTGTAGGTCATGAATGGTGGCCAGTAATTTTCCCAATCGCAAAGAGTACAGCGTAACCAACCTTTCTTGATACAAATTAATATTTTGAACTATTTTAATTCTGATCTGATTGTAATGTAAATGTATCAATGTGTTGAATGCGGATATAACTGTATCTTATCCTATGCTATTAAACGCGCATAAAAATAAATATATTTTACGGTTCTCGAAAATGACTCCGACGATTACGATGAAATTTGGAATAAGTATAAGGATTTATTGAGACGAAAAATCTATTTAGGTAAATGTTCCATGTCTGAGAAAAATTGTTATTTCCGTATTTACACCCATAAAGATTTACACGAACAATGTCTATACTCAGGGGGTAATCTCCGGAAGTAATAAACCGATTTTAAAAATTGTCTCACTTGTCAAAAGCTATATTATTCGCGAGTGCTATAGGCTATAAATTATAAAGATATCATGTATATTTTACCGCCCAAAGAAGTGGGCACGGGTCAGCTAGTGTTTTATAATTTCGTTGCGCGAACCTGGCGTCTAAGTACACTAATTTAATTAAGGGTTGACTTCCATAGGGCCGCATGCCGCAATCGCGGCGGTTAGACCCCTCTGTTAGGAGTGACTGGATAGGCGTCACGGCGTCCGTCCTGCCCTACCGCCTGATGCAGGTCGTCAGCGGACACTGAAGTTTCGGGAGGTACCTGTGTGTGTTGATAAGGAAGGAAGAAATGCCTGGAGCATATGGTCCAGGTCTGCCCCGCTTGGGTAGAGCACCACCGTGTCCTCACGGCGGCGATACGCGGCAACCTCTCGCGTCCGGCATTAGTCGAGGCCATGCTGCGGGGCGAGACGGTATGGGAAGCGGTCGCCCCCTTTTGCGAAGCAATCATGCTAGCGAAGGAGGCGTGACGCGTAAGGGAGGAGGAGAACAGCTTCCACCATACAATGCAAAAAGCAACCAAAAAATAAAGAAAACCTGCAATATCACGGGTATTGCAATGATACCAGTACGCAAATGCATGCAGGAAAACGATCATAAAAAAAAAGTCTTTTATGGTCCCAATCATTAAGAGCATACTGGAAAAGCACTTCATGCAAAAATTTTTGTTTTTTATTTATAAAGACTCATAAAAGGCCTCGCCGTTAAACTACCACGCCAAACGACAATTCGCAATTTGCTTCCATCGGTTGCAAGTGACTCTCACAATGTCGTCGGTCCACCTAGGAAGAAGCCTGTATATGCTGCCGATTTTAGGGGTAGCTGGGTCGTAAGGTGGAGACTGTCCTCTCCCTCACGTGTCGCACCTCCTCCTTCGCTAGCATGACTGTTTCGTAGAAGGAGGTGACTGCTTCCCAACCCGTCGCGACTCACAGCATGGCCTCGACCAATGAGTATTCTCGCGGACACAAACAGAGATTTGTGTATCGCTGCTACTAAGAGGTTTCAATCAATCGTAAATTCTTATTAGTTTCAAAGTTAGAGAATTTAATTAATTTCAATCTAGAGGCATTGGTTGTTTACCTGAACCCAAAAAGTGGTCGTAATTTATTTACCGTATAAGTTCGCACCGACATTATCGGAAGTAAAAAGATTGAAAATGATCTCGTCCATGCCCCAATTCGACTTGATTTATGTTTCTAGAGACATCTTATATAAATACTAGCTTCTGCCAGCGGTTTCACTCGCGTCAAATTAGGCGTTGGGCCCTATGGCCCCGTCCGCAATAGTTTCCTTAAGGAGCGCCTGGACGACGACGCGCCATGACTCAGACGGCGAGCTACCCATTGCTCCCCGTCCGCAAGCGACTGGAATATGCCCTGCGATTTCCAACGCCCTGGGTATCTGCAGCGGTGGGTGGGAGAGAGGTAGAGGATGTCCATTCCCTCACACGTTCAGACTCTTCCCCATACCCTTGCCTGCCGCCGAATCCCTCCCGAAACAACCGTGCCCGGGAGGACTTGCGCCAGGTTGAAGGTGAGGACGCCGTAGCGCCTCTCCAACCACTCTTCGAAGAGGGATCTTACCGCCGCAATCATGACATGTCCTGCCCAGCCCGTCATTATTTTAATGTGGTAGTATTTTGATACTGTGATATCTCCTAAGATATTCATTCAAATGAAATGAAGTCAAGGGAAATTTTGTTCAAACTCAAATGCTTCTAATGAATAACGTATTTACTTGGATAAGGATCAATATCATGTTAAAAAAATTGTCCCAAAAATAAAAATAAAAGAACAATGCCCAAAACGTCCCCACCCTTGTAGCACCTTAACCTCTCAGACCCCAATGCGCCCCAATGGCACAATTTTGAGCCACCAAACCCCGACCGATTTTGAACTGTATTTTTGGAAAAATAAGTCTTAAAATCGGTCAGGGATTTTTGGCAAAAATTTTTTCGCGGGGCTCGAGAGGTTAAAACCTATGTTAATCGAAGGATCATAACCATCTTATCATTTTATTGTTCTACGGCGAAACTGAAATGTGCATCCGAAAAAAGTTATATCGACATGAAGGAACCGGAATCATCACAATATTATGTTCCCGATCACGATGGTTTTCTCTTTAATTATTACCGTGGAATGATTTTGTTCGTTCGTGGCTAATTGAGAAGCTCGCGGTTATGATCCTTCGATTAACATAGGTTTTAAGGTGCTACAAGGGTGGGGACGGTGTCCATACATTTTTGAACCTTGTTCTTTAGGTGTGGATAACCCTTATCACTTAGAGGTATGAAAAATATACAGTAGCCGATTCTCAGACCTTATTCCATATGCCTATAAAATTTCATGAAATCGGTCAAGCCGTTTCGGAAGAGTATGGTTACTAAAGCCGGGTCCAGACTGGTGTAGCCGGAATCATACGATTACGTGTAATCTGCATGAAAAGTGTGGACGGCACACGAACTCAAAGCAAATTGAGAACGCAAATACTGCGTGCGCCTTTGTGTTCGCGCAAAAACCGACAGCCGATGGATCAGCCGCGAGCGTTACATGTAATGCTGGCGGTGCCGTCCACACCTAGAATTCGCGTTACATTACACCGTTTCACAGTCTGGACCCGGCTTTACACTGTGATGGCGGCTCCACATTAGTGCCGTAAACCCCCGTGACCAGGCGCGAACGAGAATGTGGATGGTTTTCGCGGGGTTCACGCGCGTTCGTGCCTATTCCCCGATCAGTGTCGGTATTGTGCCGAGAATTCACGGATTCAGTATCTAGTTATAAGTAGATATGGCTACGCTACGCCACATACTAATAGACGGCGCGGCGTAGGCTTCATATACAATATGAACTGATGTAGATTCCATTAACCCTATTCTTGCCAAAAAATAAAAATTAATATTTTTAATTAATTTTCAGATATGATGTTTATTATGAACCTAGGATTTAGGGAAAAATATAGAAAAAAATCGAACATAACCAGGTAATGAGATTCTAAATGTATCTTTGAAGATACATTGCCAGCTTAGCAATGAACTGTGTAAGTATCTTTGAGGATACACTGCCAAGTTTTGGGAATTAACAAAAAAAAACTATCTAAATAATATGTACGTATACAAATTTTACATATATGTACTTATAATTTTATATTTTATAACTATAATATTTATTACATAACATTATTTACGATAAAACCAAAATCAACTAGCAAATTGATTATATAAATAAAAAAATAAGTGGTTTAATTTTTGTTGCACATATAACAGACCAAGATAAATCGATTCATTGTTTGAATGTCTGTAAAAAGTTTTTAAAAATTATTATTCGTAAGGGTTTTGACTATTTTAAGATGCGGAAGATTTTCTTATTTTTCATTTTATGTATTATCTGTCAGTGTGTCGCACATGCGATGTGAAAGTGTAGTGAGTCGCAGTAGAGTTTGGTCGCACAAGCGCCAATCGCACATCTGTGTGACGAACTTTATGTACTACACTTTGCGTCTTTCTTTGAAAAAAAAGCCCTCCCTCATTCTCACGCCAATCTTACAATGATTTTTTCCCAAAACACGTTTAAAAATATTATAATAAACTCTTAGCGCACTTGGCAATGTATCCTGTAGGATACATTCACTTTATTTGTTAGTTTGCGAAGCCAAGCGTAATTATGTCTCCTGTTTAATTACTTTCCAGCATAAGTACAAACATTTTAAATTATAATAACACCAATAACTCATGCAATTTTTAAAGAAAAACCATTAAATGTAATGAATTCTTATCTTCTTCCGCGGAATTGCACTCGACCGGTTCGCTTTTTTGACTAATTTTGAAAAAGAAGTTAACATAAGTTGACATTGTGTCCCTAATGTGCATTCAGAAACGTATAGTTTATAGAAAAATAATTAAACATTCCGCTTTACATGCATTGTCAAAGAGATATTTTTTTTTTTTAATGATGTATCTCACAAGATACATTGTCAAGAAAAGGGTTAAAGTAGCCCAGGAAAATGCAAATCAAAACCTTGTCATGATGGTTGACGACAATACCTGCATTCCATCAAGCATCCGTAGTAGATACCATGATTTGAAACAGGACCAGCGAGAAATCCCACAGAGTATGGTAGCGTTTCATGCTGTTTATGGTGCGTACGTCCTGTGTCGGCCCGTTGTAAGCAAAAGAGAATTTCGCAATTAGATTATCAAAAGGTATAATGCCTTTCTTTCATCCATTCAACAAACAGACAGCGTTAATATGCTAGATTTACAAACAGGGGGGACTAGAGTGAACAATCTCGTTATCTCAAGACCTTCGGTGAGAAAAATGGTATACAATGTAATAAACTGTACTATAACAATATATATGTTAGTCTATAAGGTATATATCTATGGGCCCAAGTAGCCTGAAATAAAATGGTTATTATTATTATTATTATTATTATTATAATAAAGGGAACGTATCAAGATATATGTACAGCTGCTGTTAAAAATCATATAAAAATGCTTACTGCCCTCTCTGAAATGACAACCTACTCTTTAGTCCAGAGAGTAATAACTCTGGGTGGTGGGGTTATTCTCCTAAGTCCTCTAGTCACGCAGATAATATCATTCATGAAAGAAAGACAAGAGGTGATAAAGGAGATTGAAGAAGCAGGGTATCCATCCTCCGACATAATATTTATCTATTTATATATGCCGGAAAAACAATGCTTCACCTCAGCGAGCTATGCTGACCTGGTAGTTGTGGCAGGAATCATCGAAGAACTCCAAAGCGGTACCAAGACCTTAGAAGGGTTCAAGGCTAAAAAGGACAACACAACTGTCAATGTCCGGCAGGTGAAAACTTTCTTGGCTGCCCAATCAACAAAGATGTCCATAGGGGTTGATGAAGATGTTAAGGCTCAACTAAGGGAATTCTTTGCAGACTCCGTTGACTCAATGGTAGAGGAAGCCAACAGAGTTATGAAGCTCATTTCAAAACAGCACAATATTGTTTACCAATAGTTTAGAAAGACATGATTGGTTCCAACCCTTAAGGTTATACTATATTAGATATGAGCGCCGATGGTCAATTAGTCGGCGGCGGCGCGCCGACTTTTTGAAGTCGGCGGCGGCGGCGTCGGCGGCGCGGCTTGGCTTTTATTTAACTACTTTAATTTAAGAAAAACAATGTTTTACGATTTATTATAATTTTGACGAGACAAATTTAATTGAGAAGGGTTACCTATCATAAGATCGAAAAACGTTTGACCGAATTTCATTTGACCTAAAACTTTTCAACTATTATCGTAAGGTTTTTTTTACTTCATCGAAGTCACGTTTCCCACTGTTCCAGTTAACATATAGTTTTAATTGCCATATTTTTATTTCACCAAACGCCTAGAAATTTGTGCACACTAGGTAATTATGGCTGTTACATTTTTGACATGCGCCATTGAAATGTAGTAGACAATACAAAGTAAGTAATTGTGCAAATGTCATATTCGATAAAATAACTCTGACGGGAAATGTTTTATGATTAATGACGTTTGCTGCAGCACGCAAGCAAACATGCAGCATGCAGGCAAGCATGTAGCATGCAAGCAAGTATGCAGGGTGCAAGTAAACATGCAAGCATGCAACATGCAGCATTAAAGCAAGCATGCAACATGCTACAAGCATTGTTTCTGTCATGGCTCCGGTGCTGTGGGGCTTTGGGTGGCCCCACTCGCCTACGCGATTTTAAAAATAGGTTTTTTACCAGGTTATTAACCTCGTAAAAAACCTATCAACATAGGTAAGTTGGTACTAATTTAGATGAGTCCTCCAACCCAAGGCAGGGCGGGAGGGACTGTCAGACTTGTACTGACTAAAATCCACGGTGCCCTTCATTAGCCCTTTACGTTCCAGGGAATGGAATAAGTCCCGCGACCCCGGCAGGCTTTGGCCCTCTAGAGGGGGGGGCCCCGTCATCTTGCTGACGCTCTTTGAGGCGCGCGTGGAACACAACGTGCCGTCGACCTGGGCATGGTCCATGGTCTGGCGTCGAGTTGCCCATTACTCGCCGCCCGCATGTCCGCACCTACGGTGGCCGGAGATCGTCTTGCGACGTCCGACGCCGTGGGCGTCTATAACTGCGGCTGCGGCGGAGGGAGGACGCTGTCTCTCTCTCTCACGGCCCGCCTCCTCCTTCGCGAGCATAACTGCTTTGCAGAAGGAGGCGACCGCTTCCCACTCCGTCTCGCCCCGCAGCATGGCCACGATTAATGCTGGGCGCGAGAGGTCTCCACCTATCGCCTCCATGAGGACACACCGTATGCTCTACCGTGTCCTCCGAGCGATCTTCGCAGTGGTGACACCCGGGCGTTTCTTCCCTCCCTATCCGACTCAGGTACCTCCCGAAAGTTCCGTGTCCGGTGAGGACCTGCGTCGTATACGCAGGTCAGGACGCCGTTACGTCTCTCCAGCCACTCCTCAAAGAGGGGTCTTACCACCGCGTTTGCGGCGTGCCCGACATAAACTTACTTGGAAAATTGCATATCGCCATCTTTTTCTTTCGCTTGTTTCAAACAAGCGTCGCAAAACACTTGGTCGCCCAACACTGTTCGTTTTTTCCCTCAATATTAACAACCAACTGACCAAAATAGGTCCAACAAAAACTGTGTTAGTTTGCTGATTACTTGGACAACACAGATTTTTTTATGTCAAAGAGTTTCGTTTTATAAACGTCTACGTCTAGTGCCGCCATTTTGCCAGCATTTATTATCGTGCGTCAGGTTTGGTCAGCGTGTTAGATTAAACTGAACGCCGCCCGCTCGGGTTCGGCGCGCCGGCGCCTGAAGACGGCGGCGGCGGCGCGGGGGAAATCACGGCGGCGGCGGCGCGCCGGCGCGGCGCTCATATCTATACTATATATACTCCATGCTGTTTTAAAATTACACAAAGTCCTGCCTTATGACCCCCACCTTCAGAATAGAAGACGAAAATACTGCGCTGCGCCCGTTAAATTTGTTAAGACAACATATGCTAAAAGACAATTCACCACAAATTACGCTGAGCTTTATAATAAAATAAATAAGTTAATTAACATCTATCCCATGGCTTATACGGAGTGCAAAAAGGCAATAGTTGAATGTTTAAAACTGAAGACCTATGATGAAATTGAACTATTTCTGCAAGCTACATCAACATCAATTTGAAATAAAAGTCTTTCACACATGCACCGCACACACACACGCATACAAACGCGTAGACATACACACATACACTCACACAAATACACATCACATACACAAATAAACACACACACTCACTAATTTTTTAGTATTGTTGTTATTAGTTTGTTTATTTTATATATTTTTATTGGCTAGATTTTGTTATTATTATTTTTTTTTTTTGTTATTTTGTGCACTACTTTTACCATTCCTTAAATTGTCATCGAGGAGCGGGGCCTCCTAGCACAGGTATACTTTTTACTTAAAAGGGGGTCCCTGTGTAAGATTTATTGTAAAAGTTGTACAAGTTTCTGCAATAAAACTTTTTATTTATTTATTTAAGGTTCCAATAAGCAGTAAAGATAGATAAGTATAATGAGATAGATAAGTACTAAAACTACCAACCCAACCTGCTGAATAAATTACCAAAAGGGCCAAGGCCTGCCGGGATCGCGGGACTAACGAGTAATCATGGCCACGATGGTCCGTAATTGTTACTGTTACACCTCAAAAAGATAGAACCGGGTGGATTTGGCTCCTTTTTCCGGAGAAACTCATGCCTTGGTCTTAGCAGCATTGATCCTGACTAGATTGGCGGCTCGGCTTTGGCAAGTTCAAGCGCTCAACCGGCCATGGTTCGTCTGATATTTGTGAATAGGTCAATTATCCAACTGCGGCAAGAACGCAGTATTTCACAAATACATAACTTATTATCCATTCGTTACCTACTGAGAAAAAAAACTAGTGTCTAGAAGCCACGGGATCTCACTCTGTTTAAATTTTCGTAAAAAAATTGCAAATGCTCTTGTAGTTTTCTTTCTGGTATACGAGGCATAGATGTTTCGTTAGTGTTTTGTTTTTATTCGTGGGGCATCACGCTGTCAAATTGACAGAAACTGTGTTCTTTCATAATGTAAATACGTCCATAATTCTCGCCACGTTTTTCATATAAACCATATATTTAGAATTGGGAAATTATATGTGCGGCAACAAAAGTTTTCTTTAGCACCTGCAACCTAGCGTCTTTTTTTATGTGTGAGCGACGAGTTAATAGAACAGCTTCAATTATATTAATTCATCATCTTTACTATTCCAACAAAATATCAAGAAACCAGCGTCAATTTACGAGCGTAAATTAATATGACTCCGAGCTACCGATAAATATATTTACTTCTGATTTGATAACTCAGCGACTAATGTTGTAAGTGAGCTACTTTATATATTTTAGAGATTCAACATCTGTCTGCTAATAAAATCAAAATCCAGCCTCAAAATTAGCAATCAAAGTTTTTCATTCAACAACTAAATTAATAAATCATATTCTTTTTTCGTGAAAGTTTGCAACACAAGCGCGGGAGTGTACCTGACGCTCGTTGGGAATCAGAGGGGCGCGACCGGCCATTTGCACCAATGAGCGAGCTCTATTCGGTGCGTGCAGCAACGAGTTCACGTGTATTTGTTTACATTAATGACACGATTAAGGAGTGCTCGTATTCTTCTGGATAAAATTTAAATGCGCATCAATAATTCTTTTTGTACACCAAATATACTGAATGTGCACCAAATCTAAAACTCGCTTTAGCAAGATTTCAGGGACACCCCGAAGTTCGGTTTGGTTAGGTTCCTTTAAACCTTGTACACAGAAATAGAAGCCCCGCGAAGCGGGGCTTCGTCGACCCTGCTTAGGTAGATTTTTTTTATTACACCTCGTTATGACATATTTTAATGAACATATTTTGGTGCACATTCAGTATATTTGGTGGAACACAGACAAAATTAGGTAAATGAAATGGGAATAAATTGAAGTACTTTTAAATAAATTGAAGTACTTTTAAATACCATCCATAGTCAATTACTTATGGTAACATTATAAATAGATAGGCGAATACATGAAATTATAGCTTTTATTGACCATTATTTGATGACAATATTAAGGAAATTTTATGTTCAAATATAGTAGATTCACTCATCAATTACTTATGCTAAAGTATAAAAATAACGGTGACTCTATGAAATTAGAGTACGTTGATATTATTTTATAGATGAAGTTGATACACTTATTAGAAGCTGGCAATGAGTAGACATATCACAAATTTAGTTGCTTAAGAATTATCACCATGTTGCGTCATATTAACAGTAGCTTGTTTTACAATATATGGTCGCTTATAAACCATTTATTAGACGCTAAAAGTTTGTCGCTGACCTATTAATTCATTAGACAACTAAATATATTTGCAGACGAGAATGACATTTTAAAGAAGCTGCCTTAATTAGCACCCTTTAGAATTTTCTTACATTTTTCAAAAATATTTGACGTGTTTGTAATAAACGCCCTCTCTCGTTCAAAGGCAGTACCATTCAATGGGGAAGGCAAGTGTCAAAGTGGCTTTGACGCATCTTTGACGTTTTAGTCCCATAACAACTGGTAAATCAAAGGAATTTTATGAAAAAAAAACGATTTATTGATGTTAAATGACTAGAATGTTGTGTAATAGGATGTAAAAAATGATGGAAAATACAAATTTCCTACAATCCACACTATCAAAAAATAATAGGTAGCTGCTGTGACTGCTGTGAGAACAAAAATTGTATTATCACTAAGGAAAAGCTATATAATAAACAAATATCTACCCTTGCGAAGCCGGGACAGGCCGTTAGTTGAATTTATTAATTAAATTCTATGATTATACTATAACTAAACAATCGAATACACCTTCCAAAATAATATCTAATTTTCTATTGGAGGTTAAGTACTGCATCGCTATTTATATCAAGAAACGGTTCGTCTGGTGGAAGAATTATCACCGGAACCGAGATTTGTGATAGTAGTGGTGTTAGGAAGTTAAAATTCTTATCATATTGCTCCAATCTATAAAATAGATGTAAGGCGATTCTCACACTGCCCCGCATGATGCTGCATGTTGCGTGTCGACGCACCTACGCGCGTTCCTGCGGGAGTGCAGGTCTGCATCATCGTGCGGGTTTTTCACGCACTCACGCGCGTAGGTGCGTTTTGTAGATTCACGCATGGCGGCTCTCATTTATTTATTCGCCGTTCTCTGTGGTGGTCGTGCATTACTGAGCATTCAAAATCACGCGCGGCACTGCGGGATTCGGTGTGCCATACCTTGCGTCTCGCCCCGCACCTACGCGCGGGGGTGCATGTTTCTCCGCGTGTACGCGCGTGATCCGCATGAACGCGCGTGGATGCATTTTCAGTGTGTTGGACTGTGCGTGTTTTCCATACAAACGGAGATACTTACAAGCAACGGAAGAACACGCATCCACGCGCTACGCTGCATCATGCGGGGCAGTGTGAGAATCGCCTAAAATTAGATGAAGAAGACAAACAAAAAACTTGATGTCATTTTTCTCAATATAGAATATCAGAAGCAGTACTATATTCTTTGTAGAGGCTAGCACATGTAATACCTACTTAAAAATACAATTTTAAATCCTAACTACAAGTAAATATGTATTTAATTAATGTAGTAGAATCAAATTTCTAACCTCTCAACTAAATCACTTTTTTTTCCTCTTGTAAATGCTCCGCGTCGTCTTAGTTTTTCTTTTAATAAATACACTTGCATTGACGAATAATTTTCCATATTTGTTTTGTATGTATACTCAATTTTTATAACAATAAATCTTGTTTGTTTTTTGTACAAGGTTGACATTACACTGACGTGGGGACCAACTATCACAGCGCCATCTACGATTAGCTTTGAGTTGCCATCCCCATTGTTACTGGATTATAGTAGTTGGTTTATCGATTTGAATTTTCGATATTGTTGAATTAAATAAATGTTGGTATGGAAAAAAAATTGATGGAACCTACTATAAATCCTATTCCAGCGCGCGTGAACGTAAAGCGAAAAATAGTGTTAAAACAAATAAAATAGATCTAATTGTCAAAGAAACATGTCTTACTTACAATGGACATACAAAAATATTAACAAAAAAAAAAAAGTTTGGGCTCAGCTTATATTAAGTAGGTTCGGTAAAATTTAGATTTTGAAAAGGTCACTGGAACAATTTTATAAACTTGTCGGTTATGATTTATTTTATCCTATAACATCTTTATTCCAGGTTTTTGTATGACTATTTTCCTAATGCCCGCTCTATTCTGTTCCATTCCATTCCCCTCCGCTCCAATCCACTCCGCTCCGCTCCACTCCGCTCTACTCCACTCCAGACCACTCCAATCCATTCCACTCCACTCCACTCCACTTCACTTCACTTTAATTTATATTATTACTAGCGACCCGCCCCGGCTCCGCACGGGTGCAATCTTTATAATATTATTAAAATTGCGACTATAATTTGAGATTTAAACTATCCTATCTCTCAAGTTGGGTCGAACTGCACATGGTGTGCGAATTTTATTATAATCGGTTAAGTGGTTTAGGAGTCCATTGAGGACAAACATTGTGACACGAGATTTATATATATTAAGATTATTTACTAGCTTCTGCCAGCGACTTCGTACGCGGATCCTGTTGCTCATGCCAGCAACAATGGGGTCGTTAAAATCGAAGATCTGAAACGTCTGATGTCGAATTCTTAGAGCCTGGGATGGGAAAACAACGGGACGCGCATGACGATTCCACACGTTCCAGTTTTCTTACAAAAGTAAGTCAACAGGAAATGCCCATCAGACTAAACAACTCTTGCTAAGACGTGATTCTATATAATGTAATAGTGTAGCTGGGCTCTTGGAGTTCAACATCAGGTGTTCCAGATCTTCAATTTTTATACAACAACAGAGAATGCTCATCAGGCTGAACAACTATTGCTAAGACGTCATTACTATATATTATATTATAGTGTAGCTAGGCTCTTGGAGTTCCACATCAGGTGTTCCAGATCTTCAGTTTTTATACAACAACAGGGAGTACTCATCAGGCTGAACAACTCTTGCTATGACCTCATTACTGTATATGTAATAGTGTAGCTGGGCTCTTGGAGTTCCACATCAGGTGTTCCATATCTTAAATTTATTTTCTCAGCAGAAAATGCTCATCACGTGGAACAATTTTTGCTATTGCGCTATTTTTGTATCTCTTATAGTTTAGCTGATCTATTGCAGTTCTGCATCAGGTGTTCAAGTTTCCAAGATAAATTATAGCCTATATGTTGCCCAGACTTAATAGCTATACAACAAAAAAAAAACAATCAAATCCGTCCAGTAGTTCCGAAGATTAGCGTGCATGGAGTAACTTCTCCCGTTTTCCTAACATTTCCCTTCACTGCTCTGCTCCTTTTGATTGTAGCGTGATGAAAAGTATACTATAACCAGCCCTGAAGTATGATAAATAATTGTACCAAGTTTCGTCAAAATCCGTCGAGTAGTTTTTATTTCTATAACGGTTATACAGACAGACAGACAGACAGACAGACAGACAGACAATAATTTTACTGATTGCATTTTTGGCATCAGTATCGATCCCTAATCACCCCCTGATAGTTATTTTGGAAATATATTTCATGTACAGAATTGACCTCTCTACAGATTTATTATAAGTATAATAATAATAATAATAATAATATAATAATAAATAAATAAATAAATAAGGTGTGCACTGATAATAAGATGAAACAAAATACAATGTTACTTCAATTTAAATACCTCTATTCCAGGTTTTCTTTTAACGCCATCTGCCGTGCGTTGGAATATGTTTAGATTTATTATTTGAATATGTAGTTTTTCTATTCCAAGCTAGATCGCGCTACTGAACTGCTCGTCTCGGTGTGTACTGACCGTAATTTTACATCTAGAACACTTTCAATTCAAATAATTATCTTTTGATAGACTGAACCGATTTCAATGAAACAAAAACTAAATGTTACTTCAAGTTACGTCAGTCGTTGTGTTTTAAAGTTATCTACATATCTTTCGTACATTTTACGTGATGCCCGCACAAATAAACATACAAACAGACAAAAATTCTAAAAATGCTAGAAATGGGTTCTATTGGTTGTCCTTTAACACCCTGGCTATATTTTTTGAGTTTTTTTTTAATGTACAAAAATTACTTTTCTACAGTTTCATTATATGTATATACTAGCTATGCCGGCGACTTCGTTCGCGTGGATGTCGGAATTTAACAATGTATATTTTTGTGCGAAGCGCTTAATTCTCGCCAGGTTTTTTTATAAATCACATCGTTTTCATATAAACCCTATATTTAGAATTTATTTAGATTTTTCAAGAATATTTGACGTGTTTGTAATAAACGCCCTCTGTCGTTCAAAGGCAGTACTATTCAATTGCTACTGGATTAGAGCACCCATTCCATCTCATTCCATCCCATTCCATCCCATTCCATCCCACTCCATCCCACTCCATCCCACTCCATCCCACTCCATCCGACTCCATACCACTCCATCCCACTCGATCCCACTCCATCCCACGCGATCCCATTCCATCCCACTCTATCCCACTCCATCCCATTCCATCCCACTCCATCCCACTCCATCCCATTCCATCCCACTCCATTCCACTAAATCCGACTCCATACCACTCCATCCAGCTCCATCCCACCCCATCCCACTCCATCCCACTCCATCAAACTACATCCCACTCCATCCCACTCCATCTCACTCCATCCCACTCCATCCCGCTCTATTCCACTCCATCCCACTCCATCTCTCTCCATCCCATTCCATACCACTGCATCCCACTCCATCCTACTCCATCCCACTTCATCCCACTCCATCCCACTCCATCTCACTCCACCCCACTCCATCCCACTCCATCCCACTCCATCCTACTCCATCCCTCTCCATCCCACTCCATCCTACTCCATCCCACTCCATCCCACTCCATCCCACTCCATCCCACTCCATCCCTCTCCATCCAGTATTGTAGTGGGATCCATCCAGTATTGTATTGGAGTGGGTTGGAGTGGGATGGAGTACCATCCCACTCCAACCCACTCCATCCGCTTCCATCCCATTCCATCCCTTTCTAGTGTGAGTGAAATAAAAACCTTTTCTTTCTTTCTTTCCATTCCATCCCATTCTATTCCATTCCACTCTACTCTATTCTACTCCACTCCACTCCACTCCAAACCACTCCACTCCAGTCCACACCATATTTGAATAGGTATGTTGTTTTTCTATTCCAAGCGAGATCGCGCTACTGAACTGCGAGCTGCGTGGCTCGGTGTAAACTGACCGTAATTTTACTTCTGGAACACTTTAAATTCAAATATCTTTTGATAGACTGATCCGATTTCAATGAAACAAAAACTAAATGTTACTTCAAGTTACGGTCAGTCGTTATGTATTAAAGTTATCTACATAGCTTTCGTACTTTTTACGTGATGCCCGAACAAATAAACATACAAACAGACATACAGACAAACAGACATACAGACAAACAGACAAAAATTCTAAAAATGCTAGAAATGAGTTCTATTGGTTGTCCTTAAACACGCTGGCTATATTTTTTGAGTTTTTTTTTAATGTACAAAAATTATTTTTCTACAGTTTTATTATATGTATAGATATAGATATTGTTCAGTAACATGGGCTGAGTTACCCCACGAGAGGTTTTGCGCTGTTGGCGTTACACGTTGTATATGGAATTAAACCATTAAATCCGAATTGTTACTAAAAATCTTATGATATGATTAAACAAAATAGAGCTCGGCTCATTATACAGATAATTACGCGATTCTTGCGATTTGCAATTTCTTCTGAACTAAAAATGAAACTCGTCGTTGCTACTACGATATTATGATACAATTCGACTGACTCACTCACGTCGTTGTGGCGACCGTATTTGGTTTTTCATCTACTTTTTATGTCAATGTCGTAGTGGCAAGGATGATTTTCACTTATAGTTGGAATCAGAAAAATGAGAGGGGTCTGGCTTCCTGAGTAATTTGACAAAATAGGTATTTGAAAGAAACTTGCCGGCGAGTGTGACAGGGACAACTGCAGCTCAGGCTGATATCTACAAGATCGTGCACCAATAAAAACTTTTTCTAAAACAACCACAAAAAAGGGTAAAATAATGTTTTTTTTTCTTCACCCATTTTGGTAGGCAAAGGGAACTATGCATACAGCTTAATCTTCAGTAGTTTTTTTTTTTATATTGATATTAAATGAAAATGAAATTCAGCTGCATCTGGTTCGACTGGACGCTGACCCCAATATAGTTGGGAAAAAGGCTAGGCAGATGATGATGAAATGAAAATGAAATTTAATGAGATGAAATGAAATGAAACCTAACCTAACTCATTCAATTAAATCATTAAATCTGATATTGAAATAAATTAGTAGCTTCTTTTTAGAAATATACGTATTTCAAATCGATTGGGGTACTCCCGGTGTAATTGCATGTTTACACGACGCCATATTGATGTCGACGGGTCTCTTGCAGGGCGCACTTCGTGGCGGAGGGCGAGGTGACGTTCCGCGCGCTGCTGTTCGTGCCGCGCGTGCAGCCCGCCGACTCCTTCAACCGCTACGGCACCAAGACCGACCACATCAAGCTCTACGTGCGCCGCGTCTTCATCACCGACGAGTTCAACGACCTCATGCCCAACTACCTCGCCTTCATCCAGGTGAGTGGTGCCGACCCGGCCGACCGACCGACCGACCGGCTCCCTGACCCCTGACCGTGTGCGTGTGCGCAGGGCATCGTGGACAGCGACGACCTGCCGCTGAACGTGAGTCGCGAGACGCTGCAGCAGCACAAGCTCATCAAGATCATCAAGAAGAAGCTCGTGCGCAAGGTGTTGGACATGCTCAAGAAGATCCCCGACGCCGAGTACGACGGCTTCTGGAAGGAGTACTCCACCAAGTTAGTTCACCACTCTTACTGAGCTGAAATAATTTGAATAGTGAGTCAGTGTCGCTAACAGTGTGGTGGTCGCAGCATCAAGCTGGGAGTGATCGAGGACCCCAGCAACCGCTCGCGCCTGGCCAAGCTGCTGCGCTTCCACTCGTCGCGCGGCGACTCCATGACGTTCCTGGCCGACTACGTGGCGCGCATGAAGCCCAACCAGAACCACATCTACTACATCGCCGGCTCCAGCCGCGCCGAGGTAACGTATTGAATGCCCGCTAAACAGTCCACTAACATTGATCACGCGCATTGTAGGTTCACTTGTCATCTGATAATATAAAAGACATGGCCCTATAGGCAAACGGCAAGCGGTAAGGGTCAGTTCAGACCGCGACGCGACGATGCGCGCACTCTTTTAAAAGCCATTCAAAATACGACTTTATTTTCTACACCAAAAGATACACATTTCGCTGTGAGAATTTAAGCGGCGTCAACGGCGCCGCGCCTTGACGTCGCTCGAGGCCGCTCGATGATGCGAGATGTTAGACCGGGAGCTAGAGGTGTCTGAGTGTGCATAATGTGAGTGTTGAATTTCGCCAACCGATTTAAGTGACGAAAACTTTTTTCAAAAAAAATTTAACCGCCTTCAAAAACAACCACAAAACCGGCCAAGTGCGTGTCGGGCCACGCACAGTGTAGGGTTCCGTAGTTGCCCATCAAAATACTTATGCGAACTAACTGAACTGATTCGCTGAATTCCGGTTTAGCTTAGGAGTTTCCATGGCCACTTTCCAGCTATCATCAGAACCTGGAAAATATCCAGCACCAAAGCCCATGTAAAGAAGAATGAAACGAGCCCAAACTAGATGGGGTTACGTTGTTATACTATAAAGATCCCATGGCCACCTTCTAGCTCCATCATTAGAGCCAGGAAAATATCCAGCACCAAAGTCCATGTAAAGACGAATCAAATGAGCCCAAACTCGATGGGATTGTGTTATTGTATTACAAAGATGACATGGCTACCTTCCAGCTCCACCATAAGAGCCTGGAAAACATCCAGTACAAAAGCCCATGTTGTAAAGACGAATCAAATTACCCTAAGCTCAGTAGGATTGAGTTGTTGTATAAGAAAGAATTCATGGTGACCTTCCAGCTCTATCATCAGACCATGGACATCATCCAGCATCAATGTCTAAGTATGTAATAAAGACGACTCTAACGAGCCGAAACTCGACGGGATTGAGTTGTCATCAAATCGCTTCAAGAATTATTTAAAATTTAAAGAGTTCCCACGATTTCTCCAGGATTCCATCATCAGATCTTGAATTGATGATCATGGGACCAATTGGAAGGTCTACTCTTTCAATCAAAAGAAGAATTTTCAAAATCGGTCCAGGCGTCTTTGAGAATCGGGGAAATACATTAAAAAAAAAGATTACGACGAATTGAGACCCTCCTCCTTTTTTGAAGTTAGTTAAAAATAGTTGACAATAAAAACCTACCTATCCCCAAAACCTATTAAAGCTATGTAAAAATAAAGTTGACATTTGCAGTTGAAGAACATGTTCTCCGATACATTTTGTTTAGGAAAATATGTTATCCAAGTACGTTTTATAAGTTGGTCGACTATTACTCGTAAACTTGTAAAGCCTACTTAGTCATGATAATTTTCTTTTAAACTTCGTTATATTATATACTACTATTGTGAATTTTTTTTCACACTCCCAAACATAACCGTTTAGCTGGTAGAGGGGGGGGACACTCGAGTCGAGCAAAAATTAGCACTTTAAAGCTTAATATTTCACAAACTAATTTTTTCATAAAAAAATTGTTAATGGAAACTATCAATATTTTTTGAAGGCCTATTAAATGATACCCCACACTAAGGGGTACGCGAGAAAAAAAAAAACATCCCCACTTTACGTGTACAGGAGGTACCCTAAAAAATATTTTACGAGATTTTATTTTACCACTTTTTTGGCGTAACACAGACGACAGACGAACAAATCCGTATATTTACACCAAATTACAGCTTTCTAGTCCTGGGCGTCTCTTAGCTAAGCTGCGGACAGACTGACGGACGGACGGACATGGCGAAACTATAAGGGTTCCTTGTTGACTACGGAACCCTAAAAAGGGTAAAATAACCTACAAAATAACTTTTCTTTCGGAAGTCGGTGGCTTTGTTTTTTTATTTCGTTGTCTTTTTGCCACCGACTTCCGAAAGAAAAGTTATTTTGTAGGTTATTTTACCCTTTTTTGTGGTTGTTTTTGAAGGCGGTTAATTTTTTTTTTCTTTTTTTTTATCTCTCTTTCCTTGCTATCTGTCTTGTCGACATTCAGCGATTGTTTTGGTTTGTTATTCGGTCTTGTACGGTGCGTGTCCCCTGACACGTCCGTTATCTCAATAATTGTCTATGTCAATAGATCTTGTGGGATAGTTCTTTTCAGTCTGCGAGGCAAAGGTCACTCATTAGGTTTTTGGCAAGTATATTTGGGTGTTGTCTTATTTTATCACTATATATTTTCATTCTGCCCTTAATTTCTTGTCTTACTGTTTTGATGTTTAGATCATGGTGGAGTCTATCATTTGTGATATACCACGGTGCATCAGCTATCATACGCAGCATTTTTGATTGAAATCGTTGAAGGATTTCAATGTTAGAAGTAGCTGCTGTTCCCCACAGTTGTAGGCCGTAGGTCCAGACTGGCTTGATAACACATTTGTAGAGTAACAACTTATTTTCCAATGAGAGTTGGGACTGTCTTCCAATCAACCAGTACATTTTACGTACTTGTTGTCCCATTGCGAGTCGTTTTGTAAAAATATTTATTTATTTTTATTTATTTATCACAAACACAACTATCATTACAGGCAATAATCCTAATGCGGTAGCGTGGCCTTTGTTACAATATTTATTATTGTTATTTTTATATATTGGAATAACATAATACAAACAATGTTGCCTTTGTGAATTCATTCAGAGAGCAGTTAAATAAATCTATCCTATCAGCAGTGTCATTCAGTGTATGCAAGGCTCGCGTGAGGGGCGCTTTACTGAGCAGGTTAGTTCGCGCGCGGCACTGCTAACAACCGTGGCCGTCGACGTCGTAATGCGTACTTATCAGGCACATTCAGACATATCTCCTTCAAAACACCAGCATTAAACGTTTTACCACGCAACAGTTTAAAAATATACGTAGTAAAAGCCAGGTCCCTTCTTGTCTCCAGTTTGTTGTACCCAACCATGCCGATTACGAACAAGGTTGGGTACATCAACGGATAGAAGGGGTAGACCCCGTAAAGTTTCATAT
The DNA here is from genome assembly GCA_954870645.1 of Agrotis clavis. Lineage (NCBI taxonomy): Eukaryota > Metazoa > Arthropoda > Insecta > Lepidoptera > Noctuidae > Agrotis > Agrotis clavis. The sequence continues at coordinate 28,477,164 of OX940921.1, forward strand.
ACAAATACCTGATAAATTTGTTCTGTATTCGTTCCAACATAAGACTATATTTAATCTCATGTGGAGCCCATATGACAGCATTACACTCCAGTTGAGTTCTTATCAGAGCATTATACAATGCTGTTACCGCTGTAATGTTTGTAAAACCCGATGCCCGACGGAGTATGAAACCCAGGCTTCTATATGATTTTTTACAAACATTTATAATAATGTTCCCGAAATGTTAACTCGGTGTTCAGGCGCACCCCAAGATCGCGTACCTTTTCTACCCGCTCAAGTGGCGTGTCATCTAACGCATACCCGTGATGATGGGGCACTCTCATTCTGCTAAAGGTTATAACCGAGCATTTTTTAACATTAAATTGCAGTTTATTCTTCCTGCTCCACTCTGCCACACTATCTATATCACGCTGCAACCGTGCACAGTCACTCAAATCTTTAATTGCCATAAGCAACTTAAGATCATCCGCGAATAATAGACAAGTGGCACCCCTGACAACCTCAGGCAAGTCATTTATCATAATATTAAAGTTCAGGGGACCCAGATTGCTTCCCTGGCTTACTCCTGACCTCGTGTAATAAGGCTCGGATTTATAACCAGCATATTCTACAAACTGCCGTCGATCTCTCAAGTAGTTAGCAAAGAACTGCAGTAATTTGGGAGTTAACCCGACTGCTGCCAGCTTCTCTAATAATATGTCGTTATCCACCAAATCGAAAGCTTTTTTAAAATCAAAATAGGCAGCGTCGACTTGTACTCCCGCATCAACATTTGGTACCACATACGTCATAAAGTTCAGTAAATTACTGGTCGTGCTGCAACCCGGTCTAAATCCGTGCTGGGCATCCGATATTAAACAAGATACTTGGTCTAAAATGCATGTTTGTACGGTCGACTCAAAAACCTTTGCTGGTGCTGACAGAATTGCCACCGGTCTATAGCCACTCACGTCCGAATCCATTCCACCCTTAGGTACTGGGATCACACGTGTGATTTTCCAGCATTTAGGAAAATAAGACGAATCAATGCGCAGATAATATAAATGTAAGAGCGGCTTCGCTAGTACAGTGCGGCAATCCCTTATTACAAAAGCTGGAATACCGTCTGGCCCTGCCGACCGCTTTGCTTAAGTCCATCCAGAGCTTTCGTTACTTGGCTCAGTTGTAGGCGACCTATATGTACACGCGCGAGCTGCTACCGCCGCTTGAGGCGTTCACATCGAGTCGTGGTTCCTGATTATTGTAAACAGAATAAACATATTGCGCGAACTCACTAGCACACTCCGACTCGGGTATAACTTTACCGTTTTTGAGAATGCTTTTCCGATTATCTGTTCCCTTTTTAGCCCTTACATAATCCCAAAAAGATCTCGGATCTTTTGTAAAACCTTGCTGAACCCTCTCCCGGTGATGGTTATGAGCACGCATATCATTGTTTTTAACCGACTTCAAAAAAAAAGTAGGTTCTCAGTTCGACCTGTATGTATGTATGTATGTTTGTCCGCGATTATCTATATGGCTGAACGGATTTTGATGCAGTTTTCAGGAAAGTGTTCTCTACATTCTGGAGAAGGTTTTAGTATATAACACTAATAGATATGCCGTGACGTTGCTCGCGTGGATCCGTTTTGCTTACTTGGATCGTAGATTTTCAGGGACGATTGCATGTTTGTCCGCGATTATCTCGCGTTTAGCTGAACCGATTTTGATGCAGTTTTCAGGAGAGTGTTTGTTACATTCTGGAGAAGGTTTTAGTATATAACACTAATAGATATCCCGTGACGTTGCCCGCGTGGATCCGTTTTGCTTACTTGGATCGTAGATTTTCAGGGACGATTGCATTTTTGTCCGCGATTATCTCGCGTTTGGCTCAACCGATTTTGATGCAGTTTTCAGGAAAGTGTTTGGTACATTCTGGAGAAAGTTTTAGTATATAACACTAATAGATATCCCGTGACGTTGCCCGCGTAGATCCGTTTTGCTTACTTGGATCGTAGATTTTCAGGGACGATTGCATGTTTGTCCGCGATTATCTCGCGTTTGGCTGAACCGATTTTGATGCAGTTTTCAGAAAAGTGTTTGTTACATTCTGGGGAAGGTTGGGGTATATAACAATAATGGATATCTCGTGAAGTTGCTCGCTTAGATCCGTTTTTGTTGCTTAATAGGATTGTAGATTTTCAAAGAAGCCGATTTTATGAAGATTTTTGTTGAATATCGAAACTAAAAAGGGAAAAATAAAAAACTTTTTAAAAAAAAGGGAACCGACTTCAAAACCAAACACAAAAAAACGATAAAATAACTTTTCTTTCGGAAGTCGGTGGCCATAACTCAATGAAATAAAAAAAAACAAAGCCACCGACTTCCGAAAGAAAAGTTATTTTATCGTTTTTTTGTGTTTGGTTTTGAAGTCGGTTCCCTTTTTTTTAAAAAGTTTTTTTTACCTTTGCCTTACACCGAGCAAACATTTCGTAATCACTGCTTAACCCACTATTTTTATAACGTTTATGCAGTATCGCCTTTTCTTTAATACAATGAATAATTTCACCCGTATACCACTCAGGGTACCTGTACCTAGAAATCCTAGAATTAACATAATGTTTCCTCCACGTCAGGCGTCTGTCAAGATACATCCCCAAGTACTTTACTTCGTCAGCTTGGGGTATTGGTACGTCATTTAGGGTTACGGGTGGGCAGGTATTTCTGCGAGTTGTAAAAGTGACTTGAACTGATTTCGATCCGTTTGCCTTTATACGCCAGTCTTTAAGCCAGATTGAGATTTCATTTAAGCTATTTTGCAACTTTTGTGTTGCTATGTCTGGGGATTCGTCCGAAGAAAGAACGGCGGTATCATCAGCGAATGTTCCTGTTGTTACTCCTTCTGTACAAGGGAGATCTGCAGTGTAGAGAAGATACAAAATGGGGCCCATAACACTGCCCTGCGGCACACCTGCTTTTATTGCATGCAGCGGCGTGACTTCTTCATCCTGCTTGACTAGGAAGTGTCTATCCTCCAGTTATGATTTGACGAATTGGTAATAATTGATTGGAAAATTCTTTTTTTATTTTATACAGGAGCCCATCATGCCAGACTATCAAATGCCTGTGAAATATCCAAGAAGGCCCCTGTACAGAATAGTTTTTTTTTTCGAATACAGTATTTATAGTTTCGACGAGCCTATGGACCTGCTCTATGGTGCCATGCTTCTGTCCAAAACCAAATTGATGGTCAGGGATTAATTCCTTTTCTTTTATTATTGGCATCATTCTGCTCAGGAATAAGATCTCCATTACCTTTGACAATATCGGTAGCAGGCTAATTGGCCTGTAGGATGCCACTTCCTCTGGGTTCTTGCCAGGCTTTTTAACCATTATGATTTGTGCGACTTTCCACTGTGCTGGTACAGTTGTTCTTCCAATTATGGAGTTATAGACTTGAGTCAAAAATAATATACCTTCATTTGGTAGCTCTCTCAACAATTTTGCCGTGATTAAGTCATATCCAGGAGCCTTAGGCCGCTTGTATACGTCCGTTTTATTCACCGGACATCGGCCCGTTTTTTTCGCCGGATTCGCGGTGGTGTATGACTTATAATGAAAGTGTGTACATGCACCGGATATCTGTCCGGCGGATGTGATGAACGGACGTATACAAGCGGTCTTAGACCGCTTGTATACGTCCGTTTTTTTCACCGGACAACGGACCGTTTTTTTAACCGACTTCAAAAAAAAAAGTAGGTTCTCAGTTCGACCTGTATGTATGTATGTATGTATGTATGTATGTTTGTCCGCGATTATCTCGCGTTTGGCTGAACGGATTTTGATGCAGTTTTCAGGAAAGTGTTCATTACATTCTGGAGAAGGTTTTAGTATATAACACTAATAGATATCCCGTGACCTTGCCCGCGTGGATCCGTTTTGCTTACTTAGATCGTAGATTTTCAGGGACGATTGCATGTTTGTCCGAAATTATCTCGCGTTTGGCTGAACCGATTTTGATGCAGTTTTCAGGAAAGTGTTCATTACATTCTGTAGAAGGTTTTAATATATAACACTAATAGATATGCCGTGACGTCGACCGCGTGGATCCGTTTTGCTTTCATGGATCGTAGATTTTCAGGGACGATTGCATGTTTGTCCGCAATTATCTCGCGTTTGGCTGAACCGATTTTGATGCAGTTTTCAGAAAAGTGTTTGTTACATTCTGGGGAAGGCTTTAGTATATAACAATAATGGATATCTCGTGAAGTTGCTTTCATAGATCCGTTTTGCTTAATAGGATTGTAGATTTTCAAAGACGCCGATTTTATGAATATTATGTTGTTGATTATCTCAACTAAAAAGGGAAAAATAAAAAACTTTTTGAAAAAAAGGGAACCGACTTCAAAACCAAACACAAAAAAACTATAAAATAGCTTTTCTTTCGGAAGTCGGTGGCCATATGTCAATGAAATAAAAAAAAACAAAGCCACCGACTTCCGAAAGAAAAGTTATTTTATAGTTTTTTTGTGTTTGGTTTTGAAGTCGGTTCCCTTTTTTTCAAAAAGTTTTTTTTTACAACGCGAACAATTTACGCCGCACTGATATCCGGTGCATGTACACACTTTCATTATAAGTCATACACCACCGCGAATCCGGCGAAAAAAACGGGCCGATGTCCGGTGAAAAAAACGGACGTATACGAGCGGCCTCAGGCGTCAGTGTCCCGGAGCACGCTCGGTCGCACGGACGCTCTGACAGTGCTATCCGATTTTTGTTAAAGTTGACGATTTATCTGCAAGTGCAACATGAACACAGAAAGGTTGATAGAACTTGTGCGGCAGAATGATATACTTTACGATCTTTCTAATCCACATTATTTGAATTCTAAGAAGAAAAATATCATATGGGATAATATAGGAAAAGAATTAAAGTGTGAAACAGATTACACTGATACCGATTTCTCTGATATGTGTGAACACGGATTACTGATGGCACGTCCCTGACGGGAACACTGAAACGGACAACTCGGAACACGGATAGCCCTGACCCGGAAATGTGTGGATAGCGCTTAATGATTATTTCCGTAATAATTTATAGAAAAATCAGATCACAGCTTTTTGCGGGACAGATAAAGCTAAAAATATTTTTCCGTTATCTCGATAAAAACAAAACATACAATTATATTGCTAGGTTGATAGGCTCAGCCTATTTAAATTATGCATCTTTGTCAATCGTCTCCGTCCCAGTCTCATAATCAGTTAGGAACTTATTCTGCTTTGCTGAATTAAATGAAGTACTGAACTAAATGAGTGGACTACTTCATCAAGCGAAAAGATACACATACTTAATGCAGGCAGGGTGTGTTTTGTCATTCTTTAAGGTCTCAGGTATAAGAATTCTGTCATAGGTGCCTTCATTCGGATTTTGTATACTCAACTACCTCTAGCCCCTGGACTATGTAGCTGACACCGCTCCTTGCAAATGGTAGACTGCGGGAGGACGGGGGGTGGGGCGGGAAGCACGAGGCGAATGTAGACACTCCGCTGCACCGCGCAGCGGCTGGACGTAGCGATGCGTCACACGGCGCATCGCGGCGCAGCGAGAAGTATTTAAATCCTGAGCGACGCGAGTGATTCAGGCCCTCGATTTAAATCCGTTAATTTTACCACTTTTTCGGCACAACAAATCCGTATATTAACACCAAATTACAGCTCTCTAGTACTGTGCGTCTCTGAGCTAAACTGCGGACAGACGGACGGACATGGCGAAACTATAAGGGTTCCTTGTTGACTACGGAACCCTAAAAATAGGCAGATAGAGCGCTCAGAACACGCGAGTGTGTCGACCAAAGTTAATAAAAAGTCAAAAGTTAATACAAACTCGCGACAGTACCAAGCTACGCATCGTCTCGCTCACACGTCACTAGTGGTTTGTCATTATAGGTCAAAAAATGCCATCTTGTGTGTTTAAACACTGCAAAAGTTGTTCACAAAAACTAAGAAAACAAGATGGAATATCTTTCAATAGGTATTTCTTGTTATTTATATTGTTTTTGTATTTATTTTCCACAAAATATTTTCGGCTCACTTGAAACACAAAACCTTAACAGTAAATCGTCTGTGTTGCTTGCTAGTTTATGACGGGAAAATTATCCTGAATTAGGGGAATGTGTATTGTGCATAAAAAATATAACTATAACAGACTATAATAAGTATTACTTATTTAATTAGATTTTTGAAATTATGTAGAATTTACGATTTGGTGTTCAAAATTTTTCAAACTTTTTCTTCGACTAATAAGAGACATACTTTTATTATGGACGCAAAACCAGTCACTTGGGGTGATTACGGTGACATATAGCGGATGGTGCAAATCGTTAAACATTTGCAAAGGAGAAAATTTATTGAACTGTTTTGACTGGGCTTCAGTGCTTCTTATACTGGGTTACTGCTGGGTTATTTTTTTTAATAAAGACAGATCTATCAGAGTGTAGAGAAAATCATAACAACAGGTTTCAGATCATTTTACTCTTGAATGTTTTTAAAATGTTTCGGTGAGCTCTAAATTATGCTCTGGGGTGGTTATCTCTATCTCGCAAAACTGAGCTTTCACTTCCTAACGAAGGTACGTAACTGCTCAAAATTGCGTAGAAAATGTGGTACAACTCTACATTATTCTATTCGCACAGCAAGTAGTACCTGAGTTCATCTTGGATCAATCGCGCTAACAGTGCATAGACTCGTTAATGCTCGAATTAGGGTGCTACAATTGGTCACTCAGGCTTTTTACCTGATTTCTATTGAAATGGTATAGAAAGTGTTCGTTATTTAGTACAGAACATTTCACCTTCAGTAAAATAACACAGGGCTTGAGAGAAATTTTAAAGAACTCTTTGGAACATTGAAAACATTATTTTTTCGATTTCACTTGACACATTCCTGTTATTTCTCACATTTCATTCAATTTCGCTTATTTTTACGATTTATTGGAATGCTATCTTATTTTTTTGTATGTTTTGTTCTGAGTAGTACCTGTATTCATGAGTAAAATTCAAAAAATAATATCAGGCGAAAGAACCATGGCCGGTTGAGTGCTTGAACTTCAATGCTGCTAAGACCTTAATTTTTCCGCAAAAAGGGGCCAATCCGGCCCGGTTCTATCTTTCTGAGGTGAAACCGTAAAAATGACAGGCCATCTTGACCTTTTTGGGGTGCCGTTGACATCGACCCAAAATATTAGTCCACTTATTGAGTTGGCTGCAAAAAAGTTATATACATGGAGTGGTACAGGTTTGTCAAATCCCAACTCGATGCACTTGAGTCAAATTAATAGCGCTCGGCATTGATCGAAGCCACGATCTCGGGACGAGACGGAATGGGAAGTAGTCACCTCCTTATGCAAAGCAGTCATGCTAGTGAAGTAGGAGGTGGAACACGTGAGGGGGAGGACGTGAGGCCGCGTGACCTACGACGCCGGGAAGCGATTTCCAATGAGAGTGATACCTACGCCTTGGAGGGCCGGAGCTTGCCTTGGTCACTGGACTGTCTTATCAGGTAACGGTGACCCTGGAACGTAAAGGGCTACTGAAGGATCAACCATGGATATTAGTCAGTACGAGTGTGGTAATAAATCCTGTCCCGCTCGGGAGGACACATAATTTGATGATTTTACCACAAAAAAAAATTAAAAATACAATGCTGCTGCCAAAACGGAATACCGCAATTGACTGGATGCCGAACCTGATACAAGATTTCAACTCTCTTCGATCAAACCTAATAACAATCCATTGATGTAAAATAAGAAACAGTTCCACACATCCTATTCGATTTTTTCCTTTTATAATACACTGTAACATCATTATAAGAATGCGCGTTACTTTTCTCTTATTTTTATTTATTTATTAACACTTACTGCACACAAGTAAACATTGTAGGTACCTACAAAAAGGCAAACTTTGGTTTTTATACTCCAGTCAATAGGTACAAATTTAAAATTTAAAAAACCCCCGGCACAAAAACCAAGTTCCCTTTAAAAAGTAAAAAATAATAAAAAGAACTCAATTTTAAAGTACCTAAGTATGTATTAATAATTAAAAAAAAATACGTCGCGTTGGGTGACCGCTCCAAATTAAGTATTATCTATTACCTTTTTCGGTTCCCCTTTATGACAAAAATGCCTCAGAGAAGTTTAAAGGCAATGAAATTCCACAACAAATGGTATTTATTTTTATTCCGTAGTTCCTTACGTCTAATAGATATAAAGTTACAAGAGGGAGCTTAGAACGTTCAACATTCAAAAAAAAATCATCTACAGTTCTACACAGTTAACGAGTATTTTGAACATGATTTCGGCCGCGAGAAATCGTATCAAACATCCTCAAACACTTATTTTATCCATTTTGTTGATAAGTGTACAGTGGAAAGTTTTTAAATCACGTTAGATTAAATTATTTTCATACAAACTTTAATCCCACTTTTAAACTTCTTAGGGTATGTACTTTCAAAAATCCTTTTTTAGTGCACATTAATATGAATGCAGTTATTAAGAAGTTGGTGAAGTATCTTGAGAAGATCTGAATTTAGTCCATAGTAACACACATCACTATAGTCGATTATGGGGAAGATGAGGGACTGAACAAGGATTGCCTTTCAACAGCGCAGTCAAAGATAATCGGTGATACAGTTAATCCGTTCCACCTCTACAAGTTATGTCTTCCTATAAAAGTAGACTGGCACTCGTCTGGGTTAACCGCTACTTCAAAACGATCAGATCAATTTTTCACGGATTTTTGGGGCGCACGTTAGAGAGCCAAATCCTGCCGGCGTCGTGGGACTGTCTTATTAGGTATCCATGGCCCCGGATCGCAATGGGTTATTGAAGGACACCGTAGATTTTAGTCATTACAAGTTTGTATGGCCCTCTTGTCCTTCCCTGGGTGGAAGGACTGATCTGATGATTTTACCACGTAATAAAAAGCCATACCACCAGGGGCATGGCCGGTGGTATGTGGTTCCCGCAGCGAGCTATATTATTCAAACGAACTGGAATGTTTGGGAAGTTAGCAAGTCTGAAATTACATTTAATTACCAATTCAGAAAAAAAGCTATCAGAATTATTTACATTATTTTATTATCTACAATTATATCCACATTCGAATATAGTAGGTAAATACAATCAACACATTTATATTTTACATTGCAAAGAGACCAGAATTAAATTAATTCAAAATATTAGCTTGTATCAAGAAAGGTAGGTTATGCTGTATTCTTTGCGATTGGGAAAATTCCTGGCCACCAGTCATGACCTGCGGAAAATTCGAGGTACTACATTTTTCACATGGAATTTGATGTAATGACAAAGACACTAGCGCCACGTATAAAGGTCATGAATGGTGGCATGTATTTTAAATTTTAATGATTACGTGACTAATGTCTAAATGGTTGCGAGCGATACGTCCTCCCTCAAAGAGCGCCCCGCGCTGTCTAAATCAAAGAACAAACCGTTCTTGGTTTTATATTGAATTTTGTCATTGCATATTATAATTGTTTAATACTATTACTTTACTTTTAAATGAGCAAATTATTTGTTTAGTGCAAGCTAACATAGTAACCTTAGTTATTCAATAGGGTAAAGCACCCAACTATTGACCCTTTAAGCAGTTTTTCTTGCTTCTTTCGCAAAATAAACCAATGTACGAGTTCCAAGTGGAAATGGATGTTTTTGGTAGATAAAATAAACATTGGAGAATGTAACTAAAACATTCTTAACAGTCATACAAAGGTAAAAAGTGTTTTTTTTTCTCGAGTTTAGCATGAACAGGCCATTTGACCAGTTATCAACATGCCTGTACCAAATTTTCGTCATGTAAGTGACCAATTTTTTGACCTCCTGTAGTATAAGTATAAACTCAAATATTATTTATTATGAACTAGCTTCCGCCCGCGGCTTCGCCCGCGTGGTGTTTTGATAGCCTATGTTCTTTTTCAGGGTCTAAAGATTGTCTGTGCCAAATTTCATCAAAATCGGTTGACAGGTTTAAGCGGGAAAGCGTAACAGACAGACAGACAGACAGAGTTACTTTCGCATTTATAATATTAGTTTGGATGTGATACGAGGTTTTATTTGATAAAAAACAAAAAAAGCTAGTCTTATTGGCCTTATCATCTTCTTTTTTCACACTATTTAGGTCTTCAGTCTTTAAATGCGGCCAATAATATTCTTGCACTTATTTTTGAAGTTTAGTTGTAGTTGTTATCACTTTTTGTCCAATTTTTCCTCTTTATTAGTAGTTATTTCATTGTTTTGTATTATGTAGCAGATATAAAAATGCTCGCCGGCAAAACAAATTGAAAGAATACGGTTTATTATATTATTAGTTCTACAAAGTGAGTTTAAAAAAGTCTGAATTAATATTTTCCCAATTATATAAGACGATTTTAACTTTTCAATTTATGTAGAAGACCTCATAAATGAAGAGAACATAGATACAAATCAAAAAAACTAGCCCACACTTTGCCTCGGATATGATTTACTCATAAGTCAGTTTGCTCAAATATGCAGGTTAGAATAACTTTTTTCAACATTTTATGCATAAAACCAACTTATGGCTGAGGCATTGCTCCTGTTATGTTCGGCAATTGTCCCAGGGGATCATATACTGACATAAAAAGTATCCTGCGTCCAGGTACCTAACCAGAATTAAAATATCTGCTTGCCAAATTGTGTCAAAATCCATTTAGCCGTTCACTTTTCCTAGAATAGAAGTAAGTTTAAAATATTCAGGAGGATTCAGAATGTGACAGTAGACCGAAAATTTAGTACCTCACTCAAATTGTGATAGGTTCCCAGGTTACTAAGTAAGGTATTTTTTATGTTTGTGATTATGCAGATACACACCTTTAGGGGTGCCAACGCCCATGGGCATAATACAGATGCATTAAAGTTAGGCTACCTCACCATTACAATGAACTATACGTACAAACCGTGGTGTCAGTAACTGGTTTATTCGTACATAAGGATAATGACCAGCTATTGACATGTAATGTCAAAAAATTGGTTATTCATACATTTCAGTGTACCAGATATTGACCCCATCATTTTAACAAGTTAAGGCTCATTAAAACTTGAAAATCATGTGGAAAAGCATTATGTCAGTCTTAAATAACGAAAAAATACCAAACTCTAAGGAATCTTGTAAAACTGAAACAAGATGACATTGAAAACAACCGTCAGCTTAGCAAATTGATAAATTTCTTGATGATTTTAGCAGTGTATTTTGTTATCATAGGTTTACGGACGCAATACTGCTTTATTTAAATTTTCTGTGACGCCAATATATTACAAGATAAATTATTTTTCATTTTCTGTATTCTTTATGCAGCACTGCAAGATTTATTATTATTTTTGATAAAAACTGTTAAGCGGTCAATAGTTGGTGGGAGGTCAGCAGTTGGGTACTTTACCCTACTTTTTGATTGAATATTCAGTAAATATTGATTGATAAAAAATATGATTTCGGACGAAAAAATGTCAAATTCTTCCTGTTTTGCAGAATTATTTTTATTGTATTTCTGAATGAAAAATAAATAACTGATTAATGCAGTCCAAATATAAACTTTCAGACGTACCATGGACATTTTCAAATATTATTTTACTATTATACCTTCTATGTAATTCGGTACCAAAGTATGACAAAAAGTAGAATTTTATGAAACATCCTTTGCAGAGACAAGGTTTTTACTCATGTATGTAAACAAATCTAAAAATTAGTTTAAAGCACTCCACACAGAAAGTATCAAACTTTCTCGAGTATATATATTTTTTTTATTTGTGGCAATGTCATACCCAGAATCAGGTTCCAAAAGTCGCACAAAAACAAAGAAACGTGTAAAAGCCCTCTTAATGTTGCACCCACAGAGTACTTTTATTAATAGGGCATAGAGATCTAACTTCACGGGTTTTTCGAGCAATGGACAACAGCGACATCTAGTTTTCTCCAACGAAAACTTTTCTGTATATAGTTATATAAATATAGGTATATACAAAGCTTGCTCATTCCTTTTAGTGTTCTAATTGACTATTAATAATTATATGCCTACATTAGTAAAAAAATAAAACAAATTTGTTAAGTAATTATATGTATTTCATCAACTATGAGGCCTTTTACAGTAATTTCTAGCCATTACTTGATATTTATCGGTGTCACTGATAGTATCTTGCTTTCCAGTAAGAATTTTATTAGCATGGAAATAACACACGGATACACTTAACTACTTTAGAATCGGACCAAAAGCAGAAAATGCAGGAAAATAACGAACCGCACCAAACGAGAATCAAATTTTTTCAGCAAAGTGCAATGTGACACTGACATTTTATTGACGTATTGAAAAGACATCGCACCTTCGGTGCAACAAAGTCACAAATAGCCAAAACTGCAAAATCGACCTAAGTATGCCAAATTGTTTCTAATGCATGCCTTTACTTGTCTTGGGGCAACAAAGACATCCGCGAAAGTATCTCGAAACTACACTAGATGGCAGAAGTGCCTTTGTGGTTATTGGCGGTTTTTCCATGCGTTTTGGGCCGACACCGTTTCATTGTAAGTAGTGCCCCCTCGCCCGCGACCTTATATTGAGGTCTTTTTTCGCTCAAAATCTTGGAGCAACAAAGGCATAAAACATAACAGTCATACAAAAAAAAAATACAAAATACAAAATAGTTTATTGTCTCAATAAGATAATTTTACATGAGTCGTGTTTGGAGCCCACCTTTAGGCAAACAATGCCTGTATTAGAGGACTCCGCTCTTTCATACAATTACATTATAAACTACATACATGGAATGCGGTGTAATGTGCGTGATGTGATGAGATGGGTGATATGTGGGGTGTGTGGTGAGGTATGTATGGGGTGTGAGGTGTGAGTTGGAGTGTTTAGTGTGTATTGTGATGTGGATTAAGTCATAAAACTAAATAACTTCTGGTGCAACAAAAACACAGTTCAGGACATTTTTTTTTGTTATGTCTTTTATTAGGATTTCTTTGGCAATTAAATACAAGATTTTTACGTATAACTATAGCCAACTAAAAAACAATTAATTAAATGTAAAGATTTCAAACCTTCTTTAGATAGTTATCCAGAACCGAGGAAAAACATGCAAAAAAAATTTAAAAGTCTTCTGTAAATGAGCTGTTACGTCTTTGTTGCACCGAAGGTGCGAATGTGTGAAAATTAAAGTTACCAGTAATTATAGAATTCTATTAATAATTTGGGAAAATATCGAAATATAAAAACATATTATTTAAATATTGAAGAACGACACAATAAAAAAGATAACTAAACATTAAACTAGGAACGTAATAAAATACATGATAAATAATAGTATTTTTGGTAAAAATATATAATGTCTGTTTAAAGCTATAGTAGCGACATCTATATAGATCAGATCGAAACTCTCGTATTATAATACTACTAAATTAAAAAATACATCTCTAAGAAGATTTATAAGTTACATTTGGTACTCCACAATTTTGTAGTATAATGATCTAAGTCGTGCCAGGCTTTTAGTTAGAAGATTGATGACCCTGGTTGCACCCCTATCATAAGGTGCTCGGCAGTGCCACCTATTGCGCAATAGCTGAAATATATTCTGATGAATTATTTTAATACGTGGTTTTGCTATACACCGCTAGATAGCGCTACTAACGCACGGCATCAACAATTTTGTATGACAATATTCCCAATGCCCGCTCTATAGTTCTTTTAAATCTCTTTGAATAGTTGTAGATAAGTACAGACGCCAGCAGGTCAACCTACCCGAATCTGTCAGATAGTAGCTTGATGTGCTGGCGTCTGTACATTTTTCATCGTCGATTTTAAGTTTCGTATATTTTAAACGTACCTACGACACGGGAAATTTCTTGTGTAGGACAATGTTTAAACAAAAAGACATTTTCTTTTAGCAAGTGTATATTTTTAGTTTCACTTGTTCCGTTGGCGCAGGGCCCCCGCTACCATATGTGCAATGTGTGCAATGCACACGGGCGCCATCCTTTAGGGGCGCCAAAGCCAAGGGCCCAGAAAAAAAAAAACAAAAATATTTTTTAAATAAAAGTTGAGAACTTAATTAAATAGGATTAGGTTTAAATACCTACTAAAGACTTCAAATATTTGATCTCACTTTTAGATTAAAACTTGAAGTCTGGAAACGTTAAACTTTTAGAGCTCACTGCGTTCTTCTATGAACAATTGCCTTGTTCTATTCCAAAAGGCTAAAAAATTTCGCGCTCGCTTCGCTCGCGCTTTAAGTTAGATGGACATTTGCTTTTCTTGCCCTCGCTTTTGAATTTCATTCTCATTTTTAGGGTTCCGTAGTCAACAAGGAACCCTTATAGTTTCGCCATGTCCGTCCGTCCGTCCGTCCGTCCGTCTGTCCGCAGTTTAGCTCAGAGACGCCCAGTACTAGAAAGCTGTAATTTGGTGTAAGTATACGGATTTGTTGTGCCGAAAAAGTGGTAAAATAAAATCTCGTAAAATATTTTTTTTTAGGGTACCTCCTGTACACGTAAAGTGGGGATGTTTTTTTTATTTCTCGCGTACCCCTTAGTGTGGGGTATCATTAAGTAGGTCTTTAAAAAATATTGATAGTTTCCATTAACAATTTTTTGATAAAAAAATTCGTTTGTGAAATATTAAGCTTTAAAGTGCTAATTTTTGCTCGACTCGAGTGTCCCCCCCCCCCTCTACCAGCTAAACGGTTATGTTTGGGGGTGTGAAAAAATTCACAATAGTAGTATAGGTATATAACGAAGTTTGAAGGAAAATTATCACGACTAAGTAGGCTTTACAAGTTTACGAGTAATAGTCGACCAACTTATAAAACGTACTTGGATAGCATATTTTCCTAAACAAAATGTATCGCAGAACATGTTCTTCAACTGCAAATGTAAGTTTGTAAACTTTATTTTTACAGCTATAATAGGTGGGTATGTTTTGGGGATAGGTAGGTTTTTATTGTCAACTATTTTTAACTAACTTCAAAAAAAGGAGGAGGTTCTCAATTCGTCGTAATCTTTTTTTATGTATTTTCCCCGATTTCTCAAAGACGCCTGGACCGATTTTGAAAATTCTTCTTTTTAAAATTAAATTCAGCGAATCAGTTTAATTAGTTCGCATAAGTATTTTGATGGGCAACTACGGAACCCTACACTGTGCGTGGCCCGACACGCACTTGGCCGGTTTTTTTTTTCAATATCAAATGCTTCTTATGTTAGTTACATAATCTTGTATTGGTATACAAAAATTTAAATTTGGCTTCTCTTAGATGGTATGGAACTCTGGGTGTGAAGTTTGAGTAGCACTTGATGGTTTTTTTTTTCTGTGTTTAAGTTCCGAAGCGGCAAGCTTTACATCCCCAGGGCGCTGAATTTGAAAATACGCCACTGACCGACCTACCATAAAAAAAAAGATAATTCCAAATGCCATAAGGGGCGCCAAAACCCTTTTTTGCACACGGGCGCCAGTAGACCTTACGGGGGCCCTGCGTTGGCGGTCTGTAATAAAATCTTGGTAATAAAATTTGACACACTTCCCGGCTTCCGATTGAGCAGATGAACTCATAATAATAGGTACAGCCGAGTGTCGTTAACTCTCGCTATTACGAATTATCGAATGTTTAAAATATCAGAAGAAAAAAAATTGAGAGAAAAAAAATATTAAGTGTTGATAAACAAACAAATTCGTACGAACGTGTACTGTGTCCAAAAAAAAAAACCCTAGGTACTAACGTCATTGTCGACAGAGGCAGCCCTCGCAATTTACAATATCCACGCGGCGGCGCGCATCTTCAAAGCGAAACTTTACGTTTGTATGGTTAAGGCACATTTCGATCGCAGCGTCTATCGACTGGAAAGTGCAGGCTATTATAGCGGTAGGTATTGAACATTATGTATGGAGTGAGTCATATGTAATATGTGCTTGTGCTTTGCATACAGGTTGAGAAGTCTCCGTTTGCGGAGCGGCTGGTGCGTCGCGGTTACGAAGTGCTGTACCTCACCGAAGCCGTGGACGAGTATTGCCTATCCTCGCTGCCGGAGTACGACGGCAAGAAGTTCCAGAACATCGCTAAGGAGATTTTTGACCTGGAAGAAAGTTAGTATCCCGTCCTGTCATCTCCGACTTACGGTCGGTGAGCGACGGGACTAACAAGATGTGTTTCGCAGACGATCAACAGAAGGAGCGCCTGGAAGCGTACAAGAAGCAGTTCGAGCCGCTCACCACCTGGCTCGGGAACAAGCTCAGCACCTGGGTGACGCGCTGCGTCGTGTCGCGCAGGCTGGACCGCTCGCCAGCAGCCCTCGCCGCCACCGCCTTCGGCTGGACCGGCAACATGGAGCGGCTGGCGCTGTCCAACGCGCACCAGAAGGTACGTCCTCGCCCCACAACATGGAGCGGCTGGCTGAAGGTACGTCCCCGCCCCACAACATGGAGCGGCTGGCTGAAGGTACGTCCCCGCCCCACAACATGGAGCGGCTGGCTGAAGGTACGTCCCCGCCCCACAACATGGAGCGGCTGGCTGAAGGTACGTCCCCGCCCCACAACATGGAGCGGCTGGCTGAAGGTACGTCCCCGCCCCACAACATGGAGCGGTTGGCTGAAGGTACGTCCCCGCCCCACAACATGGAGCGGCTGGCTGAAGGTACGTCCCCGCCCCACAACATGGAGCGGCTGGCTGAAGGTACGTCCCCGCCCCACAACATGGAGCGGTTGGCTGAAGGTACGTCCCCGCCCCACAACATGGAGCGGCTGGCTGAAGGTACGTCCCCGCCCCACAACATGGAGCGGTTGGCTGAAGGTACGTCCCCGCCCCACAACATGGAGCGGCTGGCTGAAGGTACGTCCCCGCCCCACAACATGGAGCGGTTGGCTGAAGGTACGTCCCCGCCCCACAACATGGAGCGGCTGGCTGAAGGTACGTCCCCGCCCCACAACATGGAGCGGTTGGCTGAAGGTACGTCCCCGCCCCACAACATGGAGCGGCTGGCTGAAGGTACGTCCCCGCCCCACAACATGGAGCGGTTGGCTGAAGGTACGTCCCCGCCCCACAACATGGAGCGGCTGGCTGAAGGTACGTCCCCGCCCCACAACATGGAGCGGTTGGCTGAAGGTACGTCCCCGCCCCACAACATGGAGCGGCTGGCTGAAGGTACGTCCCCGCCCCACAACATGGAGCGGCTGGCTGAAGGTACGTCCCCGCCCCACAACATGGAGCGGTTGGCTGAAGGTACGTCCCCGCCCCACAACATGGAGCGGCTGGCTGAAGGTAATTCCCCGCCCCACAACATGGAGCGGCTGGCTGAAGGTACGTCCCCGCCCCACAACATGGAGCGGTTGGCTGAAGGTACGTCCCCGCCCCACAACATGGAGCGGCTGGCTGAAGGTACGTCCCCGCCCCACAACATGGAGCGGTTGGCTGAAGGTACGTCCCCGCCCCACAACATGGAGCGGCTGGCTGAAGGTACGTCCCCGCCCCACAACATGGAGCGGTTGGCTGAAGGTACGTCCCCGCCCCACAACATGGAGCGGCTGGCTGAAGGTACGTCCCCGCCCCACAACATGGAGCGGCTGGCTGAAGGAACGTCCCCGCCCCACAACATGGAGCGGCTGGCTGAAGGTAATTCCCCGCCCCACAACATGGAGCGGCTGGCTGAAGGTACGTCCCCGCCCCACAACATGGAGCGGTTGGCTGAAGGTACGTCCCCGCCCCACAACATGGAGCGGCTGGCTGAAGGTACGTCCCCGCCCCACAACATGGAGCGGCTGGCTGAAGGTACGTCCCCGCCCCACAACATGGAGCGGCTGGCTGAAGGTACGTCCCCGCCCCACAACATGGAGCGGTTGGCTGAAGGTACGTCCCCGCCCCACAACATGGAGCGGCTGGCTGAAGGTAATTCCCCGCCCCACAACATGGAGCGGCTGGCTGAAGGTACGTCCCCGCCCCACAACATGGAGCGGTTGGCTGAAGGTACGTCCCCGCCCCACAACATGGAGCGGCTGGCTGAAGGTACGTCCCCGCCCCACAACATGGAGCGGTTGGCTGAAGGTACGTCCCCGCCCCACAACATGGAGCGGCTGGCTGAAGGTACGTCCCCGCCCCACAACATGGAGCGGTTGGCTGAAGGTACGTCCCCGCCCCACAACATGGAGCGGCTGGCTGAAGGTACGTCCCCGCCCCACAACATGGAGCGGCTGGCTGAAGGAACGTCCCCGCCCCACAACATGGAGCAGCTGCCTTTAGGTACATCCCCGCCCCACAACATGGAGCTGCTGGCTGGTTGAAGGTACGTCCGCGCCCCACAACTTGGAGCTGCTGGCTGGTTGAAGGTACGTCCCCGCCCCACAACATGGAGCGGTTGGCTGAAGGTACGTCCCCGCCCCACAACATGGAGCGGCTGGCTGAAGGTACGTCCCCGCCCCACAACATGGAGCGGCTGGCTGAAGGTACGTCCGCGCCCCACAACTTGGAGCTGCTGGCTGGTTGAAGGTACGTCCCCGCCCCACAACATGGAGCGGTTGGCTGAAGGTACGTCCCCGCCCCACAACATGGAGCGGCTGGCTGAAGGTACGTCCCCGCCCCACAACATGGAGCGGCTGGTTGAAGGTACGTCCCCGCCCCACAACATGGAGCGGCTGGCTGAAGGTACGTCCCCGCCCCACAACATGGAGCGGTTGGCTGAAGGTACGTCCCCGCCCCACAACATGGAGCGGCTGGCTGAAGGAACGTCCCCGCCCCACAACATGGAGCAGCTGCCTTTAGGTACATCCCCGCCCCACAACATGGAGCTGCTGGCTGGTTGAAGGTACGTCCGCGCCCCACAACTTGGAGCTGCTGGCTGGTTGAAGGTACGTCCCCGCCCCACAACATGGACCGTCTGGCTGTAGGTACGTCCCCGCCCCACCCGCAGGCCTCGCCCTCACCCTCACCGCTCTGTCCTGTCGCAGGCTGACGACGCGCAGCGCAAGCACCACCTGACGCAGAAGAAGATGCTGGAGATCAACCCGCGCCACCCGCTCATCGTGGAGCTGCTGCGGCGCGTGCAGGACGCGCCCGACGCGCCCGAGACGGCGCGCGCGGCCGAGACTCTGTACCGCACGGCCGCCATCCGCTCCGGCTACCTGCTGCAGGAGGGCCAGGCCGTGGACTTCGCGGAGGCCGTGGAGGGCATGCTGCAGCAGTCGCTGGGCTTGCCGCCCGACGCCGCGCCCGCCGACGACGACGACGACCTGCCGGCCGACGTCGACGCCGAGGCCGACGCTGACGCCGACGACGTGGCGGCCGAACACGAGGAGCTGTAGACACTGAGACTGTCGAGTGAATGTGCCGAGCGTGAGAATGATGAACTTTTATACTTGCTGGCATGTTACGTGTGAGATTAAGAATTGATAGTTAAATGTAAATAAATTAAATATATTTATTACATTGTCTTTTATTTAAATTCTAAAACGCGTTTCCACTTAAGCCGGGTCCAAACTGATGCAACGTGTAATGTAAAGGCGCTCCTTCACCGCGAGCATTCACCTGTAATGTAACGTTAGGGCCGAGTCACACCGGAATGGCAGCGGCCGGCAGCGACGCGGCGAGCACTTTCAGTGTGAAATAAATTTTAACTTTAAGGCCAGGTATCTCGGAATCGACCTATTTTTGATTCAACGGTAAACAATCAAATATACCTTTTTTCAATCTGAAAAAAATATGTGTTATAGTTCAATAAACTATCTATGTTATTTCATGGTTTAAAACGCGATATTTATAACTTGACTCGATCAAAAAAAATCGCGTAAATAGAGATTTTTTTAACGTTTTTTGAGTGGCACTTAAAGTAGATCAAACTTTTGGTCCTGAAGAATATATCAATAAATAGGTAAATAATGTTTGTCAGAACTTTACACGGTTACTTTTTCATTTAATAACAATTTTAATTTATAAAAAGACGTCAATGTGTTTGGGCACATACGCCCGCCGTTTTATTCTAAGCACACATTCACTATCGTCCTCTCATCTTTTGCCTTTCAAAAGTAGTGTCATCAATGTCGTTCGTTGACGAATCAGTCAGCACAGAGTACTTTTATTAATAGGGCATAGAGATCTAACTTCACGGGTTTTTCGAGCAATGGACAACAGCGACATCTAGTTTTCTCCAACGAAAACTTTTCTGTATATAGTTATATAAATATAGGTCTAAACAAAGCTTGCTCATTCCTTTTAGTGTTTTAATTGACTATTAATAATTATATGCCTACATTAGTAAAAAAATAAAACAAATTTGTTAAGTAATTATATTTATTTCATCAACTATGAGGCCTTTTACAGTGTTTTTTACAGTAATTTCTAGCCATTACTTGATATTTATCGGTGTCACTGATAGTATCTTGCTTTCCAGTAAAATTTCCAGTTAGCATGGAAATAACACACGGATACACTACTTTAGAATAGGACCAAAAGCAGAAAATGCAGGAAAATAACGAACCGCACCAAACGAGAATCGAAATTTTTCAGCAAAGTACAATGTGACACCGGGCACGCCGCAATTGCGGCGGTAAGACCCCTCTTTGAGGAGTGGCTGGAGAGAAGTCACGGCGTCCTGACCTACCGCTTGACGCAGGTCCTCACCGGACACGGAAGTTTCGGGAGGTACCTGTGTCTGATGCGAAAGGAGGAGACGCCTGGGTGTCACCACTGCGAAGATCGCCCGGAGGATACGGTGGAGCATACGGTGCAAGACTGCCCAGCTTGGGCGGAGCACCGACGTGTCCTCACGGCTACGATAGGCGGAGACCTCTCGCGCCCGGCATTGGTTGCGGCCATGCTGCGGGGCGAGACGGAGTGGGAAGCGGTCAGCTCCTTCTGCGAGGCAGTAATGCTCGTAAAGGAGGAGGCAGGCCGCGAGCGAGAGAGGACAGCGTCCTCCCTCCGCCCCAGCCGCAGTGGTAGGCGCCCACGGCGACGGACGTCGCTCGATGATCTCCGGCCACCGTAGGCGCGGGCATGCGGGCAGCGAGTAAAGGGCAACTCGCTGCCCGACCAAGGACCATGCCCGGGTCGACGGCGCGTTGTGTCCCACGCGCGCCTCGAAGAGCGTCAGCATAATGACGGGGCCCCCCTCTCAGAGGGCCAAAGCCTGCCGGGGTCGCGGGATTATTCCCTTACCGTAACCCCGGAACATAACAGGCTATGAAGGACACCGTGGATTTTAGTCAGTAGAAGTCTGACAGTCCCTCCCGCCCTGCCCGGGGTTGGAGGACTCATTTCAATGTGACACTCACTGACATTTTATTGACGTATTGAAAAGACATCGCACCTTCGGTGCAACAAAGTCACAAATAGCCAAAACTGCAAAATCGACCTAAGTATGCCAAATTGTTTCTAAACCATGCCTTTACTTGGGGCAACAAAGACATCCGCGAAAGTATCTCGAAACTACACTAGATGGCAGAAGTGCCTTTGTGGTTATTGGCGGTTTTTCCATGCGTTTTGGGCCGACACCGTTTCATTGTAAGTAGTGCCCCCTCGCCCGCGACTTTATATTGAGGTCTTTTTTCGCTCAAAATCTTGGAGCAACAAAGGCATAAAACATAACAGTCATAAAACTAAATAACTTCTGGTGCAACAAAGACACAGTTCAGGACATTTTTTTTTTTGTTATGTCTTTTTGTTAGGATTTCTTTGGCAATTAAATACAAGATTTTTACGTATAACTATAGCCAACTAAAAAACAATTAATTAAATGTAAAGATTTCAAACCTTTAGATAGTTATCCAGAACCGAGGAAAAATATGCAAAAAAAAATTTAAAAGTCTTCTCCTGTAAAATTTAAAAATGAGCTGTTACGTCTTTGTTGCACCGAAGGTGCGAATGTGTGAAAATTAAAGTTACCAGTAGGTAGCCCAAATAATTATAGAATTCTATTAATAATTTGGGAAAATATCGAAATAGAAAAAAATATTATATAAATATTGAAAAACGACACAATAAAAAAGATAACTAAACATTAAACTAGGAACGTAATAAATTACATGATAAACTAGCACTACGCCCGCGACTTCGTCCGCGTGATTTTCGAATTTTGCCTTTGTTAATTTCTAGTCCCGGCCACCCTCTATACGGGATACTGTTGGAAAACTCAATCAATATTCAACAAAAATTCTATCAACTCGCAATATTCCGTCTTAGGTAACTCCTAGGTCCTAAAAATTTAACTCCTAACTATCAACCCCAATACAAACTTTTAGGGGTCGAATTTCGTATCATCCTCTCTTAGTGAGAACCTGTATCCTAAATAGAACCCCCCTGCAATGTTGAGTCCTCTAATTACAAACACCAAAGACAACCCCTAAGGGGACGAATTTTGTAAAATTCCGCCTTATTGAGAACCTAGGTCCTAAAACAACGCACATGCTGAAACTCCTAGCATTTGTAGTAACAAAGTTTCATACAAACTGTCAACCCCATAAACAGCCCCTTAGGGGTAGAATTTCAGAAAATAGTGCCTTGCGTTGGTGTGCATTTACGTCAGAAAAGAACAACCTTGCAAAATTTAATACTTTCTCCTAGCATTTGTAGAAACGAAGTTTCATACAAAATATCAACCCCTAAATCAAACCCTTGGGATCTATTTTCACAAAACACCCGCAACTACGTCCAAAAAAGAATCTCTATGCAAAATTTGAGTCTCAAAACTATCAACCCCGAAAAAGCCCCTTAGGGGTCGAATTTCGCAAAACCGTCTTAATGAACATTTAGGTCTTAAAAACAACCCCTCGCAAAATTCGAGACGCCTAGCACTTGTAGTAACAAAGTTTCATACAAACTATCAAACACAAAAACAAACCCCTTTTTTTTTTTTTTTTTTTTTTTTTTTTTTTTTTTTTTTTTTTTTTACGTGGCAAAATCATCAAATGAGTCCTCCCACCCCGGGCAGGGCGGGAGGGACTGTCAGACTTGTACTGACTAAAATCCACGGTGTCCTTCGGTAGCCCTTTGTGTGCCGGAGTCGCGGTATACGTATGTCCCGCAACCCCGGCAGGGCTGTGGCCCTCTATAGGGGGTCCCCGTCACTATGCTGACGCTCCTTGAGGCGCGCGTGGGACACAACGCGCCGTCGACCCGGGCATGGTCCATGGTCGGGCAGCGAGTTGCCCTTTACTCGCCGCCCGCATGCCCGCGCCTACGGTGGCCGGAGATCGTCCCGCAAAACAAACCCCTTTGGGGTGGAATTTCCCAAAATCCCGCCATAGTGTGCATCTAAGTCTTATAAAGGAACCCGGTGCAAAATTTGAGACTCCTCGCACTTATAGTAACAGAGTTTCAAACTGTCAACCCCAAAAACTACCTCTTAGGATCGAATTTCACAAAATCCCGTCTTAGGTATTACGTCCAAAAAAGAACTCCTATGTATAAATTTGAGTCTCAATTCTATCAACCCCAAAAACAACCCCTTGGGGGTCGAATTTCTCAAAATTTCCACCTTGGTGAGCATTTACATCTTAAAAAGTACCACCATGCAAGATTTGAGACGCCTAGCACTTGTACTAAAAAAGTTTCATACAAACTATCAACCCCAAAAACAAACCCCTTAGGGGTTGAATTTCGCAAAATCCCGTTATGGTGACCATCTCCGTCCTAAAAAGAAACCTCATGCAAAACATGAAATTCCTAGCACCTGTAATAACGAAGTTTCATACAAACTATCAACCCCAAAAACCAACCCTTAGGGGTCGTATTTTGCAAAATCCCATCATGGTGAGCATCTACGTCCTAAAAAAGAACCCGATTCAAAATTTGAGGCTCCTAGCACTTGTAGTAACAAAGTTTCATACAAACTATCAACCCAACAAAAAAAGCCATATGTAAAAATTTATGTCTAAAAACTATCAACCCCAAAAACAACCCCTTAGGGGTCGAGTTTCACAAAATTTCTACCTTGTTGAGCATTTACGTCTTGAAAAGAACCGGCATGCAAGATTTGATTTTGAAACGCCTAGCACTTGTAGTAACAAAGTTTCATACAAACTATCGACCCCAAAAACAAACCCCTCAGGGGTCGGATTTCGCAAAATCCCGTCATAGTGAGCATCTACGTTCTAAAAAGACACCCCATGCAAAATTTGGAATTCATGGCACCTGTAGTAGCGAAGTTTCATACAAACTATCAACCCCAAAAACAACCCCTTAGG
This sequence comes from Agrotis clavis, assembly GCA_954870645.1. Taxonomy (NCBI): domain Eukaryota; kingdom Metazoa; phylum Arthropoda; class Insecta; order Lepidoptera; family Noctuidae; genus Agrotis; species Agrotis clavis. The sequence goes on from OX940921.1 coordinate 28,501,376, forward strand.
GGCCGAATTTCGCAAAATCCGTTCTTAGTGCTCACCTACGTGGTATAAGGAGGGCTTACGCCAAATTTCAAGTTTCTAGGCCCAGCGGTTTGGGCTGTGCGTTGTCAGATCAGTCAGTCAGTTTTGAATTTTATGTATATAGAAGATAATAGTATTTTTGGTATAAAGGGTGTACGTTACCCCAGCAAGAAAGTATCTCCTGGAGTTATAAGAGTAGAACGTAAAGTTGGTGCCTTATCTGCTGTAAATGTGCCCCCACATAAAAAATGTGTGCCCCCTGCCGTTTTGAAAAAAAAACGAACAAACGATTCTTGCTAGGGTAACGTTTTTCTAGCAGGAAAATTCTAAACGAGTGATCGGAGAGAGAAAATTTGTGCATGGCCAGAGAGCTTATATGTGTGCCACAATGTGCCCTCAAAAATAAAATCTGTGCCCCTTCAGATTTTCGAGATATTGCGTTTCCTGCTGGAGTAACGTTTTGATGAATCGTATATCTCTAAAACCATTGCATGTGCCCCTGTAGAATAAACATACACGAGTAGCTCTTAATGTGTGCCCCTATGTGCCCCAAATTAGATTTAAGAAAATATTTATAGTTTTCAAGTTATCGCGGTTTTATGAAAACCCGAAAAAACATCGCAGCGCCTAAATGAGACAACGTATAAGTTTGCTGAAAACTGTATTCGGTCCTTCTTGACGCTAATAATAACCATACAAAGTTTCAAAACGCTTCATGCATGCGTTTTTGAATAATCTAGCTAAAAGTCAAAACGATGGTGTCATAACTTTGACGGCAAAATACAAGGAACTAGCTCAATCTCGGATGTGTAGGTGTAAACCAAAATCATGTGCCTTTAGTCAAAAATATATGGTGAAAATATTGAGCTTGGAATGTTTCGCAATAAGTAAATATAAACAAAAAACCAAATTATGTAAACAACGGCTGGTGATCCGACCAAATTTGAATGACTACTAAAAAGCGACGGATTCATACATTTCGATGACCTTCTTTACTTTACTCACTAACCGGTTCACACGTGTTGTGCCTGAGTACACTGAAGTGGAAAAGTAATAAATAATAAAATAAAGTTGTTATTGGATTATGTGCTACTAGCTGTTTCTATGACCTTACACATGATTAAGTACAATAAAAATAGTAGACTAAGTGCTATTCCAAGGTAAGCTATATTCTCCATTCTAAATTTCATTATAATACATCCAGTATAAATATGTGTGAACGAAAGAAATACATCCAGATATTTGCCATTTGCCAGGTCTTTGACCAAAAATTTGATAGGTCCCGATGTTTAAAAAAATATAGTTCATGAAATGTATGATGAATACCTACTACTAAAAAGACGTGGCTCTTTTTGTATATAAATAAAAAGCCCGTATTTGTCTTTTTATATATATATATATATATTTTGTCTTTATTGATAAGCCGTAGGTTAGATAAATTAACAGTAAGTTTTTCATCATTAAGGGGAATGCTCCAACCAGCCCGCGAAATTCAAAATTTCTTGCCTTATTTGCAATTTGCAGGCTAGTGCTAGGTTGTATGTTGATTTAAATATTATTCGCGGCTGTAAGACGTATGTAGTTACAAGGTTAATATAGTCAAAAGGTGCATTTAATATCTCTTTTTAATTAGCCCCCAAAACTTTTGAACGCAACTGTACGGACAACAGCTTAGGTATAATACGTCCAATAAAGAAGGTCATCGATAAGTATGAATCCGTCGCTTTTTAGTAGTCATTCAAATTTGGTCGGATAACCAGCCGTTGTTTACATAATTTGGTTTTTTGTTTATATTTACTTATTGCGAAACATTCCAAGCTCAATATTTTCACCATATATTTTTGACTAAAGGCACATGATTTTGGTTTACACCTACACATCTGAGATTGAGCCAGTTCCTTGTATTTTGCCGTCAAAGTTATGACACCATCGTTTTGACTTTTAGCAAGATTATTCAAAAACGCATGCATGAAGCGTTTTGAAACTTTGTATGGTTATTATTAGCGTCAAGAAGGACCGAATACAGTTTTCAGCAAACTTATACGTTGTCTCATTTAGTCGCTGCGATGTTTTTTCGGGTTTTCATAAAACTGCGATAACTTGAAAACTATAAATATTTTCTTAAATCTAATTGGGGCACATATGGGCACACATTAAGAGCTACTCGTGTATGTTTATTCTACAGGGGCACATGCAATGGTTTTAGAGATATACGATTCATCAAAACGTTACTCCAGCAGGAAACGCAATATCTCGAAAATCTGAAGGGGCACAGATTTTATTTTTGAGGGCACATTGTGGCACACATATAAGCTCTCTGGCCATGCACAAATTTTCTCTCTCCGATCACTCGTTTAGAATTTTCCTGCTAGAAAAACGTTACCCTAGCAAGAATCGTTTTTTCGTTTTTTTTTCAAAACGGCAGGGGGCACACCTTTTTTATGTGGGGGCACATTTACAGCAGATAAGGCACCAACTTTACGTTCTACTCTTATAACTCTAGGAGATACTTTCTTGCTGGGGTAACGTACACTATAAAGGCCTCTTAACCACGCCAAAAGCTTTCAAAAAAAATATATAATGTCTTTTTAAAGCTATAGTAGCGACATCTCTATTCGTCAGATCGAAACTCTCGTATTATAATACTACTAAATTAAAAAATACATCTCTAAGAAGATTTATAAGTTACATTTGGAACTCCACAATTTTTTAGTATAATGATCTAAGTCGTGCCAGGCTTTTAGTTAGAAGATTGATGACCCTGCAGCGTGGCTCTTACAGACTAGACCTAAGGGTGCGTCCACATCTGGCGAATGCGCCGCGAATGCGCAGCTCGTACGCGGTTTGCGAGCGGCGCGCGAGCTGCACGCGCGCAGTAACAGCAATGGTTTGGTACGACAAAAGGCGCGCGCGCGGCGCGCGATCTGCACGCGTGTAGCTCGCAAACGGTGCGCGAGCTGCGCATTTGCGGCGCATTCGTCAGATGTGGACGCACCCTAAAGCTGGGTATCCATTACGTTCGCGAACCTCTTGCGCTCCGCGCTCCCGTAACCGCTCTGATGGAGACGGTACGCGCATCTCCATAGAAACACGGCATGCTCCACAGTCCTCTTGTGAACATTGAGCGAACGTGTCGTCACCATTAGTGGCTAGTGCAGCAAATATTTTATTTCATTATTTACTCGAAGACTATAGAAGGCTTCATCGCTTTTGGGAATCTGACATTTACAAGAAAAGACGTCCAAGTTCATTGATGTTGGAACTCAAATCTCAAGAATTAAGTGGCCACTATAAAAACTTCATGCGAATGTCTTCATCTAATTTTGAATATTTGCATAATTATTTGGTTGTACCAGCTATACAAAAAAACTAACTAAGTAACTAACAAATTACCGAGCGCGGAGCGTGATACACGACACGTACGCACTTGAAAGATATCATGCTCGCGTCCACGAACAGACTGAGCTCCCCTTTGTGTTCGCCCAATTTACCGCCACCGCGCGGAGCGCGCACCGTTCGCGCTCCAAGTTCGCAAACGTATCCACTATGCGGAGCTGTTGCAAGAGCGCGGAGCCCAAGAGGTTCGCGAACATAGTGGATACCCAGCTTAAGACACTTTTTTTCTGATCTGAAATATATAAGTATGTATATCAGTTGTCTAGTACCCATAACACAAGCTCTGCTTAGCTTGGGACTAGATGGCGTTGTGTGATAGTTGTGGAATATTATTATTATTATATTATTATTTTGGATCTTTATAACATTTCATTGAATTAATGATAATAGCACTGAATTTCAGTCAACAATAATTTGTGACAATAAATGTAAATGAAAACAACCTCTAATCGTATCGAATTGCAATATGGGATAAGAAGCACTTCACTTTTATTATTATTTATTTCATTTCGTCACAGATTTATAACAATTTCGAAAAAACAGAATTAAAATAAATTAAATGAAAACTGCTTGTCAATATTTTGAATACTTCAAAATTACATGTCACCTACAAATAAGGCGTAGCACCCACCATGCGAATGACTACAAAGTACACTGCGACTGCGATGAAAAATCGGTGGTTGTTGTTGTCTCACCATATTGTGTTCAGTACAAGTTTTTTGTTGCTCTATTTGAAAAAAATTACGACGTGGTTGAAAATCATATCTTAAGGCCCCGCGGCTCAGCGAAAGCGTTGTTTCATGCGTCGAGAAAGTTGCCACGCACCGCCACCAGCAGGCGCCACTATCGCGAAATGATTGCAATCCAAAGTTTTATGTATTTCATTTCTTCAACTTCAACATTTCTTACAGTGTTCCCTTTACGCAAAATACATGTATTACTCTAGTAGAAATATTTTAATATAAGGATGTCGATACATTTACCAAAACAAAATGATAGAAATACTTATTGATGTGGAATAATATATTTTGTAAATATTTTTATCATTCACAGTCTTAAATTTATTTTATAACATTTTGACACAGATTTTGACGTCCCGAGATTACGAAAAAAACTACTATTTGGTAGAAAATTAATGATAATTGGCATACCTTACGAAAGTGACAATACCCAATTATCGTTAAGCCCCAAACACACGCGCGCACGGGCATGGGCATGTGCGTTGTGTTCTACGCGCGCCTGAAAGAGTGACAGCACAATAACGGGGCTCCCTCTTAGAGGGCCTGGGTTGCGGACTAACGAATACCGTGACCCCAGAACGTAAAGGGCTATTGAAATACATCGTAGATTTTAGTAAGTATTCCGAGTCTGACAGTCCCTCCCGCCCTGCTCTGGGTAGGAGGACTCATTTGATTATTTTACCACGCTAAAAAAAGCCCCAAACACACGCTCCTTTTATTATCGTGCGTTCACAAAGCTGGTTGCGTGATATCTTTATATGTTCGAGAGTGGAAAGCTAAGGGTTCTTGACACCCTGTCCTCCACCATCTGGTGTTGGTACTAATTTTTGATGCATTTTGATGTAATGACAGACACTAGCGCCGCGTAAAATGGACATTAGTCGAGCAGCAGCGTGGATTTAGTAGTTTTTTACTCATATGAGGTACAGGTATAGTAGAACAGTTTAATGTCAGTAACCTCTTCATAATTAAATCTTCATTCTATAATATCTTATCCACAGTATTTTTTTTGGGACAAGGTTTTAATATCACTTTTCTGATAAATGAAACCCTTAGAGATATTATTATCTATCGACTCCAAAAGCATGAGCCCAGTACTGATCTTTTTTGACTCCAAAGCAATAAATAGAGCGAGAAGCAACTTGTACCGAACACGCGGTGAGACAGCAATGACCACCGATTTTTCATCGTAGTCGCAGCATAATACTATAGGCGATATTTAACAGGGTGGTGGGTGCTATGCCTTATTTGTAGTTGACAAGTAATTTTTTTTTTGAAGTATTCAAAATGACAACAGCAGTTTTCATTTAATTTATTTTAATCCTGTTTCTTCGAAATTGTTATAAATCTGTGACGAAACTAAATAAATAATAATGAAAGTGAAGTGCTTCTTATCCTATATCGCAGTTTGATACGATTAGAAGTTGTTTTCAGTTACATATTGTCTCAAATTGTTGACTGCAAATCAGTGCATTTATCATTAGTTCATGTGAAATGGTATTTAGATGCATAAAGATTACATGGGAAGAGGATGGACACAGAGGAACCATCCGACAACAATAGTACGATATCACGATAGTATTAATATAATATCACTGTGAGTAATTTATTATATTGATAGGAACAATTCGTAATGTATAGAATCATACGTATTCTAACATTTGCCTTGTTTGCTCTGTAGGGGTCGTCAGGAAATTCTTGCGATGATTTTCAGTAAGTTTGGTTTATTTTATTCTTGATTTATTAATGAAAATAATATGTTATTTAAAATAGAAAGTTTACGTGACTTATTTACAGTCATGTCCGTTTAATCACGTCCCATTGAACACAGCGAAACATAGTTTTGAATAATCTATAAGCCTACGTATCATTCGTTTTTATTTTCTCGATCTTTTTATCCATTTCCAATTTTATTATTACGAAAATCTGACAGCCGCGATCTGAAAAAAAGTGTCACAGGTCTAGCCTGTAAGAGCCACGCTGGCTGACTGATTCGTCAAGGAACGAAAGTGATGACACTACTTTTAAAAGGCAAAAGATGAGAGGACGATAGTGAATGTATGCTCAGAATAAAACGGCGTATGTGCCCAAACATATTGACGTCTTTTTATGAATTAAAATTGTTATTAATTGAAAAAATGTCTTTACAGAATTTAGATACTAGTATTTTCTACAATTTAAAACAACATCCTTTCAATAACTCGTAGTAGTTATCCCATAAAGTCCAAAAAATAAAAAACATAGACCGAACTTTGCATTTTTTTTGTATCGAGAAAATTTAATTGAATCGTGTTTTCAACTTTGTGAGAATTTAGATCATATAGTCAATAACTATATTCCAAGTTGTAAGATCTGTAGTCCAGTCATGTACGACAGAAAGTTAAATATAAAAACCGTATAAGTACTGACGTAGCCCCTTAAACCAAACATAATACAGACTTTTTTTTAAAGAAGGTTTACGCGTTGTTTATATTAAAATTTTTAACATTAATTATTTTTCATTATGGGAATCCTTCATTGATAAAAACACTTGATTAATTCATTTTCACTTTTATATTTCAATCAACCTCACGTGCACATAATAAAGGTCTTTATAAAATAAACATTTATAAAACTAACGATATTTTTCCAATAACCATTCACCAATTTTCTTCCATGACTTTACGAATATTTTTTACAATGACAAAACAATACTTTTTCAAATTCAAATCAAACCGAACACATCAAAATGAGAAACCATAGAGTATGCTGCCAGTAACAAATCCCATAAAATTCCTTAAAACCT